>CM048749.1:325036561-325672679 GCA_026315105.1 Locusta migratoria
TCCTCTGCGATTTTTACCCCACACACTTCCCTCCAACGCTAAATTCACCATTCCTTGATGTCTAAGAATGTGTCCTACCAATCTATCCCTTCTTTTAGTCAAGGTATGCCAATTCTGTTCAGTACCTCCTCATTAGTTACGCGATCCACCCACCTAATCTTCAGCATTCTTCTGTAGCACCATATTTCAAAAGCCTCAATCCTCTTCCTGTCCGCACTGTTTATCGTCCATGTCTCACTCCCATACAACGCAACACTCCATAAAAATGCCTTCAGAAAGGACTTCCTTAGGCTTAAATCAATATTTGATGTTAACAAATTTCTCTTTTTCAAGAACGCTTTTCTACCCATTGCCATTCTGCATTTTATGTCCTCTGTACTGCGACCATCATTTGTTATTTTACTGCCCAAGTAACAAAACTCATCTACCTCCTTTATTGCTTCGTTACCTAATGTGATTCCTTCAGCATCGCCTGATTTTCTTAGACTGCACGCCATTACCCTAGTTTTGCTCTTGTTAATGTTCATATTATATGCACCTTTCAGCACATTCTACATTCCGTTCAATTCTCACAAATATATAAAAATAAAATAGTTATAACTGTAGTAGAACTATGTATGATATGTCATCCCAAAGATGAAACTTGGCGGAATATAATAACCCAAAATCCGATTATGTATTGCATTCTCATTTTTCGCTGCAACTACATATTTCAAGCGATTCCTATTACGCCAAGACAATTAGTTACCTGTTAATCGCTTAAAAACAGACGAGATAAATCGACAGTATTGCGTTCCTGCTGACCTTCCGAATGTGAGGTGGATTCACGTGACAATACAACGCACACGATTTCCGTCGTGATTACGATTACCTGGGGCTCAAGCGCGTGCAGACGGCCTTATCAGGTTACGCCACTCATCTGTAATTGATCCACGCAGACGGTCACACGCCCAGGAGTCACATGCCTCTGATAACAACCCTGTCTTGTCATTCATGATTGCTAGCGTTCGTCGTAAGATACGACACCGCGGTAAGCGTAAAATAGAGTAATGGTGTGCCTCTCTCAACGCAGAGATGTCTTCAGACATGGAAATTACTTCTGCTGTGCCACAAGAGAGTGTTATAGGACAGTTGATTTTAGCAATATATATTAATGACCTCGTAGATAATATGTGACTTCGCTCAGTCTTTCCGCGTATGATGTTCTAGTATATCGACAAATTAAAAGACTGGAAAAAGGACTGAAATTGATTAAGATCTGCTTCATATTGAAGCTTGGTACAGGGAATGACAACTGACCCTCAACATAAAGAAATGTAAAGTGCTGCGCTGACATAGAAAGAAGGATCATTTATTATACAACTCTGCTATGGCAGGACAAACACTGCAGCCGTTATTTCCATGAAATATTTGGGAGTAGAGATAAGGAACGATTTGAAATGGAACGACCAGATAAAATTCCTCTGATGCCAGACTGGGATTCATTGGACGAATACAGATGATTCGCAGTCCGTCATAAAAGGAAGTTGGTTAGGAAAAGTCGTTCTGAAAATGGTGAGTATTACTCATCTTTGTATAGTCCTTGCCGGCAACAGCACCACCGTGAGCTTCGGTGTCCTAGGAGACGGCCCGTATCGCCACCGAAAGGCGTACACGATTAAATGGGGGAGCTGCTTCGGTAACTCGAACCTTCGGTGCGCTCTCTGACCGAATCGAACTTTGGCGCACCGAAAAGATACAGAATAGCGCCCCAGGTTGGGTTGATAGAAGACATATAGAAGATCCAACAGAGAGCAGCACACTTTGTTACAGGCTCATATAGTAAGCGCACAAGCATCCTACAGATGATCTGTTGCAGACGCTGCAGATTGGAGAGATTAGAGACCACACACACACACACACACACACACACACACACACACACACACACACAAATATACATATATGCGACTAGAATAAGAGGAGGAAGTGTCAACGAAATACTCTCTGCCACACACCGTGAAGTGGCTTGAGGAATATTTAGACGTAGATAACCACCTTTGAAGAAAAATTTGTTTATGTATTTGGCTATGATTCCGTGTGGCATTATTGGCCGTTACATCTGGGGATTTGTTCGGTTTGATGAGTGCAAGTCTTTTTAGCTGACGCCACTTCGGCGACCCGCGTGTCAATGAAGATGCAATGATGATGATAACGACACGACACCGAATCCCCGACCGGAGAAAATCTCCTACCCGACCGGGAACAGAAGCCGGCCCCTCGCGTAGCAACACACTCACACTGGCCACTAGACTATGGAGGCGGACTGGGTATTAGTGTGTGAAATTCGGTTACGAGCCATATCTACTAGAACAAGGACTAATACTACGACCTACTCGTGCATGACAAAGGACGAAGTGACAGCCTTACCGAATCTGATTGCAGCTTCCTCCTTAGTCTGGCACTGCAGACAGCGTTGACCCTCTTGTCATACACTTTTCTTCCCGTACTGATGGTTCCCCATAGTCGTTGCTATTTATCCATTTATTTGGTTCATCCGTCTTAGTAATTAGTGTACCAATTACTTTTCTTACTATTACGAAATTGAGTTTACTGAGCTAATATTCTTGATATGTGCTACAGACACTTTCCAACCATCCGTGGATTTGGCAGGCCAGTAGTTAATATGTTGGCACCAATATGTGGTTAATGAGAATTTTCTTGTGACCACTGCTACAAAAATGTTCAAATGTTTGTAGAGCTTATGAGGCTTAACTACGGGGTTATCAGTCCTTAAACTTACAAACTACTTATGAACTAGCTAATACTAAAGACGGCACAAACATCCATTCCCGATTCCACTCGGCCACTCGGCCACTGCGGTCGGCCCACTGCTACACATCCGACATCTTGTGTGTTCATCAATTCATCTATAGGACCAATAGCGTACTCGGCAATGCTTCTCAGCTGCTAAGTATGTGTGATAATTTGATATACACAATAAATTCCTTCTCTTCCCGTCTTCTCCTCCCACTTTCTTAGTCCATATCCTTCTTCACCTCCGCTCTTTTGTGCATCACCCCTACCCACTCTCCTTCCGTCTCCTCACTGTGTCCATTTCCTGCCCTCCCCCCATTTTTGTACTCTTGCCCCTCAGGGAATTTTGTTGCTATAAATGAAACCTGTGTTGGCAAATGAAGTCGTTTAAAGTCAACTGAAGTCGTTTAAAGTGCGTAGGCAAATTGGTTGGAATCATCCTTATATGTGGTATGAGACAGACCTCTTCAACTGCTCTGATGAGCCCATGAGAACAGTTCTTCCAATGACGGACAGCATTTAGCATAGTTTTAATCTTCACATGAGTAGCACTAAATATTTAGTCAAAAATACAACTTTCTCGTTTCCTCATAAAACTTACTACAAGCCTTTAAGGCTGCGTTCACACAGCCGAGTCAGGATGCGCTGAGCTGGTTGGCGCCTAGTCGACGCACGCCGACGGCATGGGTGTTTATACTGCGCGCCGGGCCGAGCCGAGATGAAAAAGAGGGGGGAAAATCAACTTTTCCTATTTTCAAGTTGTAAAAAAAAAGTTGACGGTATATAAGACTACGCCACATAGTTTTATCTACTTTTTTTTTTCAGAAAAGCTTTGCCATGCCTATGAAAAACAAAAAGTGTACTTCTCATTCCGCGCGAGTTTTTAGTTTCGTAAAGCTCCTCACTCGATTTGCAGTTAAGAAATCAGATTTTTGGACACGTGGTAGTACAACATATTAGCTTTTCGTAATTCTTAACAATCGTTTTCAAATGACGCTATTTGTCAAGTATGTGCACTTTTTTACAAATCGTTTATTGAAAAAGTTCGATAGCGGGCAGCTTACTGTTCTATGCATTTTAGACCATGCATTACAGGGAGTGAAATGGAGCAAAAAGTATAGAAAAGTTTTTTAAATACCAGTCGCACCGATACCTACCTACTTCCACAAGTAATTGCGGCGCCAGTGCGGATGTCGAGCTTAGCGTGAAGCACTGCAGTGCCGAAAATTGAATTGCTGGCCAGTTGTGTAGATCCCTCGTGATGTGTTGATGATCCATAACCAGAAAACAAGTATGAAGTAATTTTTCTTGGGTGGCGACCGATTACAATGGACAACGATCTGCTACGGTTTAACATCAGGTCATACTTGACTTTAAGAGAGGCATACAACTGATTTTGTTTTCCACACCAGACAATTAATGGAATATATATTTCGTTTTTGGAATAAATTTATGTTAAATGCGCATTTACTCTTGATGGACTGAAATTAAATTTTCTGACATTACACTTAATGGCCTTCTAGTTGGAGACGATAAAAGAAGAAGCCCAAAGATACACTTATATTTATAGATGCATTTACTCAAGAAGAAAAAGGCATCAGTGACATTAAAAACAGGTAGTTATAAGAAATGCTACAAATGGTGGCTACAGGCGTACATGAGGTGTACCGCTTTTATATGTGTCATGTTGTACTATATTTCAGCCCATCACCACGTTCAAAGAACATATATATGAAGACTCGATTAGGAGCAGCGTGCACCACGACCATAGAATCAAAAGAAATTTCATCATTGGCCGTAAACTGTTATTGCCAATCGATTTCGACTATGGAATAGTCATACTCAGTGCAACATGCACAAATTGTTGCTATGCCTTGCGGCTTGATATGTAAAACCCGAAATATTTCAATCTGATTGTGCTTGTTACACTGACGATGAAAATCCATAGTCTACATCGATTTGCAATAACAAATAAACATTAATATACGACCAATGCTGAAATTTCTTTTGATACTTGTTTTTTAATTAGTTTAGGAACCTGTCTGGGGGGATCTAGCTGCGGCGGAACGGCCGAGCGCATCGAGGCGCTATGTTTCGAAACGCGAGGTCGATACCCAAATCAAAAATTCAAATGTTCAAATGTTTGTTAAGCTTATGGGACTTAACTACGGGGTCATCAGTCCCTAAACTTACAAAATACTTATCAACTACCTTATACTAAGGACGGCACAAATATCCATGCCCGAGGGGGGATTCGAACCCCCGACCGTAGTGGGGTCGATACCCGTCGGGCATTCGAATCCCCCCTCGGGCATGGATGTTTGTGTTGTCTTTAGTATAATGTAGTTCATAAGTAGTTTATAAGTTTAGGGACTGATGAACCCGCAGTTAAGTCCCATAAGCTTCACAAAAATGTGAACTTTTTTGAGGGGAACTAAGTTTCTATGAACATTTTCCTGAATCATCTGATGACTATTTTCTTTGTCTGAATGATGGTGTTTTCATTTCTAGTTTTATACGTTAACTGAAAGAAAAAAAAAACCGCTCATTTAGTTTAGCCTCAGGGCTGGTCACTAAAGGATAGAAGCGTGTGGCACTCGTTTTAAATTTCTTTTTCCTTGCTGGTCAACAAGGAATCCCCACCCATTGTCAGCAGAAGATCGAAGGAAAAACGGGGGTGACAAAAACTTGTTCATTACCGTCTACTTCGAGCCAGCTAACAGTTAATTTATTTTGTTATTTTAATACTATTGTTCTCACACTGTAGTGACTCATCGGATTTTACGAACATAAGAAACAGGGGGTAATGATCCCATGAATTTCGACTTAAATTTAGAAGATTATTTACTTATGAGAACAGCTAAACACATTTCGGAATTTTTTATTCACTTTACAGAATTAATAGTAACACAAGAAAAAATAAACAGAATACAATTTCATAAGTGTCATTTAAAATAATAAACAAAGCTATCATGCAGAGATACTTGTATTGAAAAGAGGCTGGAGACGTGAGATACTTGGGCTGCAGAAGCAATACCGTAGCCGAATCGGCTCGCGCCGGAAGTATTAAACATAGGAATGTCGTCGTCTCGGCGTGAGCCGGCTGAAGCGGAGTCGTCTCGGCCCGGCCGGAAATGTGAACAGTGCAATTGATAATAATGTGTAATGGCTCGGCTCGATCGGCCCGGCTTGGCCCGGCTCGACCCGGCCCGACCGGTAGTGTTAACACGGCCAAGTATAGGCCGTGGGCCACTCCGTTGTTCACGGCGAGAGCTAACATTTGAAATTTGGTATTGTCGGCACACTCTAGACACTGTGTATTGTACTTAGCGTATGTTAGTTTGTTGTTGTTTGCTTGTTTAAGAGGGACAAAACTACTATGGTTATCAGTCCCCCATTCCGTCTCTAAGCGTCAAAAGTAAAATTGAGGACGTGAAAGAAATACGCCCAGAGGTTAAGGTTGCAAAGTGGGAGAGGAGACCCACTGAATCCAGAAAACATCATAAAAAAAACGACAAGGTACAAAACAAAAAGAGACGATCACACTAAGACACCTAACAACGAAAATGCCGATAGCTGTTGTTGACCGACCATAAGAATAAAAAAGGAAAAGTCAATCACTCGGCAACACAAATAAATCTCCAGTTAGAGAGAATGATAAAAAAACCCTGCTCGAATAAAACGTAAAACGGAATCTGCATTGTCACCTAAAACATCTGATAAAACGTGAGGGAGGTTAAAATTCCACCGCAAGGCAGCTAAAATGGGGCAGTCCAACAGGATGTGGACTATTATCAGACGGGAACCACACTTACAAAATGTTCAAATGTTTGTTAAGCTTATGGGACTTAACTACGGGGTCATCAGTTCCTAAACTTACAAACTACTTACCATCTACCTTATCCTAAAGACGGCATAAATATCCAAGCCCGAGGGGGGATTCGAACCCCCGACCGTAGTGGCCGTGCAGACCGTGACTGGAGCGCCTCAGTCTTCTCGGCCACCGCGGCCGACCCACACTGACACTGGGGTGGCTCTTCTCCACGTAAGAGATGTCCATAGGTGAGCCACGTATTCCCAATGCGGAGGCGACACAAAACCACTGAGTCCCGTTGTGAACCACGCATGGAGGAACGCCATGCAGCCGTAGTTTCCTTTAGCACCCGGAGCTTGTTAGCCGTGCTCAGGCTACGCCACTCAGTATCCCAAGGCCGATGTACTCGCTGGCGCAACAATGAACGGAGATCAGAAGCCGGGAGGCCGATCTCTAGAGTGGATGAACCGACAGCCTGTTTGGCAAGCCGGGCAACACGTTCATTGCCTGGGATAGCAACATGACCCAGAGACCAGATGAACACCACCGATCGCCCGGACTGTGTAACGGCATAAAGTGACTCCTGTATGGTCAACACCAGGGTAGACCGTGGGTAACACTAGTCCAGAGCTCTAAGGCTGCTCAGGGAGTCGCTGCAAATAAGAAAAGACTCGCCTGAGCAGGACCGGATATGCACGAGAGCTCTGTGAATGGCCACCAGCTCTGCAGTGTAAACACTGCAGCCATTCGGCAGAGAGTGCTGTTCCACACGGTCACCGTGAGTACAGACAAATCCCACGCAGCCATCAACCAGTGAACCATCGGTGTAGATCAGGTCATAACCAGGGAACTCCGCTATGACAGCCAAGAACTGACGGCGGAGCGCCTCCAGTGGAACTGAGTCTCTGTGCCCATGGGCCAAGTCCCGCCGAGTAGACGGCCTTGGTAAACACCACGGAGGTATGTTAGTTTAAGTAATTTGTAACTCTAGGTACCGATGACCGAAGCAGTCTTCTTCTTAGGATTACAAGTCTGCTTACGTCATCGGTTCCTTGTCGTGAGAACTATTTAAACTAACTTACGCTAAAAACGAGTACAATACACACACCCATGCCCGGATAGGACGCGAACCAATGAGGATCGTTCGTGTTTGTGGTGGGCTGTCCGTTGCGTTTTTTTTTATTATTACAGAAAAAAGAAAGAAAAACAATAATACATACATACTGCGTGGAATGGCCGCGTGGTCTAAGACGTCGTGCTAAGGACTGGGCGGCTGTTGCCGGCGGAGGCTCGAGTTTTCCCTCGGCCATGGGTATGTGTGTGTTATTACTGAAATAGCAGACTAACATTTAAACTGATTACTGACAACAGTATTTAATACTATCACTTTATTCATGCATAGGACAATTATAAAAGGAATTACATCATTCATTATTAAATTGTAACAATGTGGATTAAAATATCATCTCATGATGCCCATTATGTACTGCATGTTTTTCAAGAAGACGTTTTATGTTTACTGGGTCTATTCTGAGACTGCTGCAGGATGCGGAACAACACAGAAACGTCGTCGTTCTTTATCTTGCCTTCCTCTCATATCTCTATTACAGTATTAGTAACAGTTTTCAACTCGTAAATCAACTAATGAGACGTTACATAATCAGAAACTACAAAGATAGCTGCTTTGCGACGTCCTTCATCATGTTTACACGAAATCTCAGCTCTTCGACCGTCATTCGCACAACTGTAACTTCATTTTATTGCCACTCCAGTGGTTCACGTTGCCTTTTTTATAGCGTGCCGATGCGATACTTGTTCCAAATTATCGAGAAATTGCAATATTTTTAAAGAAGTGACACAAAGACAGGTAACCGAAACGAAAAGCAGCTAACGGTACAGCTGTTGGTCATATGATAGAAGCAAGCTTTCCTATTGGCATTTTAGAAATACCACTGCTTGGAAGTAAAAAAAACTAACAGTCTGTCACTCCTGAAATAACGACAATTTTCTAACGCTATTTTTCAAAGATATAGGCCGTGCTCGAAATGAAGGTATTACAGTAACGGAAAATAGATTATAACGCGCATAATAGCTCCAAAAATAAGAAGAAACGTAATTACCTCATTTACGACCGTTCGATAACATATCGACCATTAGCACTTTACAATCCACTTACGGCGATCACGGTACCATCATTACAACGAAGAACAGTAACGGTTTACCATGCATTTCCGTGTTGGGAAATCTGCTGGGAAAATATCGCAATATTCACGACACACCCACAAAACAACGATGGAACTTGGCGAACCTACAATACTGTCGGATACTATTTTCAGGCCGGCCGCGGTGGCCGAGGGGACTAAGGCGCTCCAGTCACGGTCTGCACGGCCACTACGGTCGGGGGTTCGAATCCCCCCTCGGGCATGGATATTTGTGCCGTCCTAGTTCGTAAGTAGTTCATAAGTAGTTTGTAAGTTTAGGGACTGATGACCCCGTAGTTAAGTCCCATAGACTATACAAACATTTGAACGTTTTGAACTATTTTCAGGTTGTACTGTACTACGAGTCGATCACAAGCTCCCACTGACAGACTCCTCTACTCAGGGGCCACATAAAAGTATGATAAAAGTACTGACTACTTTCCACCGGTATTCAAAACAATTAATATTTACAGCACTAATGATTAATGTGCAGAGACATACGTCAGTGTCAAATAAATTCACTTTCCAGCGACAGATGTAAACTTCTGGCCATTAAAATTGCTACAGTACAAAGATGACGTGCTACAGACGTGAAATTTAACCAACAGGAAGAAGATGCTGCGATATGCAAATGATTAGCTTTTCAGACCATTCACATAAGGTTGGCGCCGGTGGCGACACCTACAACGTGCTGACATGAGGAAATAGGGACTGATGACACCGCACTTAAGTCCCATAACCCTTACAAACATTTTTATACACGAGGAAAGTTTCCAACCGATTTCTCATAAATAAACAGAAGTTGACCGGCGTTGCCTGGTGAAACGTTGTTGTGATGCCTCGTGTAGGGAGGAGAAATGCGTACCATCACGTTTCAGACTTTGACAAAGGTCGGATTGTAGCCTATATCGACACTGCTGCTCGCCGTTGGTCGCGATTCCATGACAGCAGAATATGGAACCTGTGGATTCAAGAGGGCAATATACGGAACGCCGTGCTGGATCCCAACGGCCTCGTATCACTAGCAGTCGAGATGACAGGCATCTTATCCGCATCGTTGTCACGGATCGTGGAGCCACGCCTCGATCCCTGAGTCAACAGATAGGGACGTTTGCAAGACAACAGCCATCTGCACGAACAGTTCGACGACGTTTGCAGCAGCATGGACTATCTGCTCGGAGACCATGGCTGCCGTTACCCTTGACGCTACATCACAAATAGGAGCACCTGCGATGGTGTACGGAACGACGAACCTGGGTGCACGAATGGCAAAACGTCATGGTTTCGGATGAATCCAGGTTCTGTTTACAGCATCATGGTGGTCGCATCCATGTTTGGCGACATTGCCGTGAACGCACATTGGAAGCGTGTATTCGGCATAGTCTACTGGCGTATCATCCGGCGTGATGGTATGAGGTGGTTACACGTCTCTGTCACCTCTTGTTAGCATCGATGGCACTTTGAACAGTGGCCGTTACATTTCAGATGTGTTACGACCCGAGGCTCTACCCTTCATTCGATCCCTGCGAAACTCTACACTTCAGCAGGATAATGCACGACTTCATGTTGCAGGTCCTGTACGGGCCTTTCTGGATACGGAAAATATTCAACTGCTGACCTGGCACCAACTGAAAACGTCTGGCCAATGGTGGCCGAGCAACTGGCTCTTCACAATGTGCCAGTCACTAATCTTGATGAACTGTGGTATCGTGTTGATGCTGCATGGGCATCTGTACCTCTACACGCCATCGAAGCTCTGTTTGACTCATGCCTAGGGGTATAAAGGCCATTATTCCGGCCAGAAGTGGTTATTCTGGATCTACTCACCCAAATAGCGTGAAAATATAATCAAATGTCAGTTCTAGTGGTGTAGCAATTTTAATGGTCAGTAGTGTATATATTTATTTAAGGCGCGGCGTTCTGTGGAAAATAAATGAGGTGTGCATTTTCAAAACCGGATATGTCCACAGATCGTAAAAATGGAGATACATATGGTTTCATATGGTTATCGGTCGGGTACTTCCATTCCAATTAATTGTGGGGCATGAAACCGGATAGAAGCTCTCCAAATTGGATGTGGAACATATTGTTTGTTGTCAGAACCGGACAAGTCCTCCAGAATTGTAGTCGCAAATCACGTGGCAATAACAGTGGTAATGACAGCTAGTTTCGTGTGACAAAATGTTTTCATCTAATGTTTGCCGATCGTGTGTACAAAACGTGTTGAATTTGATATAATTACTATAAAAAATGAATGATTTAACATCAACGACAGTTGTGGAAGAAGTTGAGAGCAACAAGGCGCGGAAGAAACAATGGAATCCACAGAAATGGAAACGCAAAGAATAGAAGGAAAAACGATATGTAATGGATTTCTGATTTTCGGAATTACTTCTTATCCTTTGGAATTTACTACACATGAATGACACGTTGAGATAGCGTATTGTTCATTTATAGACGTGTTATTTGTAATTTTAGCTTCTGATAATGTATATCTAATAGACGAATATCAATAAAGTATGCTTCATCGAACCATGTGCTGCATGTAACACGCTGGTTATTGCGCTTGTGTCACAAAAATCTGACGATTCAGTCCGTATTTGACGTCGTAATCCCATAACTGTCTTTCACGTTACAGGTATAAAGCGAAAAAAAAGTATCCAAATTGCAACCGCAAGTACCAGGGGAAGAGTTGTCACGTGTTAACATTAGATGACGTGAAAAGATTCCATGCATCAGCTGTAAAGCCACACCAGGATGCCTTCAATGACAAATATTGTTCAACCTCCGTCATGTACAATCCCTTACAAGAAGAGGTCTAAAGAGTAAGTTTCATAAACGGACATGTCCACGACTTGGCTTCAAAACTGGACAAGTCCATTTTCTTTCTACATTTATCACCGTATTATGGATCGCAAGAATACATTTTTGCTAGCTATTCATTAGCAAAAATAACAATAAACCAAAAGCCAGCATTGTAGATCGAATCTAACATCTTATATGTCATAGACAGTTTTCTTGTATTTTCTCAATTTCAGACTGAATGTACATGCCCAGTTTTGAAAATAGATGCCTCAAATGTATTTCATATTAGTATCACTCACGACTGAGGTACGAGGCAGGATTATTCCCACCAACATTCGATGCTGGGGTGCTGTTTCACTATTGGAGACACTTAGCAATATTTATACGAATTATATAGGGAGACATCGAGGCAGAATCTAAGTATGTGTTGTGGAGGGAGACGGGAAATAACGTTACCCGTGAGGCCAAGGCGGCTGCGTTTGCGACGACGCGGTGCCTCAACACATAGGGTGCTACAGCGGGATGTCCACTCTAATAATAATAATAATAATAATAATATGTGACAAAACTCAAGGCCAAGATAGAACATGCAAAAATCTGAGCTGCCTACCTGGGGACATGCAGGAGGAAACAAAGTGGCTAAAGCAACTGTCTAGTAAGAAGAAGATATCGGGCTCGAAACCCGACCGTAGCACAAATTTTTATTTCTTTCCAGATAATTAATATCTACCAAAGGTATACATCTGCTTAAACGTACGTCACAGGTGTCAAAAATGAAACGGATGATACTATTCACTATCCTATCGTTCAATTCGTGAAAGGCATCTCACAATCAATAACAATACTTTAGTAAAGCATATATGAAAAGATTTTAGTAATCACCTATGGAGATGATATAATCACATTTTTAATGGTTAATTGAAATTATTTATGACGCATCGATCGTGCGAAACTCAGCTTGCCCTTTTCCCTCATGACGTCTTTTGAACTGTGGATGAAGGACAACAGGCAGACTGCATATTTCTCATGATACCAGAAACGTTCCACATGGTGTCCCACTACAGACTGTTAACGAAGGTACGAGCTTATCTAATAGGTACCCAAACATGTGAGTGGTTCGAAGGCCACTTCAGTTAATAGAACCCAGTACGTTATCTTCGATGGCGAGTGTTCAGCAGAGACTAGGGTATAGTCAGTAGTGCCCCAGTGTCATAGAACCGCTGTTATTTTCTGTCTGTACAAATGATGTGACGGGTAGACTGAGTGCAATCTGAGGCTGTGTGGTGTACAGCAAGCTGTCGTCCTTGGACAACTGTAGTAGGATGCAGGATGACTTGGACCAAATTTCTAGGTGGTGTGAGGAATGGCAGCTATCTCTAAATTTAGAAAAATGTGAGGTGATACAGATGAGTAGGAGAAACAATCCCGTATGTTAAAATACAGCATTCGTAGTGTGCTGCTTGACAGAGTCGCATGAATTAAATATCTAGGTGTAACGCTGCACAGCGATATGAAATGGAACGAGCATACAAGGAGAGTCGTGGGGAAGGCGAATGGATGACTGCAGTTTACTGGGATAATTTTGGGAAGGTGTGATTCGTCTGTAAAAGAGACAGTATATGCAACGCTTGTGCGACCCCGTCTTGAGATTGCTCAAGTGTTTGGCATTCCTACCAGATCGGATTTTAGGAAGGCATAGACACAATTTATAGGCAGACGACTGTGTTCGATCAATGCGCGAGTGTTAGAGATGCGTCGGGAACTCAGATGTGAGTGGCTGGAGGAAAGGTGACGTCCATTTTGAGAATGAATCGTTTCCATGGCAGAATTACAGCTTGTATTAATGCAAAAGTAGGATATATAACGGTACTAGCGTCGACAATTCTCACGCTCTAGAGGCTATACTCACGTTCATACAGCTCTCTCTTTGTGATCGTGTGCTGTTTACCTCCTCAAGACTGTGTCAAGAGAATTTCCCTTTGTCAGGAGGACGAACTCATGGTGTTCTTTTTTCATTTTCCGAGAATATATAAAGAATAATAAATAAAACTGCCAAATATTAGCTGAAACATGAAAATCCACCATCGGAGCCACCGATAACAGAAGAAACAGGAGAGATTTTCAAGTCGTTGAAGAATAACAAGGCACCAGGAAAAGATGATTTAAAAATGTGGGAACTAGGGGGCTTATCCACATGGCAGAAAATTCAAACAGTTATTAAAGAAATTTGAACAAAAGAAATCATACCCAGTGACTGGAAAGACGCCCTCTATCCACCCTCTCCATAGAAAGGAGATAAAAATTAGACCAACTACTACAGACACATCTCCTTGTTACCAGTAACACATAAAATATTGTCGAAAACACTTCTAAATACAATAAAGTAATAAGTAGAATTTAATGTAGGGCAGTACCAAGCAGGATTTTGGAAAGGTAAATCTTGGTCAGAACAAATTCTTAATTTGAAAACCATTATGAGAGATATACAGAAAAAGAACACAGTAGTCACTTACGGAGACTTCAAGAAGGCTTGCGACTCAGTTGACAGACAATCAGTATTTCAGATGCTTTACGAATCAGGGATGGATGAAAATACCAAAAGACTTGTTGAACAAACGCTCATGGATACAACATCGAGGATTAAGTATGAAAAGGAAATTTCTGCACCATTCGGAATCAAAATAGGTGTTCGTCAAGAAGAAAGACTGTCTCATATTTTCTTTAACTTGGTTCTTTATCAAATAGTTAAAACGTGGGAAAACACACTAGAAAAGAGAGACACAAAAGGTACAAATATGGGACAAGGAAAGAACAAAAAAATGTGTAGCCTTCGCAGATGATATAGCATTGATAACAGAAAATGAGACAGATGCAACTATTTTGCTTGATCCGTTAGACGAGATTGCTGAAATGACTGGGCTAAAATATATTGGGAAAAACAGTATATAGCAAACATAAATGAAGAAAAATTATAAAAACGAAGTACAGAAAATTAAAAGAGTTAACACATTTAAATAAATGGCCCGGGGAATGCGTACAAGCCAATGGACTAAATAACACAACAAATAAAGAAATACTAAATAAGTTAGAATTTGCATACAAATTAACACAAAGGACTACAATAAGAAATCAGTATCCATCCAAGCAAAGCTTAGACATTATAATTCAGTTATTAGGACACAAGCAACAACACATTGAATAAGAAAGGCGAACTAAGAGAACTAGAAAAAGGAGAGAGGAAAATACTAAGAAAAGTTCTGGGTCCCAAGAAAAACCATGAAAATAATTGGTTAAAAGGAGAAATAAAGATGTATACAAAAATACAGAAAAATCGCAGATATAATTTAGAAATGACGGCTAAAACTTAATAGGCCTTTAAAAATGGAAGCACTTAGATTACAAAGAAAATTTTTAATTATGTTAATAAGCCGAAGAACACTATAGGATGGATGGATGCTGTTAAGAAAGATGAAAACAAAATAGGTGTTACAGAAGAAATATGTGATGGGAATCGATTCAAGCTACTGGTCACCATCCGGTTTATTTCCTTCATTACTATCATAAAATAATATTTATCCACATATTTGTCATCAATTATAAGAATTCACTTACCTCTTGTCTTCCTTCATTTATACTCAAACGCAATTTGCTTCTGCACATTTTTGATGGGAATGTTGCTGCTGAGAACTAAAGTCTAACGGTCAGTCCAATCAATATGGTTTTCATCCACATATTTGTCACCAAGTATCAAAATTGACATAACTCTCGCCTTCCTTCATTTACATTCAAACGAGTTATCCTTTCTTGGTATACATACAAAATAAATGCCTCTTTCCCATGGTCACGCCATAAGATAAGAACAGCTCGACCGATTTTGCAGATCTCTCTCTCTTTTTTTTTATTTTTTATTTTTTTTTATTTTTTTTTTACTTTTTTTCATAATTCTGAGTTTAAGCTTTGCATGAAGTAAAAATTTGTGAAATCTACCGGAAATTTGGAAAGTTTGAGAAAAACTGTAATTTGTATACATATCAAAATAAATGTAAGTGCATGATGAGATATGTCGAATCGTTCTGATGTAATGTTTCCCCAAGATTTCGTAAGATTTTAGGTGGTTCCGGACCTGCTACCTTCATTCGTCCTGAAACAGCATCTCTCAGTGATATATCCTGATGTCTGTGTTTTTGCAATAAATGCTGGTGCCCTTGTTTCAGCCTTCACGGACTTGGACATAGTGGCGCAAGTGATGACGTTCGTCACGGATGGAACCCACAAGAGTGCCACGTCCATATCGTTCGCTCTCTACGAGTTAGCTCTGCATCCGGAAATCCAGAAGAATTTGCGAGAGAAGCTCCGGGAAGCAGTGGACAAGCATGGCTGCCAGCTTGGATATGCGCCACAAACGAGTGCACGTTAGGGTGGGCCGAAAAAAAATCGAATTTTGAGTATCGAGTTGTAACAGGGCTCAAAAGTTGCGTATTTATGTGCTGATTAACGAAAAAATAATTTAAAAAATCAAACTTAATATCTTCAGTTCGCGCAAAGGGCTTAAAGTTTCTAAAAAAAAGATAAATTTATAGAATTTCTGAAAGGTCATATAAAAATATATCTTTCAGTACCACGTCCTAATAGGACTCAAAAAACTGCGTATCCATGTATAGTTTAACATAAAAATATTTTTGATAGTCCTAGGTTATGTAATCAGTTCGCGCTAAAGGCCTTAACTATCGAAATATGACAACATTTCTAAATGTTCAAAATGTTATGGAAATTTACTAATATCTCGTATTTATATGTATGTTTTAAATATTATAGATTTTATTTATTGTGATTTGATTATTTAAAGAGATAACATCATAACTTTACAGCTCTTCGCCCATTTCACCAGCAAATTTGGTTAAAGACCCAGAACTCACCACGAGGAGGTGGCTGCTATTCGAATTCCACCCATACCCTACCTAACCAACCAACCGCCCAAGGAGGTAATACTAATTATATATTCATACTTACAATATATAAATTTATTTACATTTGTATACCTTTATTTACATACTAGTGAAAGATGTAGTTGGCTTGAATCTGATTTGTGTCCAAATTTTGGCATTATTGATCTTGACAGCAGAGTCGCCCTAATGAATCCATCTCTGCTATCTCGCCCGCATACTTTTTCTGCAGCCTCTGTTACTAATTTTACACATCTTTCTACAGCTTCAGTTTTAATAGATTGAAGCAAAGATCAACAATACCTCCTGGATATTGTCAAAACTATTCAAAGTGGAAAATGTACTCCAGATCGTGCTAATCGTGATCCTGGACCTCTTAGTCACTCCCGTTGGTTGACATGTGCGAATAGAGTGTTGCGCTTGTATTTTTCTGAAGTAAATCGCACAAATGAACTCACGATTTTAGTTGACTACATTCTAAAGAGATATGCGCCAGTCTGATTCTATATTAATAGATACGCCTCAGTAAAGTATGGTCCAAAGCATGTTTTTAAGGTTGTTAAAACTTCCACACATCTTCCAGAGAATATAAAAAAGCAAATTGATCCGGTGATTCAACGAAACGTACTTTTCTGTCATCCAGAAAACGTGTTATTGGCTATGATAATAGACGAGAAATCACATATTAGAGAGTTGGGTTTTAGAAGAGTCCTAAAGGCAAAAAATATGAAAACTGACCGCAAAGCTGCAGTAAGAACGTTTACTACACAAACACTAGATTTTGAGGCTACTGACTACAGTGAGCTTATAGATTGATCAAAATGTAAGCTATCGCCTCACCCAGTTATGCAGAAATTGACGACAGAATCCATTTCTGCATATTTGATGAATAAGACTTTGCTAGAATTTGAATTTCTGAACTTTCCGTGCCACACTCAGGCTGTAGAAAGATGTGTAAAATTAGTAACAGAGGCTGCAGAAAAAGTATGTGGGCAAGATAGCAGAGATGGATACATTAGGACGACTCTGCTGTCAACATCAATAATGCCAAAATTTGAACACAAATCAGAATTCAAACATCTTTAACTAGTATGTAAATAAAGGTATACAAATGTAAATAAATTTATATATTGTAAATATGAATATATAATTAGTATGGTTGGTTGGTTGGGTAGGGTGTGGGTGGAACTCTAATTGCAGCCACCTCCTCGTGGTGAGTTCTGGGTCTTTAACCAAATTTGCTGGTGAAATGGGCGAGAGCTACAAATTTATGATGTTATCTCTTTAAATAATCGAATCACAATAAATAAAATCTATAATATTTAAAACATACATATAAATAAGAGATATTAGTAAATTTCCGTAACATTTTGAACATTTATAAATGTTGTCATATTTCGATTGTTAAGGCCTTTAGCGCGAACTGATTACATACGCTAGGACTATCAAATAATATTTTTATGTTAAACTAGACATGGATACGCAGTTTTTGAGTCCTATTAGGACGTGATACTGAAAGATATATTTTTATATGACCTTTCAGAAATTCTATAAATTTATCGTTTTTTTAGAAACTTTAAGCCCTTTGCGCGAACTGAAGATATTAAGTTAGATTTTTTAAATTATTTTTTCGTTAATCAGCACATAAATACGCAACTTTCGAGCCCTATTACAACTCGATACTCAAAAATTCACTTTTTTCGGCCCACCCGAGTGCACGTACCTCGACATGGTCCTCTGAGGTCAGTATCCACAAATCTGTAATACGATGAGCGCCCTTGATGTGGCCAAACTCAGGTTTAGGAACTTTTCTAGCTATCATTTCTTCTAAATGAAGTAAAAATTGGTTTTTAATCATTTCCAAACTAATGGACTTTCAGAAATAATGAAATCATTCCCCATGAAAAGTACTTTTGTTTGGTACAAAAATTTATATTTCAAAAGTCTCTTTAGTGTCCATATTAGGATCATGCGCACATGATATACCACTCCTTGTTTCATGTAATTTATACACATCCATTTTTTTCTTCTGTTTCATAATCCCAAATAAATAAACATTATAGTGAAATAAATAAACATTATACTGAATAATATTTTTCTACTCAAATAGGACTAAGAGCAGAGTTTTTAAATAAATTAAAAGAAAAAAACAACATTCCAATTTAGAGTAAAAAACTGTTATAATTAATTACGAAAATGAGTGGTTCAAACTAATAGCAGTTCGCAGTTGTAACAAATAAACATGTTACACATCTTGTTTGGGAAGCATTCTATAAGTATTTTTCAGCTGATCATATTATAAATTAATATCTTGATCGCAATTTTTATTTATTATGATTACTAGTTTAGGTTCATCTCTGAGCCATTCTCAAATCTAAAATTCAGAAAATAACCATATTACACATAAAACAGCATTAAGTACACAAGAATAGATCGTAAACCTTCTTACAATTTGTTACATACTTACCACGTTGGCTAATTCTGTAAACATTTGCCAAAGGCAATGTAATCATCCAAAAATATCATGATTAGTATTATATTCCAACAAAAAGCATTATATTTTTAAAAAGGTTTTTGTTAGTAAAGTACATCAGATATTGATCACACTGACAAATCGATGCCGAGTGAAACCTTATTTGTTGTGGATGATAAAAATGTAAAAAACGAATAAGGTATCAATCAGCAGGCTTTGTCAGTGTGATCTGTATCTAATGTACATTAAACATAAAATTTTTGTAGACGGACATCCTCACCCGATGTTTCCTTTTTATTCAGGCATTTGACCCGAAGATGCGACTTTAGGTCGCGAAACCGGACGTCTTTTTTAAAAACGTAAACAGCTGCAGCGGACCTTTTTATCAATGATAATGTATTTTAATTTTAAACAATTTTTAAAATATTATAACTATTCTGTTAGAATATAAAACTAATAATGATATTTTTGGATGATTACATTACATTTTGGCAAATGTTTACCGAATTGACCAACATATGAATTAACAAATTGTAAGAAAGTTTTCGACCTATTTTTGTGTACTTCATACTGTTTTATATATAATATGATTTTTTTACGTATTTTAGATTTGAGAATGACTCACAGATGAACCGAAACTAGTAATCATAATAAATAAAAATTACGACCAAAACAATAGATTTATAATCTGATCAGTTGAAAAATAAACATGTCTTCGTCAGCACTAATGACACGAATACACTTTTCGTGGTAGTAACTTTTGCTGACATCTCTGAGTCGCATGTCGTTGAATTCATTCTCATGACATAAACTGTAGTGCTAGCTTTTCGTTTCGGTGGGTTTCAGAGTATTTCTCTTGCTGAAGTGCCGCTGTTCTTTATCTTGTTGGTCTGCACCTGTTTCGTGGTTGGATCAAATGGGCAACTCGCAACAAATACACAATCAGTGGTAACGCCACTCAAAAGAGCTTTAATTAATTAAGATGGTTTTGTTGAAGCAAGCATTAGAGAAGACATACAAAAAGACGGAGGCTTACTAGAGAAGTAAGAAGAAGTCCCACTCAGAACACAAAACAGAAAACTGACGCCATATTGTTCAACATAGTTTGCTAGGAATAATCACGTCAAACATTAAGAGGCTCCCCACACCAGACGCTGATGCATTGTAACGCAGCTTCTGGTTAGCCAAGACACAATAGGTGGGTGACCACATCAGGAACCAGGAACATGGCTATAACACGAGCACCACCGTCCGTTTCATTAGTAAACGTGCGGAAACCAGACAATTGTGCACATCTGAAGGTTACAAGTTATCATCATTTAGACATGGTGTTTCAGAGTGGTGTTTTAATAATTTGGTGGACTGTGACGGATTCATAGAGAAAGTACTGATCAATATCTCACATCGTGAAATCTCATTAAAAGCCGCTATGAAGCGTACTTCATCTACGGTAATGTGAATCGAGTTTCTTTTACTGTAAATTATTTGGTCTCCACATTTCTACCAGAGGTAGTATGCCTCAAACCAAGACAAACGTGGACTCTCAAATGCATATCTATAGCTCTGAGCACTGAACCTGTAGAACAGATTTGTTCCACAGAATGAAGACGTGGTCATAGTTTATAAATTATTCATATTAGTGCCCATGTGTACCACTCCTTTTTCCTTTATTATTTTGTCTATGCACACTTCTCCACAACAAAGGAAAGTAAAGGGCTTGCAAAGTTGTAGATTCATTTGTGTAACAATATCGTGGATGCCATTTCAGATAATAGTGCTTTATTTACTAGTCCCATCTAGGTTTCCCCCCAATTTGTAACACGTCATTCTGAAAAATCCTCGATGTAAGTACACCACACTTCAGATATCTGTAACTGTGTGCGTTTAACAATCTTGAGGGATCTTTGTGAGAGAAGGCCTTCAATTATTACTTGCGTGGACATTAAGTTGTGGGAAACGGAATCCCCCAGGCAATACAAAGCCCCTCATTGGTATCTAAAATGCGTAAATAGAATTGTACTGCAGATTATATCTCAAAAATGAAATTTAAATGGTTATAAAATACCTTCCAGGTTTTACACTATTGGCCGTCTAAAGTGCAACACCAACAAAGAACCGAAATGTCGCAGTCAGTTTTATTTAAGTAATAATAAGATCTACAAAAATTACGTGCCTGAATAACAGTTCCATGTGAAGTGTGGCAGAAGATGAAACCAGTAGAGAGTGCCGGCCGCTGTGGCCGAGGAGACTGAGGCGCTCCAGTCAGGGTCTGCACGGCCAGTACGGTCGGGGGTTCGAATCCCCCCTCGGGCATGGATATTTGTACCGTCCTTAGTGTTAGCTAGTTCATAAGTAGTTTGTAAGTTTAGGGACTGATGACCCCGTAGTTAAGTCCCATAAGCAATACAAAAAACAGTAGAGAGTGTTAACGCCGTTGCTGGTATTACCCGTGACACGCGCCTCGCCACTGAAAGAGAGAGACTCGAGATGTGTCGACAGACTCCCCCTTTTAGCGATTGGAGCCTGCTGTTGGATCACACACCCGCACCCTTGCATTGTCGGAACACTAAACAGACAGCGTTTTATCTCCCAGTACTTTGGAATTTAACCGACGCGTTGCCCACACTGCTTAAAGGCCCCTACATACGCTCCGATTTATCGACCGACCAACGAAACAACCAAATTCGTAGCAGCCTACACACGTTCCAACCAACTGCACGCGCCGATTGCAGCGTCTCCCTGTTCTGTGTTGTCTGTTTCTCGAACTGTTTTGGTTTTCGCGTGTTCGCTGTGCAGACAGTAGACGATCGCAGGCAGGAAGTTGGTCGGGTAGCACTACACACGCACAATTTGTCGGGTGGATTGTTGGGGAAGTTGGATGTCGGACGGCCAGGCCGGACCAACCAGCCAACAAGCGAAGTAGGTCGGAAAGTGACGCCACAAGTCTAATTTATCGGACCGCCAATAAATTAGTCTCGACAGTTCGGAACGTGTTTAGGGGCCTTAAAGAACGTGCGACTGCAAGAGTTAGGCAATGTTGGAGGCTCGTCCGTTGCCCATCGTATAGCTTTGGTGTCCCTTTTCTTCCAATCTCTCTAAAATGTCTGATCAATAACTGCGCTACGACTGGCTCGAGATACGCAAACCGCTACATAACCTACATCTACATCTACATAGATACTCTGCAAATCACATTTAAGTGTCTGGCAGAGGGTTCATTAACCACTTTCATAACTTTTCTCTGCCGTTCCATTCTATAACAGCGCGCGGGATGAAAGAACACCTAAATCGCCCTCCCCCCCCCCCCCCGTGACGTGATAAAACAAAACGAGCTGCCCTTCTCTGAACCTTCTCAATGTCTTCCATCAGTCCCACCTGCTGAGGGTCCCACAAGGGGCAACAGTACTCCAGGAGAGGACACACAAGTGTGATGTAGGCAGTCTCTTTGGTGGAGCTGGTGCATCTTCTAAGCGTTCTGCCAATGAAACGTAACCTTTGGTTCGCCTTCCCCACAATATTTTCTATGTGTTCTCTCCAGTCAAAGTTGTTCGTAATTGTAACTCCTAGGTATTTGGTAGAATTTACGACCTTAAGGTTTGACTGATTTATCGCGTAATTGAAGTTCAACGGATTTCTTTTAGTGGTCATGTGTATTACTTCACACTTTTCTTTATTTAGTGTCAATTGCCAATTTTCGCACCAAGTAGAAATTTTGTCTAAATCGCTTTGCAGTTGCTTTTGATCCTCTGTTGACTTCACTAACCGATAAACGACAGCATCATCCGCGAACAGTCTAAGGGAGCTATTCAGATTATCTCCTAAATCGTTTATAAACACGAGGAAGAGTAGGGGACCTATAACGCTTCCCTGTGGAACGCCAGATATCACTTATGTTTTACTCGATGACTTACCGTCAATTACAACGAACTGTGTCCTTTCTGATAGGAACTCGTGAATCCAATCACGCACAATTGGGGAGATATTCCATAAGCACGCAATTTCATTAGAAGCCGCTTGTGAGGTACAGTGTCAAAAGCCTTCCGGAAACCCAGAAATATGGAATCGATTTGAGATCCCTTGTCGATGGCACTTAACACTTCAAACGAATAAAGGGCCTAATCAACTTTGATGATTTGTGGAAGGAGTAAGGACTGCTACAACCTATAATTTAAGACCGCTCGCTCAGCGAAAGATCAGAAAGTTGCACAGACTCTCCAAGAAAGGCAATCCGCAGAATTACTGGCCAGTATGACTGACGTCGGTTGGTAGCAGGATTTTGTAAATTATACTTTTTCGAATATTCTGAATTACCTGGAAGAGAAGAAGCTATTTACCCTTAGCCAACACGAATTCAGAAAGAAATGATCAAATGCATGTAATGCCTATGGGACTCAACTGCGGGATCATCAGTCCTAAACTTGAAAAATACTTATAAACTAGCTTACACTAAAGACAGCGCAAACATTCATGCCGGAGGGGGGATTCGAACCTACAACACGAAATAGCCTCGCGCATCGTAACATAGTGCCTCAACGCGCTCGGCTGCGCCGCCGCGGCAATTCAGGAAGTATCGTTCTTGTGAAACACAGGTAGGCGAAAACTGCTAAGAAAGCAGAGGCTGTTGCACTCTCGGTTCGAACACGATGACGCAAACCAAGATAGGCAAAAGTTAGTAGAGAGTCGTGAGTCTATAGAAAAATCGATGCGTGAAGCATACAATAATTATCAAAGCCATACCTTAGCAAAAGATCTTTCTGAAACCTATGGTCCTATGTAAAATCGGAAAGCGGTTAAAAAGCCACTTCCACTCATTCGTTGATCATTTCGGGACAATAATAGAAGAAAGCAAACGAAAAGGGGAAGTTTTAAATTTAACACATAAGAAATCGTTCACGCAGGACCATACAAGCGTACCATCATTCGATCACCACACTAACTCCCAAATGGACGAACAGTAATAGGTATTTCCTGTGTAGAGAAGCAGCTAAGAGAGCTGAATACAAAAAAGTTTCCTAGTCAGGATGGAATACCAATCGGTTTTACGAAGTATTCTGCGGCATTGGCCTCTTACTTAGATTGCATTTGTAGCGAATCTTTAATTCAGCACAAAGTTCCTAGTGACTGAAAAAAAGTGCAGGTGACTCCTGTTTATTAGAAAGGTGAAAGAACTGACCCAAATTATTACAGGCCAATATTGTTGACATCACTTTCCTATAGAATTTTGTAGCAGATTCTAAGTTCGAATATAGTAAATTTCCTTGAGATAGAAAAGTTTCCATGAATCAGAAGGATTTAGGAAACATCGTTCTTGTGAAACTCAGCTTGCCCTATTCTCACATGACATCTTGCGAGCCATGGATGAAGGGCAACAGGCAGATAGTGTTTTTCTTCATTTCAAAAAGGCATTTGACACGATGCCGCACTGCAGACTGCATTTGGAATAGGTTCCCAGATTTGTGACTGTCTGGAAGGCTTCTTAAGTTATAGAACGCAGTACGTTGTTCTCGACGACGAGTGTTCATCCCGAAGTGGACCGTGATAAGACCGCTATTTTTTTCTATCTATATAAATGACCTGATGAACAGATTAACTAGTAATTTGCGGCTGCCTGCTCATGATACTGTGGTGTACTGGAGGGTGACGTCATTAAGTGACTGTAATAGGATACAAGATGACAGACAAAATTTCTAGTTGGTGTGAAGAATGGTAGCTAGCTCTCAATGTAGAAAAGTCAAACGTGATGCACATGAGCACGAAAAACAATTCCACAATGTTCGAATACAACATTCGTAGTGTGGTGCTCGACACTGTTTCGTAGATTAAATATCTCGGCGTAACGTTACAGAACGATATGAAATGGAACAATCATGAACGGACTGGTGAATGCAAATTGTCGGCTTCTGTTTTTTGGCAGAATTTTGGGAAGGTGTACTTCATCTGCAATGGAGACCGCGTATAAAATTCTTGTGCGAACTCGTCTTGAGTATAGCTCAAGTGTTTGAGATCCGCACCAGATCGGTTTGAAGGAATACATAGAAGCAGTTCACAGACGAGCAGCTAGGTTAGTAACTGGCAGGTTCGACCAATGCGCGAGTGTTACAGAGTTGCTTCGGGAACAGAAATGGCAATCGCTGGAGAGAAGGCGACGTTCTTTTCAAGAAACTTTGTTGAAGTAATTTAGAGGTCCATGATTTGAAGCTCACTGTAGAACGATTTTACTACCACGAACCTACATTTCACGTTAAGACCACAGAGACAAAGTAAGAGAAATTAGGACTCGTACAACGGGATACAGGAATTCATTTTTCTATCGTTTTATTTGGGAGTGGAACAGAAAAGAAAATGTATAGTATTGGTACAGTGTATCCGCCGCCACGCACCTTACGGTGGATTGCGGAGTATATATGCAATTGCAGATGAATATAATTCTGCTTGTTAACGAACTTAGATTATTTTTGGATACTTTCTGGTCAAATATTCGAAGTTGGAAAATAATACCACCTTGCAACTTTTTTAATTACTGTGTTTATTTAAATAGTTGATGAATGGCTGCGTTATTTGAGCTATTTATAATTTACTAGCTTAAATCCGCGGCTCCACTCGAAAGTTGGTTGATTATGATAGAAAATGCGCGAAACGTCAAATCGATTTTTTTAAAGAGATGTATTAAAAAACTGTCTTTTTTACGGCTTTATTTATTTATTCATTCTTATATCTCCTCATTCGTATGCTTATCCTTACAGAGAAAGCGATGAAGACATTGTAGCACGGGTAGACCAAAGATACGGTTTGTGGCACCACGTTTCGCTGTATGTAACCTCCTTGCTATAAGGTCGCAAACGTCATCGCTGGTCTTCAGTCCGAATTTTTTAATAATTTGACGACTTTCAACCACCACATCTTCCACCATTTTATAGCTATAGGCATTGAACTGCTATGGTGTACAACGGGAGACTTCGGGCAACAATTACACACAGACCATTCGTTTGCGTTCTGTAGTTTTCGCTGCAGAGCGAAATATTAACACACATACATACACGTAGAATTTTATATACACCGATAACTTTCCATCCCAATATACTCCACCCTCTTATCATTATCAAGCCTCAAGAAGCAATGCAACCAATAAAACCATTTTCAAAGAGTAAATATAATTTCAAAAAGTAATTATTGTTCCGCATTTCGCGTTATATTCTTCAAATTACTAAATAATAATCAGATCGCTATAAAACCGTGCCTAAAACCTTCCACGGGTGTAAAATGGTAACTGTACAAATATTTAAGTCTTCACCGTGCCTAAAGTCTTTCCCGCGTAGACATTAGTAACTGCACAAATTTTTAGCTCTTTTTGTCTTGTGGTTCAGACGTGATAAACGTACACCGAACAGACATTCACATTTATAGATATGGATCACTTTCTCATTGTGACTCAGAATTAACACACGGATACAAACCAGTTATGACATACTAGTACTCAATTCACTCAACCATCCTGAACAAAGGACCTGTTTGCAACATTCTGTGTAACACTACTGTTATGATTTACGTAAAGTTCCTAGGCAAGACAAGTTTGGTTTAACTGGTGGAGTCAGAGTTGTAATATTTCACTATTTCACAAGGCAGTAGAGTGACGATAAATCGTAACAAATTATATTAAAATAAAATAAGGATATGCAAATACACTGCCCCTATTTCATCGAAAAATCCCACTGATTAACAAAATATCGCCCACAGAGCAGTGGTTTCGTGCCTTTAAAAATGAGCTATTAACAGATCAGAACATGATATAACGCCCAATCTGGCTATCCTTCGTTGGTCGTATCCATCGCTGTAGTGTAGTTCACTATTTATTCGGATCGTATTTGCTTTCGGTGATAGAAATGAAGATGTGCTGTGCTCTCGCTAATTTATTTACTCTACCTGAAAGTACGAGTAAGTCCACCCCCATGAACCACAGACATTGCCGAGGTGAGGTGGCTTGCGTGCCTCAACGATGCAGATAGCCGTACCGTAGGTGCAACCACAACGGAGGGGTACCTGTGGAGAGGCCAGACAAACGTGTGGTTCCTGAAGAGGGGCAGCAGCCTTTTCAGTAGTTACAGGGGCAACAGACTGGATGATTGAGCTGGCCTTGTAACATCAGCTAATGTGGCTTTGCCACACAGTTACTGCGAACGGCTGAAAGCAAGGGGAAACTACAGCCGTTACTTTTCCCGAGGACATGTAGCTCTACTTTATGAAAATATGATGACGGCATCCTCTCGGGTAAAATATTCCGGAGGTAAAATAGTTCCCCATTTGGATCTCCGGGCGGGGACTACTCAGGAGGATCAGGAAAGACAGCACTGGCATTCTAAGGATCGGAGCGTGGAATATTAGATCGCTTAATCGGGTAGGAAAATTAGAAGATTTAAAAAGGGAAATGGATAGGTTGAAGTTAGATATAGTGGGGATTAGTGAAGTTTGGTGGCAGGATGAACAGGATTTCTGGTCAGGTGAGTACAGGATTATAAGTACAAAATCAGTTGGGGGTATCACAGGAGTAGGACTGATAATGAATAAGAAAATAGGAATGCGGGTAAACTACTATGAGCAGCACAGTGATCGCATTGACATTGTCAAGATAGATACGAAGCCAACACCGACAACAGTAGTACAGGTTTATATGCCTACTAGCTCTGCCAATGATGATGAGATAGAAGAAATACATGAGGAGCTAAAGGAAATTATTGAGACAGTTACGGGAGAGTAAAACTTAATTGTGATAGGAGACTGGATTTCGGTAGTAGGAAAACGAAGAGAAGGAAAAATAGTAGGTGAATATGGACTGGGCAAAAGGAATGAAAGAGGAAGCCGCCTGGTAGAATTTTGCAAGGAACATGATTTAATCGTAACAAACGCGTGGTTTAAGAATCACAAAAGTAGGTTGTATACTTGGAAGAGACCAGGAGACACCGGAAGGTATCAGATAGATTTTATAATGGTAAAACATAGATTCCGGAACCAAGTTATAAACTGCAAGACATACCGAGGGGCAGATATAGACTCTGACCGTAACTTGTTAGTCATGAACTATAGGCTGAAACTGAAAAAACTGCAGAAAGGTAGGAAAATAAGGAAATGGGACTTAGATAAATTGAAGGAACGTGAAGTTCTGGAGAATTTCAGAGGGAGATTCAGGCAACAATTGACAGAAACAGGGGAAATAAAACAGTAGAAGAGGAATGGGTAGGATTGAGAGATGAAATAGTGAAGGCAGCTAAGGACAAAATAGGTAGAAAGGCAAGACCTACAAAAAATCCTTGGCTATCACAGGAAATACTAAATTTAATTGATGAAAGGAGAAAATATAAAAATACAGTAAATGAAACAGGCAAAATGGAGTACAGACGACTAAGAAATGAGATTGACAGGAAGTGCAAAATGGCTAATCAGGAGTGGCTAGAAGCCAAAGGCAAACCTGTAGAAGAATGTATAAGAAGGGGAAAAGTAGATACCGCCTACAAGAAAATAAAAGAGACATTTGGGGACAAGAAAAGCAACTCTACGAATATCAGGAACTCAGATGGGAAACCAGTTCTCAGCAAAGAAGGGAAAGT
Organism: Locusta migratoria; assembly: GCA_026315105.1. Taxonomy (NCBI): domain Eukaryota; kingdom Metazoa; phylum Arthropoda; class Insecta; order Orthoptera; family Acrididae; genus Locusta; species Locusta migratoria. Next base: position 325,065,193 of record CM048749.1, read on the forward strand.
TGAAAAGTATATATATATATCGTATGGTATAATGTCAGCTACATATAATACTTTAGTAAGATATACTAGTGTCTAGTTAATAAGATAAAACATATCTCTGTCACAGAGCCAAGTCCAACTCCTTTAACCACTGGACAGCTTCCTGACGGACTATATGGAGTTCGGTCATCCCTCCTGAGAATGATCGTAATGGGTCATCGTTTGTATGTCTGCTCCACAGTCACATGACTGGTCGTCTGTCTGTCCCCATTTGAATTTCCAATAGTTACAGCGAACAACACCAGTTCGGAAACGGTTGATCAAAGACCATTCTCTCCTGGGAAGGTCCATTCCTTGGAGCTGCTTAGAGGGATCGTCTATCCAGATGCTGTTTTTTCCATTAAACGAATCCCAAATTCTTGCCCAGTTTGATTTAGGTGAGAAGCCACTCTCATGTAGTTGCACAGCTGTTTTAAGAGGTGGTTTACGTGATTTCAGCCGGCTGACCGGTGGTGGAATGTCTTGCAGGATAGGAAGCTCAGGAGTGGACAAGATCTTATAATACTCTCTCATTAAGGCTTCCTTCCGTCTTAGATCTTGGGGAACGATGTTGCATAATATTGGGAGCCATTGAAGTGGTGTAGCCATCAGAGTGCCACTGATCAATCTCATTGCTCTATTTAATTGTACATCAATGTCTCTCACATGAGCACTGTTGAGCCAGACAGGAGAACAGTATTCAGCTGCAGAGTAAACTAGGGACAAAGCTGTTGTACGCAAAACCTTAGCACTGGCTCCCCAAGATGATCCTGCTAAGTGCTGCAATATGTTATTCCTAGTTTTAACTTTGTCTGCTGTTTTATGAAGGTGGTACTTAAAAGTAAGAGATCTATCGAAGATGACTCCCAGGTATTTTGGATGTTCATTATGTTCAAGTTGAACACCATCAAACGAGATATTAAGTTTATAGTCGGCCATCCTATTATTGAGATGGAAACAAGATACTTCCGTTTTATTTCGGTTTGGCTTTAGTTTCCACATTGCGAAGTAATTTCTGAGGAGAGTTAGGTCAGATGTTAAAGTAGTTTCCGTCAATGGATGTCTCTGTGTTGTGACGCTATGGCAATATCATCGGCATAAATGAATTTTCTAGATTGCGTAGCTGGAATATCAGCGGTGTAAACATTAAAAAGAATGGGAGCAAGGACCGAACCCTGGGGGAGGCCATCGTGAAGCTGTCTAAACCCACTTTCTGTGTTGCCGAGATAGATCTTGATCAGGCGACCACTTAGCATTGAGTTCACAAGTCGCAATAAAATACGACAAGGAATGAGATTGTAAAGCTTCACTAGGAGGCCCTTCTTCCACACGGTATCATAAGCTGCCGAGAGATCCAGAAAAGCAACGGAAGTGGTACACTTCTTTTCGAAACCAGTCTCAATGAAAGATGTCAGTGCTAGGACCTGGTCACAGCAATTACGGCCTTGTTTGAAACCAGCTTGTTCAACTGGGATACTAGCAGTGAGAATGGGAACAATACGATTGTAGATGAGTCTCTCGAGCAGCTTGTAACATACACTGAGAAGTGCAATTGGGCGGTAGCTATCTGCACGTTCGGCTGCTTTGCCAGGCTTCAAAACAGCTATTACTTTAGATCTCTTAAAAGCTTTTGGTAGAGAGCTGTCTTTAAGAATGTTATTGAATAAATTTAGAAGCCACAATCGGGTCTTGAGTCCAGTATGTTTAATAAATTCTGAGAAAATATCATCTATACCGGCAGCTTTCCCAGTCTTCATATCAGAGATAGCCATATGCAGTTCGTCTAAGCAAAAAGGTTTTGATACTTCCAGGGAAGCCTGCTGGCATTTCTTAATTTCATTTAGTTTATAGGATATTAATCTGTCAGACTGTTGCCGTTTTGACTTGGATAGTGCTACGATTCGTTTGGCTATGTCGGAAGAATCAGGGTGTGTGGGAGGCAGTTTTTTCTCGGATACACTGGTAGACAATTTCCTCAGAAGTGACCAAGCCTTTCTGCAGCTGTGAGTGAAGTCTAAACTCTGAACTTTTTTCACCCATTTCTCTCTTCTGGCATTATCAAGGGAGTTCAGTAGGATGTCGGCAGTGTTTGAATCTTCAGTGCTAATAAATTCGTTATACAGGTCTTCACACTCTTGGCTCCATCCCGGGATATATGTCTTTCTGTAGCCTCGAGGTATACAGGCTTTAGCTATAGCTTTAAGGAGTCCAGCGAATCTGTCATAATTTTCTATTGTAGGAGGAATGAATCTAATGTTGTCCTCCAATTTGGAAGTAAATGCCTCCCAGTCTGCTTTATTAAAATTCCACCTGGGTCTCGGAAAAGATCTTATTAGGGGAATCTTAATCCCAACTGATATCAGCACTGGCCTGTGCTGCGACCGTGGGAATGTGCCAAGTACCTTTCTCGTAACTGATAGAGATCTTAATGCCTGATCACAGGAACAAAAACATAGATCAGGTGAATATCCACGCTTCCAGCGGGCTGAGCGAAATGTGCTGGAGTCTTTTGCGTCAAAAACCAAGGAAAGGTTATTATTTTCAGCCCATTCAGCTAAGGCTATTCCATTTTCATTATCAGACGAGTACCCCCAATGGCTACTGTGGCTGTTGAAATCGCCGAGATATAGGGAAGGGTGTTCGAAAACTGGGAGAACCGTATCTTGCCACTGAATGTTGGGTGGCTTGTAGACATTAACTATGGTAGTTCCATACACTTTCACTGCCAAAACAAATATGTCATCGTCACAGCTTTCATGAATTATAGATACATCATCCAAGTCCTGTCTAGCATATGTAGCCACGCCATATGTTCTGTGGCCTATCTCTCCCACAAGTCTGTAGCCATGGATATTGCCTCTTGAACAACTTTTAAGATCTTCTGCATGGGTTTCTTGTAGAGCAACGACGTCAATATTGTTACCCAGAAGATTTTTACTGAGGAAGTAACATTTTGACCTATTTATCCCCTCGATATTCAAATGGCACACGTTTAGGACTGGACCTATTGCTCTGTTCAGATCGTTTTGTTTACAATTTTGTTGGCCCTGACAAGAGCCATTCTGGATTGTCTTGGTAGCTGACATAGCTGGGAGATCACTGTGGTGACAGAACCAGCTACCAAAGATTGTTGTCCGTTTAGAACCACCCAGGGGGGACGTGGAGCTTTGAGGATTGCTTCCGGACGCGAACAACTTCGCCCCCCAGCTGAAAGGTGGAAAGAGTACATAGAGCAGCTCTACAAAGGAAATGAACTTCAAGACAATATTGTAGGAAGGGAAGAGGATGTAGATGAAGATGGAGATACTATACTGAGAGATGAATTTGACAGAGCGCTGAAAGACCTAGGTCAGAACAAGGTCCCAGGAGTAGATGACATACCCTCAGAGCTACTAAAGTCTCTGGGAGAGCCAGCCATGACAAAACTATTTGAACTGATGTGTAGGATGTATGAGACAGGCGAAATACCCTCAGACTTTAAGAAAAATGTAATAATCCCCATTCTAAAGAAATCAGGTGCAGACAGGTGTGAAAATTACAGAACCATCAGTTTGATAAGTAATGATTGCAAAAATTTAACACGAATTATCTACAGGAGAATGGAAAAGCTGGTAGAAGCTGACCTCGGGGAAGATAAGTTTGGGTTCAGGAAGAACGTAAGAATCCGGGAGGCAATACTCACTTTACGTCTTATATTAGAAGATAGATTAAGGAAAGGCAAACCTACATTTTTAGCTTTTGTAGATTTGGAGAAAGCGTTTGACAATGTTGGCTGGAATACACTCTTTCAAATTCTGAAGGCAGCAGGGGTAAAATACAGGAAAGGAGAGTTATTTACAACTTGTACAAAAGGCAGACCGCAGTTATTAGACTCGAATGGCATGAAAGGGAAGCATCAGTTGGGAAGGGAGTAAGACAGGGTTGTAGCCTTTCTCCGATGTTATTCAATTTGTACATCGAGCAGACGGTGAAGGAAAAATTTGGAATAGGGATTAAAGTTCAGGGGAAAGAAATAAAAACATTGCGTTTTGCTGATGACATTGTAATTCTGTCAGAGACAGCAAAGGACCTGGAAGAGCAGTTGAATGGAATGGACAGTGTGTTGAAGAGGGCGTGTAAAATGAACATTAATAAGAGCAAAACAAAAATAATGGAATGCGGTCTTAGAAAATCAGGCGATGCTGAAGAAATTAGATTAGGTAACGAAACAATGAAGGTGGTGAACGAGTTTTGTTTCTTGGGTAGTAAAATAACATGCGATGGTCGCAGTACAGAGGATATAAAATTCAGAATGGAATTTTTGAAAAAGAGAAATTTGCTAACATCAAATATTAATTTAAGTGTAAGGAAGTCTTTTCTGAAAGCATTTGTGTGGAATGTTGCCTTGTACGGGAGTGAAACATGGACGATAAGCAGTGCGGATAGGAAGAAAATAGGGGCTTTTGAAATGTGGTGCTACAGAAGAATGCTGAAGATTGGGTGGGAAGATCGCATAACTAATGAAGAGGTACTGAACAGAATTGGTGAGAAAAGGAATTTTTGGCATACCCTAACCAAAAGAAGGGATCGCTTGGTAGGACACATTCTTAGACATCGAGGGATCGTAAATTTAGCATTGGAGGGAAATGTGTGGGGTAAAAATCGCAGAGGGAGACCAAGAGACGCGTATAGTTAACAGATTCAAATGGATGTGGGTTGCCGTTCTTATGAGGAGATGAAAAGGCTTGCTCAGGATAGAGTAGGGTGGAGAGTTGCATCAAACCAGTCTCTGGACTGAAGACCATAACAACACACCGAGTAAGTGCATAAAGCTGCACTTCAAAATTTTTCACCTTGGACCTGGCTATGCCAATTCTATGAGTGGGACCCTTTCACGTCTACTAATAATTTACATAGGACTATGTCTAATGAATTACCCAGGTTTTGCCTCTTGTATAATTATCATTTCATAATTTAATGCAGCCCAAACTAGACAGCGAAACTGTAGAAACACGGTTCTGAAATAAGATCATAGGGGCTAATGTTATTTGTAAATCTGGAGAAGAGAAATTTGTTGACTTAGAATATTAATGCAAATGTTAGGGAGTCTTTTCTGAAGGCATTTGTCTGGATTGTGACCTTGTACGAGAGTAAATGGTGGACGATAAAGTTTACACTGAAGAGAAGATTTGAAATTTGGCGCTACAGGAGAATGCTGAAGATTAGACGGGTAGACCCCGTAACTAATGAGGGGGCACTAAACAGAATTGAAAAGAAAAGACATTTATGGCATATCTTGACGAAAAGAAGGGAGCCATTAGTACTGCACGTTCTCAGACATCGAGGAACTGTCAGTTTAGTATTCTAGGGAAGCGTTGGGGTAAAAATAGGTGGTGTACCGCGAGACGAATACAGTAATCAGATTTAAAGGGATGTGGGGTGCCATTCTCAGACATGAAGAGGCTTGTGCAATATACAGTAGCGTGGAGAGCCGCATCATACCACTCTACGGATCGAAGACTACAACAACAAGAGCATTGACTGGGTGGATACCTTTACCGTACGGTGTTGTGGCTATGAAAAATTAGTTATAATTCATAAGTATGAGATATACTCTAAAACATTGAGTTCCAAGCAGAATTAGAGCTGTGCTACTTATCTTATACTCAGAAGCAATATTAAATAATGAAGAAGGATCCAAAAGTGAACAAACTTTCAGCCAATCTGTTGCATAAAAATGATTTATATACATAAACCTTGACCCAGGTTGCGGCAAAAGTAATTTTTCCTTCTTCAGAAGAATTTACTAGCAATATATAATAGACCAATCATATAGACAGTAGCAAAATATGTAAAACTTTCTTAAATAATTAAAGAAATAAAAAATTACATCATTGGATGAGAAAGTACTTACATTTAGCTAACTTTGAAATAGTTTTTAAATAAAATCAAGTGGCCAAATGTGTCTGACTCCATGTCATGGACTAAAATGAAAAATTTAAAACTAATGTCTGCAACGTAAAATAATGGAGCACGGCCACACAAGGGTCGAGTCAGCACTCTCCGTCAGCACGCACCGCCGCATTTGATCCCAGGAGCGCCTAGGATGACAGAGCATACTGGCTGGCGACGGTAGTGTGCCCTCAGCCAACACCACCTAGAAGACGTCACAACTGGCCGTGCCTATGTCACACTTACAGGCCGCAGCCGCTATCTGACTGACCGCCCACTACGCGGCGGTGGGCGTGTCCTAGCGACCAGCCAGTGAGCTACCGGCCGCGGCCTGTGAAGTGTGACGTAGGCACGGTCAGTTGTGACGTCTTATCTTCTCAGCACGCGCAGACCCGTCCTCCTGCCATTCTTGCAACACGAAGGTTATGCGTTGTTCCAACACGATAATGTTCGCCCACACACCGCGCGTGAAACTCAACGTGCTCCGCAAGGCATGCAACAATTTCCGTGTCCAGCTCCATCTCCGGCCTTGACTTAAATCGAGCACGATGGAACTACACACGGTCTTCACGGCCACTACGATCGGGGGTTCGAATCCCCCCTCGGGCATGGATATTTGTGCCGTCCTTAGGATTAGCTAGTTCATTAGTAGTTGGTAAGTTTAGGGACTGATGACCCCGTAGTTAAGTCCCATAAGCTTAACAAACAATCGAACATTTGATGGAACGACAACTGACACGTGTCTCATCAACCAAAACTATTGCGTAATTACGTGAATAGGTTGAGCAGGCGTGGAGTAATGTATCCCAATACTGTGTTTAAGCAAGTATCAATACGTGGCACCTCGGTGTAAACGTAAACATTTCGTGTAACCCATATGCACTGTTTAAACTCTAAGAGGATGCACTAATTTATATTTCCGGCGGCGTATGTGTGGTAGTGGCACTAATACCTACCGCCAAATATACAGGGTGTATCAAAAAGGATGTTGCAGACTTACACGTTTGAAAGTACATGCTCATGGAAGCAAAAATGTTGTAGTAAACGTTACGAAAGTATGGTTACAAGCCGCCACTGACGGCATCGAAACATCAAATGTTCAAATGTTTGTTAAGCTTATGGGACTTAAGAGCGGGGTCATCAGTCCCTAAACTTACAAACTACTTCAGAACTACCTTATACTAAAGACAGCACAAACATCCATGCCCGAGAGGTGATTCGAAACCCCGACGGGGTATTGTAACATCGTACGATTTACCCTTTCCTCACTTCAGGCCGTCCTATGTTCGTTGTTTACACAATGGAACATTGCCGAGAGATGGAGTTCAAATGACACCATACGCAGAACCTACAGGACGCATGCAGTACACAAAGGGTATCAGTCGCGTCTAAGGAGTGCCACCTGTATTGTAGTTACAATGGAATCTTACAGTAACGAAGAGTATGTGAATATGCATTTCATGTACGGTAGGGCTATTAATATACACGGGAGGCTGCACGCTTGTACCAACAAACATATCCTGGTCGAAGACACCCAGAAAGTCGTACATTCACAGGGGTCCGTCAGCGCTTGAGAGAGAGTATGGGGGTGTGGCACATGACAGCGCAGGAGGTAGGTCTGCTCGCATTATGCCTGAGATTGAGGATATGGTATTGGAAGCAGCAAAGCTCTCTCCAGGAACATCTACGAGAAGAATTGCCACACAAGTGCCTGTTGTAAGCCACAGTATTGTATGGAGAATTTTAAATCGCAATTTACTGTACTCTCACCACCACCAAAAGTTCAAAGTCTCTATGTTGCGGACTTTGTTCCTACAGGGTTGTTTCTCAGGCTGTAGTGAACCCTCATTTTGCTTGTTACATTTCATTTACAGACTAAGCAGGGCCGGCCGCGGTGGCCGAGGGGACTGAGGCGCTCCAGTCACGGTATGCACGGCCACTACGGTCGGGGGTTCGAATCCCTCCTCGGGCATGGATATTTGTGCCGTCCTTAGTATTAGCTAGTCCATAAGTAGTTTGTAAGTTTAGGGACTGGTGAGCCCGTAGTTAAGTCCCATAGACTCTACAAACATTTGACTAAGCAGTAATTATGATAATACGCATTTGTGGTGTGAAATAAGCCCACATGCTACTTTCCATGAGCCATCACAGTTCCTCACTGAATGAGTGGTCAGGGGTATTAGGTGAGCAACTCATTGGGCCATACACTGTTCCACCATAGTTTAATGGACGCAGGTACTTTAGGTTTCTGCGGTGTCATCTTCCAGGATTGCTAGAGGATGTTCCCCTTTAGCAATGTCAGAGTAAGTGGTACAGGTATGATGGAACTCCGGCACATTTTGCTGCTGCTGTGAGATGACGTCTAACGCGCAATACGGTCAAAGACGGATAGAGGCGGACCTGTACCCTGGCCTCCAAGATCATCTGATATAAATCCTTTGGACTTTAGGTCTGGGGTCACCTCAAAAGCGAAGTGTACAGCACACTGGAACTGGAGCGGAGCGTTGTAAAAGCATGCCAAGAATTCCGAAATAATCCAGGGGTTTTCGAAAGAATTCGAAATTCATTGCGAGATGAGCACAGTTTTGCATCCAGATGCAAGGAAGATATTTAGAACACCTCCTTTAACGGGTAATCCATACGAGAGATATTAACTAAATGCGATGTAAAACCTAATAGTAAAGTCTACATTTCAAGTTAATTTTTACTAACTAGGGCGATGTTTACAATAAAGTCAGTTAAAAGTGAACTAAATGCGATGTAAATCTTAATAGTGAAGTCTAAATTTTGGAATTAGTGTATACTACCTAGGTCTATGTTTACAATGACGTCAGTGGCGACTTGGAACCACACATTCGTATCTATATGGCAAACGGCTCGTTTGGGGAGCCATTTTTAGTGGGAAGTTTTTGCTTCTGTTGCCGTGAAATTTGAACGGTGTAAGCTAGCGCCTACCTCTTTGATACACCCAGTACACGATAGCTTGCATAATGAGAATATAGATGTAAATGAAGGTATAGCTCCCTAGGGGTTTGCAACGGCACGATTATAGTAACTGCATCGTACGCGAAAGCTTCTAAGCGAAATTTGTCCCATAGTCCGTATGTGAATGTGTGACATTGCAGATAACGGGGGAATCTGATTGTTTCCATGTGAAAAGCAAGTTTTGGCTAGCTGTTGGGTTCTCCAGCCGGCCGGCTAAGAGTTTAGACCTAGTGAATGGAATAGAGGTCGTTAAGAAAACCCTAAGCTGCTCTGGAACAGGAAACGGCGAACTTGCATGAGCGAGGGCGGCTCTCCCAGATTGCAATTGAAATACAATATGACCACACACATTATTCTAAAAATCCATATAAAATTGGGAAATGATCATACAGCAAATATAAATGTATGAATCAATTCAGGAGACTTAGGAGAATCACACACCGTAATTACAATTTCAATATCCCTTACAGATGAAAAGACGATAAATTTCAGTACCAGAATAATATTATTAGAAGACTTATATTTCCAATTGTTGATACGTAATGTATATCAATAAAAGTTTAAGAAGCAACTGGGCAGCATTTCACCCCACTACTATCTTAAAAGACGCATTACGTTATTACCGTATTCTTTCAATAAACTTTGTTTTACTCTCTTATTCTGCTTTTCGTTGAGATAGTAATATTCTTGTGTCAGAACATAGATACCACCACAGAAACACAAAACATGAACCCAGCAAAACGCATTACATTTATGTATGTGTTCTATTATATTTAATATTATTCTTAGTAACGTTCGTTTCATGTTTTAGGCTGCCTCTTAAATATTTCATGGCCGACTAAAATAGTAGATATGCAGCAGATAATTTATACATAAAAATTATATGTATTTGTGGACAAGAACATTAAATTTCCATAAAAGCCTTGATAAATTAAATAGTAATTGTGTAACTGTATTTCGACGGCAGCGGTATATTTGAACAGTGAGACATCACGCTTAATGGCTACCTGAGCAAAGAGCTTCAGTTTCAACGGATTTTAGTAGTGTTAAATATATATTTGTTTGTTAAATGTAAACAACATTTGTAGGGAGGTGATCAAAGAATTTAATTCTGTGACACTCAAATGTATAATATTTTGGAAAGAAATTGTATTTTAAAGATGAGGCGTTAGCACGAGTGGAAGAATACAATTTTGGGAGCAGGGAGAGCATTCTTTCGAACGGTTGGTAAGGGCTCGTATCTTGGACGTGGTGGTGAAAGGTTTGACGCTGGGCGGTCTGAAGCTGCGTTACGAACTTGTGGTTTGAAGAGATAGGCATGTGTGGTGTTAGAAAATTTACGGGACTGTGACTGCACAAGTTAGTCTCTGCTTGAAAAGTGATAAACTATGCATGGTAGTAGGGCTGTGCAACTGTGATAATTCAGCAATCGTATACTCGTGTGAATGCAAATTGTGTTTTATAACAAATACTGTAATTAATCGCGGATTAATTTGGAACTGCAATGTTCGATGGACTTCATTAATTTACGAGTGATAATTTGGAACTTTTACTCTCGAGTGCGTGTGACACTTATTGTGCCTCTCATGAACAACAGTTAGGGAAATATTCAGTTATTTACCGATGTATACAGTGGGACCACCCAAAACAGTAGTAAACTCAATTTATAAAATAATTACTTGTTGAATGACACTCTTCTAAACATTATCATAGAATACATTTTGTTTGTTATTCAGAGCTTTAATTTATGTTTGTCTAAATATATTTTTCGTGTCATCATCTGAAGACTGGTTGGCTAAACTACAGTTTAATTATTTATCTTATTTAATCAGTTTGGGTAGCTGTTTAGGGTATAGAAGCTGACATACATAACTCACCCTAATAGCTGTGTACGTGTAGTTTGCTATTGAACCTATAGATAAATCAGACAACAAATTGTTCATTAACACAGTAATTTGGTTTAATTAAGGCACTGATATTTATGTATATACTGTGAAATAAGAAACAGTGCATTAAACTGATCTTTTAACAAAACAACTGCATGAAACACACACTAACTACTCAAAAAAATTTGTCTGCGAGAAAGATATTAAAAACACAAACCACTTTTTTAATGTTTGACTGCGAGAATTTTATGCAGATCGATACTTGATTATCAAAATTCAGTATCATAATCAATTAACTGCAGTGTTGCATAACAATCATTTACTATGGCACAAATAACGAACTCTGTTCAAAAAGATTACCAAAATCAATACTGCGCTTTAAGTCCACTAATAGCTAATTATCAAATGAAGGAAGTACGTTAATCTTCTAACTACGTAAATAAAACAGGAAAGAAAGGTCAATTTTCTTAATTATTATTAATAATCACCATTACATTACCTACATAATACAACTTTTTCCTAATGACATCAAATGCAATTACCTTCATTCCAGCGGTGGTACAACGTTTTCCTAGTAATAAAAAATACAAAATATATGTTCCAAATACAACCAAATCAACTTGCTGGCACAGCAGCCTCTGCTCTACATCGGAGCCATACACGCAACTCAACGTTCTCTAAGCGAGCTGAACCACAAGTCCCACTCTATCTCTGCGCGAGCTGCAATGCTATACATAATCTTTGCCAAAGATGAAACTTCACTGATTTATGTAGATATATCGATACACACAGTAGAAGCAGTAGTATACATTTTTTTGCAAGCACGTCACTCGACAGAAAACAGGAGGTACAGTATTAGACATTTTGGACACGTTTCAACCCTTATGAAAAGAGACAACGAGCCATAAACATTTTACTACCCCGAGCCATGTATTGCCCAATTCTTATTGGTGAGTACCAATAGGAAGGTCGCAAATTCAACTGGAAGAAGTCTGAATAGCTGGTGCGTGGTAAATACCCATTGACACGCACTTCCCGAAAGTTTGCGGGCAGTTGATGTAGGAGATGTGCGTTGTGCACCTCGTGGCTACTGCTTTTGCAGACTGGGACTGCTGCTGTGTGGGAATATCGCCGCAGCGGCGAGGCAATTGCCGATTTGTTTATACGGTAATTGCGTTAGGAAGATGAATCAGCACGAGTCCTATTCAGTTAAACGGCTTACGCGCGATATGCCAAGTCACCGTGTTGCTCCTGCTGGGGGCAGGACGCCTCTGATTGGCCGTAACGAGAGCTCATAAAAAAAGACGTCGCTAGCCGCGCGCACCATTCAGTTGTCACTGGTCAGCCGCGCGGCGTCTTCGCTTCTCTGCCCGGACACCACCACACGATCAGTAAGTCCCCATCGTCCTGCAATAACTGGAAGAGTCTTTGCGCAAACATTTCTATTCTTCTTCTATTAACTCTATTTAGTTACGAATAACTAGTGCGTAGCACATAGCAATTACGTATTGACCCTCAAATAAGCTCGATGCTAGAGAAACGTTACTGTTTATCATTGCTACGGTTTGATTTTACGGTTTTAGTATATTTAGTGTTCAGTCTCTAACTTCTTCAGCGCACGCACGCACGCACACACACACACACACACACACACACACACACACACACACTTGTGGAATTTTAGTTACGCTATAACGTTGCCCTTCCTTAGTATGATGCCGTAATTGTTAAAGTAGATTCCGCGATTATATTTTGGACAAGGAATTGATGGTAGCGAAATTTTTGAATTTGAAATAATTTAGTTAAAGTACAGCTCAAAATGAAGATTAAAGCAAAAAAACCGCGGGTTGCATATTAAAGTCGGGACCCTACAAGCAACAGCACGTTATAAGACTTAAGGAAAGCATCTAGCTGGATCCTACGCTTCGTATTGTTGAAGCTGGAAATGATAACTTTAAATATTTAATAAGTGAATGTTAGAGATACTTTCTGTAGGAGATCAATGTTCAGACTGTTCACTTTACTTTTCATTGTTGTGTGACCGTGGGTGGAACATGAAGTTACTGGTAATGATAGAATAATTTAAAAAAGTGATCGGACTTCGTGAAATTACAAAAGAAATGACTGCAGGTTCTAAGATCAAGCAAAGTATTTTATAAGGATGATTGATTGATTGAAATTTGCAGACAGTGTGAAGCGATTGTAATGGTGTCTGAACATTAAACTATTACGGATGCGAAGGAGATGAAAACGTTAAGAAATTAAATATTTGACCTAGAGGAGTTTCATTTAAATGAAAAGCAAATTTAAGTAATATATTTTAAGCAACAGCTTGCATTATTCTTACTTACATGAGTTGATACAGGTATGAAAGACGTGTTGTCACATCAGATACAGACCAGAGAGTGAGTAAAACTACTATCACGGTTCAGTCTTCTCGCTTGTTTGGAAGTAAACAATGACGAACGAAATTAAAATTAGTTGCAGTGCGAGTCAGGGAACCGGAGGCGATAAGCATCGCCGATCAAAAAAAAAAAAAAAAAAAAAAAAAAAAAAAAAATAGTGTATCGTTACAACGGGACCGGCGGCGTGAAGTGCTGATGTTAGCAGCGACTGCTGAATACTCTTTGAAAATTCAATTACATGGATCGATGGGTCTGATATTTTACATTACTCCGGAAATAAATAATTAATGCTGTTCCTGTTCCATAATTGTCAAATTCTCCTTGTCTAGTCAATAAATTCATTATCTTTGTAAAGTACACAGTATGCCGCCATTGTCGCAATTAAAAATTAACCCACAAACACACACATTCAGGAAGAGAGAGAAGGAGACAGAGAGAGAATATTATTATTCATGCAGAAACTCTTCTGTGTGATCAGATTTGTCAAACAGGTATGATTTTGTGTTGAAACTACTAGCAGTAAACTACTAGCACTGATACAGAGGTTGCGTGGGTGAAAAGCTACCGTCCAGTAGATATCATAAAGGCCTGTCACCCTGTTAAATACAGAAATGCTTGTATTCCATTAAGGGTACGATGTACATAGTGTGCGAAAAATTTTTTATTTTAAAAATGGCTGAGGTCAGCGACGGTGTACGTTAACAGTTGCTAGATGAATTGGTAGATAAAATAACAACGAATCAATTGCGAAAAACACGTTTACTTGTCTTTTTCTACAACATAATTTTTGAAAGAAATGCAACCAAAAAGCTCTTGTCCGTCTTTCTTAAAATGTCACTCAGGGAGCGAGTGGTATTCTTCGACTAACCTAGTTTTACAACTTTGGCTGTTAAGACAACGGAAAATTTAAAAAATCTCGGCCAATGACGTACGACGTGTTTGATTTACTGACAAGAGCTTTTTCGATCCATTTCTTAAGGTGTCAATCACATGCAATGATTCCTTCACTCCCGTTATAGAAGACGAGATTATTTTTGTCGAAAACAATGGCAAAGGGATAATATACCTATTTTCCCAAGCAGTCGGTTGTTATTTCATCTACCAAATTTATAAATTTTCTTCGAGATGAAAGATTATAATTTATATGGTACAGCTTATGAAAAATTACTTATTTGTATTGTATACTCTTGTTTAATTTTTTACACGACTTTACAGTGTATTTGTAGTTTTATTTCTGGAGTACATACGAAAAAACCATCAGACGATACAACTCATCACCACTGAACACACTACTGTCCATATGAGAAGTATTATTCCTGTAACAGAACGTTACAATATCTGAACGTTTGGTCCTGTGCTTTGTTTACGGTGGTGAAATAACCTAACTATATTACAAATTGCAATCGCCTTACACTAAAAGTAATACAGTTGATAATAGAGGAACATGTATATTGACTCCCTTATTGTACAAATAGCAAAAACTTAAGAATATATCTTTTTTACCATATTTTGGTGAAAGTTTCGTTATTTTTTGAAATTATGTGGACCGTTTGTTAAAATTCGGTAACAGATCTCTTTAGCAAATACTGGACAAATAAACCTGGGCATTAGCCGGTGGCAGTTCTGCAAACATGTCTGTGACGTAGAATTCCTGAATCATGTATCTTACAGCAACCAAACTCCACCACTAACAGCAGGAGAGAGGGAGGTATTTATCATTACAACTGCGAGTGGGCGATTGGGTAGACATGGAGAAAACGCACACACACACAGTTTCCGTTTATTTGCAGTTTTACAGGCTCCATGTTGTTTATAACGCCATATATTCCTAATTATGAGTTGTATAGCAATCAGACCCCAGTACCAAAGAGACTGCCTGTGTTACACTTGTTCGACTTGTACTGGAGTCTTGTTGCGCATTGTTGGAGCCCCACCTAATCTTGTAACGGAGGATATAGAGAAAGTTCATAGAAGAGCAGCTCTATATGTATTATTGCCATACATGAGAGAGTCTCAAGGAAACGATGGACGAGTTGAGGTGGAAATTAAAAGAAGGGCGATATTCCTTTCGGCGAGATGTATTTGCGAGATTTCTTTCACCAACCTTCCCCTGCAAACATATTTTGTTTGCACCACCCTACATACGGAGACATGATAATCATAATAAAAACAGATTTAGATGTTCCTTCTTCACCTGCGCTCTTAGATAATGAAGCGGTAGAGAAATATTATGAAAGAGGTGCGATAAACCTTCTGCCTGGCACTAAAATGTGATTTTCAGAGTGTTGTCAATATTGTTATTTTGTTGTCTGTTCATAGCGTGCTATTGGAGACTGGAACGGTAGAGCAATATCATAATAACGGTTTGATAAACCCTCTGCCATGTACCCAAATATGATTTACAGAGTATTAATGTAGATGTAGAGCTATCAACATCGTGGTTATTAGTGTGTTATGAAGGTCTGCTAAACGCAAATTCTTGCCGATGTTATTATCAATATGAGAATATTGTCAATATAACCATCTCTGGTAGTTTCCATAGTGCTTCGCACGTCGCCGTAGGTCTGTGAGTTGTTGAGCACATCTCAACAGTGAAGCAATGTACTGAGAACGCAAAAGCAGAAACAAGTCTGTTCTCTTTTTCGACACATAATCATGAAGTTTCGACCTCTGACCGCCGTTTAGTTTTCTGTTTCTACTTTTGGATAAAGCGGGACATGTGACCGACTCTGCTATGGGTTACCAAACTTTCAAGGGTGCATCCTATCAGCTGCAGAGGTCATCGTCGTATTTTCTTATAGCTGTTGTTGTGACTCATAGTCCGAAGACTCATTCAATACAGCCCTCCAACGAAACTGGATTAACAGTTCGTGTAACGCAATACACGTTTTTAGGTTTCATTTTGTTAGTGTTGTTGTGTGATTTTAATCTCTGTTTTTTTATTATGGCTTGAACACAGAAAAAAAGAAATGTGATAAATGTTATTAGAAGACTAATCGATATAGAGGACCGTGGCAAGTAGAAGAGCAATATAGCAGATCAAAGGAAGGAACAGGCGAGGGAGTTTTATCAATAACTGCTTTCAGAAGATTGTTGCATGTGGCGGACTTGTATTTTATTCGCTTACTTTTTCTCGGGAATTCTGCTGTAGACTATAAGTATAAAAACTGTTACGTCATGAAATTTATCATCATTTCTTTATTAACAAGATTCTTGCTTCTGTAGGGGCTTACTGGCTCACTTAGATTGTGTAGGCCTCTGGTAGAAACTGAGTTCACACCAGTACCAGTAACAAGCTTCGCTATTTTGAAAACGCATCCAATGTAACAATTTCAGGTACTTCCATGGATAATTTTCGGCAATAAATTAGGTTTTGTGTGTCCAAATTGTTTTGTTATCCTTCTTCACTTCTGTCAGAATTTCACTGTCCTCTGAATTCATCCTTCCGGAACTGTAGTGAATTTTAAAGCTTTTTCGAAACCCCTCAAACCAGTCACCATCGGAAGAAGCACAGTTCACCCCTTTCTAGAGACAGTCCTTTTCTGTGCAAGCCTTTTCACATCTTCTGCAATCTACACCCATTTGCATCTCTGCGCAAGTCTTCTCATATCAATTTGAAGCTCGTTCTTTCGCTCCAGTAACAGTTGATTCACCATTCAGTTGATCACCATGCTACTACGAACGTGGAGGGGCTTCCCTACTTTTTGTTTTTAAATAAGAGTAGGAGATATAGTTATTTTCATTTCAATTGATTTCTGCCTCCCCAGAATTAGGACCCTTATCCGCCACTGCCACAGTGTTGGAAAATCACTGTCCTTTTATGTCCCTTTTCATGTGTTGAATAAGAAAAACCAGTCACCACTACGGCCGGGGGTTCGAATCCCCCTCGGGCATATTTGTGCCGTCGTTACTATTAGATAGTTCATAAGTAGTTTGTAAGTTTAGGGACTGATGACCCCGTACTTAAGTCCCATAAGATCTACAAACATTTGAACATTTGAATAAGAAAAAGTCGTACGGAACCAAAATGGTAGAGTAAGGGGCATGGGGTAGCGGAACCCTGTCACTTTAGATAAAAGCTGTGTAACACATATGCCCGAACGTGCAAGTGCACAAATCGGGTTTCTTATTACTATTGCGCTATCTTCTTAAGACTTTCGAATAAAATATGTGATTGACAGCCTGACATGGGGGAACAAACTCTGAATTAACTACGCCCTTGGCAACAATAAAGCCAACCATCATTTTTTTGATGGACGGAGTGACGAAGACGTCTTCCAGTTGCTAGACTATTGCTTCTGGGTCGTGACCGCAACACAGTGACCCAATATCAGTAATGAAATTTGAATAAAAGTCTGGATCAGTTTCAAGCTGTTGATTCAAAACACGACATGATTGAAGTCACTGTTCCTTTCGATTGACAGTCAGAACACGAGAAACGACCTTGGCAGCAACCCTTTTCATTCCCAAATCTACCGTTAATATTCTCTAAACTGATCTCCAGGGTAACCTACTAGCCTCTGAAAGTTGATCAGTTCTTTGTTGACGGTCTGTGAGCACAGTCTCTTGATTTTTTTTTTTTTTTCTTTTATATTTTTCGTCGATTCGGGCAGTGGATGGACGTCCTGAACGACGTTTCTCAACAATCGATATGTCGTCATTTTTAAAATCGAGCTAACCTCTTGTGCAGTTTTTCCCCTAGCGTCGTCTTGGTAAGCTATTTTCAACATTCAAAGAGTTTCAACATCATTTTTACCGAGTAAAAACAAAATTTCACAGCTGCATGTTTGTCTCTTATTTTGTCAACACAACAAAACAAAACAAGAGCAAAACTGCTCTTGGAAAAACAGATGAACTGAACTATCCAGGTCGACAACACAGGTGGGACTGAAATGGAAGGAGTTGCGCATACACATGTAGCGGCATAAAAGCGTACTACACAACCTCCGCCCACGCGCCAACGATGATGTTATTCTGTTTTTTATTTATTTACGTATTTTGGAGGGCGGAGGTGCATAGCCCGTCGTATTACCCCCCGTCACATACCATGAGGTGGCTTCCAGAGTGCAGTTGTACAAGGTGAGCCAAAGTTGCAGTACACCCTTTAGCAGTGATGGAGCAGTCTATGGCAGCTTGCTGCGGAGCGTGTGGTTGCTCACCGCCGGAGGTTTGAGTCTTCTCTAGGGCATGGCTGTGTGTGAGTTGTCCTTAGGTTAGTTTAACTTGCAAGGAAAGTACTTAGGCTCGAAAAAACAGAAATACACCAAAATCGTATGATAGATAATGTAAAGGTCTCTTATTGCACAGTGATACTCCCGCATCTGCAAAACTCTGCAGTCACCCATTAGAGGTCTCTGCGTGTACCATGCCGCATTGCACTTTGACCTGCCGGTACGCCAGTAGTGACGGTGCAGTGTGCCCTAGAAGTTGCGTTTTGTGTCGTTATTGGTGTGGTGAAGTGTCGAATGGGTCGGCGATTGGTAATCAATCCTGCTAATATAGGGTGACTGGTTGAGGTGAAGTTACAAAGAAACCTTCTTCGTGTAGATGGTATTGGTGTAGAAGATGAATAATTCGCATGATACCTATTATCTATCATAGTGTTTCTAATCTATGCTCATGTTTCTGCACTGTAATAGATACCAGAAAACATCTGAATGATTCTTCTTCTACACCAAGACCGTATTCACGAAGAAGGGCTCTTCGGAATTTCATCTCAACCAATGCAATACATTAGCAGGATTGATTACCACTCGCAGACCCATCTGATGCTTCACTACACAAATAACGTCGCAAAGCGCAACTTCAGAGGCACATTGCACCGTCACTACTGGCGTACCGGCAGGTCAAAGTGCAATTCGGCATGGCACACGCAGAGGCCTCTAATGGGCGACTGCAGAGTTTTGTAGATGCGGGAGTATCACTAGTGCAATAAGGCACCTTTACATTATCTATCATACGATTTTGGTGTATTTATGTTTGTTCGAGCCTAAGTACTTTCCTTGTTAGCGTAAGTAGTTTGTAAGCCTAGGGACTGACAAAAAAAATGTTCAAATGTTTTTTTAGCTTATGGGACTTAACTACGGGGTCATCAGTCCCTAAACTTACAAACTACTTATGAACTTGCTAACACTAAGGATTGCACAAATATCTATGCCCGAGGGTGATTCGAACCCCCGACCGTAGTAGCCGTGCAGACCGTGACTGGAGCGCCTCAGTCCCCTCGACCACCGCCGGCGGCGGACTGACAACCAAAGAAGTTAACTCCCATACATTTACAAACATTTAGCATTTAAACGCCCTTTTATTTCAAACACCCCTGGGATTGGGAAATCTGAATACTCCATTAAGGCACAGATGAGGTGGTGTATCTTTTACGGTATGGCTCGAATATGGTCAACATCCTTAAATGGACTATACACGATCTAAGTCAGACTGTTTATCGGAAGGGACTCGTATGGGAAATCAAAGTACTTCAGCATTTTCTGATAATTTCATTCCACTAACAGATTCGACATATTATGCATGGTTCATTAGTTACAACACATTTTGTTTGCAGCTACACACTGGACTGTTATCCATAAAGAACAGTCATTTAATGTGTTCAATATCCTGTGACTCTTGGTCAGCGATACGTGTTATAGAGCTGAATCCACTAGCAGAATGATTTAAGCAGAAATGCCGGTTTGCGCTTCTTCAGTGCGTTACTGCAGGCTGCTACAGCAGGCTGCTCCGCGAGCAGGGGCGCACACGAGCGCTCACTGCCCCAGCTCGGAACTGCGGTGGTGGGCCAAGCTGACGTCACGCACGCCGGTACTCGGCGGGCGTAAGAAAACAGTCGCGGTAGTTCTCGTCAGTGAATAGTTGTGACAACAGCAAAATTGACTAGTCACGAAAGCCCAGTGCCTGCTTCTTTTGACATGCATCTCTTCACTGATAGAGGTCGTCTACAGTGTCTAATGTGTCGCAAAAATCTTATCGCAAAACAAAAAAGAGAAAAATTAATCAATCTACAGTTTCACAAAGCAAACAGAAGGACCGCCCCTTTTCTTGCTCATGTGTCTCACATCCTACCAATTTTTATGAGCAAGTAAATTTGGTCCACATATTTTTTGCACCGTATTTCTAAATTGAAAGCCTTATTACTGCGCCATTTCTTGTGATAGGTACTGGATTGCCCGTTATGCCATTTCTTGTTGCCCCTGTTTAGCGCGTTCTGGAACTTTTAAGAAAATGTTCAAATGTTTGTTAAGCTTATGGGACTTAACTAAGGGGTCATCAGTTCCTAAACTTACAAACTACTTAAAACTACCTTATTCTAAAGACGGCACAAATATGCCCGAGGGGGGATTCGAACCCCCGACCGTAGTGGTCGTGCAGACCGTGACTGAAGAGCCTCAGTCTCCTCGGCCACGCGGCCGGCGAACTTTTAAGACATACGACTTTTGGTTACTCTAATTATTGGAAATTAATGTGGTATGTTACACATTACTTGTAATAGGCTGTTATGGATAAACGCAAATGTATTATTTCCTTGCACTTCAATAAAAGACATGGCGTACTTTTCTCGAAAACCGAAATACTATTTAAGAAATTCACTGTAAGATTTTTATTGCCATACTTACGATTAACATGGTAGAAACTGGGACGCGGTTCGGTGTGATAAATCATTCAGTCATAATCGGGCTTCTTTCGATACAATCAACCACTTCTTCATAAAAAATAGTGAGAAAATTCGTTATACACTTGATAAGAAATACTGAAGTAATGCCACAATAATCATGCGTTATTAAATTCCAGCCATGAAATCACATTATTAATATTCAGGACAACTGAGATTTTACATTAATTATAATAACGAAAGACATAATATTATGCTGAGGATTTACCTGGTGTCACGAGTCTCGCATTTCCATGAAGATAAATGGCGGGTTAATTATACAGCCGCAGCCGTGTGTCCCGTGCGACAGTATCTCACGGCCTAGATGTGGTGCTTCGCGAGCAATGAGCGCTCCCTAGCTCACGGGCGAGCGCGCGAGGTGAAACAGCCTCCGTTACTGGATACTGTTTCTTATTTTCCCTAGATACGATTTGGTTTAAATGGACCGGCAGTTGAAAGTGGTGTGAGATTAGGTGATCTGGATGGCCCTCCCACAGCACCACGTAGGCCAATCTAACGACTAGAAAATTTATCGTTTAACCACTGACGACCAACTGCTCTGTACAGTGATGGAGCCCCATCCAATTGAAAGTAAGGGGAAAAGCAGCCACCTCACTTCAGAAATAAGGGAAACACCAGTCGTTGCAGCATTTGCCGGTTTTCTTTGAGGGATCAATCATGGATATCTTTGAAGAATTGTAACTACAAGAAACTGTTATCACTTTTAAACCAGAACGTGTACATTGAATCTACTTACAGGAATGAACTTGTGCGGTGGGACAAAGGGAAAAGTGGTGAAGACCTTTAAATTGTAAAAATACTCTCGTATCATACCAAACTCGTCCTAAATTTGGTTCAGTCTGATTACGAAAACATGTTTATAGCTCTTATGGTCAGTTGCTAAGTAAATATTTATAAGTTTTCTAACGTCACCTAGCAACTTAACACCTCTCGTAACCCGAGGCACCGAACTTCCCTCCGAAGTCTATGTCCACCGCCTAATATTATCTTTCTATCTTTTCTTAAAACACAAACAGGTCCTTATACCCACGTAAGAAATATAAAAGGTCAGTATGTAATTTCACATTCAAAGTTTAAACTCAGCCAGGAAACTGGTGTTCGTGCGAAAATCTAAAGCCTACTACATTTTAGTTTCACATTTAAAATACCACTGTTTCATTTGAATGCGTCTTGAAATTTAATAGCCTGTTATAAAGTTTTCAGACTGGTGGTGTTCTCTTCCTAGACGTAGAAGCTCATATACACTCTTGAAAATTTCCATATTGCACATTAAAAAATAAGTCATTCCATATAGATAATGTTATATTTAAACTCTTCTTAAGTCGAACATCGTATGTTTATTGGCCCACTTTAAATACAAGCATATACTGTTTCCTTCTGATCCAATAATACATTCACAAGGACATAATCTGAACTGACGAACATCCATAGGAATAATAACGTTAAAAATCTTCTTAGAGGACAATGGATGTCCTACAATAAAGAAGGCGCTGAGACGTCCGCTGCCCCGTGACCGTCGGCTAATTTCATATAACGGCCAGCTCTGTGATGCCGGTCGGTGTTGCGGCGACGCTGCTCCTGTTTATTGCAGTACCTCGATCGACCATGAAACAAACACAAAACATTTTTCTTATGTATCATATCATAAAAATCATTACTAAACATTCAATAAGTAGCTTTCGTTAATACGCAATCTTTAATTTTCATCTCCTGGAAAACAAAGCTGATATGGGAGAGTAGGGGCTCACAAATCTGCCCACTACACTTGAAAGAAAATCCTGACGTTATTTGATACATTACATGACCCCTTTCCATTAAAATATTCAGGATGGCATCCACATACCGTAAAAGATAGCCCAACTCACCAATACTTTACTGGAATATTGAGGTTTCCCGAGTACTGCGGAGTTTTTGTGAAATAAAAGGGCATACTGCGATTGTTTTGCCCAGCCTGTGTATTAACCACTAGCTGAAATCCCGGCGCTGCCCGGGTATTTACTTATTCATTTATTCCTGCCATTTTTCAGGTATTTATTCATTTGTATAAGGGCTGTATATCTGTGAAATCTCTTGGGAATACAATTAGTAGTAAAGAAATACTAGATTAAAATTGGAGCTCGATGGGGCTGTTTTCCATGAACGTTACTGTTTACGTGCTCATATTTCATGACCTACGTGTCATATTGTGATACTATTTAGAAGGTACATTCAACTATATGCGTGTATAATGTCTGTAAAATTTCCTGTCGCTACAATTTGTAGTGTTCAAATTATAAATTGTAACGTCGTACCGAGAGCTGTAGTTTTACTTCACAAACAGCGGAAAAGTAGTAAGCGAGAAGCTTTTTTCCTTTCATCCTTTTACTGTGGTTGCCAGCGAGACAAAGTTTAATAAAGGTTTGAAATTATGTTTAAAGTTTGTTGCTAGTCGCTAAGTACTGTCATTCTTATACAGTGTATTTCGAAAGTCTCGCCGCATTATATGGCATTTTTGCGATTTCTATTGGTTATGACGTAATATCTTTTGAACCATGTGCCGTATGTGATTCTTAACCATGCAGCAAATGTTACCTCACGGTAAGGAATGTGTGTACCCAATTTGGTAGAAATTGGTCCAATGGCTTAGGAGAAAATGAGCAGCATTTTCGCTAAATGCAGCAGTTTTTCGCGCATCTCATTATTTATGACGTCATATCTCGTGAAGAATGTGTCGCACGTGATTCTTACACTTACGGCGACCGTCCTCATGGATTGAAGCTTACGTGTACGAAATTTCATAAAGATTGGAACAAAACTGTAGATTTGTATTGAAACATTTATATGGCATTTACGTAATTACATTTCATTCTACCACTTCCAAACATAATACTCAGCTTTTCAATATTTCAATGTATGGGGTCCTGCTCGCTGCAACATTATTCTCCCGGGGCGTAGTGGTAGAAATAAATACTCGTAGATACAATTTTTCACTTCTTGTTTAATTTGAAATCAAACTCGTCCACCAAAACATTACAAATTCACAACATTTACCAAGCATCAGAACGGTAGTACTTCCATTTCAAAACAACAGACTGACATAGCTTCCAGTGCACTTGACAAACGACTAAAACACGAACTCCACCACGCAAGGCGGTGAGGCAAATATATAACATCGGCAATAATGACCTTACATTATGCATTGTTCATAACAATTGAATATAGTAATTTACAATAAACGAACACAACAGTAAAACATTTCACATACACAAAAATAATCACAATATAAAATGAAAACTATACACACAATAGTTTTAGATCACACCTATCTTTTTAAGTTTTAATCACGCTACTTTTTGTTTGACAACAAACCAAAATGTTAAATATCAATTAATTAGTTAACGAGAACGACATACATGTTCGTAACATATATTTAGCTATCAATTATCTTGGCAATTCTCAAACTAGATTCTCAATCTCGCGTCAGTCAATATATACAAAGAATTACGATATTAAAATTTTGACAATTATGTTAATTACACAATTAGCTGGTCTACACAACTTGTTTATGAGCCTAACATATATACAATGCTCTTTATTTTCATGTTTTTATGTTTTACAAAAGTTTTTACCCTTCATCTGTCTATTTATTGAAATAATGTACAATAACAAAAGTATTGTTTATACAACTGTCTGGAAACGTCTTATACAAATCTCTTAATTAATTAAAACTATCACAGTATCACTGAGACACTGTCCTACACTGATTCCTAGACTGGCTATTTCGTTTGTAACTTCACACGCAACTTGTATCACTATTGAACCACACGATTCCGGATCCGACGCAGACGGTATCGTAGGATGACATTCAGATGAGAGGACCAGGCAGTCGGTATCGTACGATAACATTGAGATGAGGGGGTCAGCAGTATCGTTACAGTATGCAACACGTACAAATATACGGACACTCTGCTTTATAGATGAGATTGTTACTGGAACACCTTATTTCAGGACAACAGTCGGTCCCTGCCTCACCTCTTGGTGTGCCTGTCTCCCACTTGCTCTGCGTCGGCCGCACTCGGGAGCGCGATGGCCGTGGACTGGTGGACGACGGGCTGGCTGGTGCTGGTGGCGCTGGGCCTGCTGTGGCGCTACCTCACCTGGGGCTACGGCTTCTGGCGGCGTCTCGGCGTGCCGCACCCCGCGCCCTCTGTCCCGTTCGGCAACGTCGCTGACGTCATGCTCGCCCGGAGACACTTCTCAGAAGTCGCTGACGACATTTACCGGTAAGAAAGCCACCACACTTTGGAGATGTACCTTTGATCACCTCGATGCCTATTGTAAGGTGCTAAGCTTGAAACTCGCCCGCTGTTCTTTTGGCTGTTAACTAGCCGTGTTTGTAAAGTTAACAATTCACTGCTTGCTCACAAAATGTAATTACGGCGATATTCACACAGCGGCGGAAGTATACAGTTCCCCTAAGCAAAACTCTGATTCTATAAGTGAAGCAACAGTTCTACCTTTACTGTAATCTGTAGAGGAAACTGCACGCAATTAAATAATGATCCGCAGTCATGGATCTAAATCAAAAATCATAAATTTTGGCACCGGAAACGCAAATATTCTCTCCTCCAGAAGGGATCAGAGACACAAGATATATGAACAAATTACTCCACATTAATCCAAAATATATGATGAGGGGAGAATTTAAATTAGCACAAAAGGATTATAGTTTAACAAATTAATTTGTTGTTCAAAACAAGAACAAAGGGAGAAGACCATTTTTTTTACAAATTACAATAAAAAAACACCTTACAAAATATCCAGAATTACATGGCCCTAAAATTGCCCACCTGTAAAGTTGAGTACAGGTTAATTTATGATCACATTTCATAGGGGGAAAAGGAGGAATTGCAGCACATTCACACACAGATTCATACACCAAGCCATGCAGGCACTTACCAAGCACCCGACACTAATATACCAAGACGACAGCCAAGCAATGTGGAGAATGCAGATCTACGGTTCACTCGCACACAATGAAATAGTACCTTGCTTCCATAATGTGTCAAGCTAGTGGCTTACGCTCATGATAAACTATCAGAAACAAACGCACTTGGTTTAAAACCACAAAGTGCGATCTACAGACGGAAATTAAAGTTTCCCTAGAACTTCTAACTACACATAAAATCAAGATTTCATTAAATAATATCTAAAAACGGTCGCTCTGGCGTTCGTTTAGCACAGGGAGAAGATAACTACAGAAGGTTAAAGTTGTTAGATCAATACAGCACTCTACTATGTTGGAACACAAAATATGCATAAAGTTAACAAAATCAATTTTGAAGAGAATAAGATCACGAAATATATCGTGTAACCATCATTTATCATCAGAAGAATGATATCTATTAGATAAGCAAGGTTAGAGATTGCTACAACACAATACAGAATTCAGTCACAAAAATTCGAGAAGTGAAATAATTCCATTTCATGAAAATTAAAAACACGATATACGTCGCACAACGGTTCTTTCTACACAGAGGAGAAAGATCTATTTAATGGTAATAACCACGACAGGAAACACGCTAATCGGCGCGCACGTGCGCCGACAAGTACACAGATTACAAGTTAGAATGGACTATTTTCGGGGAAAATTATCACGCTACACTCACTAGGAAACACATTACCAAATTAGCTATACAATTATTAACCAGTCATATGCACTGAATGATGGAAAAGCTGAAGGCTTAGTCTGATATCATCCACGTGTTCTGTAGACAAAATACGAACAGTATAGGCACCGCGAGTCCCTGAAAATATTTGAATTCAACTACGATAAGAACGCGAAAGACACTGAACATATTTAAACAGGTGAAGAAATGATTTAAAAGTTATAAAGTGCAAGAGCTATGCTAACGAAAAACCATCAGAGCCTCGGAATCAGATTCCAGCAAAATTCGACATAAAATTAGCAATCCTGTACGAAATTAAGCAAAATCTCACTACTACACATAGTGTAGCTGCTACTCCCAGAATTAAACTCGCGAAAAAGCATAAATATGACTATGGAGCCCGAACTAAGTCGAGCCACGAGGCCACAGCAGAACCAAACCCAGAGGTACTTACCCTACCAGGAACCAAGAAGCGAATGAATAGCTCTCTTGACCACTGCTTAACCGTTACCAGAGGAGGGTTGGTGGAGGGGAGCCCAGAGAGCATCACCGTTTGTCAGGCAGGTAACCTGACGAACTCCCAGCCAAGGAGGTTAAGAAGCAAGCTACATTACGAATCTGCTAATCCTGGGTTCTGCTCAGCAGTAGGCAAACCTACTTCTAGCTCAGAGACATTCAGTGCCCAGCGTTTGAAAGAAACGACGACACAAAACAGATGAGGCGCGCCTAGCACTTGCTAAACCTTCTTACATACAAAGTTTAATTCATTCTGTGGAACCCAGGGCCAGTGGGAGCTAATCACTGTACACACTAATACATATTTGGTGCCTCATGTACAACATAGACAGAATTTTACACACAGATAAAATTAAATCAATATATAATGCCTGGTATCTCGCATATTGGGAGTGGAGTTTCTTGCTACACTAAAAAAATGTCTGAAGTTCGTCAACATTTGTTCATGGGGAGTCAATTGAATGGAACACGTTATGTGGACGTGTTTCAAGCTGCTGCAGAATTATCTTAATTTGGAACAACTTTTCAGATACACTCTTTATTTATTTCATATGACTTTAAATATAGCATCAGGTTACATCTGATACAAATTTAAGATAAAATATTTACGTACAATTCATACAGGTTAAAAATAAAATACAGATAATATACAGGGTAATCAAAAAGTCAATATAAATTTGAAAACTTAATAAATCACGGAATAATGTAGATAGAGAGGTAAATATTGACACATATGCTTGGAATGACATGGGGTTTCATTAGAACACCCCCCCCTCAAATAAAGAAAAAAACCAAAGTATTGCAAGATGCGTGGGAGATCTCTAGTGCGCACCGTTTGGTGTTGATCGTGTGCTCAGCAGACACTTTCGTCATGCTTGGCCTCCCAAGTCCACAGACCTCAGTGCGTGCGAATATTGGCTTTGGGGTTACCTGAAGTCACAAGTGTATCGTGATCGACCGACGTCTGTAGGGATGCTGAAAGACAACATCCGACGCAAATGCCTCACCATAACTCCAGACATGCTTTACAATGCTGTTCTCAACATTATTCCTCGACTACAGCTATTGTTGAGGAATGATGATGAACATATTGAGCATTTCCTGTAAAGGACATCATCTTTGCTTTGTCTTAATTTGTTATGCTAATTATTACTTTTCCGATCAGATGAAGCACCATCTATCGGATATTTTTTGAACTTTTGTTTTTTCTTTTTGGTCCCAATAAACCCCCTTGTCATTCCATGCATGTGTGTCAATTTTAACTCTATATCTGCATTATTCCGTGATTTATTAAGTTTTCGAATTTATACTGACTTTTTGATCACCCGGTATATAATTTTAGTCACATGGAATGAAATAATATTTTTTATGATTCGGTAAGGTGACCATTTAGTTGGCATCACTGCACTGCTCAAGGATGTATGTCCAGTCCTTTCAGCCAAGTGACAGCTTCTCCCTTAGCGAATGAAGGTCTTGGAAGATGCCTTTGAATTTCCTTAAAGGAGATTCAGTGACGATGTGCTGAAGTGTCTGTTTGCTGTGTCCAAAGTCGCAGTCAGGTCTATCAATCACGCCCCATTTATGCCTCCAGTAGTGGCAATTTCCATTCCCTGTTCGGAATTGGTTGAGTCATCATCATCATTTTCCATCTCTAATTTCCTGGGTGTGGCTAACAAGCGCTCTCCATCTCATCCGATCTTGATATACCATTTGGTCTTGGTCATCATCCCAGTTAAAACCGTTCTTCTCTATGTCTGATTTAACTGCCTTTATTCATCGTCTCCTTGGCCTTCCTCTTGCTCTTCTTCCTCCCACTTCCATTCTGAAGTATTTTTAGCTGTTCTTGTGCTATCCATTCTCATTACATTGCCATAACACTGCAGTCTTCGTTTCCCCAAGATGTTCGCAATAGGGACCCTGATACCAGCTCTTTCTCTGTGTACTTCATTTCTGATTTGTCTCTCCTGGTACTTTGACTCATAGTCCTGATAAACCTCATTTCTGTTGCTTGGATTCTGCTGTAATCCTTTTTTAACAATGTACAAGTTTCCATAAGGACTGGAGTAAAGTAAGTGTTATACAAAGTTAACTTTGCTGCCTGGGGTACTTTTTTGTCCCAGAGTAGATTTCCAACTTGCTTATAGAAATTTGATGCTTTATGTGTTGTGTTGAGGATTTCTTGCCGGATGGTGTTGTCCTTAGAGAAAATACTTCCAAGGCACTGAAAGTGGGAAACTGATTTAATTTTTGTTCCCTACATGTAGATGTTTGAACTTGTTCCCTCTCTGTTTATGGTCATCTCAACCGTCTTGCTGATTTTCAGGTTACATTCTTCACATTTATTGTTCCGGACAGTCAGGCTCTTCTGCACTTATTTTCCTGTTTCTCCCCATATTACAACATCATCTGCAAATACCAGTGATCTCGACTCATTTGCAATTTCCTTAATAGATTTTAGCATTCCGTCCATTCCAATAATAAACAAGAGTGATGATAGAGCAATTCCCTGCTTGACTCCCCTCTTCGTCTCAAAGCATTCAGAGCGACTATTTCCTATTTGGACACTACTATTGCAAGTTTGATATAGCATCTTTACTCTGTCAATCAGATAATTGGGCACTTTTAGATCTTCCAGGCATTTCCATATTTTATTGCGAGGGACACTATCATACGCTTTCTCAGGGTCTAAGAACACTAAGTTCTTTCCATGTTCGCAGTATTTCTCTGCCAAAATCCTTACCACAAAGATGAGGTCTACAGAACTTCGCCCTTTCCTGAAAGCATGCTGTTCTTCTTCTAATAAGGGTTTAACTATCTTGGTTGAGTGATGTCCAGTATCTTTTTGGTATATTGAATCCGGCCAGGCGCTGTGTCGGATCTTCGATTAGATTAATTGTGTCTAGGTTGGAGGTAGAACATTCTCGGCGACAAGCATAATTAATGTTAAAATTGTTTCTAACTAAACTATGATGCTTTACGAGACCATAATTGAGATTATGAGATGAGGTATTAATTTATAGGGAGTAGACGGTTGGCTAGGCATTTTTGACACTTTTCTTCAGTGCTAGCTGTCTTCGTAAGTGTGGAGGGTGAACGTTGGACCAAACAGGGACCCACTGGGTTGGTGCTGACTTGAGGGTTTCCGATATCAGCCTCATAGTGTTATTGAGTTGAGTATCTACTGTTCTTGCAGGTGCGCTATTTAACAGCATAAGGCTGCAGTATTCTGCTACTGTATAGACAAGAGCAAGGGCAGATGTCCTTAGGGTTATCGAATTCGTTCCCGAGCCATTTCCAGTCAGTTTTTGGAGTATGTTATTTCTTGTTTTGATTTTGCAGGCTGTCTTCTCCAGGTGGGCTCTGAAGGTGAGAGTGTGTTCAAGCGTTACTCCCAGATTTTTGGTTGAGAGTTGTATATCAAAACTTGGTTTCTGAAAGTGATTGTGGCCGCATAGTGTGCCTGTTTATTTTTTTAGGTGAAAGCAGGCTTTCACTGTGTTCATAGTGTTGTGTTTAAGTCGCCATACTTAGATATATTCAGCCATATTTTTCAGATCGTTTTGTAGAGCAATTTGTGATGTCTCAAACTCGACGTATTGGCTAATTCAACATATGTCGTCGGCGTAAATGAACTTTTTAGAATAAGTGTTTGGCATGTCAGTTATGTATATTTTGAAGAGCAGAGGCGACGGAACTGATCCTTGGGGAAGGCCATCATTGAGTTGGTAGTTGCGGCTTTTCTTGCCATTAAGGTGAACTTTGATATGTCTATTTGCCAGCATTTTGTTGATTAGTAGGCCAGTTTTTTACAAGATATGATGTGCACTATGTGTGTGTGTGTCTAGAGACTCTAGTTCAGTGTTTTTCAGCTTTTGGGTCGCAACATTCAGGGTGTCACAGTGATCTTCAGTGAGGTCACCGTCACAGGAGGAAGTAGTTGCACCGGAAAATAACCACTATCAACCACTATCAAGATCTGGCAGTCACAGAAGTGCACACTCAGTCATCCGAAGCACCAGACGCCACTGGTTCGAACTTAAAATAGTAGCAACACTGCTGTGGAGACACTATTCAATGGCATCTATTATTGTCGCTAATAGCACACGTTGTTGACATACCTACCTTACCTCTGAGCAAATCGACTCGCCCGTCCCACGTCTCCGGTGTGTGCACAATGTAAACACAGTCACTTGTGAGCGAGCGATCTAACTTAACGGTGTCACTAAGTTTTCGAAACAGGCACAACACAAAGATATGCGATGGGTGTTACTGCAGCCTGCTTGGAAATCCAAGCTGAAGTGCTAGCAAGCCTGCGGTGGTCTTTCCATACCAGAGTAGAAGCATGATTAGGCGCTCCTGCTGATCATTCTGAACTCAACCTGTGATGATCCATTAGGTACCGGCCAGAATGTTCATAAATAGTGTACCCACTTCTACTTTAGTGCGTTATATGATAGGTATTGTACCAATGTCGTGTGAGGAATGTTCAAAATATAATACTCGAGAGAGATTAACAGCAGTATCGTGCAACAAAACCCACTGAAATTCATAAGTACCCAAATTATTGTTTGTTAATATCAATATGCATTGTTCCATTTTTAAATGTTTACCTCTACTCAAAAAACACACTTTGTATTTATTATTACAATCTATTTAGTAGCTACCAAATCGAGCCTCTGACAACCAATCCATTCTATCAAAACGACATCTCAATAATGTCCGAAATATTTGCGGACCAATCACTGTGTCTGTATGAATGTGAGTTGTAGTCTTCAGTCCGAAGACTGGTTTGCTGCAGCTCTCCATGCTACACTATTCTGTGCAATTATCTTCACATTTGAATAATAACGGCTATCCACATGCATTTGAATCGGCTTATTGTATTCGTGTTTTGTTCTCCCTCTGGGATTTTCACCCTCCGAAACTAGACGATTCCATGAAGTTTCAGAATGTGTCCTACTAACCGATTCCTTCTTTTAGTGAAGGTATTCCAAAAATTTATTTCGTCCTGAATTCTGTTTAGTACCTCTTCTTTAGGTTCGACATCTGCCAATTAATCTTCAGCATTCGTGTGTAGCATCAAATTTCAAAAGCTTCTATTCTATTCTTGGCTGAACTGTTTACCCTCCACGTTTAACTCAAGTACAAGACTACACTCCACATACCGGTTGATCAAAAAAGCCAGTACAAATTTGAAAACTTAATAAATCACGGAATAATGTAGAAAGAGAGGTAAGAATTGACACACATGCTAAGAATGACATGGGGCTTTTATTAGAACAACAAAAAGAAAAAAAGTCTTGCTAGACGCGTGAAAGATCACATGCGCGCGTCGTTTGGTGATAATCATGTGCTCAAAGGTTCAAATGTTTGTAAATCTATCGGACCAAACTGCGTGGTCATCAGTCCGTAGCTTACAAACTACTTAAACCTAGGTAAATTAACCTACGGACAAACATACACACCCATGCCCCAGGGAGGACTCAAACCTCCACGGCGAGCAACCGCGCGCGAGGTGCGAGGTGCTTTAGACCGCTCGGCTACTCCACCGCGGCTCGTGTGCTCAGCCGCCACTTTCGTCATGCTTGGCCTCCCAGGTCCCCAGACCTCAGTCCGTGCGATTATTGGCTTTGGGGTTACCTGAAGTAGCAAGTGTATCCTGATCGACCGACATCTCTACGGATGTTTAAA
Organism: Locusta migratoria; assembly: GCA_026315105.1. Taxonomy (NCBI): domain Eukaryota; kingdom Metazoa; phylum Arthropoda; class Insecta; order Orthoptera; family Acrididae; genus Locusta; species Locusta migratoria. Next base: position 325,097,954 of record CM048749.1, read on the forward strand.
GACAACATCCGACACCAATGCCTCACCATAACTCCGGACATGCTCTACAGTTCTGTTCACGACATCATTCCTCGACTACAGCTATTGTTGAACATATTGAGCATTTCCTTTGCTTGGTCTTAATTTGTTATGCCAATTATTGCTTTTCTGATCAGATGAAGCGCCATCTGTCGGACATTTTTGAACATTATTCCGTGATTTATTGAGTTTCCAAATTTATACTGACTTTTTGATCACTTAATAAGAATTAAATTAATATTCGAGTATGGATAGAAGCAAAGGCATAGAATTAAAATTGTGCCACAGCCCAGATTCTAGCCCTGGATTTCAAGCTTACTAGTCAGTTTCTCTTAAAAACTTAGCTACCGTAGCATTGAGGATCATGCGAAAGCAAGTATTACACGAAGTACACCTCCCTCCCCAACACAAACTTCAATTCTGCTACGATATTCCCTTATGCAGCTCATATCAAAATTTTAATTCAATTTCTTTTCCTTCTATCCAATATCTTTGACATTTTTAGACAACATAACTGCTCAAAACAATCAGGGGAACAGGTTAGATATCATACACAATGTACACATGGTAACTTATTTTGCCGCGGTGGAGTAGCCGAGCGGTCTAAAGCGTTGTCGGCCGCGGTGGCCGCGGGGACTGAGGCGCTTCAGTCACGGTCTCCACGGCCACTGCGGTCGGGGGTTCGAATACCCCCTCGGGCATGGATATTTGTGCCGTCCTAGTTCGTAGGTAGTTCATAAGTAGTTTGTAAGTTTAGGGACTGATGACCCCGTAGTTAGGTCCCATAAGCGTTACAAACATCTGATCTGATCTGATCTGTCTAAAGCGTCTCGCTGCTGAGCGCGCGGTTGCTCGCCGTGGAGGTCCGAGTCCTCCCTGGGGCATGGGTGTGTGTGTTTGTCCTTATGTTAGTTTACCTAGGTTTAAGTAGTTTGTAAGCTACGGACTGATGACCACGCAGTTTGGTCCGATAGATTTACAAACATTTGAACATTTTTTTGTACCTTATTTTATTCAGATATTAATTACAATTGTGAATTGTGTGTGTGCCACAGTAAGAGGTTCCACTGTCTCAACTCTTTACTTGACGCTTGACTTAGAGCGAGGCATCATCGGACCACCATAAGAGTGAAGAATCCATTCTCGTTTCCCCCTAATATGCTGACTGATCAACTCGGACGGCTAATACAGATGCGCACCAGAGTGGCATGGACATTATGATGTTATCAATCAGCTCTTGGTGGACATTTGGCTATTCTCAACGGGTGAAATATCCAGCTATGAAACCGTTGTGGAGGTGCTGGTCTGGCTGCGAAACGTCTGCCTAGTGCATCTCACACATGCTAAGTCCGTTGAACAAGCTGGCCACTCATCTACATCTACATCTACATCTACATATATACTCCGCAATTCACCGTAAGGTGCGTGGCGGAGGGTACACTGTACCACTACTAGGCATTTCCTTTCCTATTCCACTCCCAAATTTAACGAGGAAAAAAAAAGAATGCCAATATGCCTCAGTACGAGCCCCAATTTCTCTTATCTTGTCTTTGTGATCTTTACGCGAAATGTAAGTAGGCGGCAGCAAGATCGTACTACACTCAGCTTCAAATTCCGGCCCTCTAAATTTACTTAACAGAAATTCACGAAAAGAACGTCGCCTTTCTTCCAGCGATCCCCAATTGAGTTGCCGGAGCATTTCCGTGACACTCGCGAATTGGTCGAACCTACCGGTAACATGTCTAGCTGCTCGTCTCTGAACCGCCTCTATGTCTTCCTTTAAACTGATCTGCTGCGGGTCCCAAACACTTGAGAAATACTCAAGACGTGGTCGTACAAGCGTTTTATACGCGGTCTCATTAACAGGTGAAGTACATCTTCCCAAAATTCTCCCAATAAATCCGAAGTCGACTCTCCACCTTAATCACAACTGTCCTTACATGCACGTTCCCTTTCATATCAGTCTGCAATGTTACTCCTAGATATTTGGACGACGCGACAGCATCAAGAAGCTAACTACTAATGCTGTATTCGACCATAATGGGATTGCTTTTTCTACTCATGCGCATCACCTTACATTTTTCTACATTGAGAGCTAGCTGCCATTCTTCGCACCAACTAGAAATTTTGTCTAAGTCATCCTGTATGCTATTACAGTCAGTTACAGACGACACCCTGCCATACACCACAACATCATCAGCAAACAGCCGCATATTACAACTTACTCTATCCATCAGATCATTTATATAGATAGAAAATAATAGCGGTCCTATCACACTCCCCTGGGGCACGCCTGACGATACACTAGTCTCTGATGAACACTCGCCGTCGAGGACAACGTACTGCGTTCTATTACTTAGGAAGTCTTCCAGCCAGTCACAAATCTGTGAACCTGTTCCATAAGCTCGTATCTTCGTTAGCAGCCTGCAGTGTGGCACCGCGTCGAACGCCTTTTTGAAGTCGAGAAAAACACAATCCGTCTGTTGCCCTTCGTCCATGGCTCGCAAGATGTCATGTGAGAAAAGGGCAAGCTGAGATTCACATGAACAATGTTTCCTAAACCCGTGCTGATTCATGGAAAGAAGCTTTTCCGTTTCAAGGAAATTTACTATATTCGAACTGAGAATATGCTCCAAAATTCTACATGAAACTGATGGCAACGATATTGGCCTGTAATTGTGTGGGTCAGTTCTCTTTCTTTTCTTACAAACGGGAGTTACCTGCGCTTTTTTCCAATCACTAGGAACTTTGCGCTGAATTAAATATTCGCGATAAATATAAGCTAAATAGGGGGCCAATGCCGTGAAATAGTCTTAGTAAAACCGAACTGGTATTCCATCTGGACCAGTAGACTTTTTCGTATTTAGTTCCCTCAGCTGCTTCTCTACACCGGAAATATCTATTGCTATGTCCCCCATTTCGGAATTAGTACGTTGATCAAATGATGGTACATTTGTGCGGTCCTCCTGCGTGAAAGATTTCTTAAAGGTTAAATTTAGAACTTCAGCTTTCCGTTCCCTTTCTGCTATTACTGCCCCGGGATGATCAACGAGTGACTGAACAGTGGGCTTTGACCCGCTTATCGATTTTACATAGGACCAGAAAGTTTTCGGGTTCTCGGAAAGATCTTTTGCTAAGGTATGGCTGTGATAATTATTGTATGCTTCGCGCATCGATCTTTTTATAGACGCACGAATCTCTACTAACTTTTGCCTGTCATCATTTGCGTGTTCTTTTTTGAATCGAGAGTGCAACAGCCTTTGCTTTCTCAGCTGCTTTCTAACATTATTATTATACCACGATGGATATTTTCCATTCTTAACCGTCTTTACTGGCACATATTTCTCTAACCCTTTATTAACAATGCAGTTAAATTTAGTCCACAATTCCTCTACATCCATAGTCCCGGAATTAAATGATACCCATTCATTTTCTAAATGCGATCGTAACATTTGCTTATCGGCTCTTCCCAACAAAAACACGCTCCTAGCCTTCTTGATTGGTTTATGAACTTTGGTCACCATCGACGATATGACGATATCATGATTACTAATTCCTGTCTCTACACAGACATCGTTAATAAGGTTTGTGGCTATAAGGTTTAGAATATTTCCATTGCGCGTGGGTTGCCGGTTTAACTGCTCAAGACAGTTTTTGGAGAAGTAGCTCGCAAGATTGCTTGTCTGTACCGCCTGAAATGTAACTAGCGAGGTCCCACTCTATACTCTTAAGGTTGAAGTATCCTCCGACTAATATTACATGACCCGGATACCTATGCACTACCTAGTGTAGACTTTCTTTGAATGATTCTAAAACTGCTGCGGCGGTGAAAACTCCTCCCCCAGTTGTATCCGATCTATCTTTCCGATATACATTCCACGCTTCGCTAAATATTTCTGAACTTGCCACATCATGAGTTAGCCAGCTTCCGGTGCCTAAAACTATCTGAGCGCAATAACTTCCATGCAGTGCCGCAAATTCGAGAACGTTGTTTCTAATATCTGTAAGTTTGCGGCTAATATTTTGATGTTCGAATTTTTGTTCCGAACGTAGCCTGAATTCGCTGTTTGAACGCTGACAGGCGAGTGCTCATCAGAGTTAGCGCCTAGCCTAAAAAAAAAAAAAAAACATGTGCACTCCACACGATTCCTTAGGGGTGCACGCTTCCTTAGTGTAGTGCACCCCTGATCTATCTAGGGGCATCCTAAAATTCCCCACCCGATAACGCAGGTCCAGAAATCTGCAGCCATGACTGTCACAGAGTCGGCGAAGCCTCTGGTTCAGACCCTCCACTCGGCTCCAAACCAAAGGACCCCGATCAACCCTGGGAACAATGCTACAAATCGTCAGCTCTGCTTGCACTCCGCGTGCGAAGGCAGCAGCCTTCACCAATTCCGTCAGCCGCTCGTAGGACCTGAGGATGTCCTCAGAACCCAAGCGACAAGCGTCATTGGTGCCGACGTGAGCTACGACTTGCAGTCGACTGCACCCCGCACCGTCGATAGCCGCCGACAAGGCTGCCTCCACATCTCGGATGAGTGCACGTTGGAATTCCTTCCGGATCTCGACGCTATCTGCCTAAGGGGCTCCATCACGCGCCTAACATTGGAGCTCCCAATAACTAACAATCCCCTCCCCCCGTGCACCTGCTCGGACACTGCTGAAGGAGTGGCCACACGTTCACTCACAGGACGAACAGGCGCGGACGGACATCCAGCCTCCACATTGGCCTTCCGCCTCGAGCGACGCGAACGCCGTACAACCCGCCACTCCCCTTGCGGAGAAGGCGGCTCGACGACGTCCGGTACACCAGAAGGTGCCTCGGTAGCAGGAACAGAGAGCGAAGCATGAGACACCTGAGGTGTCGCACTCGACGCACCAGACTCCCCACCATCGCTGCACCCCAAGACAGCAGCCTGAAGACTGCTGACCGAAGCCAACAGCACGCTCAGCTGTTCGCGAACTGCGGCCAACTCCTCCTGCGTCCGCACACAGCAGGCACACATCCTATCCATCCTATCGATACAATTAACTGCAGAAAGTAGAAAACTAAATAATCAACTTTTAAGTAGCCTAGTACTCTAATAAAGGCGGCTGGCTGCTGACGGAAATGTGGTCAGTGGTAACTACACTGTCAAATCAACAAAAGTGAGTCCCGCAGTTTTCAAAATAAACAAAAATATCTGTGGAATACACCGTTATCAAACGCGCGAGAAAATAAGCTTAGCGCTGTTTACGATGTGGCACTGGTGGCAGCTGGCACTGGACTGACTGATAACTAGCTTTTGGTAACTGTCTCTGACTTGTTTTGAAATACACCAGTCAAAGACGAAGACTAAACACAAGGGTATTTATCAAATACGATAAACTATTAAAACAGTAATACAAACGAAATCTGCCAAGTACGCGGGAATAAACCTCTTAAATCTACTCTTAACTACTAACGAAAATGAACCAGACTGGTAAATTAAATTTGACACAAATTAAATTAAGATACTTACTGCTGTTTACGATGTGGCACTGGTGGCAGCTGGCACTCCATTTTATTTCCTCAGCTTCAGGCATGTTATCCACTAGTAAACCTCTGTGGGATCAGCGTTATCATCCAGTAGAAGGTACCCATCTGCTATGGCACCAGCGTAGGGCACATGAGAAGATCGAAGGATCTCGTCTCTATACCAAAAATGTTCAAATGTTTGTTAAGCTTATGGGACTTAACTACGGGGTCATCAGTCCCTAAACTTACAAACTACTTATGAACTACTTACGAACTAGGACGGCACAAATATCCATGCCCGAGGGGAGATTCGAACCCCCGAGCGTAGTGGCCGTGCTGACCGTGACTGGAGCGCCTCAGTCACCTCGGCCACCGCGGCCGGCGTCTCTATACCTCTCAGCTGCCAAAACGCCATTATGTACGACATAGAGCTCTGCCAATACAGACTCCTGCTCACACCATTCGTTCACCACAATGATATGGTGATGTTTCAGGCACATAATTAGGACTCTTCCGCGTTATCCAAGTGAAACGACGACTGCACTGCTAGACACAAAATCTTGATTCATCTAAAACAGCCGCGGCGAAACGGCCGAGCCCATTGAGGTGCTACGCTACGATGCGCGAAGCCGTTCCTCGGGCATGGATGTTTGCGCTTCTTTAGTATAAGTTAGTTCATAAGCAGTTTGTAAGTTTAGGGAATGATAACCCCGCAGTTAAGTCCTATAAGCTTTACAAACATCGGAACATTTAAATCTGTGAACCGAACCCGGCGCCATTCGTTACGACTACAATTCTTATGTTCCTCTGCCCAGTTTGTGCGGGTTAAATGTGTTGTGGTTTTAATGGGACACACGTCATAGGTCTTAGTGCGTACAAATTTCCGGCGGTGATTTCGGACTGTTCATGTTGATGTTCAAATGTTCAAATGTTTGTTAAGCTTATGGGACTTAACTACTGGGTCATCAGTCCCTAAACTACTTATGAACTACCTTATACTAAAGACGGCACAAATATCCATGCCCGAGGGGGGACTCGAACCCCCGGCCGTAGTGGCCGTGCAGACCGTGACTGAAGCGCCTCAGTCTCCTCGGCCACCGCGGCCGGCTGTTCGTGTTGATATTGCGCGTCCTGTTGCTCCATGGACGGTGTGTTGAAGCAGAGTTGCAGTCAACCTCCTGTCTCGATGGACTATTAAACGAAGATAATGATCATCTCTCGGTGATGTTATCCGAGCTCGACCATGGTCTTGTCTTCTTTTAACGGTTCCTGTTGTCTAAAATCGCGACCAGGTCCTGGAAATTACACCTTTGGAGAGTCCAATAACTGCAGCCACGTCTCTCTGTGTCTGTTCTGCTTCCAACCTTCCTATGGCTCTCCATGCCTTAGCTTCGTGCAAGTCACATTGTTGTTCCATTGCATTTCGTGCTCACTAACCTATCTCAACCCAACTGCTTGTGTAATTCGTTTTGTGGAGTAAACGCAACTCAGCACTATCCCCCTCTGCACATACTTTCTGTTATTGCCACTATATCGGTTGCCATAATATTGTTGTCTCCACTCCGCAGAAACCTGAGAAAGACGTCGAACCATTTTATTTCATTAATAACAACCTCATGTGTCGTCATTAATACCTCCATAGGGCGCCTTCCCGGATGATGGATAGGGGAAAGCATCCGACACATAGGTGGTTCAAATGTTCAAATGTTTGTAGAAGCCGGCCGCGGTGGCCGAGGGGACTGAGGCGCTCCAGTCCCGGTCTGCACGGCCACTACGGTCGGGGGTTCGAATCCCCCCTCGGGCATGGATATTTGTGCCGTCCTAGTTCGTAAGTAGTTCATAAGTAGTTTGTAAGTTTAGGGACTGATGACCCCGTAGTTAAGTCCCATAGACTATACAAACATTTGAACATTTTTGTTTGTAGAACTTATGGGACTTAACTATGGGGTCATCAGTCCCTAAGCTCACAAACTACTTATGAACTAGCTAAGACTAAGGACGGCACAAATAACCATGCCCGAGGGGGAATTCGAACCCCCGACCATAGTGGCCGTGCAGACCGTGAAAGGAGCGCCTCAGTCCCCTCGGCCACCCCGCCGGCATATAGGTGATACTAGGGAAATTAAATACCCATGGCGCTAGCTGACGCGGCTGCACTAAACTCTTCTCAAACTCAAAACTCGAGTCATAAACATGTGATCTGAGTCGCCATTGGGACGCAAATTTTATTTACAGATGACGGATCTATTTAACGATTAAACGAGTATTTTAAATGTACAATTAAATTGTTCATTACTCAGACAGTACCGATTACTGGTACTCTTACCCTACAAAATACCACTCTTGGGAACCGGATTCGCCGTACAGAACACAAGGCTGAGTCAGTGATCTACTTCACCTCGCTCAATGAATGAATATCATTACTATTATATATTTTCGACGACGCTATAGCGTTCATTTTAATGAAATAAATCGCAATTTGCGATCACTTATGGCATCACTGTATTCGGCGTAGATGGAATACCAAAGTGCGTCGAATGAAAATCCGTGCCCGGCCGGATTCGAACCCAGGATCTCCTGCTTACTAGGCCGCGTTGACCACTCCGCCATCAAGGACAAAGTGACCTGCCCGACTGCAGAGGACTCTTCCCTGCACGTCTCCCGCCACACCCAAATCTCCATTCGCCACGCTGTCTCTTCCCTATTACCACAACCTGTTTGTTCTGTAATGCTCGCAGCTAATGAGAAAATACAGGAATATAGTACTTACATTCATCGATTACAGGAAAGCATATGACTCAATTGACCGCAAAACGCTCATTAAGACGGAAGACTTCGAAATTGATCGAAAGACTCGGAAAATCAAATAACAGACTCTCACGAGATCAACTTCAAAAGTCAAATCTGCACCCTTCGAAATTAGAAAGGGATTACGGCATTGGAAAAGACTATCCCAGATTCTTTTCATGATTGTTCTAGAAATGATCATCAGAGAATGGGAACCTCATGTAAAAGGTGTCCAAGTTGGTATGAGAAACGAAAACCGTAGTAAAATGAAACACCTTTACTTCGCAGAAGTGATTATCACATACAACAGGACAGAAGCGATTCAGGCACTTGAAAAACAAAATGAAATTGCACAGAAAAATTGATTGCAAATTACGTATGTAAAAAAAAAAATACAGTATATGAAAAACAGTATGTGGAAAGACGGCCAGAAAATAAGTTCCCGCAAATCACGAAGCATTGTAACATGTCACAAGTCAGCTACTTTAAATATTTTGGAAAACTATACAGTCATCAGGACTAAACGGAATCGCCAATTAACAATGGATCTCCAGCTGCAAAAGGCGTATAAATTACAACTGTAATTATTACAGAAGGGACACCCACATCTGAAACAATGGTAATTGGCGGTCACTCCTAAATTAGGGATATAGAAAAGCAGGAACGAAAAATTCTTAGGAGGATTTATGGAGCAATCAACAAAACCGGCTTTGGATGAGGAGACCAGAGCGAACTTTATCGAAAAACCTGTACAATAACGAAAGAAATCAGGAAACGCCAAGTCAAACTCTAGAGGAGGGAGAATACCAGAACTCGGTGTCATAACAAAGACCACATGAAGCACCGAGTGGCTGAGAAAGGTCAGAAGGTCATGAAACAGATGAACATAATCGATTAAATAGATGAATAACAATAATAATAAATTATCAGAGAATTAATCCATAAACAAAGAAGAAATACGATCCTCACCGAAAGAAGCGATCCATTAAAAAACAAAAACACAGTGGACAAAGCGACTGCCTGGTCAGCGGGAGATCCCTGGATCGAATACCGACCGTGGCATAATTGTAAAATCAATGCCTTGCCTTCTATCCAATGTCTTTGATATACTGAGGCGACATATGTCTTTCTAGAAATGAATTAATTTTTTGATATTATTATGCCATATTAACTAATTCCTCGTCTTCAAAAATGTTTTTCTTCCCATTGCCAGCCTAAATTTTATATATCTATGCTGTGGCCGTCATAAGTTACTGTACTGCCCAAATAACAAAACCCATCTGCCACCTTTATCGTCGCGTGTGAGTGCCTCAGCTCACGTCGCGCCTCGCGTGATGGGTAGTATCCTGTTGTCGCTGGTGAGCACGCAACCGTACTGTAAACGGCTCCACGGGGTCTCAAGTCCCTGATCTCGTCTGTAAAACAGAGTTGCGGCAGAGCAACCACGCAGTCGGAAGCTATAGTTTCCACTGGGTTCGAACGACTACTGGCAATTTCGTTCGACCCGACAATGTCCTTGCGACTATTACAATTGACTCCAATTTTGTGTCTACATCTGCTTCTATATGCTTACTCTGACTATCACACCAAGTACCTGGAAGAGAGGTCATCAAACCATTTCCCATACTATTTATCGACTAATTCATTGTGGAATAGGACGCAGGTACAAAGAACACTTGAATGTGTCTGTTTGATATGTAATGACCATGACGTCAACGGGACATTAAACCCGAATCTTTCTTCTCCATCCAGTTATGATCTTTCTTATTTTGTTTTGTTCTGCATTCATGGGAGTCAACGATATGTTGCCGCATTCGGAGGAGAAAATCGGCGATCTAAATTTCGTCAGCAGATATATACAACGAAATACGCCGTTGTTGTTATGATTCCACCCCAACTCCCGTTTCAGTTCCTGTTTCGGGATAATACGAGTTGTCCTTCCTTATGCTCTTTGGATGTCCACCGTCAACCCTAGCTGGTAAGGATGTCACTCCGCCCAGCTTATTGTATTACGTCTGTATATAAACAACAGTCTAGAGTGCAATTTTTTTAAACTTTTTTCGACTCGGTTTTATTTTAACCATCTTCAGGAAATTAAGCTCCAATGATGTTGTGGAGCTGGCAGGAGACTAGTGACGCACTAGAAGGCTTCAAGTCTCCTGTCAGCTCCACAACCTCAATAGAGCTTAATTTCTTGAAGATGGTTTAAATAAAACCGGAACTAGTCGAAAAAATAAAAAAAAAAAAAAAAAAATGCACTCTAGACTGTTGTTCATATACAAATTTAAATTAAGAGTGCTGTTTCCCATACGTATCCCATTAGTATCAATATCAGTGAACATTCTAATATGTAATACTTTCAGATGTTTCGTTATTGCAGTAACTATAATTTCTGGTGACTAGATGTTTTTAAAACATAGCAGAAGTACTATTTTATGCTTTACAATACTATCGCAATTTCTACATTGTACAAGAACCACATGCTGCTATTCAAACAATATAGTCTTTATGTCAGTGTTTAAATATGCAAAATTAGTTAATGAGATAAATATATAAGTTTTGTTACTATAAAAAAGCTGTATATAAAAAAGTTATTTGCAGAGAGTAACTTCAAATGTCGTGTCTACAATTGAAGAAGGCGGTTCTGAGATTATAAATGGGACCTAGTCCGCCTTATTCCATTACACATTGTATACTCAAATTAAAATGTACAGTCAAGGTGGGACTTGCCCCAACACCCTCCATCAGCGTCCAGTACCTTGCCCACGGCAGCACCGTGTTGTGTTTCAGCGCGTTATTTACGACAATATTATATTAGTAATTAATGATAATTTTAAAATACTCAGTACATTGTGCATTTATTAAGAGTCGATCATCGTTTTGCACTAATTAAGATTGTAGTCATGCCCTCGCAGGATGAGAGATTCGCATACCGCTGGGACGTTCTGTAGTTCTAATGGCTACAGTGGCAGGAGATGTGGGTACTGGATGTGTTCTGTCGTGACTGCGCAGGCAGATGGAGGGGCAGCCCTTCTGCGGCTTCTACCGAGTGCGGCAGCCGGTGCTGATGCTGAGGGACCCAGAGCTGGTGCGCACCATCATGATCAGGGACTTCGCCTCATTCCACGACAACTTCTTCCACGTCAACGAGGAGCTCGACCCCATCCTGGCGAGGAATCCTTTCTTTATGAAAGGAGAACCGTAAGTACAGATACGTATCCTCAATTATCGACGTCTAACTTAGTAAATTCGCTCCACTTAAACTTAATATACATGGGTCCCAGCTATCTTTCTCACCCAAAATATCTCTAGAACAACAACAGATATTGTAAAACGACTTTCAAATCAAAATTGTCAAATGTTTGTAGAGCTTATAGGACTTAACTACGGGGTCATCAAACTTACAACTAAACTTACAAACTGCTTATGAACTAGTTAATACTAAAGACGGCACAAATATCCATGCCCAAGGAGGGGATTTGAGCCCCGACCGTAGTGGCCATACAGAACGTGACTCGCGCGCCGCAGACCGCTCGGCCACCGTGGCCGGCAAAACGACTTTAACAGGCATCAATGTAAGGCTGGGGCTCATGAATGTACACTTGACAGCAAAAAAAGTGGATCACCCCTGAATTCCTAAGTGGAGACAGCACCTGACTCTATGCAACCACCATTGCACAGCTGCGTCGCAGGTCGTCAAATTATTGCACAGTACAGTTATTACCTACCCACAATAGATACTAATTAAGTCTCCTATTTCTCCTTATTGCATTCAGGCAAGGTACAAACCAATTCTTTCGTACAACAAATATTAGAATAAACGTCATTAGAGATGAGACTGTTGTTGCTGTTGTGGTCTTCAGTCTGGAGACCGGTTTGATGCAGCTCTCCACAATACCCTATCCTGAGCAGGCCTCTTCATCTCCACATAAGAACGACAACCTACATCTCTCTGAATCTGCTTACTGTATCAACTGTATCCGTCTCTTGGTCTTCCCCTGCGATTTTTTCCCCACACACTTCCCTCCAACGCTAAATTCACAATTCCTTGATGTCTAAGAATGTGTCCTACCAATCTATCCCTTCTTTTATTCAAGGTAAGCCAGAATTTCCTTTTCTCCCCAATTCTGTTCAGTACCTCCTCATTAGTTACGCGATCCACCCACCTAATCTTCAGCATTCTTCTGTAGCACCATATTTCAAAAGCCTCAATCCTCTTCCTGTCCGCACTGTTTATCGTCCATGTCTCACTCCCATACAAGGCAACACTCCATACAAATGCCTTCAGAAAGGACTTCCTTAGGTTTAAATCAATATTCGATGTTAACAAGTTTCTCTTTTTCAAGAACGCTTTTCTACCCATTGCCATTCTGCATTTTATATACTCTGCACTGCGACCATCATTTGTTATTTTACTGCCCAAGTAACAAAACTCATCTACCTCCTTTATTGCTTCGTTACCTAATCTAGTTCCTTCAGCATCATCTGATTTTCTTACACTGAACTCCATTACCCTAGTTTTGCTCTTGTTAATGTTCATCTTATATGCACCTCTCAGCACACTGTCCATTCCGTCCAATTGCTCTTCCAGGTCCTTTGCTGTATCTGACAGAATTACTATGTCGTCGGCAAAACGCAATGTTTTTAATTCTTCATCCTGAACTTTAATTCCTTCTCCAAATTTCTCCTTGCTTTCCTTTATAGCTTGCTCAATGTACAAATTGAACGAAAATGGAGAAAGACTACAACCCTGTCTTACTCCCTTTCCAACCACTGCATCCCTTTCATGCCCTTCAACTCTGACAACCGCTGTCTGGTTTTTGTACAAGTTGTCAATATTTTACTATATTTTACTCCTGCTTGCTTCAGAACTTGAAAAAGTTTATTCCAATCAACATTGTCAAAAGCCTTCTCCAAATCTACAAAAGCTAGAAATGTAGGTTTGTCTTTTCTTAATCTATCTTCTAGGATCAGCCGTAAAGTGAGTATTGCTTCCAGTGTTCCTACATTTCTCCTGAACCCAAACTGATCTTCCCTGAGGTCGGCTTCTACCAGCTTTTCCATCCTTCTGTATATAATTCGCGTTAATATTTTGCAGCAATGACTTATTAAACTGATGGTCCTGTAGTTTTCACACCTGTCTGCACCTGCTTTCTTAGGGATGGGATTATAACATTTTTCTTAAAGTCTGAGGGTACTTCACCTGTTTCATACATCTTACACACCAGGTGAAACAATTTTGTCATGGCTGGTTCTCCCAGAGACTTCAGTAGCTCTGAGGGAATATCATCTACTCCAGGGGCCTTGTTTCGACTTAGGTCTTTCAGGGCTCTGTCAAATTCTTCTCTCAGTACAGTATCTCCTATTTCATCTTCATCTACATCCTCTTCCCTTTCTACAATATTGTCTCGAAGTTAATTTCCTTTGTAGAGCCCCTGTATATACTCTTTCCACCTTTCTTTGCTGAGAACTGGTTTTCCTTCTGTGTCCTTGATATTCATAGAACTGTTTTTCTTATCTCCAAATGTTTCTTTTATTTTCTTGTAGGCTGTATCTTTTTTCCCCCTATTTATACATTCTTCTACATCCTTGCATTTGCCTTCTAGCCACTCCTGCTTAGCCATTTTGCACTTCCTGTCAATCTCTTTTCTTAGTCGTCTGTACTCCATTTTGCCTTTTCATTTACTGCATTTTTATATTTTCTCCTTACATCGATTAAATTTAGTATCTCCTGTGATATCCAAGGATTTTTTCTAGGTTTTTCCTTCCTACCTATTTTGTCCTCTGCTCCCTTCACTATTTCATCTCTCAATTTTACCCATCCCTTCTCTACTGTTTTATTTTCCCCCGTTTCTGTCAATTGTTGCCTAAAGCTCCCTCTGAAATTTTTAAGAACCTCAGGTTCCTTCAATTTATCCAGGTCCCATCTTCTTATTTTCCTACCATTTTTTAGTTTCCTTAGTTTCAGCTTACAGTTCATAACCAACAAGTTATGGTCAGAGTCTATATCTGCCCCTGGATATGTCTTACACTGTATAACCTGATTCCGAAATCTATGTCTTGCCATTATAAAATCTATCTGGTATCTCCCGGTGTCTCCTGGTCTCTTCCATGTATACAACCTTCTTTTGTGATTCTTGACCCAGGTGTTTATTATAATTAAATTATGTTCTGTGCAAAATTCTACCAGGCGGCTTCCTCTTTCATTCCTTTTGTCCAGACCATATTCACCTACTACCTTCCCTTCCCTTCCTAGTGCTACTACCGAATTCCAGTCTCCCATAACAATTAAGTTTTCCTCTCCTTTAATTGTCTGAATAATTTCCTTTAGCTCCTCATCATCTGCAGAGCTAGTTGGCATATAAACCTGTACTACTGTTGTCGGTGTTGGCTTCGTATCTATCTTGACAATGATAATGCGATCACTGTGCTGCTCATAGTAGTTTACCCGCATTCCTATTTTCTTATTCATTATCAATCCTAATCCTGTGTTACCCTCAATTGATTTTGTATTTATAATCCTGTACTCACCTGACCAGAAATCCTGTTCATCCTGCCACCGAACTTCACTAATGCCCACTATATCTAACTTCAACCTATCCATTTCCCTTTTTAAATTTTCTAATTTTCCTACTCGATTAAGGGATCTAACATTCCACGCTCCGACCCGTAGAATGTCAGTATTTTCTTTCCTGATGATCACATCCTCCTGAGTAGTCCCCGCCCGGAGATCCGAATGGGGGACTATTTTACCTCCGGAATATTTTACCCGAGAGGATGCCATCATCATATGTTCATACAGAAGAGCTGCATGTCCTCGGGAAAGGTAACGGCTGTAGTTTCCCCTTGCTTTCAGCCGTTCGCAGTAGCTGTGTGGCAAAGCCACATTAGCTAATGTTACAAGGCCAGTTCAGTCAATCATCCAGACTGTTGCCCCTGTAACTACTGAAAAGACTGCTGCCCCTCTTCAGGAACCACACGTTTGTCTGGCCTCTCCACAGATACCCCTCCGCTGTGGTTGCACCTACGGTACGGCTGTCTGTATCGTTGAGGCACGCAAGCCACCCCACCTCGGCAATGTCTGTGGTTCATGGGAGTGGGATGAGACTGTAACACTTGTAAATTAAATTTAGTTACAATAAGTGAAAAGTCAGATACGTTATCACACTTGTTTAGAAACTTAATATGTTTTTGTTCATGATCTGAATCTGAACGCACTTTTAAGCAAAAAATAGTTGTATGCCTGATCGAGATGCGATTACAGGTCACGCACTTTTTCGTGGGCCCTCTCTGATCGGCGGAAGTCGTTCCACTTTTCTATTAATCAAACATTAAAGTGATATTTAATTTCGTGTTCCATTTGTAACGTCTTAACCCCTTACATGTTGTTTCTTTTAAAACCTGTAATCTATACGCCGTAAGCTGCCGGCACTGGGGGAAAGAGGCGGGGCTTGTTCTATCAGCCAATCCGCTATGAGTTGAATGCAAGCTTCAGCTCCCAACATTCTCCGCTCAGGGGCCACGTTTAAGTGCGCGTGATCTCTAGGCATAAATAGACGCAAAACACTGACGTTTTCATTGGTTTCTTAGACCGACGTCTGTACACAGAAATAAATGATAATCTTAGCACTGCACCAGGAGTTGCATGAAGCTCCTATTGTTGCTGAGAGGTAACCGCTGAAGATACGTAATATAGTGCAATTCACAGATGTCATACATCATAAAGTTGTGGAATAGAATACAGTGTATTGATGATTTGTTAACTAAGCACAATCAGATGTCACATATCAAATATGTTCACAAATAGCGTTTTACTGGTACCTGAAACGACGATACAATTAATTTTTCCCCGGCAGGGTCTCTAACCCAGCACCATTTGCTATTGTATAATAGGAAGGAATACTGCTGATATATTTATTGTTTCTTCCAACACTCCAACCCTGCAGATATCGTCACTCTTGACCTGACACCATGAGCCGTCAACTATCACATTGTCGTTCACCAGTAGTTAGGATCATACCGTTCGTAGAGACGTGGGAGGGGTCTGGTATTTTGTGAAAACTTTGTTTAATTTAGTAACGCATGGACATGTGCAATTTTAATTTGAGACAAGGCAGAGTCCTGCGTTCTTTATTGGAGTTACTAGAGGTGTAGATGGTATTTTTGTGGCCGTTAAAAACTGTTACCTCCAGCGTGAATCGGACACATTCCTTAGCTATTACAAGTTTACCTCATACCGGCCTCCAGCGAATTACAGATTCGTTGGCATAATGTTTTGTCATAATGTAGTACTCATTAGACAGTATAACCAGTCAAAGAGCTCAGAGATGTCTGGCTAGGTAAGACATTCTTTGCCGTACGGGTTGGCCACGTAGTCTGAGGCGACTTATCGCGGATTTTGCATGATATTATTCTACGTTTTAGCTCATTATAATAAAGATTGTTGGGTAGCAGTTGCCACGATAACTTGAATATTAGGCATTTTTATAGTTATGAGGAACTTTGAGGAACTTAGATTATGCGTTAAAAATGTGGTGTCGCACAAGTACAAAGTGCGCGGCACCTACTTTCGCCGCGCGCCGCCATGCACGAACGGCGCGGCGTTCTTACGACGACAGCCACGAGCGCCCTCTGCTGCAACTCCGCTCGTGGTCACCACTGAACGACATCGTTCACTTGGGACTGAGATAGGAACCAGTTAAGACCTTCGGAATCAGATAGGCACCAGGGAAGACTTGGCTATCGTACAGGCACTCGGCAGGCCTCTAACAACTATGTATCTGCAGTACTATGCAAAAGTTAAGTATTGTATAAATTCTGTGCAATATATATCTCGTTCTAATTTACTCTAGTGTTTGTTGTTTCTGGCTGCTCCCCTCCGTACCTGCACCAGCGTGCTATCTTTATTTCTGTGTCGGTCTCATTCCACTCGGTCACCGACACCTATGACGGAAACGAGACGCAAAAGCGGCGACGAGGCTGGGACACACAAACACACACACACACACACACACACACACACACACACAAAAAAAAAAAACACCTTGAAATTACGAAAGTAACTTCGTTTTGACATTTATTCACCACGTTCAGGAACACAAACAGACCTCGATGAAGGAGGTTTCTGTGATTTACTAGTATGGTCAGTGACAAGGTATCCGATAACTGGTAAGTGTGTCGAGTAATTATTCTTCAAGGTGTGGTTGCCTTCAATACTGAGGTTACAAAACAGCAATGTGGATTCTGATACAATGTCGCAGTGAAAATGCGAAGCATAATATCCAACTGGTTAGGATGGGGGAGAACTTCAGTCTCTGCCATTTCAAAGCTTGTATACTGGTATTTGTCGGAATATATGTCCATTTTAATGGCGACAATAGTGCTTACACGGTAAGGTTCAGTTGTCCATTATATCCACGTGCTTTTCGAGAGTCAACGACAGAGAAATAAAGAAAGTGAATAAAAAAAAAAATCTGCCAAGCACAAAATTGTGAAAAGAAGCACAGAGATGCAGATAAATATTTCAAGGGAGGGCGGGATCTAGGAATCAACAGGAGTGCAGAACTGGAAAATAAAAGAGTGAAATGCTTGCAAAGTACTCCTTACTTATATATTACAGTTTGTTTTAGGGCCGAGAGAAAAGCAAAGAATGTTTAATAGAACGAAAGATGGATTATCGGAGATATACAGGAACACTGCTTCATAGAGGGGACCAATGGACAATAAAGAAAGCAGACATTAAAAGAGACAGTATTGTTTTAACGGAAACCACAATTTTTTACAGCTTTTTGGGGGAATAAACCAAAAGGGCAACTAAGGTTATAATATAAGGGAGGTGACAGAGAGAAAGGAAGAAATGAGGAAAAATTAACAATGAATAAATACAAGACAAATCGTTTGCATATTTTGTTAAGGACGGAGGGTGCATTAATGGATGGAGGGGAGGAGAGAGACCTATTTGAAATAACAAAACTTTAACAGCGTCCATCTAAACTGATTACTCTGTATGCATGGAGTCTAGGTATAAATGAATAAAAATAGGATATTGAGTGAAATGAGAAGCATTGAATTAATATTAGTGCCACGGGCGGGAATCGAACCCAGACCTCCATACTTTCTTTAATTCAATGCTTTTCCTTTCACTTAATTTTTTGACATACTGACGCGGAAAACTGTCTCTAGGTATATAAATTTATAATAAAATAGAATAATAAAGGAACTGTATATTAAAACAAAATCAATCTAAAGACAGCTCAAAGGAAATAGAGACTCATATTTTATTTCTGCTATAGTCCGACTTAGGATATATAAAAAAAAGTAAATAAATAAAAAAATTATAAAGTACTAATTATTTATTCAAAATCCCTCGCCGGCCGCGGTGGCCGAGGAGAGTAAGGCGCGTCAGTCACGGTCTGCACGCCCACTACGGTCGGGGGTTCGAATTCCCCCTCGGGTATGGATATTTGTGCCGTCCTAGTTCGTAAGTAGTTCATAGGTAGTTTGTAAGTTTAGGGACTGATGACCCCGTAGTTAAGTCCCATAGACTATACAAACATTTGAACATTTTTTTGAACAAAATCCCTCATTATTTGTTTCTTTCATAATACATCTCAGCGTAGAATCTATAACGCCGTCAGACCAGCTTCTCTTTAGTAAGAGCGATGTCGCGGTGGAGTAGCCGAGCGGTCTAAAGCGCCTCGCTGCGGAATTCGCGGTTGCTCGCCGTGGAGGTTCGAGTCCTCCCTGGGCCATGGGTGTGTGTGTTTGTCCTTAGGTTAGTTTACCTAGGTTTAAGTAGTTTGTAAGCTACGGACTGATGACCACACAGTTTGGTCCGATAGATTTACAAACATTTTTTGTAAGAGCGATGACTCTATCTCGAGTTAATTGCTTGCAGTGAGACGGTCTGATTTGTCTGCTTTTACTATGATGCCAGGAAGTAAACATTCTGTATTTACGTCAGAGCCCCACTCTGCGCTGTGCTGGGGGCTGTTGGGCATCACCGTGACCGCCAACTTGCTGGCTTCCACCAAGCCTCGCCTTGGCACGAGCTGTGGTTGACCGGCCAGCCCATAGCTCTTGAGCCACGGCTAATACAGGCACAGACCGCAAAACCAGGCTCAAACGTTTCTGCCAACCTGTCCAAGTGTGTAGTATTAATTACCACAGCTAGAGCTATTTTGCTATAAAATGAGCAGCCACTTTATCTTTTGATATTTCATTCAAATATTTAACGAAGTTAAAGAATAGAATCATCATAAACGCAGCTACCACATAATGTTTCACCTAGATAGCAATATATATATATTTCATTCACGTTTTGGCCACTTATGAAGTGTTCTCAATGTCTCTGAAACAATAAGTGCTACGAAACAGAAATACCTTCTGCTGAGGCCCTTCATTTACACGATTATTCTGTTATTCATAGTGAAGTGTTTCGTAATGGGTTCATAGGATCACTTTAGTTTCTCGACTGTTCCACGCTTATACGAAGATCGAGAAAAACAAGTGCCAAAAAGGATATATGCGATTTCTAATTACCATTATATCATTCTTAAAATGCAAATTAAATGTTCGAATGTGTGAGGTATGCTAAGTTCAACAGTCCCTAAACTTACACACTACTTAAACTAACTTATTCTAAGGACAACACACACGTACCAATGCTCGAGGGAGGACTCTAACCTCCTACGCAAGCAGCATCCCGATCCATAACATGGCACCTTAGACCGCGCGGTTACTCTGTGCGGCCTTCTTACAATTGTGAGATACTTTGTACGGTAATGAGTAGAAAAGCTCTTTGCATTTATAGGAAAGGTTGGTGACTGAAAACTCATAGAAGAAGCGTGCTACACTGAAAACTCTTTTGTTTTAATATTTTGCTTCCCCACCTCATCAAATGGTCAAATGTTTGTTAAGCTTATGGGACTTAACTACGAGGTCATCAGTCCCTAAAACTACTTATGAACTAATTACGAACTAGGACGGCACAAATATCCATGCCCAAGGGGGGATTCGAACTCCCGATCGTAGTAGCCGTGCAGACCGTGACTGGAGCGCCTCAGTTCCCTCGGCCACCGCGGCCGGCCCCACCTCATCCCCCTGCCGTCTCCGCCCGCTCCCCAACCTAAGTAGTAAAAACAAAACGGAGAACATCCGAGACAATCTTTTCGCTAATTCACTATACCGCACAATCGGATATCTTTTTCCAACGTTTTCAGTGTCCTCCCTCTATACCGTCAGATAATAATCGCACATTGCTCAGCAAGTCTGCGGAAGAGGTGGAGCAATTGTAGGGTTTATAGCCTCCTAGGCAGACGTTTTAATCTTCTGATGGTTGTGTCAATAACAGGCGCTTGTTTTATCTTCACCAAAACATGTATATTTCGTAGTTAACGTTGTTTTCAATTGTACCCACCAGAAATTTTGTTAGGTGTATAATCCTTAAATTTGTTTTGTTTATCGATTTCTCAAGGACAGACGAAAATTTTCTGGTAATATTGTGGTGAACTATACGTATATTTATGTTTAGGCTCAATTGTGGAATTTGCATCGTGGAGATATAACTTCAATATCATTTTAAAATTCGCTCTGCTTTTCTGAGGTGCTTACTAGACAGCACCATAATCTGCCACAAATATTTCTCAATTCGATATAGCAGTTTGTAGCTTTGTCAGAGAGTGGGTAAAATGTTACTCTCGCTCCAATTTGTAACTGAGAGCTACTGCCTCTTAATCTTTAAATAGCGTCGACATTTTCATGAAGGAAGCGAACAGGTGCAGTGTGAATCGCCTCATCATTGCCCATGTGAAGGCCGATGCAGATAATTCAGAAAGTAGGGACGGAGAATAGTTGTAGTTGCTACTTGAAATTTATCACCCTTGTCTGTAATCATATATGTGATAAGTAAATGACACACCGAAGTTCAATTTTCAGACATTTTAATGGGAATACCATCAATAACTGAATATTGAAAGGTTCTTGTATATACATATATGTGTCGTGACTGTTCTTTCGAAAGAACAGACACCACATAAATATACATAATGAAGGAGAAGACGAGAACAATTCCAACCTTAAGTGCAAATGCATACTACGCCTGAACTCTCAAGGTAATCGGCAAAGTGCCACGAGCAGTGAGTGCAAATTGGAAACGGCAACTACGTGAGTAGTGTGAAGAAGTTTGCGTTTGTGGGTGACGAAGGGGGAGAGGAGTGGTAGCCCGTGCACATGCAATGAGCGTTGTTTTCCCGCTCGTGCAGTGGTTACCGTAACTGTTCAGATAGCAGTAGGAACTGGATCCAAATTCCGGCTGGGCACAACTGTTCAACTTCCGCAATGAGTGCACTCAGTAGCCACAAGCAGCTTGTGTCGGATTATTTCTTTTAATCTAGATTCTTCTCTATCATTCCAGGAAGCAGTACAACTATCACCAGACATGATCCACCGTGTTGTTATTTCAATACCATAGTAGTTCCAGGAAGATCATTTGTCTACAGGCAATGTCTCGAGTGGTCCAACACCTTAGGAGAACATCTTGTGCTCACATTATGCATGGCTTAATTACTTCTCCTACGACGTGAGGTCGAGCATTGATATATTTATAGTGAGGGATCGACATGTAGCAGGACGTTTGAAGACAAATACTTTTTCCAGCGTTATGAAATATCTAGAAAAATTAACATCAATCCGGCAAAGGTTTCTAAATCTTTACTCTTGTGAGACTTTGGCGATACTATATTTTCATGATCTACTGAGTACTCTCAAACTAATTTCATATTTATAGAGTGCCAAAACGATTTTTGGTATCTTCAACGCCGCAGTGGAATGGCCAAGCGCATTGTGGTGCTATGCTCCGATGCGCGAGGCCGCTCATCGTCGGGGGTTCTAATCCCCCCCCCCCCCCTCGGGCATGTCTGTTTGTGTCGTCTTTAGTATAAGGTAGTTCATAAGTAGGTTGTAAGTTTTGGGACTGATGACCAAGCAGCTAAGCCCCTTAAGCTTAAAAAAATATTAAAAAAAAAAAAAAAAAAAAAAAAAAAATCTTCAGCCATAATCAAATTAAACCATATCGCTTTCCTAAGTTGTGCGACTGGACTCGTAATGTCCTATCTGCAAGGTAATAGTTTGCAGTAACAGACGAGGAGTCATCTATTAAAAAGGACGTGGCGAGTGTAATTCTTCCAGCAAAGTGAAGTAGACATCTCCTGATTCGAATATATATTCGAAATATTTAATGAGCAATCAGAATATTGATCTTAGATTTCAGGCAGTTAATGCTGCCCACTACTAAACTCAGAAAAGCAAAGTCAATTGCGAAATGAATTTAAATTTGTTTCTTCACGGCGCAAATGGCGAAACTGACCTTAAACACCAATATGCATTTGGCTCTGAACATAAGTACTCAGAGTTTCGTCAGCATTCTAGATATCGATAAGCAAAACAAATTTGAAGGTTATACATATAACGAAATTCCTGGGGGTGCAATTAAAATCAATGTTAACTGTGAATAACACATGTTTTGGCGAAGGTGAAACAAACGGTCTGTTATTGACACTACCATTAGGGGACTTACACATCTCCTAAGGAGACTGCCAACCCTGCAATTGTCCCCCTCTTATGGAGGACTGCTGAGTAGTGTGCGATTATTACCTGATGGAATAGAGGGTAGGACGTCGAGAAAGTTGAAAAAAATGTATCAGATACGCTATTTGGCACTTGTAATTATTATTATTATTATTATTATTATTAGTAGTAGTAGTAGTAGTATTTCGAGCTTAGTATAAGCGTCGAACAGTCGAGAAACTGAAGCGATTATATGAACCCATTACGAAACACTTCACTGTGAATAACAGAACAATCGTGTAAATGAAGAGCCCCAGCAGAAGGTAATTTCCGTTGTTTAGCACTTATTGTTTATAGACACAATGAAAACACTTTATAAGTACACAAAACGTGAATGATATAGTACATGTATACATTTGTGTTGTTGCCACCAGAACTGTTTAACTATACAACATGCTTACATTTCTAAGATAACTACATATTTCATTACATGTAGATCTAATGCAGAGCGCTTATTACATTTATACCCAGCCTCCATGCAAACAAAGTAATCCGTTTAGATGGACGCTGTCAAAGTAACTTTTGTTATTTCAGATGCCTCTCTCTCCTCCCCTCCATCCATTCATACATTCTATGTCCTTCACAAAATACGCAAACGGTCTTGCATTTATTAATAGTTAATTTCTATTCTATTTTCTCTCTCACTCGCTGTCGCCGCTCTTGCATCATAACCTCAGTTACCCTTCTGGTCGATTCCCTCACAATACAGTGATAAAATCTATTGGCTTCCGTTGACAGCATGCACTCTTTTTTAATTTATGCTTTCGTTACTGTATATCAGTCCTCTCTATGAGATCGTGTCTTTTCATACCCCGTTACCTATAATAAATTCTTCGTTCTGTGAAATACAGAGCTCTTGTGTTTCGATTGTCCACCTCTGCTTTCATCCCAACAGACTATATCGTTACACATGGTATATATTTCCCGTTTTAGAAACCGTTTTCTAATGCGTAAACGACGCTCCTTGCTACTTTTAAGATTCGTAATATTTCATTTATTATGGTAAGAGCTATGTTACATTCTTGAGCGCCGCGCAGAGTAGCTGCGCGGTTTAAGGCGTCATGTCTTGAATTGGGCTTCTGCTCCCGTCGGTGGTTCGCGTCCTTCCTCAGTCTTGGGTGTCTGTGTTGTCCTTACGTTAAGATAGTTTAAGTAGTGTGCAGACTGCTGACGTTAGCAGTTAAGTCCAATAAGATTTCACACACATTTTTCATACAAACTTGAGCGAAACGAGACTATAGTTAAATAAGCATACAGCAACATGTCATACAAAATTACTACAGAGCATGCTAAAACGTAATGCCACGTAATTCTACATACTGTATATAACTTTTTTGTTATAGTCCTAATGGACAAATCACCTGAGGTCATTAGTCCCTACCTAGCCTTACATGCTACTTTAATTAATTTACGCTAAGGAACACATGCACACACACATACACACACACACACACACACACACACACACACACACACACACACACACACACACACGCACACACAACTAAACATGCCCGAGGAAGGAGTCGAACCTCTGGCGGGAGCGACCGCAACTCCGCGACAAGACGCCTCAGACCGCGAGGCAAAGAAATTACTGTTACGTAGACAGATACTGCCGAACTATTTTACTTCTCGTACCATGTGTTCTGCACTCCATTTTGACGAAAAACGTTGTACTACCACATCTGAAAACCGGTAGTTGATCGGGCTGATGACATCTTGTAAGCCGGCCGCGGTGGTCGAGAGGCCTGAGGCGCTCCAGTCACGGTCTGCACGGCCACGACGGTCGAGGGTTCGAATCCCCCCTCGGGCATGGATATTTGTGCCGTCCTTAGTCTTGGCTAGTTCATAAGTCGTTTGTACAGGTCGCGAACTTTTTCGTGGCCCCTCTCCGATCGGCGGAAGTCGGCTGAGTTCGTGTGTCTACAGAATGTTTATGCTCTCTACCAACCTTACCTCGTAACAACATTGTACACCGTAGGCCTAGTCAATGTATTGTTGATTTGTGCTTGGTATTAATTATTGTTTACACTTTCATATTTTCTAAAATACGTCCACATACCCCGACGACTTCTTTTAGAAAAAAGAATGCTGTTCTTGAAAGTGGTATGAAGAATGATAATTCTGATTGTTATTCAGTTACGACAGTAAAATGTAACATAATGCGTCGCTACACCTGATTAATAAGTCCCTTTAAAATATTAAAATTTCGTAGATACACGTTCCAGTTTTCTATTACTCAAAAATTAATGTGATAATTTCCTGTTACATCTGTGACTCCATAACCCCTTACATGTTGTTTCTTTTAAAACCTATAATCTATACGCCGTAAGTTGGCGGCACTGGTAGAAAGAGGCGGGTCTTGTTCTAACAGCCAATACTCTACGAGCTGAATGCAAACTTCAGCTCCCAACATTCTCCACTCTGAGGCCACGTTTAAGTGCGTGGGCTCTAGGCATAAATAGAAGTAAAACACTGACGTTTTCATTAGTATCGGTTTCGAAGACCGATTTCTGTACCCAGAAATAAATAATAATGTTAGCACTGCACCAGGAATTGCATGAAGTTCATATTGTTGCTGAGAGGTAACCGCTGAAGATATGTAATATAGTATATAGGTCATAAAGTTGTGGAATAGAATGCAGTATATTGATGATTTGTTAAATAAGCGCAATCAGAAGTCAGATATTAAATATGTTCACAAATAGCGTGACACTAGTACCTGAAACGACGATACAATTAATTTTTTTCCCGGAAGGAACTCGAACCCGGCACTATTTGCTATTGTTTAATAGGAAGGAATACTGCTGATATTGTTTCTTCTGGGGACTCCAACCCCGCACACACCGTCACTCTTGACCTGACACGATGAGACGTCAACTATCACAAACTGTCGTTCACTGGTAGTTAGGATCATACCTTTTGTAGAGACATGGAGGGATTTGGTATTTTGCGAAAACTTTGTTTAACTTAGTAGCGCATGGACATGTTCAATGTTGATTTGAAACAACGCAGAGTTCTGCGTTCTTTACTTGTCGTTACTGTAGGTGCAGATGGTATTTTTGTGGCCATTAAAAACTGTTACCCCGCGGGAATAGGGCCCATACCTTAGCCATTACAATTTAACCTCATCCCAGCCTCCGTCGAATTACAGATGTGTTAGCATAATGTTTTGTCGTAATGGAGTACTCATTAGACGGTACGACCAATCAAAAAGCAAAAAGGTGTCTGGCTACGTAGTCTGAGGCGCCTTATGGCGGATTTTGGATGAAATTATATTACGTTTTAATATGCTACATTACAATTTGGTATGGCATTTTGTTATAAAATTATTCAACTGTGAGCCTATTTTAAGCAAGAATGTTGGTTAGTTGTTGCCACGATAACTTGAATATTACGCATTTTTAAAGTTATGAGGAGCGTGGATTATGCATTAGAAAAAGGATTCTGAAATTGGGAAAATAAGTTAGCTTTGACATCTATTATTCACCACGTTCAGGAACACAAACAACCTTCGATGAAGGAGGTTTCTGTGATTTACTAGTATGGTCAATGACAAGGTGACAAGTGTGGCAAGGTGGCAAGTGTGTCGAGCAATTATTCTTCACGGTGTGGTTGCCTTCAATAGTCATATTGAGGTTAAAAAACAGAATTGTGGATTCTGATACAATGTCGCATCGAAAATGAGATGCTAAGCACAATATCCGACTGGAAATGATGGGGGAGAACATCAGTTTCTGCCATTTCAAAGGGTGGATACTTGTATTTATCGAAATAGATGGCCATTTCAATGGAGACATAGGCGTTTGCACGGGAAGGGTCAGTTGCCCATTATATCCACGTGCTTTCCGAGAGCCAACGGCAGAGAAATAACGACTGTGACAAAAAAAAAAAAAAAAAAAAAAAAAAAAAAAAAAAAAACCTGCCAAGCACAAAATTGTGAAAAGAAGCACGTAGATGCAGATAAATATAAATATATCAAGGGAGGGGTAGTGGGAGAGAGGGCGGGATCTAAGATTGAATAGGAGTGCAGAACTGGAAAGTAAAAGAGTGAAATGCTTCCAAAGTACTCCTTACTTAGACATATATCACCATTTGTTTTAGGGCCGATAGAAAGCAACGAATGTTTTACAGAACGAAAGATGGATTATCGGAGATATAAAAGAACACTGCTTCATAGACAGGACCGATGGACAGTAAAGAAAGCAGGCATTAAGAGACAGTATTGTTTTAACGGAAACCAAAATTTTTTTTACAGCGTTTTGAGGGAATAAACCGAAATGGCAAGTGAAGTTATAATGTAAGGGAGGTGACAGAGAGAGAAAGAGAGAGAGAGAGAGAGAGAGAGAGAGAGATTGGAGGAGAAATTAACAACGAAAAAATGCGCCAAATCGTTTGCATATTTTGTGCAGGATGGAGGGTCTATAAATGGATTGGAGGGAAGGAGAGAGACGTATTTGAAATAACATAAATTACTTTAACAGCGAACAAAAAAAAAAAGTTTGTAAATCTATCGGACCAAACTACGTGGTCATCAGTCCGTAGCTTACAAACTACTTAAACTAAGGTAAACTAACCTACGAACAACACACACACCCATACCCCAGGGAGAACGCGAACCTCCGAGGCTGGGTGTAAATGAAATAAAAATGGGATATTGGGTGAAATGAGAAGCACAGAATTAAAATTCGTGCCACGGGCGGGAATCGGACCCAAATATCCATACTTAACTTTAATTCAATGCTTTTACTTCCACTCAATGTCTTTCACATATTGACACGGAAAACTGTCTCTAGGTATAAAAATTTATAATAAAACAGGATAATAAAAGAACTGTATATTTAAAAAAAACTTAGTTTAAAGGCAGCACAAAGGAAAAAGAAACTCATATTTTATTTCACTTGCCAAGAGTGTTTCACCTAGATAGCAATCATACGACACAGGAAACTATTCTCTCTTTTCAGCGCTCTGCATTAGATCTAGACGTAATGAAATATGTATTCATCTTAGAAATGTAAGCATGTTGTAAAATTAAACAGTTCTGGTGGCAACAACACAGTTGTATACATGTAGTATATCATTCACGTATTGTGCACTTATAATGTGTTCTAAATGTGTCTGAAACAAAACGTGCTAAAAAACGGAAATTACCTTCTGCTGGGGCCCTTCATTTACACGATTGTTCTGTTATTCACACTGAAGTTTTTCGTAATGGGTTCATATGATCGCTTCAGTTTCTCGACTGATCCATGCCTACACGAAGATCGAGAAAAACAAGTGCCAAAAAAGTATATGTGCGAGTTTTAATTACCATTATATTATTCTTAAAATTCAAATCAAATGTTCGAATGAGTGTGAAATCTTATGGGACTTAAATGCTAGGGTCAACAGTCCCTAAGCTTACACGCTACATAACTAACCACTTCTAAGAACAACACACACACACACACACACACTCCCATGCCCGATGGAGGACTCGACCCTCCTACGCGAGCAGCAGCCTGATCCATGACATGGGACTTTCGACCGCACGGCTACTCTCCGCGGCCTCCTTACAATTGTAACATCATATTTCGTACTGTACTGCGCCTCGGTCGCGGGTTCAATCGCAGCCTGTTCCACGATTTGTATCTGTCACTTTCCACTTCTTTCACCTCTGGCAGTATTGCTCATGTGGAAATACCGAGTAGCACCGTGGTTCGGAATCCACGTTAAACTGTAGGTCCCCCTATCACTGGCTGGGTAAGTCTGTTCGAAGGTCAGAGGAAGGCAACGGCATGCCACCTCCAAACAGGACCATGCCCAGTAAAGCACTGTGGTGTTCAAACAAATCTTCGGATTGTTGACTGCTTTACCTTTTAACCTTACTTTGTACGGTAATGAGTAGAAAAGCTCTTTGCACTCGTAGGAGAAGGTTGGTGATTAAAATATCATAGAAGAAGCATGCTAAACTGTAAACGAGATTTGTTTTTATATTGCGTCCCCACCTCATCCCCCTGCCCTCTCCGCCCCCTCTCAACCTGAACAAGGAAACGGAAAACATCCGAGACCTTCTCTCCGCTAATTCATTATACCACACAGTCAGATATCATTTTTCAACTTTTTCAACCCTCCCTCTATACCGTCCGGTAATAATCGTACATTGCTCATCAATACTGCGGAAAAGGTGGAGTAATTGTAGGGTTGGCAGTCTCCTTGGGAGATGTTTTAATCTTCTAATGATTGTGTCAAGAACAGACCACTTTTTTACCTTCGCCAAAACAGGTATTTCTCCCAGTTAAAGTTGTTACCATCCAGAAATTTCGTTAGATGTATAATCCTTAACGATTTCTCAAGACGTGATGAAAATTTTCTGGTAATCATGTGGTGAACGATACACATATTTATGTTTAGGGTCAATTGTCGCAATTAGCGCTGTGAAGATATAACTTCATTATCATTTTTAAATTGGCTTTGCTTTTCTGAGGTGTTTACTAGACAGTAGCATAATATGCCACAAATATTTCTTGGTTCGATATAGCAGTTTGTAGCTCTGTCAGAGAGTGGGTAAAATGTTACTCTCGCTCCAGTTTTTAATTGAGAGCTGTTGCCTCTTAATCTTTAGACATCTTCGATATTTTCATGTAGGAAGCGAACAGCTGCAGCGTGAATCGCCTCCTCATTGCCTTGTGAAGGCTGATGCAGATAATACAGAAAGTAGGGACCGAAAATAGTTGTAGTTGCTCCGTGAAATTCATTATCCTTGTCTGTAATCATATATTTGATAAGTAAATGACACACCGAAGTTCAATTTCCAGACATTTTAATTGGAATACCGCCAATAAGTGAATCTTGAAAATTGTTCTATATACATGTAAGTGTGGTATCCGTTCTTTCAAAAGAACATACACCACATAAATATACTTAATTAAGGAGAAGATGACAACAGATCCAGCCTTTAGTGCAAATCCATACTACGTCTGAACTCTTGAGGTAATCGACAAAGTACCACGAGTAGTGAGTGCAAATTGCAAACGGCAACTACATAAGCAGTTTGAGGAAGTTTGAGTCTTGTTGGCGACACCACATAAATATACTTAATTAAGGAGAAGATGACAACAGATCCAGCCTTTAGTGCAAATCCATACTACGTCTGAACTCTTGAGGTAATCGACAAAGTGCCACGAGCAGTGAGTGCAAATTGCAAACGGCAACTACATAAGCAGTTTGAGGAAGTTTGAGTCTTGTTGGCGACGAGGGGCGAGGGGGGGGGGGCGGGTTGCCCGCGCACCTGCGATGATCGTTGTTTTCCCGCTCGTGCAATGGTTACCGTAACTGCTCAGAGAGCAGTAGAAATTGGGCCCGAATTCCGGCTCACCACAACTGTTCAACTTCCTCAATTCGTGCACTCAATGGCCACAAGCAGCTTGTGTCGGATTATTTCTTTTAATCTACATTATTTTGTCATTCCAGGAAGCAGTACAACTTTCACCAGACATGATCCACCGTGTTGTCATTTCACTGCCATAGTCGTACCAGGAAGATCATTCGTCTACAGACAATGTTTTTCTCGAGTGGTGCAACGCCTTAGGAAAACATCTTGTGCACGCACGATGCAATGGCTCAAATAACTTCTCCTACGACGTGATGTCAACCATAGAAGTATTTATACTGAGGGAGACGAATGGATGGTTGCCCAGATACATAAAGAAAATAAAAGTAATCAAAATGTTCAAATGTTTGTATAGCTTATGGGACTTAACTACGGGGTCATCAGTCCCTAAACTTACAAACTGGTTATGAACTAGCTAACACTAAGGACGGCACAAATATCCATGCCCGACGGGTGATTCGAACCCCCGACCGTAGTGGCCGTGCAGACCGTGACTGGCGCACCGCAGTCCCCTCGGCCACCGCGGCCGGTAAAGTAATCCACTGAGATACAGATCCATTGTATTGATATCGACACGTAGCAGGACTTTTGAACAAATACTTTTCTAGCATTATGTAATATCTAGAAATATACCACTTATTAACACCAAACAGATAAGGATTTCTAAATCTTTACTCTTGTGACACTTTGGCGATACTATATTTGCTTGAACTAATGAGTACTCTCAAACTAATTCCATATGTATATAGTGCCGAAACGATTTTTGACATCTTCAGGCATAATCAACGTCGAACCATTTCGCTTTTCCTAAGGAGTATTGTCACATTTGTGCGACTGGGATCGTGATGTCCCGTCTGCAAGGTTATATTTTTCAGAAACTGACAAGGAGTCATCTAGTGAAAAGGAAGTGCCGACTGTAATTCTTCCAGGAAAGTGAAGTAAACTTTTCCTGTTTCGAATACATATTCTAAATATTTAATGAGCAATCAGAATATTACTCTTAGATTTGAGGCAGTTAATGATACCGACTACTAAACTCAGAAAAGCAAAGTCAATTGCGAAATGATTTTGAATTTGTATCTTCACGGCGCAAATGGTGACAATAGACCTTAAACATCAATATTCATTTGACTCTGAATATGGATACTAAAAGAATTTCGTCAGCATTCTAGATACCGATAAGGAAAGAAAATTTGAAGGTTATACATATAACGAAATTCCTGGGGGTACAATTAAAAACAATGTTAACTGTGAATAACAAATGTTTTGGCGAAGGTGGAATAAACGGTCTGTTATTGACACATACTATCAGGTGATTTAAACTTCTCCTAAGGAGACTTCCAACCCTACAATTGTTCCACCTCTTCTGCTGTATTGCTGAGCAGTGTCCCATTATTACCTGTCGGGATAGAGGGAGGACGTCGAAAAAATTGAAAGAATATTTCAAACTCGCACATACGCTATTTGGCACTTGTATTTATTATTACTATTATTTCGAGCTTCGTATAGCATGGAACAGCCGAGAAACTGAAGTGATTCTATGAACCCATTACGAAACACTTCACCGTGAATAACAGAATAATAGTGTAAATGAAGGGCCCCAGCAGGAGGTAATTTCCGTTGTGCAGCACTTATTGTTTCAGTCACATTAAGAAAACTTTATAACTGCAGAATACGTGAATGATATACTACATGTATATTATTGTGTTGTTGCCACCAGAACTGTTTAATTTTACAACATGCTTACATTTCTAAGATGAATACATATTTCATTACGTCTAGATCTAATGCAGAGCGCTGAAAATAGAGAATAGTTTCATGTGTCGTATGATTGCTATCTAGGTGAAACATTATATGGCAGCTACGTTTATCATGATTCTATTCTTTAACTTCGTTAAATATTTGAATGAAATGTCAAAAGATAGCGTGACTACTCATTTAATTGCAAAAGAGCTCTATCTGTGGTAGTTTATACTACACATTTGGGTAGGTTTGCAGAAACTTTTGATACTTCAAGGGTTGAGCCTTGCCTTGCAACCGAGGCCTGTATTAGCCGTGGCTTGCGAGCTTCGGGTTGGCCGGTCAACCACAGCTAGTGCCGAGGCGAGGCTTGGCGGAAACCAGCCAACTGGCGGTCGGGCAGCTGCCAACAGCTCCCAGCACTGTGCAAAGCAGGGCTCTGACGTAAATACAGAATGTTTACTTCCTGGCTTCATAGTATGAGTGGTAAGCAAGAATGCAAATCAGGCCGTCTCACTGCGAGCAATCAACTCGAGATAGAATCGTCGCTTTTTACTGAAGAGAAACTGGTCTGATGACGTGCAGATTATATGTTGAGATCCATTACAGAATGAACAAATAATGAGGGACTCTGAATAAATTATTCGTCCTTTATTTTTTTTTTTTTAATTTTCTAAGTGAGAGAATGTGTAACATCTCTTGGCAAGTGAAATAAAATATGAGTTTCTTTTTCCTTTGAGCTGCCTTTAAACGAATTTTTTTAAATATACAGTTCCTTTATTATCCTGTTTTATTATAAATTTTTATACCTAGAGACAGTTTTCCGTGTCAATATGTGAAAGACATTGAGTGGGAGGAAAAGTATTGAATTAAAGTTAAGTATGGATGTCCGGGTTCGATTCCCGCCCGCCGCGTCGGTGTGGCCGAGCGTATTGAGGCGCTATGCTACGATGTGTGAGGCTATTCCCCGAAGTGGGTTCGAATTCCCCCACGGGCATGGATGTTTGTGCCGTCTTTAGTATAAGCTAGTTAATAAGTAGTTTGTAAGTTTATGGACTGATGACTCCGTAGTTAAGTCCTTTAACCTTAACAAACATTTGAGCATTTTAGAGAAGTGACATGACACAGTTTGTTTTAGGGCCGAGAGGAAAGGAACGGATGTTTTACAGAACGAAGGATGGATTATCAGAGATATAAAAGAACACTGCTTCATGGAGATGACCGATTGGCAGTAAAGAAAGCAGACATTAAAAAAGACAGTATGGTTTTAACGGAAACCACTAATTTTTTTACGTCTTGGAGGAATATACCAGAAGGACGACTGATGTTATAATGTAAGGGAGGTGATAGAGAGAAAGAGAGAGGGAGAACGGGGGAGAAATTAACAACGAATAAATGCAAGACCGAATCGTTTGCATTTGTATACTTTGTGAAGGTCAGAGAGTGTATTAATGGATGGAGGGAAAGAAAGAGGCTGATTTGAAATAACAAGGCATGCTTTGAGTGCGCTAATGTAAACCGATTACTCTGTATGTATGGGGACAGGGTATAAATGAAGTAAACTTAGATTAATAAACGGACTGTATATTAAAAAAAAAGAACACTTCAATTAAAAAGGCAACTAAAAAGAATAACTAACTCATTCTTTATTACTTTTGCCAAGTGATCTTCCACTGGCTCTCACTTAGAACTTTAATATTTTATCCAGAATCCCTCATTTTTTTACTTCTATCATGCGTCTTGGCGACTCTATAAGTCGTCGAACGTAACACCCTGAAGAAGCAACTGCCTCCAGAACGCATTCCCAAAGAGCGTCCGGCGTAGTTGGCTGGTTTTGTGGCCAGTTCTCTGTTAACGTCCTGGCGACCTCAGCCCACATATTTTCCATGGGGTGCACGTCAGATGCCCGCGGCGGCCAGTCCATGACGTTGACGCCAATCGTGGAGAGCCGCTGCTGGACGAATGCAGACTTGTGAACAGGAGAATAGTCCTCTTGCAGCATGAAGTCCTCTTCTCCATACAGCATTCTCACTGACGGAAGCATCACGTTTTCCAGTATGTGGGCGTACTGTACACTGACGAACAGAGTACTGCATGGCGCTGGTTTCAGCTCGCCCACCCCCTTAGTCACGGCCAGGCCCGTATGGGCTGAGGCCAGCCCGTCTGACCTGCCGGGCTGGCGGGCTGACGGGCTGAACTTGGCCCGGCGGGCTGGCAGGCTGGCGGGCTGAGCCAGCACCCCCTATAGAAGAAAACCTGCGCACGACGTCACAACATGGCGGCGGTGAGAGGCTTAGAGTCCTCTGAAAGACTGTAAACATTAGCAGTGCACGCTGTTTATAGTGCATTCTTTCGTTCAGGAGTGTATTTATTACGTACATTGGTGTTGTGTACGGCCTGATCACTACGCTGGACGATTTGTGTGTGTGAGAACAACGTGTGATCTTTTTTTTTTTACGTCCGGAGAAGAAGAGATGGATAATTTGGCTCCTTCTTCAAGTTAATGAGTCAGTTTTCGTTTTTGTTTAACCTTATAAAAGAGTTTTAAGTCAAGACTGTTTACCGTTGGATATTGCTATTCATTTTATTTACGCAACCACCCACATTAGCTTATTCTGCTCCGGACGTTTAAAGACGGTAACTTTTGGGCCACAGTCGTAATTTCCTCTACATTTCGGCACAGAACAGCGAAACGGTATTTTGTCAGTAAAAAAGAGATCACACGTTGTTCTCACACACACAAATCGTCCAGCGTAGCGATAACACCGTACACAACACCAATGTACGTAATAAATACACTCCTGAACGAAAGAATGCACTATAAACAGCGTGCACTGCTAATGTTTATAGTGTTTCAGAGGATTCTAAGCCTCTCACCGCCGCCATGTTGTGGCGTCGTGCGCAGGCTTTCTTCTATAGGGGGTGCTGGCTGAGCGCAACCCGCCGGGCCAGCCCGTCCGAGTTGACGCGGCCCGCCGCTCCCTCAGCCCGCCGGGTGACGCGCTGTCGTTACCGGCCAGCGCGTCGCCCCTGCTGTGTTACGGTATGGCCGCCCACAGACACGAAGTGATAAGCAATGTGACATCGCTACATCTGCACCTGTACTCTTAAATCCACTGCCCCGTGTGTGGTGGAGAGTATTTTGCGTAGCATATCAGTTCCTCTTTCCTCGTGTGTGTGTGTGTGTGTGTGTGTGTGTGTGTGTGTGTGTGTGTGTGTGTTTTGGGTAGGGGGGTGTACCATATAGGCCTATGTAATAGCAACCAATGTATTCTTTGACTCTTGGAGAAACAAATGCTCTCCAAACATCGACAGTTGGTTGTTGGAAAACAATTGACTAGTACACTTGTGTTTCAAATGTACAGTTCTTTTTTTATTATTTATTTATTTATTTTTGGTAAACTAGCTACTGGTAACAATTCAAAGATACCATCAACAAATTCCATTGTTGTTTTGCAGTTTAAATGAGTTGCTCACTCTTTCTTTTCAAGTGAAACCTGTCTGTACTTTTTCCCTCAGTTCGAACAGATCTTCGTTCTTTCAGGTTCAACTCTTTTCGTTTCTCTGCATTAATTCACCTGAATGAAACGTGTGTGTAATCGTTTCATTAGGTGGCGTCCATTAATTAGGTGAGGTGATTTTGGCGTTTCTTCGAGACCCCCTTTCGCCCTGGTGAGATGTGATATTTTGCCCCGCCCCCCATCCCAATCTCACGTGAGATTTTTGAAATGCGTAATTTAATGTAAATACTTTACCTGTAGGCCTACTTGATTACGTTAGATCCATTTATGGAAATTTTGTACAATTGGCCTTCAAAACAAGAGGAATTTCGCTGTCTGCATAAAATTTCATTTGGTGCATGGCGGAGAGTAGTTTACTTACAAACTTCGATTAGAATAAATAAATGCCCATCAGCGCCGGGTACTTAAGCTATTACTTAAATAAAAGGAAGTACATTCATTCAAATTCAGTCCATGGGGACGCATGTGTGGTCTCAAGCGTCACTACTGGAACAAAAATATCTGTATCACTTTTCAATAAAATCATCTTCCCGCGCGTGTAAAGAAAGGTCATGTGTCATTAGACAAACACTCCAGGGGCTACTGTGTCACTATCTGATGTTTGCATAATCGAGGCAAATATTATTGTGTTGGATTTTGCCATATTTCAGTGGTGAATCATGTTTTACTTAACTGAAGCCAGTTGTCTTGCAGTTTTACACTGTATCTTTCAGAAAAAGAATTACGTAAGATTTTCCGAGACCCCTTTCAACGCCCCCCCCCCCCCCGCCCCCTCTCTCGCCACAGCATGAGATTTAGTGAGATTGAGGTCGACCCCCCACCCGCCCTAAACACCTCACGTAATTTATGGAATCCACCTTAATGCTATGTACAGGTTAATCCAATGATCAGATCTGTTTCTGAGTTGTTATTATAGGATTAAGTCGAACCTCCATGTGAAAGTTTCATAACATAGTCTAAATGACCAAGACATTTATTTATAAATAAAGCAGCCTACTAATCAAGATCGAAAATTCATGTCTTCGATGGGTAGGCCTACTTTCATTACTTGAACTGAATCCGTAGCACACAACTAGGGTATAGAAAGCAGTAAAGGGTGGGCATACCTTCCTGCAATTATG
Organism: Locusta migratoria; assembly: GCA_026315105.1. NCBI lineage: Eukaryota > Metazoa > Arthropoda > Insecta > Orthoptera > Acrididae > Locusta > Locusta migratoria. The sequence continues at coordinate 325,134,635 of CM048749.1, forward strand.
TGAAAACACCTCACAGACTACTCCAAAGCTATATAAGCCTTGTAAATATTCATTAAATTATTACTGAAGAGTCTAATTCGTCTTTTCATCATCTACAACTGGATTATGTTACTCCAGACGCAACTAACGTACACAAGCTGATGCATCGTTGGAGATACAAACTGAGAGTTGAAGTTCCCTCAGAGGTACATAGAGAAAAAAGAAACATCTTCCAAATTTAGCTAGTTTGCATTCCGTATTACTCGAAAGGTATGGCGATATCCATCGATTAAAACTGAATTTGAATGTACTCCTGCCACACTTATCAGCTATTTAACAGAAATTACGTTCCAGCTACGTATATGAAAATCATACCGATGCCCACAGATTTGATCAATCACGGTGGCACAGTGATAAGACACTGGACTCACGGCGGTTCAGATCCACCTCCAGCCATCCTGATTTGGGTTTCCCGTGATTTCCATAAATTACTCCAGACAAATACTGGGATGGTTCCCTTGAAACGGCGCGGTGAATTTCCTTCCCCATCCTTAACCAAAAAGGTACCATACCGATGACCTTAGCACTTTGGCTCCTTCAAATGAGAAACCACCCAACCAACCTATAAACCTGTTTAAATTGATATTCTTAGTAAAGTACCAGATACAATATTTCCCTATGTACATGCTTACTTCACTAAGCCCTAAGCATACACGCAACTTAAAATAACTTATTCTAAGGACGACAAAGACACCCATGCTGGAGGGAGGACTCTAACCTCCGCCAGGAGCAGCTGCACAGTCCATGACATGGCGCCCTAAACGCACGGCTGTTCCCGGGCGGCTGTTTCGGTGTACACCATCATCAGTGGCTTCAATGGTTTTCTTAGTACACATAGTTTCCTGCAATGTTTATTTTCCTAAATTTCGGTTTTTCATACTCACTGTTCTTCCGTAGTTGCACTCTTTTTTAAATATTCGCGTGCTCCAAACCATAATTCAGTGTTAAACAAGAGTAATGTATGGTTGGTCTAGGCAGTATCACGCTTCCACTGTTATATAGACCACCATATGAAGAACTAGAAATGATGCTATTGAGAAATCGGCTCTTTATTTTCTAAAGCGATATCAGCATTGACTGCGCAGACAAAAGTATTTAAGTAGCTATGCACCAATACGTTTTAACATTAAATCATGTTAATCAGCAAAAATATTTGCAATTGTGCTTCGTAGAAAACCAGATTCAATATTTCTACTTCTATATTTATTTCTTTTGGATAAATTCATTACATTAATTGTGTACACTTTTCTCCCATAATAAATTTTTAATCCTTCCCCACTCCTCTCTCTTGGGAGTTCTATTCAGCACTGCTGTGAGCGTAATTATACATGTATTGTGTGTAATTTGTAGTTATCAGAGCAAGCCCCAATTTTTCCATGACATTTCGGCAGATTCGTTGGCATCTGCAAATGACTCCTGATTGCTGCAGGGACCATCTGACGATGGCAACTAATCTTCCGAAATATATATTTTGCTTGTCGGTGTCTAGAATGCTGACGAAACTCTTTTGGTAATCATATTCAGAGCCAAATGCATATTGATGTTTAAGGTCAATTGTCACCATTTGCGCCGTGAAGATACAAATTCAAAATCATTTCGCAATTGACTTTGATTTTCTGAGAAGTTTAATAGTCGACAGCATTAACTGCCTCAAATCTAAGATCAATGCTCTGATTGCTCTTTAAATATTTAGAATATATATTCGAAACAGGAGAAGTCTTCATCACTTTGCTAGATGAATTACGTCACGTCCTTTTCCCTAAGTGACACCTCGTCAGTTATTGCAGACTATTACCTTGCAGACAGAACATCACGTTCCCAATCGCACAACTGTGACTATACTCCTTAGGAAAGTGATAAAGTTCGAAGCTGATTACGACTGAAGATACCAAAAATCATTTTGGCACTCTATAAATACTGACTTAGTTTGAGAGTACTCAGTACTTCATGCAAATAGACTATCGCTAAAGTCTCCCAAGAGTAAAGATTTCGAAATCCATGCTGCTTTGATGTTAGTTAATACGTGATATAATTCTACATATTTCATAACGTTGGGAAAAGTATTTGTTCAGACGTCCTGCTACAGTCGATATTAATACGATGCATCTATATCTCAGTGGATTACTTTTATTTTCTTTCTTATGTATCTGTGCAACATTCCATTCGTCTCCTTCACTGTAAATACTTCAATGCTCGACATCATGTCGTAGGAGAAGTAATTGAGTCATTGCATAATGTGTGCAAAAGATGTTCTACTATGGTGTTGGATCACTCGAGAAAGACATGACCTGTAGAAAAATTGTCTTCCTAGTACGAATATGGTAGTGAAATGACAACACGGTGGATCATGTCTGGTGATTCTAATAGTTGTGTTGCTTTCTGGAATGACAGAGAATGGGAGAGTTGTTACCTTGTCGTCCGAGGTCAACTCTCACGATAGACGCGGGGTTGGAGTCCCAGGCAGCAAAATGTTCAAATGTTTGTAGAGCTTATGGGACTTAACTACGGGGTCATCAGTCCCTAAATTTACAAACTACTTATGAACTAACTAAGACTAAGGACGGCACAAATATCCATGCTCGAGGAGGGATTCGAACCCCCGACCGTAGTGGCCGCGCCTCAGTCCACTCGGCCACCGCGGCCGGCTCCCAGGCAAAACAAAGTTATTTATTGCGCTACTTCAAAATGTTTGGAAATGTTTGTAAATCTATCGGACTCAACTGCTTGGTCATTAGTTCGTATCTTACAAACTACTTAAACTAAGGTAAACTAAGCTAAGGACAACACAAACACCCATGCCCAAAGGGGGGACTCGAACCCCCAGCGCCGAAGGACCGCGCGCACAGCAGTACGGCGCACGACTAATCCGCCGCATATACACACACACACACACACATATATATATATATATATATATATATATATATATATATATATATATATATGCTGCTTTGATGTTAGTTAATACTTGATATAATTCTACATATTTCATAACGTTGGGAAAAGTATTTGTTCAAACGTCCTGCTACAGTCGATATTGATACGATGCATCTATAACTCATTGGATTACTTTTATTTTCTTTCTTATGTATCTGTGAAACATTCCATTCGTCTCCTTCACTGTAAATACTTCAATGCTCGACATCACGTCGTAGGAGAAGTAATTGAGTCATTGCATAATGTTATATTATGTATATATAATAAATAGCGAATATAGCCGGGTTTGAGTTAATTGTATCGTCGTTTCAAGTTGAAATATAGTGCTGTTTCTGAATTTATTTAATGTCTGACGTGTGATCGTGCTTAGTTAACGATTCACATTGTCATCTTTGAGTTGCACTGGATTATATACTTTTAGTGGTTACCTTTCAGGAAGAATTTGAACTTCATGGAGATCCTGATGCAATGCTAAAGTTAACAATACATTTCTGGGTTCGGACATTGGCCTTGTGAACCGATACCAATGAAAACGTCAATGTTTTACGTCTCTTTATGCCAAATCGAGTCGCGATCAGAAACGCAAGCTGTTTTTAGTCAACAGTGCGTTCAAATTCCGAGCATGAACAAAAAGTCTTTGTGTCATTGAATGAGTTTAATAAGGTATACGATTTGTCACTTATTGTAATGAAATTGAATTTACGTTGCTTTCTCTTCTCTAATAACCTGTATTCTAATGTTTTTGTTGTGGACTGTCATAAGGAGGAATGTTCTCTACTGCTTCTTTGGTACCCATTGTGAATAGTCGAACGACTGTACTCTACAGGGATTTTGAATGTGGAGTACTCCCAACACAGCTACGTTAGTTGGGTTGCATTTAGCAGTGATCCACTTTTTTGCTGTCAAGTGTACACATTTTGAAACATTCTAAAACGAAATCATATGTCAAAGTCATTAATGATAAATCTAAAGCATTGAATTAATTTCTGATGCGGCCGGGTATCGAACCCAGACCTCCATGCTTACTAAAAATTAATAAATTAATACTTTATACTAAGAAACCAAATAAAAACATTAATTTTAAAAAAATGCCAGACGTCTTACCGTTAGACCACCACACCACTAACGATTAAGGCGCCATGGAATAGTCGAAGTACGATTTTCCTCCACGTCACAAACTTTAATTCTTTGTAACACAGAAGCTGAATTAAAGTTTCTGACGTAGAGGGAAATCGTACTTAGACTATTCCAAGGCGTAGCCGGCCGCGGTGGCCGAGGGGACTGAGGCGCTCCAGTCACCGTCTGCCCGGCAACTACAGTCGGGGGTTCGAATCCCCCCTCGGGCATGGATATTTGTGCCGTCCTTAGTATTAGCTAGTTGATAAGTAGATTGTAAGTTTAGGGACTGATGACCCTGTAGTTAAGTCCCATAAGCTATACAAACATTTGTGAACATATTCCAAGGCATCTTAATCGTTAGTGGTATGGTGCTCTAACGGTAACACGTCTGCCTAGTAAGCATGGAGGTCGGGGCTCGATCCCCGGCAGAATCACAAATTTTAATTCAATGCTTCAGATTTATCATTAATGTCTTTGACACATTCGAGACAAAAATCCGTCTCAGGGATTGTTTATTTGTATTGAAATCATATGTGTTTTTTAACACAAACTTATGTGTCTTTAAATGGACACCCTATATTACTTCTTCATCTTCATATAAATAATGGCGTTGATTGCATCGCACTACGTCAATAATATCCCGAGTTATTGCGAAACGAAGTTGACTCTTGGAATACGCTAAACGCGCGGCTAGCACACGTCCAGAGACGTGCTCGGGACGTGCGCTAGCCACGTGTTTCGAATATTTAAAACGTCAAATTCACTTCGCAATAATTCGGCATATAATTGACGTAGAATGATGCAATCAACGCCATTGTTTATGTGATTTGTCATGCTGTAGACTGCTGATGAAATAATATAGGGTGTCCATTTAAAAACACATAAGTTTGTTTTACAAAACAATTTGCTTTCGTTTTAGAATGTTTAAAAATATGTACATTCATGACCCCAGTCTTACATCGATACCGGTAAAAGTCGTTTTACAATAGCTGTTGTTGTTCCAGAGATATTTTGGGTGAGCAAGATAGCTGGGTCACCCTGTATATAAAATTTGAGTTGTTTGTGTCCATATTTCACCCTGCAGCCAAAACTACACGTTGCAAACGAACAGTATCTGTATGTGGTAGTAGGTATCAGTCTCCCGTTGTGCACTACGGTGGTAGTGGGTGGAAGATATGAGAGCTGAAATTTACCAATTTATAGAAAATTCTATGTCTGGGTGTCAATATTTTGCTCTTCAGCAAAAACTACACAATGGAGACGAACGATTTCTCTGTGTTGCTGTAGTAAAAAGTCTCCCGTTGTACACCATAGCAGTTCCGTGTCGATTGCTATAAGAGGGTGGAAGATATCATGGTTGAAAGTTGTCAGTTTATATAAAATTCGGACTGAAGACCAGCGATGACTTCTGACACTCGCGTTCTCGATCCGTTTCTAAAAGACAGGAAACGGCGCTGAGAAGTGAATCTACAGGAGTGAATGGTGTGAATTAAAAAGAAAAAAAAATGTGTTTCGAGATTGTTGAATTCTGCTATCAATAGTGCAATAGGGAGTGGGAATTTGTATCAAAATACTTTATTAGGAAAGCATTTTTAAAGCTGAATCTATGAAAATTTATATTTAGAGGTAGAAATAACCTGCGAAAACTAAGCAGCGTTAACGTGCGTGTGCGTGTGTGTGTGTGTGTGTGTGTGTGTGTGCGTGTGTGCTTTCGGCGTTGTATTTCAGTCGTAATTTATTACCATGACTTCATGTATTTTCTAATTTCTTAATTACGTCGTATTTTTCGAAATATTTTTGTTGGTGGTTTATTACACAGACTGTTGATGACAATAATGTAAATAGTTCGTGTAGATAAATTTTCTTTAACGACGTATCTCGAAGTTACAAATTCCATAATGTGCTCTTCGATTCTATCAATAATTACACCGATCGGTACAAAAAAAGAAAAAAAAAAAAAAAAGAAAAAAACATAAAAAGACGATGTCGATTTTCACCTGATAACGGCAGATGCCGTCTGGGCTATCGTAGATGCACTAATAATGTTTTAAATGTCGTCCATTAACAGATAGCTTAGTTACATTGCTGCCAGATCGACATTGTGCGTAAACTTTAACCCTTTAAATCCCACATTATGAAATCAGCTTTGGAAAAATTAAAATTCACTGTTTTCTGTGTTAATACAGTGCAGAAAGCATCAAAATAAGTGTTTTAAATTTTTTTGCGAACTATTGATTTTTTATTTCATGTATTTCACGCACAAAATCATATGTTCAAATGTTGGTTGAACTTATGGGACTTAGATGAGGTGTCATCAGTTCCTACACTTACAAACTACTTATGAACTAACTTATACTAAAGACATCGCAAACATACATGCCCGAGGGAGGATTCGAACCCCCGACGGGGAGTGGCATCGGGCATTGGAGCATAGCGACTCAATGCGCTTGGCCACTCCGCCGCGGCAATATCATGCACCACGCAGACGTTTGTCTAGAGGTATTTTATTACTTGGACGTTATTTTGTTGATAGTTTGCACTGCCAGATCTATGATGCTAGCATAATCGTCGCCACAGCACCAAAGACAAGACAATTCACTGCTGGAATAAAATAAAAGGAACCACACCCACGCTCACACGAACAGCCACGTACAGACGGCAACGCAACACACCCTCCAAGATGGACAGATTCTATGCCTCAGAAGTGGCTACACGCCGTACCAAGCGGCAAAATGTCGTACCAGAAGCATGTTGTTCATCAACAAAAATGCAACTTTAAGGATTGATGCACAAAATACGGTATAAATCTACTTTTAATACGTGGCTGTCCAGTAACAAAACTGGGAATGAAAGGGTTAATAGGGAACTTTTACAGCCGCAATGCTCGAAGTAAATAGGAGCCACGCCATGGAGACTCAGTCGTGCTTCCTGTAGCCAATGGAGCGATCTCGATAGGGGTTACACCCTGAAATTCCGAGTGTAGGCGTGGTCCTTTCGGGTCATTACAAGTTGAATGTTCTGCGTCTGTTGTGCAATAATGCTATACAGGTAGCGCAGGCGGCAGTCAATATGCTCGTATTTTAAGAGTCGCAGTGATAGATCGTAAAGCGACCACGCGAAGATAAGAGACTTTGTGAAGGCAGAAGTGTAAAGAGTAATTGCTGTCAATTGGTTACTAGTAGTAGGACTACGGACATGCACAGCTTTAGCCCATCTTCCTCAAACAGCATAGACTTGCATGGCGCAACTGTTGTCATCAGCGTATTAATTGGAATGATGGGCCTTGTTCAGCGATGAAAGTAGATTCCGACACTACACACGTGATGGTCATCTGCGTGCACGACGTAGTCCACACTGTGACATCTTACATTCTCTATAGAAAAGCAGAAAGATGAGACCATTAAAAATACTAGAAGTCAATAAACATATGGCAGAGGATGCCAGTATAGTATTGTATAACCAAATTCAGATTTCATTTTCCCCTCCTCAAAATTTTTAGTTTGTTAAATGTTGTGAGCTCGTCGCCTTTTGTTGTTTCCTCGTCCCGGTCTAGTCATCAGTAAAGGTACAGGAATGGATGTCAACTGCAAAAACTATTCAGATTAATAATACAAGTTTTATTGACAGAATTAGAGAGTCGGGGAACACAAGTATCTTCTTTTTTCATATTTACTAGTTCAGTTCCGAACTTAACACTTCTCAATAATATTTACTTAATAGATCTTTAATAATTAACATGTACGTATTCCTTGTTTCTTATTTAGCTCAGTGTTCTGTTTGGACCAGACAATTTCGTCGACGGATTTGATAGTTTATTCCCCTTTACTGATTCGTGTTAGTACCCCTCCATCCACCTCCTCAACAATAACCTGAACGACAGTATTTTGCACGTAACCGCTGTCAACCTATGCAATGTATAAATTTGCGACACTATTGTACTCATTACAGCATGAAACAATGAAAATAGTTATGTGTTTCTTGGCGTTATGTTGTGCTCCTGTCTGATAGATTTGTTATAAGCTGAAATTACATATTCGTTCCATGACATCCTTGTGCAACACAATATTGGTCTTTAGGGCAATACTTCTCACGGCGGAGTGGCCGAGCGCATTGAGGCGCTATGCTCCGATGCGCGAGGCCGTTGCCCGTCGGGGGTTCGAATCCCCCCTCGGGCATGGATGTTTCTGTTGTCTTTAGTATAAGGTAGTTTATATGTAGTTTGTAAGTTTAGGGAATGAAGACCCCGCAGTTAAGTCCAATAAGTTTAACAAACACTTTTTAAAGGCAGTACTTGATCAATACAATTCAAATGTTATATTTCATAATAAGTATTAATTGCACTGTTACACTGTAGTAATTATAACAGTGCAAAGAATATTCTTACGTGAATAAAAATCTCACGTCTCAACTGGTGATCGTGTATTATCAGAGGTGCCCACACAGAAGATCATAACACAAACTGCATCATTAAAATTTCTGGGGTAGGGTGGGAGAATAAGTACTTTTGACCAGCTGGAGGGGGGGTGGAGGGGGGCTTTATCAAAAAATTTAAAAACGTGAAATAAAAGATATTTAATTTCAATATTAAATGGCAAAACATATTTATTAGGTAATAAACTAGGAATCCAAATATATATATTGTGTGTGTGTGTGTGTGTGTGTGTGTGTGTGTGTGTGTGTGTGTGTGGAGGGAGGGGAGAGCAGAGGTTGGTCGCATTTTGGGGAGGGAGTGAGTCATTGGCTAATGGGAGGTGTACACCTTTGTGAATTATCGACAGTCTTTGACACTGTTTGCTAGTAAGAGATCGCCAGCTGCCCTTCACAGCTCATGTGCCCAGTACTGGTCTAAATCTAGCGAGAAAGCTGTTACGTGTTGCTGTGCACCACTCGCAAGTCTCCCCTTAAGTCTCCTTTATTTAACATATCTCTTCATCCAGGAATTTCGATTGTTATTATTCTGTGTTAGAATGTCTGCAGCGATTCCACACGTCACCTCTGTTGCCAGGTGGAGGAAGCTGCGCTCCCAGTTGAGTCCGTCATTCACGGCCAGCCGGCTGAAGCCCATGTTCCTGCTGATGAAGGAGGTGTGCGACGACCTGGTGAAGGTGCTACAGAAGGAGGGCGCCAGAGGTAACAGCCGCCGCCGCTCTGCGCGTCGCTAAGGCTGAGTTTATAGCACGCAGTTCCTGCGCGGCGGAGGATCTGCTGTGATTTTGCGGAGGCTCCGCTTGTCACACACACAACAGGCAGATCAGCTGCAGTGACCTTGAGGACCTTGTTCCCACCTGGTGGCCAGACAAAGGGCGCACTGACATATGGTGTGCAGTTCCGCTGCACGCACCGAACATGCCCCATAAGCTGCCATTTAAGCAGATGCCCGCTGCGGCACCGCAGATGCAACCGCTGTTATTTTGACGCTTCAGCAGAATTATTTGCCTATAAACAGATCCCACGCTACCTTATGAGAAACAGCGCACTGCCTAAGACTGTGTTTATGGCTCGCAGTTCTTCTGCAGCGGAGGACTTGCAGTGGCTTGGTAGTGTGCTGTTTCTCATAAGATAGCGTGGGATCTGTTTATAGATGCAGTTGCGGCGGTGGGCCCTCTGAAGTTCCGCTTTGGCATCCAAGTACCAGCAGCTTCACTTCCAAACTGCCACAGTTGTGCAGTGCTGCAGCTGGCGTCTACTTACACGGCGGCTTACGGGACACTTCAGTGCATGTGGCAGAACCGCGTGCCTTTTGTTGGTGCGCCATTTGTCTGACCCACCAGGTAGAAACAGGATCCTCAAGGTCGCTGCGGCCGAACCGCCTGCTATGTGAGTGACAGGCGGTACATCCATGAAATCACTGTGGTTCTTCCACAGTGTTGAATTTGCAGAGTTTTTGACGTCACAGCATGTACGGTGCAAGTGCATATTCAGCGACTCACAAACTCTGGACACGCTCCTAAACAAAGACCATTGTAATGGAGAAATGAAACCTTCTGCTTAGGGCAAAGTTCATGGGCCATAGGCCTTACATAATTCAGACAGTCCATTTCCCTATATCCGTCATGTTGAGATTTATGCAGTGTGTTAATTTCATATCAAGACCTTCAAATATCACAGAATCTTTATAACAGATCAAATAATGTCAATACTAATTTCTTCATATCAGAGACGGACATTCAATGATAGTACACTTACACTCCACCCAACTCCATGTGTGAATAGCGAGTGAGCAACTTTGAATTCTTCAATGGTAACCCCCGTTTTTTTTTAATTTTTTTCTTTTTTTGCATATTATGATTGTACAGCAACACTAAATACATTGCGTCTTAAACATTTTTCCGCTTCACAACACATGGTGCTGTAATCTGCGGAATTTCAGTTTTACTTTTTGTGAAGTTATTTTGTTTGATTGGCTTTACATAATTATTATCCGGCATGCACCACTTGAAGTAAGATATTTTGCACTTCCTCGTTTCAGGACTTGTATTTCATATCTTGTAATGATTCTGCGCTAAATAGGAACAGGGCTATAGCCCATGTCCGAAATATCACGAAAAGAGGGAATGAGGAGTTAGTTCAAACCTAATGCTTCATCCTCACTTTCAATAGTCACAAATTTCCGGAACATGTCAAACAGGGTTTCATTGATTGAGCATAGGATCGTATGTCGCAAACCAATTTCGCTTCTTTAAATGGAAGTGCTTTGGCCATACTACCTCCGGTTGTAAGGGAGAAGACACTTCTCTCAAATGTAGTAACGGCGCTCATGAAGCTGTTGATTGCACGCCACCCTGTTTGCAGAAAGAATGCGTGTCCACCAACACGAGAAGAAAATATGGGAAATTGAGCCAGATAAGTGCATCTAATATCCAGATACAGTATAACTCCGATAGTCTGGCATCCAGTTCTCCGGAACGCTCGATGGTATAGCAATACAATTGTAGGGGATTATTATTATTACTATTATTTATTTATTTATTTATTTTTTATTGAGGCGAGCCGCTGCTTGGCTGGTCACAGCAATGTTCTGCTAGCGGTGGTCAATGGCACAGATGCCATCGTTGGGATCAGAAGCATTCTGACCTTACTCGGCAGATCTCGGCTGCCACTGTACTGTACAGAGGTTCAAAATGTTCAAATGTTTGTAAATCTATCGGAGCAAACTGCGCGGTCATCAGTCCGTAGCTTACAGACTACTTAACCTAGATAGACTAACCCAAGGACAAAACACACACACACACACACACACACACACACACACACACACACACACACACACACACACATGCCCCAGGGAGGACTTGAAACTCCGACGGTGAGAAACCGCGCGCTCCGCAGCGAGGCGCTTTAGACCGCTCGGCTACTCCACCGCGGCTACTGAGGTTCCTTTCATTGTTTGGTTGGCAGCATTTTTCGCCATTATAACAGTGGCGTCCATCATATCGTAGTGATCTGTGGAAGTTTCATTAACATTTAAGCAGTGACAATGTTTTCGAAATTGAAGAAACTGCAGAAAGGGACGAATAAAAGGAGATGGTACTTGGAGACATTGAAGGAACCTGAAGTTTATGAGAATTTTAGATGGAGCTATTGACAACAATTGAGAGAAACGGTTGAAAATAAAACAGTAGAAGAGAAATGGGTAACTTTAAGAGATGGAATAGTCAACACAGCAGAGGAGCAAATGGGCAGAAAGGCAAGACCTACAAAAAAAAGTCCTTGGATATCATAGGAAATACTCAATTCAACTGTCGAAAGGAGAATTTATAAAAATGAAACTGATAGAACGGAGTAGAGAAGACAAAGAAATGAGATTGGCAGGAAGCGTAAAAGGGCTAAGCAGGAGTGGCTAGAAGCCAAATGCAAACTGTAGAAGAATGTGTGACTAGGGGGAATATAGATACCGCTTACAGAAAAATAAAAGAGACTTTTGGAGACAAGAATAATAGCTGCATTAATATCAAGCACTCAGTTGGAAAACCAGTTCTTAGTAAAGAATGAAAGCTGAAAGGTATATAGAGGAGCTCTACAAAGGAAATGAACTTCAAGACAATATTGTAAGAAGGGAAAAGGAAGTAGATGAAATGAATTAGGATATACTGTACTGAGAGATGAATTTGACAGAGCCTCTGGAGTAGATGACATTCTGTCAGACCTCCTGAAGTCTCTAGGAGAACCAGCCTTGACAAAACTATTGTACCTGCTGGGTAAGAAGTATAAGATGTATGAGACAGACTTTAAGAAAGATGTAATAATCCACATTCCATAGAAATTAGGCGCATACAGGTGTGAAACCTACAGAACTATCAGTTTAATAAGTCATTGTTGCAAAATTTTGACAAATATTGTTTGCAGAAGGATGGAAACGCTGATCTCGGGGAAGATTCAGGAGAAATGGACATGGGAGGCAAGACACTCTTTATGGCTTATATTAGAAGATAGATTAATGAAAGGCAAACAGCTAGTATTAGAGTTGAAGAGCATGAAAGGGACGCACTGGTTAGGAAAGGAGTAAGACAGGGTTTTTTGATGTTATTCAGTTTGTATATTGAGCAAGCTGTGAAGGAAAGTAAAGAGAAAATTGGAGAGGGAATTAGAGTTCAGAGTGAAGAAATGAAAACATTGCGTTTTGCTGATATTGTAATTTTGTCACAGACAACAAAGGACCTGGAAGAGCAACTGAACGGAATGGATAGTGTGTTGAAAAGAGCGTGTAAGATGGAAATTAACAATTGCAAAACATCGCAGTCTGTATCAGTTAATGAGACAATAAAGGAGATAGATGAGTTTTGTTATTTAGGTAGCAATATAACTTCTGATGGGCCGAAATAAAGAAGACACAAGATGCAGAATGGCTATGTGAAGAATAGCGTTTCTGAGGAAGCAAAATCTGTTGACACCCAATATTAGTTCCAATGTTAAGAAGTCCTTTCTGAAAGCATTTATCTGGAGTGAAGCATTGCATTGCATTGCATGGAAGTGAAACGTGGGCGATGAGGAGTTCAGATAAAAAGATGACAGAAGCTTTCGAAATGTGGTGCTACAGACGAATGATGAAGATTGTATGCATAGATCACGTAACTACTGAGGAGGTGCTCAACAGAATTGAGGAGAAAAGGAGTTGATGGCTTATCCTAACTAAGGCAAGGAATAGGCTGGTAAGACACATTTTGAGACATCAAGGAAACGTCAAGTTAGCATTAGAAGGAAGTGAGTTGGGTAAAAATCTTAGAGGGAGACTGAGGGACGAATATTGTAAGCAGCTTCAAATGGATGTATGTTGCTGTACGTATTCTCAGATAAAGAGGCTTGCCCAGGACAGGGTAACGTGGAGAGCTCCATCATACCAGTCTGCGGACTGAGGGCCACAACAACAACTACATCGTGTTCTGTGAGGCACCCACGGCAAAATCAATTAAAATTTCTTCATAGCTCACTCTTTCTATTGCGTCGAGGAACTGCTGGAAATTTTTAAAAATAATTAGGTAATTTCAGGGTCACATTGTTGAGTTCATTTACCTGTAAGCATAGGATTCCTACACCTTTCATTTTATCTATTACTGCTCTTTTCTTACAATTTAATGTACGGACACGTTCAATGATCAAGAAGCCTTGCTCTTGAATTGAGTCTTGTGGAACATGATAAATATAAATAACGTGTATTAAATGAATAAATAGTAGGGTAGAAACTAATGGACGGGGAGGATAGTAGAAGATGTGTTCAAGACCTTGAAAAAAACTAGACTGACTCCTGACGACGCTTCTGAAACTTGGGCCGGCCGCCATGACAGTGGCAAGCGTGAGATAAATATGAGTGTTGTTAGGAGATATATTGAGTATTATATAGCTATGAATGTTGTTAGGAGATATATTGAGTATTATATAGCTACTATAGTACGTATACTTCGTTGGCAGTCACGTTTGTACTGTATGACTATTCCAGTATACATGAAGCACAATGATGAAGAACTGCGCAGCGTTTAAATCCACATATCGGTTTAATGAACAAAAAGTTTCATTTTCTGATGTTCTGAAATAACTATTGGGGACACGTATGGTGAGTATATTTTAGACACAAAAAGCAAGATCTGCTGGTTATGCAACATAAGAATATCAAATATACGTTGACTGTTTAATTTATCCGTCTCTAATTACCACACTGTCGACAGGACGTTAAACTCCATGTTTCCTTCCTTTTTTGTTTAATTTACTTTTTTGTAACTGATTAACGGAACATGGAAGAAGTAAAATAGTCTTCCACCTAACTTCAAAATATAAAGGTGAAATACAATTTTACTATGCCCTGAGTACGTGAAACATAATCAAGTATATTTTCAATTGAATGAATTGCTTTCAGTATTCTAAAATTCCCCTGAATTGTATCATAGAACTCTACAGAGATTTTATTAGTATTATATTTTGAAATAATCAAATGTTTCTGGCTTAATTCGAGATTATTCTGGGATCCGTATATTGTTCATTACAGAACATACTGCTCTGTTGTGTATTTGTAGCTGGCAAGGAAAGAATATAAGCAACAATGTTACTAACAGCACTATCATCAGTATTTAACTTATCAATTTTTACAAATATTTCAACCCATCTCAAATGAATTGGTTTTCACTTACATTCCATCGTTTACTGTACTCTCAAATATTTGAAATTTTATTAATTTATTAATTTCCTTTGCAATGTATTTAAGTACAAATCCAAAGATTTTTAACATAGAATCAAATAAACAAAGAAATCAGATTAGCCAAAAAACTGTACTTCTATTCCAGAAAAATCTTATTTCTCTTGAACGCATAGATGAGATTGACACCAAAATCGCAATTCGGAAGGATTAAAACTCAATTATCTTTCGACTGCTCACGCAATAACGACTTTCATCCACTTTCAAACCACACAAAGAGCTAGAAAATTGTTACATAATGTGTGACTTTTGGGTTTGACAACAGCTGTTCGTGATTTACTTCTATCGGATATTTTATGTGTCTGATGGGTAGGGCAATGTTCACGTCTGCAATGACTGCAGACGACATGTATGCTGCTCTATCAACGAAACTTACTTTGCTCTGCAAAAGTGTCTTACGTGTATGAGTCCCATTCTTCATTAACTGAATTATTATTCATTGGTCTTTAATAAGACGATAAACGGATTCATAGGATGGTTCGCTGGATAATATTGAAATGAAGGATATTTTAAGATTTTCTACTCTCAAGGCGGGTCGCAAGATAAGGCTTTAAAAAAAGGAGTATCCTGCGAAATTGAGGAATGGAGGAAATGGAGATCTGGTCATCATTAGGGACTCGAGATCAGTTGCCTCACTGCAATTCGAATTTTTGTTTGTGAAATTAATATTAGCAATTTGTTATATAGAATTTAAAGATCATCTAATTTATATATTGGGTTTGCAGAAGTGCGTATAGTTCCATGAATGACGCAGTCACACAGGATGCATATTGTGAAGTTGAACCCAATGTCGACAGCGTTAAAAAAATCGTGCTAGGTACCCTAATCCTAATTTTACATACACTCTTTAAAAATAAAAGTTAGGATATGAATTTGGTAGCAGCTGATTGCTGTATTCACGAGGTAAGAAGATATTTTACAGCTATGTATCTGATGGAATATTTCATTTTCACAGTCGATTTTTAACATTAGCTGTTTTAGGCAATCCTGGTAGACATGTGACTCAAAATCATTCATTTTGTGATGCTATAAAATATCTACATATCAGAGAATACAGGAAGCACTCTAGCAAAGACGTCAAGTGTTGTGAAATTCTTCCGAAATTAATTTTCGTACAAACATTTCATCATTGTAAAATGTACTAATAATGTGCCAGTGTCTGACGATAAATTTCATTCATTTCCTGCACTTAGGACATAAAAAATGTTATAATTCGCTTTAAATGGGAAGAAGAAACGCTAATGGCCGATTTCTACACTGAGTGTGAAATAAATTCGCACAAAATTATATATATATATATATATATATATATATATATATATATATATATATATATATATATATATATATATATAAATATATAATAGTAAATAATGGAATATTTCAATAAAACCAACATCAAATTAAGTATAGCAATCAGCATTTTCATAATATATCATCATGCACTGACATTTCTGGGAATTTTGCTTTCCATTATTTCGCATATTGCCATTCTTCACTGGACTATACTGTTTATAAGGCTTTGATTTCTATTGTTTTGTAAAGATCTGTACGTTTAGTAAGTTGCCTACACTAGTGGTTGTTCTTTGAACTGTTCATGTGTTTGTGTTTGACAACAACAATAATCCACTGGCCGTGTTTTAGTTCCTGTGTTTCCGGTAATAGTTTTCATCACGACTAAACCAAAATTGGTGTTCTCTTACTTTCAGTTATGGCTATTCTAGAAGACTACAGGTTTTGGAATGAGTTGGAATTCATAAAGGACGCATCACCACTTATAGTGTGATGGACCAATTGCGAAACATGAAGGCAGAGATTGCAACAAACAGTATGTAAAAAGAAGCCAGTTGCAAGAGAAGGAGGGCACCACTGGGTGATGAGGATGAAGGAGGCGACGAGGACTACCATACATACCATATTTTTTATGTATCATTGTGCTCCATATTAATTTCTATCTTTAAACGCAATTTTCTCGTATGACATTTTTCAGTATAAATGCCTCATTTTCTCAGAAACATCTGAATCTACATTAATAAATTATTTAACACATAACGTAGATAGTACAATTTATGTCCGGTATCTATTTTAGTAGTATTTAGTATAATGGTTAAAATTCAAGAAATTAAAATAGTGAAAATTTAAACCAAACAATTCTTTGATAAAATATTCTCGGGTTTCCAGCCGCGTCATGTGGTTTACTGTCCACAACGTTTTGGCCCAGATCTCCTCGGCCATTGTCAAGTGGTTGACTGTCGAATGACTGCTGCTGTCGTCCTTATGTTGCTGCACTGTTGGCTGTGACGTCCCTGGTGCTCCGCGACATAACAAAAAAAGGCAATGTTTTGGTCACGTGCCTGCTGCGCCCGCTTCAACCTTCCGATCACCGGGTTCCAAGCTATGCTCAGCTGCAAGCCGCCGTCTCTATTAAGAATATGGCCAGATATTTTGATTTCAATCGCCACTTTTATTACACTATCCCAGAAACTGTTCTTTCTTGTAATAATGATGTCTCATCAAACGCAATACGATGTTATTTTCAAGTGCATGCTCCACAATTGCTGACTTTTCGGGATAACATGAACGTTAACATCTTTCGTGTTCCACACAGCGCTGTTCAATAAAGCATACTGTTTGTCCTATGTAAAATTGTCCCCAACCACAAGGTATTTGATACAACCCATACATCATCCTTAAAAGGTTTCATAAGTGACTTATTTTTGAACGAGGCCTGAAAACCTTGTCGATCTTCTGCCTCTTAAGGAGTCGGCAAATCCTTCAAGTAAATGAGCCACAAAACGGAAAAAATGCAAATTTCCTTGAGTCCTCCTCGGGGGTCTTCTGCTATTGTGTAATCTGCTTTCGTAATCTGGCGGTTGCTGTAGCCGTTGTCCCTAAAAACTTTCTGAAGGTGGCTCAATTCCTTTTGCAGATTTTCATTGTCTGACATTGCTTCCATTCGGTACACCAATGTTCTTAAAACAGACTGTTTTTGCGATGGATGGTGATGGCTTGTGACGTGCTGGTACCGGTCGGTGTGGGTGGGTTTTCTGTAAACACCATGGCTGAGACATTCATTTGCTTTACGGCTTTCGAGATCGTCTCCACCTCCATCATGAACATGATCTTGTCATGGATGATATTGATGTGGTCCAAGAATTCAGCCAGTACTTCACGTCTAGGAGGCTAGACAACGTACCGAAGAAAACATCTAGGTTTTACAGGTGCCGTCTCCAAGGCGATTTCTTCAAAGTCCTCCATAAACAGGCTTGCCATAACTGGAGCTAATGGGCTTCCCATCGCCACGCCATCAGTTTGATTAAAATATTCTCCACCATAAAGAAAATACGATGACGTCAGAGTATTCTTAAATAAGTCCCCAACAGTATCGTCGAATAACTGGGAGAGTAAATCTAGTACAGTCTTTGACAGGGACATTTGTGAACAATGACACCACAGACAAGTATATAAAATACCTCGTGGTTATGGATCATTTTACATAGGGCAAACAGTACGCACTATTGACAGCGCTGTGTAGAACACGAAAGCTGTTATCGTTTACGTTATCCCGAAAAGTCAGAAATTGTGGAGCATGTACTTGAAAATAGGCATCGTATTGCTTTGGACGAGGCGGCGTCTTGCAGCTGAGCACGGCTTGGAACCCTTCGATCGGAAGGTTGAAGCGGGCGCGGCAGGCACGCGAGCGAAAAATTGCCTTTTATGGTCATGTCGCGGAGCACCAGTGACGTCACAGCCAGTAGTGCAGCTATATAAGGACGACAGCAGCAATCATTCGACAGTCAACCACTTGACAATGGCCGAGGACATCTTGGCCGAAACGTCGCGGATAGTGAACCACATGATGCGGCTGGAAACCCGAGAAAATTTTATCAAGATATCTGACATTCATATACACAGAATTCTATGTTTAGGGAAAAAAAATCATAACTTTTTTCCAGCTGTGTTTGAAGTGATTGTAGAGCAATACAGTCATAAAAAATGCAAGAACATGAGATAAAAACATCACTTTCTTATACTCAACAGTTCCTGAGGAAACGGGGAATTTATATAGCCAATTTAACGTTATCGAGATAGGGCGGTACGACTGCTCTTGAATGAGACACTGTTTTCACAACGTACTCGAATGAATACAGATTCTAATGAAAAGAGCCTTAAGCACATTTAAAGTTAGCGCAAGGTTTGCCACCAGAATGGCCACCGAGGCGCTCTTCGGTTTACCCGCTGTTCGCAGCCGACCGCTTACGGGACTGTGGAAGCACGGACGGCCCAACATAAGACAGGCCCTGGCAACGCCGGTGGCAAAGCAGCTGAGTGTCGGCGCTGTTGCAGGGGAGCTGGAGGCGCGCGAGCTGTGCATGCGCTACACGACGGACGTGGTGTCGTCGTGCGCCATGGGCATCCGCGGCGGCGCGCTCGACGACTCCCGCTCCGACATGCTGGCCGAGCTGCGCAAGATCCTCGACCCCAGCACCTCCAGCGCCGTCGCCATCACGCTCTCCAACATGTTCCCCTTCCTCGGCGGCCTGTTCAGCGTCAGGTGAGCCACCGTCTGCTTCCGCAGCTCAGTAAGTACACTCCACAACAAAACCATAGGGTGCCTCTTTTGAAAACCCCACAGCTGTCAATCGAACCGACGTAGGAGACTGTCATTCTATACAAAGACACCTACAGTAGTGCCTGTGTAATGGTGCAAAAGCATGGCCACAGAATAGGGAGTATACAGAAAGGAAACTCCCGCTGCGGTCTGTCGTCCAAAATTTAGTGCGCATGCGCGGAATCGGCCATCTTGAAAAGCAGTAAACGTGTGATCACTCCCTACTCTGTGGCGTGGTAATGCGCCGTCTTTGTTTGTTAATTCTGTATTTGAACTGCCTGAATCGCATAAAAGTAAACAAGTATTTGGTACAGTGAGAAGAAAGAACTGGAGCTGTTCCGTTTTTATTATGAGCAGCGATAAAAGAAAAGGCGGCCGATGGTGTTCAGCACGTAATTGCCGCAATAATTCGAATACAAATAAGGATATAAGTTTCTTCACCTTCCCAAAAGATGCTGAGCAGTAGGTGAACGTCGCTAGATGTGTAGTGAAAGTTAAATGTTATCAGTTTCGAATCAGAGTAATATGTGCGTAATTATTAAAAGTAGCCTTGCTTCTTCTCTTGACGATAACTCTCGCTGTTGCTGTTGCTGCAGCAGTTAAACAGCATCGAAATGTTGAAGTACATTTACATTTTATAAGTTTAACGTTGCAGGGAATAATATAAAATGAATGACAAAGAATACTGCGTAAGTAGGCAGATAAAATTTTACTTACGGCATTGGAGGCGTAGTGTGCTAATGTTGGCAATGAATGCTCTTCGGATACTCAAACAAATAAATTAAGGGGAATAATTATTTTATGCTGTTCCTGCTGTGTGGTTGACAGATTCCTCTATATGCCCTTCTCCGATTAGTAAATTAATGATACTCCTAAAGCAAATACAACTTTTATATATGCCCAGACGTCATTAGTTCTGTGCAATCACGTTGTACTGCTAAGTCTGACTCAATATTTTGTGCGAATTTATTCGTGTCAAATAAAACCTGGCAGTTGTAAAGTCACTTTCTTGTTTATAACTAATTTCCCACACATAACTCCGCGTTATTTGGAATTTTTGTAGAGATAAGCACCAAATAAAACGATCATTGATTCCACTGCACATTTTCGTAGTTGTATTAAAATTTAGGCCTATTTTTTTCGTTGGATTACAATTAGGTGCAAGAAGATGGCGCAAAATAGATGAAAGCCGTTTCCTCTCGTAAAATTCGGTGAGATTATCTGCAGTTCGTAAAAAGTCCATTTCCATCCAAAGTACTAAGTGGCTATAGTTCCGGGTTTACTACTTTTCAATATGGCGTCGAGCGCAACGCTTGGTAACATACAGATCAAAGGCGCCGCCCCCAGATTTCCCTTCTGTATGCTTCCTATTCTGTGGCATGGCGTCCTATGTGTGGTGTCGCACAAGTATGAAGTGTGCGCCACGTACTTACGCCGCGCGCCGCCATGCACGCGGCGTTCTTACGACGTCAGCCACGAGCGCCCTCTGCTGCAACTCGACTCGTGGCCACGGCTGCTGCATCGATCTCTTGGGACTGAAATAGGAACCAGTTAACACTTTGGATTCAGATAGGCTCCAGTTAAGACTTGGCTATCGGATAGGCACTAGGAATCATCATTAGGCAGGCCTCTATCGAATCTATGTATCAGCATTCTGCAGTCAAGAACTATGTAAAAGTTAAGTATTACTGAGTCTCTATGAAATATATATCTCGTTCTAATTGACTCCGACAACCGGCGGACGAGACACAAAAGTGGCGACGAGGCTGTGACACAAAACTATGACGTAACTGTCGGGCTCGGTGACGCTAAGAAGAACTAGGTGTTAAATGCTTTCAGAAATAAGCCAGAGCTCAGAATTCCATGTAAAGGTTATACTGCGTTACTGATGCCACAGTTGCACCAGATTTCACTATGAAATATTACATCAAAGAAAGACAAGACACAAGACAGTTACTGAAATAAATTTTTTAAAATGAAAGTTAACTATGGTAACTTTTTCCAAGCCGTGGCGGAGCGTCCGAGCGCATTGAGGCGCTATGCTAAGATGCGCGAGGTCGATCCCCATGGGGGTTCGAATCCCCCCCCTCCTCGAACATGGATGTTTGTGCTTAGTATAAGTTGGTTCATAAGTAGTTTGTAAATTTAGGGACTGATGACCACGCAGTTAAGTCTCATAAGCTTTACAAACATTTGAAAATTTTGAACTTCTTTCAATTTTGGAATGCGTTCTGTTGAAATGCTGTTGAAGTAACGAAAAACTGGTAACTTCACAGAATTAGGACCTCTGTTCTTTCAGACATGTCCGAAAGAGATCACGTCGTCATTTGATGCTGCAGATGTAATTTTTTTTTTTTTTTTTTTTTTTTTTTTTTTTTTTTTTTCAGTGTCAACTGCCAATAGGTACGATAAACATAAAACATGGGCACATGAAAGATCGAGCTGTAGGCTGGTTTCGAAGCAGGGACTTCCTGCTCACTAGGACGATCTAAGCACGTAACCCGCCCCTCCTACTTGGATCATTGTACTCCACGGCCTGTATTCTCACCAGAAGTTCGGTTCTCGTGTACTTCCGCACTGAAATGGGTATCAAACCGTGACTAGGTGCATTACAATTAACAATAGGCACTCACACTCTTTGTCTGCTTTCGGGATGGATTAGACGTGTGTCTGTTTCTAATTGAGTGTAACTGCTCAATCTGGCATTCATTATAAAATTACCTTAAATTGGAAACCGTGTATTAGACGAGGTATGTCCACAAAGTAAGTCCCGTTTTATTATATAAAACAAACGTGTAGAGATACAGAAAAAAATGTTTATTGTGCAAAAATCTACAACTGTTAAACTACTTTTATACACAGCTTCCGAATTTTCGTAGTCACTTGTCTTTGCGTGGCACAGGTTTTTGTATGCCTTCTCCGTAGAATGTTGCCATCTGTGTATTCAACCATGTGGTAAAATGTTCGTTCAGCTCGTCATCATCGTTGAAGTGTTGACCACCAATGACAGATTTTTAGGTGTAAGAAGAGATGAAAGTCGCTAGGAATGAGGTCCGAGCTGTACGGAGGATAATCAGACACGTCCTAATGAAATTCCCGTACGAGTTGTTTGATCACATTCGCCGTGTAGGGTCGGGCATTATAGTGAAAAAAATTGACGATAATCCTCGGCCCATGTTATGTATAGTGTGGCGCAGTTACTTAATGGTCTCGCAGTAACCATGTGCATTGATAGTTTGGCCTTGTGTTAAGAAATCAGCTAAATCCATTTCTGTCCCAATAAACGGTGCACATGACTTTTCGAGGTGTTAAGACTTGCTTAGGCTTAACCTTCGTTGGGGATGAAGTGTGCCTGCGTTCCATTGATTGCCATTTTGTTTCTGGGGTGTAGTACAATACCCAAGTTTCATCCCCCATGACTACCCGAGATAGAAAACCCAGAACTTCTTCATTGAATCGAGTCAGAAACTGAAGTGCACTGCCCATACTTTTTTTTCTGTTTTGGATACGCAGCGTGAGCAAAGTTTTAGAAATTTCAGTTTTTCAGTAAGAAGTTCATGAATTAGTGATCGTGAGATTTACGGAACTTCCATAGCAAGGGCACTAAGAGTAAACTTACGGTTGTGACTAATCTTCATTTGTGTGAACCAGTTCATCAGTAACCACAGACGGGCGTCCACTTCGTTCTATATCGTGCAGTTTATCACGTCCTTCATTGAACAGTGTGAACCATCTCCTAACCATTGAATCACTCATAGCATTTTGCCCGTAAACCTGGAAGATTTGCCGATGAATTTCCTTTGGTTTTACTTTCTTTGCATTTAAAAAGCGAATCATTGATCTTATTTCACACGCAGCGGAATTTTCAGTTACGGATGACATAAAGAAGCACTACAAAACACATGTCGACAGCAGCGATCTGAAAATGGCGTATATGTTTTCTCTTTGAGTAAGAATAAGTAACGCGCATGCTGGGAATTGCGTTCGTAGCTCTGCCTCGTATAGAAATAGAAACGGAACTTACTTTGGTGACAGTTCTCGTATACAGGGTGTAAATTTTAAGTTGACAAACCACAATAACGCGAAGAATAAGCTTCACACAAAATATATGTAGAAGTTGAATATTTTCGAAGGGTACATCTGCTGGTACTAAAATTAGCCCTCCACCCCAGCCTCCTAGGAGTGGACCGAGATTCAACTTTAACATTTCAAATGGGAACCCCCATTTTATATTGCAGAATCAGATTGTACCTAAAAACTACGTACATGATGGCTCAAACATTTGTTTTCATTCGTGATAGGTGGCGCTGTAATTCAAGAAAATCCATGTTCTCAGTTTTGCGTGGAAAATGGTTACGGATAAACAAAAATACTTATTTACTTCGTAGAGTTTGATTCGCTAAAACTAAAACTCTCCCTCTCTCCAAATAGGGTGGCGTTTCAGAGAGAAGAATTACAGTTTTACAAATGATGACACAAACATTAAGTTTTCCGCAGATTCGGATAAGTTTTGTTTGTTTCGTTGTCATGAGACCACTCCTTTTAAATATCAAACAAATCATCTGAATAGTTATTTAACTAAGCAAGCATCCTTCTTATCAACTTAACCGAAACTAAAAGACTCAAATTAAGCAAGCACCCCACTTGTGAGACTTCTCGACAAACAACAGTGATTACTAGGAATCTAATAAAAAATTAGGTTCTTGAGTTAGTTAGTTTTTTAGTTAATGAGTTCACTCGTTAGTAAGTAGGAGTTTTTGCTAGTCATGTGATCTGTGTGATAATTAAAAGTTGTGTGTCCTCATGACCAAGAAACAATCAAAACTTATCCGAATATGCGGAAAAAATTATGTTTGTCAACATTTGTAAAACTCTAATTCCTCTCTCTCAAACCCCACCCTATGGAGAGAGAGGGAGTGTTTTAATTGTAGCGAATCAATATTTTCGAAGTCAATAAGTATAATTCATTTATCCGTAAACATGTTCCACGCAAAAATGAGAACATGGATTTTGTTGAATTGCAGCGCCAACTACTAAGAATCAAAACAAATGTTTAAGACAAAATGTACGTAGGTTTTTTTATGTAGAAGCTGATTATGCAATAAAAATGGGGGTTCCCATTTGAAATAATATCCTTGCGTCCCATCCCATCCCCAGGGGGCTGGGGTGGTGGGCTAATGTTACCACGAGCCGATGTCCCTTCCGAAAATAATCAGTTCTGGATTCAACACATTTTTTCGCGTGAAGCTTATTTTTCAAGTTATTCTGGTTTTTCAACTTAAAATTTACGCCCAGTATAAAAAAAATGTTCACTTTTAAACATAAGGACAAAACTGCGTAGGTCATTTGTGTCTAGACTTACAAATTATTAAACTAACTTACGCAAAGGACAACACACGCACAAATGCACGAGAAGAGGACTCTAACTTCCGGTGGAAGCAGCCGCGCAAACCGTGACATAGCGGCCATCCCCGCGCGGCTGTTTTTATTTAATCAATCGTCCTTCGTTTACAATCTTCGCTTAATTGCAATTAATGTCTTGCAGAACTGAGGTACACGCTTTCGTAATGTTAGCAGGTAAGTATCAGATTCAGTTTATTTTCTTTTTTTTTTTTTTTTTCTTTTTCAATTTTCATAATTATTGTCAGGTATCTTAGCGACCATTAGATGTGTTACTGGTCTGGTTAATTAGTAAGTAAAATATATGAGCTAGCCCAAGTTTTCACTGCAAAATCGGACACACACACAGACACATCTCCATTTTTTAATATCTATAGATTTTGTGCAAAAGGAAAATAAGGAATATATCGACTTAAACACCCACGCTCCTCTCCTTCAAAAATTAGGAAAATAATAAACTCTCTCAAGAGTAGACATTTATTTAAGGATCTAGGAATCATCAGTTTAGCTTTACATTATATATATATATATATATAAACAATCCTACCCAATTCAAAAGTAATGCCGCGCAGTAGTATCCGAGCGGTCTGGAGCGCCACGTTACGAAACGGCCTCCCGCGTCGAAGGTTCGAATCCTCCATCTGGCATTGATGTATGTGTTGTCTTTAGTATGAGTTAGTTCATAAGTAGTTTGTAAATTTACGAACTGATGACCTCACAGTTGTCTGGTAAGCTTAACAAACTTTTGAACATTTGAATTTCAAAAGTAATAGCAGTGTGCGTAGCTACAGCACTGGGAGAAAGGGTGATATTCATTATTCAAGGTTAAATACTTGTCACAGAAAGGGTGAATTATGCATCCACAAAAGTCTTCGGTGACTTACAAAGTAACATAAAAAATCTGACAGATAGCAAACTGGTATTTCAAAAAGTAATTAAAGGAATATCAGACTGGCAATTCCTTCTATACTTTAGATCAATTTTTAGATAAAACTGAAAAACTGAAATATAAAAGAAAATAAAATTAAATACAAAAAGGAAAAAAAAAGCTGAAAATTAAAAAAAAATCCTTAAAATTTACTCATGTATAGACATCATTTACTAAACTGGCACATTCCACATCATTACGAAATGTCGTATATATGATCTATGGAACAAGTAGTAATCTAACTCATCTAATCTAACACAGTCCTTACAGAATTACAAAACATTTCAACGTATTGTGATGCGGCCTCTCTGCTGCAGAATTCTGCCGGTGGAGGTGCACAACTTCCTGTACGACGTGGTGTCCCGGACGGTGGCGAAGCGCCAGCACGAGGGCATCTACCGCAACGACTACCTGCAGATGCTGGTCGACCTCAAGACCAAGGGGTACCTGGACGGCTCGGGCCAGGAGCTCGCCAGTAAGACGTGTAAGTAGCGCCCGCCACGTTCACTGGCTCTACATCAAAATCCACACATGCAGGCGAAGCTAAAAACTATTCATTATGCAACTTTTTCCCAATTTTAGATAAACTTCCACCTACGCAAGCGAACGAAATACTTTACTCGATGGAACTCTTTTCCATATTATCTAAATTGCTGTTATATGTTTTACAACACCCGGGTGCAAAGACCTTATAGAGTATGGAATTTTGTAGGTATCCTCTTTCTTAATATTCTTTTCGTCACAGGATATCGCAAAGCCCGGCAATTTATGTAATCTATAATCTCTATCTATATAAAAGCGAAAGGACACTCATTCACACTCACTCACTGACTAAACACGAAATCTCGAAAACTACTTCATCCATGAAGCTGAAATTTGATAGGAATGTAGTTCATGGGTAGAAACCGTCAGCTAATAAAGGATTTTGAGATAGGGCCGAGAGTTCAGGAGATGTGACGTCATAAACAATGAAAGGTTCCCCGTATTGTGGAACGTGGTAATGTGACTTTATCAGTCCAGTATTTGAGAAGGAGAGGACTTAGCGACTTGCAACAAACTTCAAACATAATTTCAAACCATTAGGAAACTTTTCTCGTTTACAACCCCAGAAAACTGATGATAAGAAAACGTTTGTAAATTACTACTTTTTCGGCGTTCATTAAGTAAATTTACGGCATTTGACATGACGTTACAATTTATTACTCGTAAACTATTAATTGTATTCGCGAAAAATGTTACAGACAGTATACACACATACCACTGAACGTACGTTCTAAATTTTATCATAGACGACACACAGTTCATAAGATATGGAGTAATAAACAATTACGTTAATGAAAAACCGCCACATAACGCGTGACGTTTTGATTTGTTACGTCTTTCCTACCAACTCTATTCGCGACGTATTTTGCAAACTTTTTACATATGCACCAGTGGATGTACCTTCGAAATAAGATCGTATTACGACATACATTTCGGGTGCTATGACGTCAAAGACATTGAAATACATGACACTTCGCCCTAAAAAGCATGAGATTGTAATTTACTACGTCTTTACTACCAAATCAATTTACAACACATTTCGGAGGCAGTTTCCTAATATTCCTCTCTATGAACCTGGTAAATAATGTCTTTGTAGGGCCATAATTCAGGAGATATCTCTCTATACATAAAAGCTAAAGGTCACTCACTCACTGACGAAACACGAAATCTCTAAAACTATTGCACCTATGAAGCTAAAATTTTGCCGTTACGTAGTTTAAAGGAAGAAGATGTTTGCTAATAAAGTATTAACGACAGGACGGAATGAAGATGCATGGTGGAATATACTTTTTCCTACAGACTGACGAAATCTACAGTTTCATTCCGACCTTCACGAAAATTTGCACGCTTTACCTTCAAACGGAAGGTCACCGTCTACCTAAAGTTTCATACGGTGCATGGGGGAGAGTATCTTCTAAGATAAAAACGGATCCCTAAGTATATTCGTCGTGCCATAACTTGAGAACGGCTCGATCGATTTTACAGATCCATTTTTGTTGTTGGTTTCGTTATTCTCAGAACACAGATTGTATGAAATAAAACTGGAAAATTTGAGAACAACAAAGTCCGTTTTTCAATGTTACTCTGTATTTCTATTGCACACAAATCTATAGTTTTGTTCCGATATTTATGAAATTTTGCACACTTCACCATAAAAACATTAATTGTCAGTTAACGTCTCCACTGCTTTCTATGTACGTGCTAATAGTAAGACTACTGGCCACGTGGGATTTGAAAGCATTACTTTCAACCGTGTAAAAATTGTATGCTCCACAAAACCTCTTTCCTGTCTTTGTTGCTATAAAGTAGGCCGCAATGATGCAATTGGCCATGATTCTATACCACCGGAATCATTAGCCTTGTTACTGTGACCGACATCATCTGTTCCTTGGGAGGAGGAGCCTGGTCACGCTGAGACGGTAGTGATCTTAATCGTGAGGTTCCGAGATATGGGTTTGGGCTGTACTGGAGACTACTGGACTTCGAACTGACTGCACTTCTAGCATGAATGAGAAACTTCTGATAATTGTCGCGTTGTTACAAAAGAGAATGTCGACTGCTGGTGAGAGAACGTGTGTCAGTCGCGTCGAGGTAGTGAGTGAAATGGTCTAAGCTCTTTACTAAAGGAATGTACTGCTAGATTTTAGCGTGCCAAAGGCGTCCAGTGCCCGATTTATGGCTCTCAGTCATGCAAACAATCACGATTTCTATGACACTGTGGGAACTGTTACCCGATACTCTATTTGCGATTAAGAAATTTTGTTAGATAAAAAACACCAGCGGTAGTACATGAAACGACACAGGCCTAGCTTTCAGCGTCAAATTAATCAGACAAGCAAATGCAACCGCTGTTACGAAACGCATTTCAATAGAGGTAGTCAGAAAGCCAAAATCTGAAGGAATGATCACTGATTTGTATGCACCTCTCACACAAGCAGCAATTCTACTCAATAAGCTGAGCCATCCAACTTCAGAGGCATTTCTTTAAAAAGACAAAAAGTTGTACTTTACGAAAAATCTAATTGGAGCCTATTTGCCGCGGCGTAGTGACCGAGAGGATTGAAGCGCTATGCTCCGATGCGCAAGGCCATTCCCCGTCGGCGGTTCCAAAACCCCCTCGGGCATGGACGTTTGTGCCGTCTTTAGTATAAGTTAGTTGCTAAGTAGTTTGTAAGTTTAGGAACTGATGAACCCTCAGTTATGTCCCATAAGCTTAACAAACATTTGAACAAAATTCCAATGTTTGTAATTGTATGGGACCAAACTACTTTTTGTCATAAGTCACTAGACTTAGAAACTACTAAAGGACAAACTACTTAAGGACAACACACACATCTATGCCCGAGGGAGGATTCTAACCTCCGACGCGGAAGGCCTCGCGATACAGACTGCTTTTTTAATTTTTTTATTTATTTTCGCCTTCTTTGGAGTCAGCTTCAAATGTGATAATCAAAATATTCCTCTGCTGTATGTACCAGTGTTGTATTGCAAATCAATTGCGTCTTTCCTGTAAAATCTTAATACAAAACTAATATTATGCTTCATGGTAATAATAAAAAATACCCTCTCTTCGTGTAGCAATAGGGAAATAGAAGGTTGTAATTCAAACAAATGAAAATGATATTCATTACGTAATTGGAACCTTTAAAAAGTTTTGGAACAAATTCTTGTATTTGGAACGCTTTTGTAGAACGTAATGCTGGTCGTTAAAGTGGAGTAGGAAATCTTGTCGCAACAGAAGGGAGCCATCTTGATCAAAGAAAAACGTCAGCATACCCTTTACTGCACACTTTTTTGGTGGTGGCATTCACTTGAGACTTTGCCGCTTTGATTCTGGTTCCAAGTGAAGACACCATGACTCATTTCCAGCCACCACTCGTGCCAGGAACGCATTCCCTTCCAGACCATAGCGTTGCTGATGAGCAAGAGACTGGTCAATTCGACGTGGTTCTTGGTGTGGATGAAGGATGTGGGGCACCCTCCCATTGAGTAAACACTTCGTGTAAGCACAGAATACCTTAATGATGATATGGACACTTTGGACGCTCAATCCGAGCACGACAGCTATGGCTTTCACTGTCACTCGGTGGTCTTAGGTAATGAGTACATGAACTAAGTCGACGATGTCATCGGTAATGCATTGTGGTGCTCCAGAGCAAGCATCATCTGCTAACGACACCCGTCCTCTCCTGAAGCTCTTGTGCCACGCCCTGACCCTTGCAAGGGACATGTGACGTTCGCCTTTCACTTTCGCACTGTGACATTCGTCGATAAATGTCCGTTCCCCCTACTCATTCTGCTCTCAGAAAACGGACAACACCTCCCACCCACTTTTTTTTTTTTTTTTTTTTGACGCCTTTCTATCACTGTTTGTAATGCGACTGGCAGCGTTGTACGACTGAAGCATCTTGATGAATGCTACTGCTAGCTTTGTATAGTCACGTGGCTTAACTCTGGCAATGGGAAGTGAACTTCCACGCTCTGCTCGGAACCACACCTCGTTACACGCGCCACGATATTACTCTCATGTCAGTGATTTTGCAGAGTCCGGATCGTTTCTTTCTGAATGCCCCTTATAAATATGGGACCAGTTGACAACGATATCTGTGACGAACTCAAGTGCAAGATGACTAATATAGATTGAGTCCAGAAAACAAGTAAATAAAATTCTAGGTTGTGATGATATTTACTCCTTTATATGTCTATTCCAAGTGAATAAAACTTTTCATCTTTAGGGCCATAAAACCGCGGGTCGTATCCGCGCTGCCAGCACACCGCAAGTGCGTGCTAGCAGCATGGATAGGCCACGCGGTTGCTGGGAGAACTGTAAGGTCTCACGAGACAGAGATGTGGACAGAGAGTGGTGATGTGCGTGCTTTGGTTCCACAGTCTTCACGGACCTGGACATCACCGCGCAGGTGATGACGTTCATCGCCGACGGCATCCACACCAGCTCGACGGGCATGTCCTACCTGCTGTACGAGCTGGCCAGGCACCCCGACGTCCAGCAGCGGCTGCGCCGCGAGCTCCAGGAGGCGCTGCACAAGCACGGCGGCCAGCTCACCTATGACGTCATCAACGACGCCACCTACCTCGACATGGTCATCACAGGTCAGCGGCGAGCGCGCCTCCCCTGCTGGCTGCATCTGGGGAACAAAGAGACACTGGATAACTGACACCTGGCAGTAGGATTAGTCCACAAGTGATAAAGTCGGAGGGTCCATTCATTCTTCCCGGACGAACAGTTAAACGTGTCCATCCCAAACGTAGCACGATCCACTTCTTGACGGGACACGGCCCTTATTCCACGCACTTACACCTATGACCCTACTCCTTTACACTTCACTTAAGCCCAGCCATGTAGTATAGTTTTCAAGGGTTTGGGTCAGAACACTCGATGGACAGGGCAAGAAGATTCTTCGCTGAATGAAAGTTCATCATAATTCTCCGTTTTGTGAATGTTATGCCTTGTTTAAAGAAAATTTGTATTATTTAGTCAGAGATATTAATTATCGCTGCCTGGCGATACATTCATTTTGTAGTTTTAGTACACTTATTAAGACATTTCTCGCTCAGGTCCGTTTTAAATTCTATCATTTGACGGAATGCACTGTTATTCTATATTCTACATATTCAAAATTAATAATACTGCACAATAATACATTCTCGTAACAAGATTTACGCATTTTAAGTGTGCGGATAATGTTCGCATCAAAGATACACTCGCGAAATAATGTTTGCACCGATAAGTAGAAGTTCACTTCCGTATATTTTAACAGTTGCCTCTTCAGATTAAATGATTTGTATCCCATCCTCGTCGCCACTTTTGTGTCCCTGCCTCGTCGCCGCTTTTGTGTCTCGTTTCCGTCGTAGGTGTCG
Organism: Locusta migratoria; assembly: GCA_026315105.1. Lineage (NCBI taxonomy): Eukaryota > Metazoa > Arthropoda > Insecta > Orthoptera > Acrididae > Locusta > Locusta migratoria. Next base: position 325,166,276 of record CM048749.1, read on the forward strand.
GTGGCCGAGTAGAAAGTCCGACACAGGAATAAAGGTAGCACGCTTGTGCAGGTACGGAGGTGAGCAGCCAGGGGGACAGCAGAAACTAGAAACACTAGAGTAAATTAGAACGAGATATATATTGCACAGAATTTATACAATACTTAACTTTTACATAGTTCAGTACGGCAGAATGCTGATACATTGTTGAGGTAGAGGCCTGCCTAGTGCCTATCTGATAGCCAAATCTTCAATGGTGCCTATCTGATTCCGAAGTGTTAACTGGTTCCTATCTCAGTCCCAAGTGAACGATGTCGTTCAGTGGTGGCCACGAGCGGAGTTCTAGCAGAGGGCGCTCGTGGCTGACGTCGTAAGAACGCCGCGCCGTGCGTGCATGGCGGCGCGCGGCGAAAGAAGATGGCGCGCACTTTGGACTTGTGCGACACCACAAAATGACTGATGATGAAACGATACCTAATCATCCTTGAAAATCTAAAAAAGTTCTCATCGCTTTTGAAGCCACTCAATTTCATTAATTATCTGATTAAAATCTGTCCGTGTTTCATAATGTTTGCCACATTGCTCACGCTATTCCGGATCGATCTTTCAAAAAAGAATCCAATATTGTGTATACAAAAATCCTAACAAATAACGAACGTCATATGCCGCGCGAGTCTCAGGGAGCCACTGCACTGCGGATCTCCCGAATACATGATTCTATTTTGCGTGACTAACAATCACCTCAGGGCCACAGCACCGGGCATGTATCCACACGCAGAACAACAAATATACGAAGCCATAAGACAAGAGGACCAACCCACTGCACTCAGTACACTAACAAACCAAATCTCGCAAGCGAGATATGACGAAAAGGCAGAGGCCGTACAGAAGATAGCAACGTATGCAGCGAGCAAACATAGTGCAAAGGGTGGACCAGTAGTTGAACCTAAATTAGGAATACGACAGCGACCGACACCTTTACAGATTCCAACGCGGACACGAACAGTGGTCATATAATAAATACAATAGAAATCAATTAATTTAAACAGAGTAGTAAAAATAATTATCAGCTGCAGCGAATAGTAACATTTTGTCGCCGGCAAAACGACACTACAAAATTGTGAATAGAGAATAACACAATACCAATTTAACATATACGTAATAATGATAACGATGGTTGACGGATGATGATGAGAATGCAGAGTACTTGACAAGCATCTTCTGCTCTTTCCTATTATCTTTGATTTATTAAATATAAATTTACGTTGTACTTTCAAATAAAAAGGTACCAAAAAAATTGAAAAGGAAAATATAAGAATCGGTGGGATGTGATGTCGGCACTGGTGCCAGAAACAAATTTTTCTCTCAATAAGAATAACAAATCGTTTGAATCACTAAAACTGTATTTAGCTATAACGTCGTTTCGGCATCTGACATCATCACATCTGTAATTAAAATAAAGGAAGAAGTGTTGGTTGTAGAAAAATTACACAGAAAATTTTAAATACAAATAAAGAAATGCAAGTTTCTTACAAGGTATATAAATTTTTCACTCACCTCAAAACCTATGAACTTGCAAAGTAAGGTTCAGTGTCAATGATAATATCTCTTATTATAATAATTATGTTAATATTATAATTTTAGCTGACAGATGGCGCTAGTGCGTGACAGTGCGGCACTGCCTACCAGTTTTTACATTACATATCTGATGATGGTGGTTGTCGAAACGACGCTATAAATAAATACAATTTTAGCGTTCCAGACAGGTTTCTACTCGTACTGAGAGAAAATTAAGATCGCGAAGGAAATTCGTTTCCTCCAATATATATAAATCTTTCCCATCAGAGCCTGCGCATCCATCACATCGGCCAAGAGGTCTATAACGACCCTCCACAAGCAATTAGACGGTAGATAATAATCAACGGCAGTAAGTGAAAGAAAGGAAAATGTGCCGGCATCTACATCTACCCATTTGCACCTAGCGCCATATTACGATGGTGGTATTAAATTAAGCTAACGAAAGTCATGCGATGCACCCAAATGTCGTGTCTGACATCCTTCTGCCAGGTGAAGCGCAGCAGTTCAACGCAGAGTGGACTCAAAACGTCACTGGAAGGCCCTTAGAGGCATTTTGTGCACGGACTGACTTCTCTCATATGACCCATAAATGTTCGATAGGATTCATGTCAGGTGATCTGGGTGGTCAACTCATACGCGAGAGATATACATAATATTCATATCACAGAATATATGACTTCAACTGCGAACAGCCAAACTGAAAATGTGCACCCCCGATGGGATTCGAACCCGTGTCTCCTGCTTTCTAGGCAATTGCGCTGAACTTTACACCATTGGGGACACAGCGATCACGGCACCTAAGCACGTCACATTTCCAGCTTTACTCTGCCCACAGTTCTGAAACTTTTAGTCACTATGTACTAATTCTCGTAAGAGTAAGGACTCCAAACTTGCCCACCCTCCCTACTAACGAAAGGATCATTGCCTTTCAGTGGCATATTATATATATACGTATGGCGTCCATTCCTGCAGTTGTTATTGTTTTCATATCACAGAATATATGACTTCAACTGCAGGATCAGAAGTGACGTCTGTTCTTTCAGAATAGACGCCACATGTATATATACATACTATTCTTCAATCGCCAACAGTTGTGGCCCTATTATTATTCTCGTGTCAGAAACAGAAAAGTACATGTACATACATTTTACACAATTATGATCAGAATTGTGTTGACCAAAACGTGGTCGCTTCCAGTGTAATTTTAGTGGATTCTTCATCTTCTCTACAGGAGGCTGGTCACAGTCGATACTAAAGCATGTGTCTTCTATTCTCCACAGTCACACCGAATAGCATTTGCATCAGTGAATCCCCACTTGCCAACTTTTGATCTTCCAACTCCAGATCTCAGTCTGTTCAAGGACTTCCAACTTGTCCATTTCTTTTCATGGCCAGGAAGCGAAACTTTAACAACTTTTTTCCAACCAGTGGGAATGTAGGTCATAGCCCTCTATAATTGTAACATGGCATTTTCAGCAATAGTTCTAAGTTCCTTTGATGTCCTAATCAAATGTTCCTTGACTTCAGTCGTGGCGGTTGCGGTTCATGCCCATAAGCCGGCCGCGGTGGCCAAGCGGTCTGAGGCGCGCCAGTCACGGTCTGCAAGGCCACCACGGTCGGGGGCTCGAATCCCCCCTCGCGCATGGATATTTGTGCCGTCCTTAGTAATAGCTAGTTCATAAGTAGCTTGTAAGTTTAGGGACTGATGACCCCGTAGTTAAGTCCCATCAGCTCTACAAACATTTGAACGTGCCCATAAAGGGGTATGGTTATTTCCTGCTCCACTGGATTTCTTTCCTTGTTAGTAGCTATTTTCATTTCGAACAGGTGGTGGTGTTATTCCTGTGATGTGCTAAATCTATTCTACTGAAATGAATTTCAAGCAACCTGTTATAATTCTGCCGATTTCGTTGAGAGCTAAATCAACCTATTTGCGTAAGTTGAATTATATCAAAGTCATACTCTGCCGAGAATACCATTGTGCCATTTCAGATGTTCAGACTGTTTCAGGTTGACTACCCCACTGTGATCCGGCCAGGTTCCGAGGAGATTGTTCCTGGTAGAAACTTTCAGCTAGGAGCTCATGCAGTGCTTCTTGAAAGAGAGAGATCTGTAGTTATTACTATATATTTGCGAGTAGTTTCCTTGTTTCTCAAATGAAAAGCACACACTTGGCTCTTCGAAGGGTTTCATTTAACCCGGTTTATATCGTAGTATCTGGTTAGATCTTTCAGGGCATTCGTGACGTTACTGTAAACTGATTGAAAATTTTTGTTCTGGGTGGCTAGAACGAGGTCGGCAGCGTATAAGAAGCTCCTGGAGTTTGGGGATATAGGTTCGACGGTTGTGTATGTATTAAACAGAATTGGAGCCAAACCAATTTTTTGTGGGGGGCCATTCTTCAGTAGTCTCCATCGACTACGCTGTCCTTCAAAGTCGACGAAGGACTCCGCGATGACTCTGGTTAAGACCTAAATCCTTGGTCAAATTGTAGACCTCTACTAGAAGTAGTTGGTGATTGACCATATCATGCACCGCTGATAAGTTGACAAATGTGGCCCGATGACATGGCGCATTGTCATCCACAGAGATTTCATTTCAGTTTGGGAACATCATGGATGGGTGCAGATGGTCTCCAAGTAGCCGAACATAACCATTCCCAGTCAATGATCGATTCAGTTGGAGGATCCAGTCCCTACCATGTAAAATCATACCATTATCATACCATTATGGTGCCATTATGGTGTAGTGCCTCCTTGATAACTTGGAACCATGGCTTCGTGGCGTCTGCGCCGCATCAGTGGTTGCTAACAACAATCTGATGTTACCCGACCAAACCACGGTTTTTCAGTCATGTAGGGTTCAAACTGTACGGTCACGAAAGCGGGAGAGGTGCTGCAGGCGATGTCATAAGATTAGAAAAGTCACTCGAATTGGTCTCCGTCTCTAATGACCACGCTTTCGACGGGTCGTTAACACCTATTTTTCCTTCGAACTGGGCGTCTTTTGCCAAACCGCGTTACCACCAAAATGAGCGACACTGTCCTAACGAATATACTTTTCTATGTCCCACGTTGATTTCTGCGGCTTGTCCGTTAATGCTGTCAACTTTAGGCAAACGCCGCTAACCGCGTTTGTAACCTGCAGGATGCCAATCACCAAGTTGAGCGTGGTAACAGGCTGCGTCTGGATTTTGACGCTCTCGGCGCGCTTTTGTCATTGCGGAACTTGGCATATTGAATTCCTTACCCATTTCCAGCGTGTCTAGCTGCAACTACCATTCCGTACCATTCGGCCTTACAGCCTCTTGATTCCCGCCGTGCTGCTGTAATCGCATCGTACAGCTTTCCACATGACTCACTGGAGTACAAAGCATGGCAACTCTGCCACGCACCGACCTCTCATGCCATGAGACTATTCCGTGACTATTCCGCCCTCATGTAGGCGTCCAGTGACTTCCGTCACCTCAGTGTATGCTTCTGTTTTCCTACAGGAATGTACCTGCATTCCTAATTCACACTGAAATAACAGCGCCACATTACCGGAATAAGGTAGATGACGTAATATGGAACATAATCTCTCATATCTACTTTATCAAATGGCTCCACCATTTTGTTTTGGCTATTCTAGCGCCTTTATACAGCCCTGTGGAAAGCAAATTTTAATGCCAGCTAGGAATGCGAAGGAGTAGACAAAAATTATTACGAAACTTTTTCGTTTTGTGAATGTTTAGGAACATTCCACAATTAAAGTGTGTAAAAACACTGCATTTTTATAAAATGAGGCTTTCACTACTTCTTGACGTTACCCCCATAATTATTAATACAGTTGTCCCAATGATGAACTAATTTGTTTTTATTCCTGATGCAAACAAGTCTTTGACTGTTTGTTTTCACCACTTTCTCAAAAAATAAATAATAATAATTTTGTGTGGCTCATTGATCTGGTGCAAGTCAGTTGGACGCCACTTCGACGACTTGCGTGTCCCTAGCTTACCCCAGTTATCCTACCGGGGAAAGGGGACGTACTGCTTAACGTGGAATCCGAACCACGTATCATTTCTGGTGGTTCCTCACATTGTTGAGGGGTGAAGAATGGGTTAAAATCGAGATCGAGGTCCGACCGGGTTTCGAACCCGCGACCCTTCGGTTTCCAGTCGAGCGCATTGCCCCAAGACGACCGGCCCCGAAGCCTTTCAGCTAAATTATTTACATTCTCATTGTAGCTGAAGTTTTTTCCAACTAATACCTCCTTGAGCAGACCAAACATTTTAAAAATCTAGATAGGCAAAATTTCGATTGTAGTGTGGATTTTTCAAATTTTTATTCTCATCAACTCAATATTCGCAATGGAGGTTGGGGATAAATCTGGTCGGTATATTAAGAAACTATACTACAACAGCTCTAATTACAAGTTTTATGTAGTTAGGCTTCCGGCTACGGTGTCCCATTGATACCACCATCAGGCACCCACTTTCGAACTGATGCAATTATCCAATCAATTATTCCTAACTGATACCGCCAATTACGGAACACTTGACCAGCGAGCAGTAGATTAACAAACTTTAGGGCAGGAAATGTGGAATGGCTTCCCAAGGATTGTATTGCACATCTTTCACTGAGACCCACAATTTATTTAAAGATATAAAACAATTTTATAAAACAAACCATTCCCAAAAATTCTTTAAAAAATTAAATTGAATTCTAAAAGCACACAGTAAAAGAAAGGGTCCAAAGGTTCTTCAACCCGAAAAATAGCCTTTACAACACAACAGACAAATGTAACTTGCAAAATCCACACTCTTTTACAAGCTAAATAAGTTTTCAAAATGTTTCAAATGTTTGTATAGTCTATGGGACTTAACTACGGGGTCATCAGTCCCTAAACTTACAAACTACTTATGAACTACTTACGAACTAGGACGGCACAAATATCCATGCCCGAGGGGGGATAATAAGTTTTCATTAACTCATAATAATAATAATAATAATAATAATAATAACAATAAATTTGAACAACTAATCTACATAAGTCATATCTTAGAGGGGGCAAGTTGTACAATCAGTTCACTTAATTACGTAACTAAATGATTTGGTTCAGTACTTTACAGAAAATTACGTGACAAGCCACTTTAAGTCTGAAGGTGCACAGGGCCTCTCGTATCAAGAAACTCGCAACAAGAACTTCACTACAGGAATCACCTGAAATGCTGAAGCAAAAAACAAGTTCTGGCGCCCTTTTAAAACAGAAGAAGTTCACAATCCGGAGCCACTTTAGTGAAAAGTTTACATGATTTAAACATATAGAATCTCGTAACTTAAGGGGGGAGCCCAGACAGAAGTTCAACTGGAGTTCTTTCAGCCATAGGAGCACACGGACGGCAGCCGATCCAGTAAACGGAACTGACCCCGCACACAGCGCGCCCGCTCGAACGAAACAGTCGACAGTCCCACTAAGCACGCCAGCAACGAATCTTGATCAATAACACACAGAGACAACTATTACTATGGAAGGCATTAAAAATACAAACACAAAACACCTATATTTGGACGCCAGAAAGTACTCGAAACGCCGGCCGCGGTGGCCGAGGGCACTGAGGCGCTCCAATCACGGTCTGCACGGCCACTACGGTCGGGGGTTCGAATCCCCCTTCGGGCATGGATATTTGTGCCGTCCTTAGTCTTAGCTAGTTCATAAGTAGTTTGTAAGCTTAGGGACTGATGAACCCGTAGTTGAGTCCCATAAGTTCTACAAACATTTGAACATTTGATTTGTACACGAAACTTAAGAGACTCAAAGGCATTACTTACAGGCGTGTGAAACCATTTATCACAAAGGTTATTTGAATTAAGCAATTTTAGACAAAGGCCAGAATAATGACTTGCAGGGGGACAAAATTTTCACCAGTTAGGTAGCTCAGCAGCACTCGACTAGTAACAGTCAGAACAACACATAGGGTGGGTAAGCAGGAGCACTTCCCTTAGTAGTTTGCGATATCATACCAGTCAGTCGTTGCCCCAGGAAATGCACGGAAAACTTCGAAATTTAGTTACAGGGTCCGGAAACCACACTTGCTGGTTAAGGCAGACACTCACTCCCCGACGAACTCAGCGGTCCGCTTGTAGACAAACTGGAGAAGCAGCGGTAATCCTTACCCCATCAGCGATCCCAGTGCCATTCTGCCGCAGACGGACTCACTGACACACATGACCACCTCGTGTGTACCTCCTGGCGCACTCGTCGTTGCCGTCATCGACCTGGTCAACATACTCTCACCTGATTACTCGTCTTTCCAGGGCAGAGCACCCTGGGAACGAACTCGCGCGTCAAAGATAAACAGGCGAGAACGATCCGATAGATCGATACACAAGAGGGCGATAGTGATCGTACCGGCTCACTAACAATCGCGGTCCTTTGTTTACTCTGATACTTTAGACTTTAATGTGCATGTGGTCTATCCTCACATCAGACTTGTTGGGTGGTATGGGAGGACACTTTGGTGAAATGATATTATTTAAGAGTTTCACTTGAGAAAGCCATAGCCCAATCTGAGCCTAAAGTGACTAAAGTGATGCTTACTCCTGGCTGTTTTGGGGATAGGAACGTTACTATTCAAAGGAGAGAGGGAATGGACTCTTCAAAGGATCTGTTTTCCGATATCTGTAACATTCAGCAGAATAGTTTTGGACAGGTTGATGGTGTAGGTCGACGGGGATTCATCACTGGAGAACACAGAGTTGCAACGGATGCCTTCGCTATGGGGAAGGGGTGACTACTATAAGAGTGTTCGTTCAGTTTAATGTGGACTGCGGTGTGGATGTGGACGCGACCACGTTCAGGTCAACGTCGAGAAATATGGCTTGCTTTCTGACGAAAGATTAAGGAAGTAGCTAAGGTCTTGAAGGAAGCTCAGTGGTTTCTCTTCACCGTGAGTCCTGACTACAAAGTTCTCATCTATAAACCCGAGTGTGAAGCTACTGGTTCTTATGGAATGTATCATGCAAACAATGAAAATGTGAGCATAGGATGTGGCCACACTAGTTCTCATCGATTTCCCTTTGATTTGTTTGTAGGTTTGATCCTCAAAGGCTAATTACTTGTGATGAAAATGAAACTAGCAAGTGTGAAACGGATTAAGTTTCTTTAGAGTCTTTCTTATGATCGTTGGAAAATGTAGTGTAGTAGGGCAGAAAAACCGTGGGTGTGGGAATGTTGGTGTAGAAATGTAGCTATCAAGCTTTTAGGTGGGAGATGCATTAGGATGAATTTGAGGCATTCCAGGAAGTTTCTTTTTTCATTTTTTAAATTTTTTTTCTTGGTGCCTTTTATGCATCTTCAACTGTTCTCAGCTCATCACAGCGATGTCAATCTAAAGACATGTGCTTCGGGAGGTGCTGAAGTGATACGGAATACTATTCAATCCGTGATAAGAAAATTACAGCGCTGCACTGATATGAATGGTCATCACTTCGAACACCTTCTGTTTGACCTTCTGTTTGACCTTCGTTGACCTTGGATTCGTCTCAATAGTCAGTATCAGAAAATAAGTACGAAATTATAGCATCCCATTTAAAAACACAAAGTTCACTTTTATATCTCTGAAGCGATATCGCCTAGCAAAAAAAAAAAAAAAAAAAAAAAAAAAAAAAAAAAAAAAAAAAAAAAAAAAAAAAAAAACCAACGTCATATTCTGACTCCTATTTTTCCATGCAACGTTTGTCACAGCTCGTATCACAATTTCGCAGTTATTCTTGGTGGCAATAGTATGTGAGTTTCTAAATTTTCATTGTTATACGTTGTGGATAAGTCCATCCTTAACTAAACAAGAACACTGTATGATGCAGACGTGAAGGAGACGCCGTGATAGCACAGTGCCTGCGCCTGCTGTTGCAGAGGCCCTGCGCCTGCACACGCCGTTCTCCCCCATGGAGAAGCTGTGCACGGCGCCCTACAACCTGACGATGCCCTCTGGAAAGACGGTCACCATACCGGCCGGCACAGTGGTCATCCTGCCCACGTCGTCCATACACACCGACCCGCAGTACTACCCGAACCCACGCGCCTTCGACCCGGAGCGCTTCTCACCCGACAACAAGGACCGCACGGCCAAGATGGCGTTCCTGGCTTTTGGGGCGGGGCCAAGGTCGTGCATAGGTAAGTTGCTAGATCTACACTAACGGACTGCAAGAATGTGACTTACAAGGAAAGTACTTGGGCTTGAACAAACACATATACACCATAACCGTATGAGAGATAATGTGAAGATCCCTTATTGCACTAGTGATACTCCCACATCTGCAAAACTCTGTAGTCGTCCGTTAGAGGCCTCTGCGTGTGCCATGCCACATTGCACTTTGACCTGTCGGTTCGCCAGTAGGGACGGTGCACTGTGCCTCCGAAGTTGCGTTTTGTGATGTTATTTGTGTGGGGAAGCGTCAGATGGGGCGGCGATTGCTAATCAAGTCTGCTAATGTATTGCGATTAGTTGAGAAGATGGTATTATTGTAGAAGATGAATCATTTGCATGCTTTCTCGTATCTGTTATGGTACAGAAATATGAGCATAAGTTAGATACTGTTGTTACAAATTCATAATAATGATAACAGGGATGATAATGATGAACAACACATTGCAAGAGATAGTGCTACGGTAAGGGCGGGAAGAGGCGATGGAAGCAGTGGCAGTGGAAGTGGAAGAAGGTTAAAGTTGCAACTATCATCACGGCTTTGATGACAATTCGCTAGAGAAAATGTACGATGATTATTACGTAAGTTATATTTAAGATATCTGCATTGGATATGGCGTCTACAATTACATCTACATTGCTATCTAGAACATGGTTGCAGAGCTTTGCAGAAAAACGACACCCACCAGCACAGCGAGGTGTGCGTAGAGGTCCTGTAACCAAACGTTCATACAGATATGTTTGTTCGAGCCCATGTACTTTCCTTGTTAGTACAAAGAGTGGAGAAAATATGGTCCTACCTAAAATAATATAAACAATATAATTACCTAATACGGCGTAGTAACAACCTCAGCATTCAGAGTAGTCTCTAAATGGATAAATACTGCCCTTATTCCATTCTTCCTGCAAGTTTCACTGCTGGCCACCGAAAATTGAACACTCTGAAAAAAAAAAAAAAAAAAAAAAACCATGCAAATCAAGTGGAATTTGCGGCATGTGTTTGCGACGACGAGAGACGCCGATGATTAGTAATTCAGCGCAGTCACAGTGGCAGATTAAGGGGGGGGGGGTCGACCACTCCCCTCTCGCCCCCCCCCCCCCCGCCCCACCCAAGAGAAAATTTAGTTGTTCATTTTATTTTGCTTTATCTACGTGAAAAATAGTTCGTATATCTTGAATCAAAAGAAATTAATATTATGTTCGAGACACCGACAAGTAATATTTCAATGGACGGAAGTACTTGTTTTAAGGAGTCTGTTTATGGAAATTGTACGTTATTGCAAAGAATAGCCTTATCTTTCCTCGTATTTTTACGAACTGTTAAACTTGGCATCAATGACGTATATGGGAAGTACCTTTGCCTCGGAAGTTATTTTCAGCTGCGGAGAGAACATTCTGATAATAAAATTGTCAGTGGTCGGTCTCGTTTAAGAGCTGCAGGCAGATTAACCGTTTTTGAGAATATATGGAATGGTCACATTTGTATATGAAGTCTCAACAAAGTGTGATTACGAAAGATTGTTGCTTCCGCCCGTCAGTCCTAAAAAAAGCTAATGAATGGCATTGCGCTTGCGTGCCAAGTTGTAGACCCTGCAAAGTTTTTTATTGACGATAGATATAAATACGGTACATTACTATTACTATATTAATCTATGAAATTGTACAATTAACAAACGAAAAGAAACAACTCATGGTAGGTGCCAGCAAATTTACAAAGAAACATAACTGGTTTCTAGCTTCATCAGCTTGTCACTATCATTGAAATTTACCTGTCAGGATACGTACAAATCTCATGTTTCATGCTAAATCATCCAATGTCTGACCTTTAGGCCTAATTACGATATATCACTTGAATGTGATAATTTTTTTCTTTCTCTCTCTCTCCCACTTTTTTTTCCGAAGACATGTTCATTTCCTGTCTGCACACCGTTATCTAAAACCGAAATATTTGACTACTTAACACGTAACATACTTTGATACAGTAGGAACTGAAATATCAGTGTCAAATGTAAACAAACACAAGTGTATCTTTTTTATACTAAGGGATGAGCCAAAAAAGTGTTGTTTACTTTTTTAATTTCAAAATAATATTCAAATGGTTGTAAACCCATTGGAGCAAACTCCTATGGTCATCAGTCGCTAGACTTATAAACTACTTTAAGTAACTTAAACTAACCTAACGACAACACACACACACCCATGCACCAGGGAGGACTCGAATTTCTGACGGCGAGTAAGCGCGCGTTCCGCAGCAAGGCACCTTAGAGTGCTCGGTCACTCCGCCGCGGCTTTTTAGTTTCGTTTCGCAACACTGTGTTCCATGATATTTCCTAATATAAGCGAACAAGTTAATTAGCAGATTACTACAGAAACCCTTATTTTAAGTTAGCTAAATTCTCGTCCCGTATACAGGGTGAGTCACTAACTAATGCTACCAAGAATAACTCCGAAAGTAGGATAGGAGCTGTAAAGTCTATCAAACAAAATTTGAACCGGACAACTAGGGCCAGAATATGACGTTATTTTGTTGTTGTTGAAGGTTAATGAAGGTCAAAAAGGGTGCATGAATGTCCATTTACAGAAGGCGTTCGAAGTGATGACCACTGATATGAATGCAGCGCTGCAATCTTCATATTATGGATTGTGTGGCATTGCGTATCACTTCGTCACTTGTCGAAGAACATGCTCTGTCAATTCTCTCTCGGATATCTTCAGGTGTAGTTGGAACTTCTTAATAAGCAATGTTCCTTACAAATCCAAATGTTTCAAATGTTTGTTTAAGCTTATGGGACTTAACTACGGGGTCATAAGTCCCTAAACGTACAAACTACGTTTAGACTAGCTAAGACTAAGGACGGCACAAATATCCATGCCCGAGGGGGGATTGGTACTCCCGACCGTAGTGGCCGTGCAGACCGTGACTGAAGCGCCTCAATCCCCTCGGCCACAGCGGCCGGCTGTTCTGTTCCTAAAGGTATTTATTCCAATAATAGATCTGATGTTCATGTAGGAATGTGGTGTACATCCTACCATTAACATTTCCTTCTATGAAATAGGGGTCTATAATTCTGTCCTCTAGAATCTCACACCATACAGTCACTTACCACGGTCTCAGGTGTGCTACTTGCCGCAGCCAACATGGCTTTTCAGTTGCCCAGTAATGCATGTCACACAAATTAACTTTTCCATGGTTCGTGAATGTAGCATGGTTAGTGAATAAAATCAAACTAATAAATGTGTCATACTTCGCAATTTGACGTTCAGCTCATCGGCTGAATTCCATGCGACGCATACAATCCGTACCCGTTAATTCCTGGTGGAGACTGATATGGTGAGGATGATATTTATGGTAACGCAGAACACGAACACCACTCAAGACTGCATTGCATATTGACGTGAACCAACACAAGGATCTCGAATCACAGTGGGAAAAGTACCAATTTTCACTTCTTCGTTAGTAACTGTCCTTTGCCGAATATGTTTCCGATACATTGTTCTCAATTTATCATACACATATTTAACTGTACGACGTGTAGGGTGAGTACGTTGACGATATCTTTAAGCGTATAAGCCTCTAGCTCACATTGAATTTCGTTCGCAATCTGCGTAAATGAGAGGCACATCGACTTGTTCTTCGAAGGAATACGTCATTACTATTTGCTTGCTTCGACGAAAATAGTCGTGTCCTTCCTATTAGTTTTGTATTGAGTACCGTCGAATGGTGTTTATTGTCAAATGCAACTTAGATGGATACGACGCATTGGGCGAATGTTTACTATTTGCACGATATACGAGAGAGAATTTTCAGAGCTTGTGCTTCGATAAGTGCCGAAGTGATACGGAATCCATGGTAAGAAGATTGCAGCACTGAAATGATAACAGTGGTCATCACTTCGAACACCTTCTGTATATGCACATTCATGCCACCCTTTTGACCTTCGTTAACTTCAAATACCTTACTGTTACACATCATTGGATTCGTCTCGATAGCCTCTATCAGAAAATTAGTATTGCGTCCCATTAAAAAAAAAGTTGATTATATCTCTAAAGCGACCCTACCTAGAAACAAAAAATCAACGTCATATTCTGGCCGAAGTTGTCGGATGCAAGTTTTGTTCCACAAACTTTTCAGCTCCTATCATAATTTCGGAGTTATTCTTGATATCAATAGTTAGTGACTCGCCCAGCAGATTTAATTTCTATAGAGGAAAAAGAAACGTATTCATAATAGGAGTAAAATGTATTTTTTTTAGTTATATAAGCCACGAATTACTAAAAAGGCTGTGGCTGTGGCTAAGCCAAGTCTCCACCATATCCTTCCTTCCAGGAGTGCTAGTCTTGCAAGTTTCGCAGGAGAGCTTCTGTGAAGTTTGGAAAGTAGGAGGCGTGTTACTGGCGGAAGTAAAGTTGTGAGGCGGCATCGTGAGTCATGTGGGGATAGCTAAGTCGGTAGAGCGCTCGCCCGCTCGAAGGCAAAGGTCCCAGGTTCGAGTCTCGGTTCCGGCACACAATTTTAATCTGCCAGGAAGTTTCTTTTTAAAAATATTTATTTAAAATAATTGTTTGTCAGGTCTCAGCTAAGATCTACTTTATTCTGCAAGAAGGAAGTCAGTACGAAGACTAAGTTAACAGTACAGCGCACTATCTTTCGACCAATTTTATTTTATGTGAGTGAAAGCCGGGTAGATACAACTTACCTTATTAACAAGGTTGAAGTTACAGATATGAAAGTAGCAAGGATGCAGATACTAATAGATGGGGACAGTATCAGGATGCTATCCATAACGATGAAATCAAAGAAAAACTGGGAGAAGCAAGGTTACCTAAGAAGCTCGAGGGTTCGGTAGCAGAGGGTAAGACGACTCAAATTAGACCAAGGAGAAAGTAGTTAAATTCGGTCAAGAATGATTTTGAAGTAAAAGGCTTAACATCAGACGAGGCATCAATGATAGCATTGAATAGTGGATCAAGGAGGGATTTATGATGACGATGATCAAGGTGGTGATGACGATGATGATTGTCAGCTCAACAAATTATTTAAACTACATACAATGGGGCATTTTTTTAATGGATTACGTAAATCGGGACTGACGTTTTTTTTTTTTTTTTTTTTTTTTTTTTTTTTTTTTTTTTTTTTTTTAATATTTGACTGAGTGTACTTTCTTGTCGAAAACGCCATTTTTTTCCTTCCATATATACGAGGCGCGTCCATAAAGTAAGTTTCTGCATTTGATTAAACTAAAAACAACATAGTTGCATGAAAACTTTTTATGGCAACATGCACACCAATGCTTGAGCCATTTTTTGGCATAGTCATCAAAAGAATTGAAACACTTCTCACATCGTGGGATAAAATAGTGTATTCCTGTGTCGTAGAATTTGTCGCCTGTGAATGGAAGTATTGTGTCCTTAGCGATCACACAGAAGGAATGTGGGTTCCAGTTTTTAGGCCGCAATCGGGAACTCTGAGGAATTTGTGCAGACATCAAACCATTAGTCAGAAGTATATTCCAGAATTACTACGATACATAACTTAAATACAAACAAGTACAGCAGCTATCCTATTTAGATACACGAAAGGTATTTCGATGAGTGCTGGTCGCCGTCCGAAGGTCATCTGGCGTGGTGTCTTCTTTCGCTCCACAGCAAGACGCTGGCGGCGCCCCCATCGGCCGTGGCTTCGCGGGGCGCTCTCTGTGGCGGCCCGCGAAGGTGCTGTTGCCAACCTATCTCAGCTAAAGATATAGCAGGAAGTAACGTGTGACAGTTGTCTTCAGCTCTAATACTGTGGAACACTGCGGAAACTGTGAGGTGCCATTCAGAACTAGAGACATGGGTACCTACTGTGCGTAGTGCGCTGCTCCATGACAGTGCTCGACCCCACTGAGCTCGGCGTACAACAAAATTTGGTGATTATGCCGCAAAAAACTCTAAACGTCGCTATGCCTATTGCCGATGAAGTTTTCCACGTGGTTATGTTGTCTTCTTTGAAACAACAAGAAGAAAGGAAACCTACTATGTGGGTGCACTTCAAACACCGCAGAGCTTTGACTTTTCGATTCCCCAGATGTGCAAGAACGTATGTAATGTTTTTCTGATATAGAGAAAGGTAGATTTTACAATAATAAGCCAATAATACGTTTAAAGACGTTCCACACTATCTATTTTATTGCTCTGCGTCAACTGTAGTTTCCCTGCTGCACCTGAAAAATCAAGGTAAGAAGTTTAGGTTTTAAAGTCATGAGAGACGGAATGACGAACAAATGCTCTGAGTAACCAAACATCACCCGTTGGGATGTTTTGTGATCTTCCAAAGGCTTTTGATTGTGTAAATCACGGTATTCTTCTAAATAAGCTTAAGCATTTTGGTATTAGTGGGGCAGTGCACAAATGGTTTACTTCATACTGAACTGGAAGAGTGCAGAAAGCTGAAGCAAGTGGTTGAGGTAAACTGGAAAAATCAGCTGATTCCTGAAACCGTGGGTGATGGCGGGGGAGGGGGGGGGGGGCGCTGTCAAGAATGGGGTCCCACAGGGCTTAGTTCTGGGTCCTTTACAGTTCTTGATATATATTAATGATTTGCCATTCTATAGTCATGATGATGAGAAGCTAGTTATTTTTGCTGAAAATAGAAGTGTAGTAATCATTCCCAACAAAGAAGAGATAACTGATGAAATTGTAAATAATATCTTTCAGAAAAATATTATGTGGTTTTCTGCCTCCGCTCTTCCCTCTCCCCCCTTATTCCGACACTGCAATAACTCACCGTAAATCAGTCTCATTTATCGTGATTGCCACGTGTAATCGAACACGATAACACACGTATCAAAAAAATTCAACACAAATCATTTCATTGTGTGAAACAGGGAGTAAAATTCTGCTAGCTACGGAAAGAATACAATGTATGATGTATAATATTACTGTTATTAATGTATTGTGAATTCATTGTGAGATGTTCTCCTACACACAAGACTAACAATGTCTACAATGTCTCTACAATTACAGATCAGATTAACAGTACGTTACCTCTACATATTCTCATATCTGCAGGTTTCTTTAAAAAACTGAATAATTTCGTCAGTAATACTTGCGAAAGTATTATTATGAAAAATATATCTTCATTAATGACATTGCCTCCACTGTCTGGTGGCCCAGCCTTCATATTGAAGTCACGTTGTCACTATGTAACGCCGTAACTTGGTGAAGTGTGAGACACACGTGGCGAGACCGCAGCATCTGTCCATACCACCTGTCGCACCAAGAAAGAGAGTGCTATGCATACATTACCTTATTGATGATCGCAGATTCTAACAATTCCAAATTAAATTCCGAGCAAACTGATAACAAATACAGGCAAATCAATTAATTAAATAATAATCGTGCAAGCTTCATTGCATCATTAAAACTATAAAATTAATTTTGCCAGGTCCACAGGCTCTACCAACTGATTGCGTACATAGAGAAGTATCAGTTGGAGGGGGTAAGATAATTTTTTCTTTCCCCATTTAGAAGATATAGAAATTTCCCAACGTGTTGGAATCCAATTCGGCTTTCTGGCCGTTATTTCAAACCGACGTTGGAAGCACACGGTGGCGGAGGGAGATACGTTGCCGAGGTTTGGTTATTCGCGCCAGTTCAGGGCACCCAACCTGAAGGCCGGAAGTTAGCAGCTGACGGCTGCCAAGGAACACCTGTACCGGCTACCCCTCCCTCCCTCTCTCGCTCTCTCTCTCTCTGTTAGGTTAGCTACAGGCAGAGCTGGGTACAAGGCCGTTAATCGTTAATTAACGAAGTAAACTTTTTGAATAACGTATTAACTTTTAAGTTAATTAAAAAAAAACAAATTAACGGACTCTGACTTCCTTTAACTTACCCTAAGTCCGTTAATCCGTTATTTTTGTACCCACTTCTTGTTTCCATCAGCGATACCAATGGCGAACAGGAACGTTTCAACGAAAATAAATGTTTGTGTTGTGGAGTATCTGCTCGCCGTAGGTATTAGTGGTGATTGGGGACAGGAAAAGTTAATTTTCATTATACTTGTTCATTGAACATTGTTATAGCTGACAGGAACACATTTAAAGAGCATACCGCGAAACAATCTATAATGGAGGCTGAGAGAATCGAGATACAGGTGAAACGACTAATCAAGAAATTAGCTTATAATTTCATTAGTTTTCCTGTCTTATGCTGACTGCAATTCAATAAATATTTGACAACAGATGCGTTACGTTTTTTATTTTGTAACGTACCTTCTGTGCAAGATTTTTATTTTTTTTTAAATTTTGTCATTCAATCTTAGGAGACCTCAGGGCAAATATGATTAACAAGCGAAGCGCAGAGTCTAATGAAAACGTGGCTGGACATGTAATCAAAATATTCATTTAACGACGTGGTACTTCTTAGGGAAAATATTTCAATAGATGTTTTTTATAAAATATATCACCACTACACCTTCAACTACTGCAGTGGAACGTCTTTTTCCTACGGGGAAAGGATATTTTGACTCCCAAACATGCCTAACAGTCAGACGAAAATTTTTATATGTTAATGTTTCTTAATGGCAATATGTGCTTCATGTCAAACGGTATTCAGTGAAGTTACATCTTTTGAGTCTCCTGTAAATTTTATTTTATTGCTCAATTATTATTATTATAGCTATTATTACAAAGCTTTATGTATTACTAGGACACTATGTCCTGGTGACCGGCCGCGAGCATAAACAAATGACATAAATCCTTATTATGTACAAGACGACTAATCATCTCACACAACAACTCTAGCGAAGGCATCTGGTAGGGGCTGAGGTCAATCATCAATCACCGAGCGAGCTCACGTAATTAAAAAAAAAAAAAAAAAAAAAAAAAAAAAAAAAAAAAAAAAAAAAAGCTGTAGTATTGATCGCTTTCTTTAGTCTATCCTCTCTCTCTTAGGCTGCGGCTATGTCTTGATGGTGCGCTCTAGCAGGGGTCTGGGGGGGGGGGGGGGAGGCGACTGCAGCCCGAAAGCCCCCCCCCCCCCCTCCCACCCGGATACGCCACTGGTGGCATGTGATGTCCTCATTTTTTTACGTTCGCAGCCGAGTGCGAGGATAGAGTGTCCGATTAACTCTAGTTTTTATTTGTACTCCAAGTCCTACTTAAAGTTGACCAACCAAAACATTTTTTTTTAAATATCAGATAGGGTAATATGTTTTAATTCCTCGCTTCAATAATACAATAACCGCAAATTATATAAATTTGGAGAGTGAAGGCGAGTTTTCGCGTATGCACAGTACTTTTAAGAGTTAACGATTAGCGTTAACTTCCGTTTAATTGTCCGTAAAGTAATGCTTTAACGTTTAACGAAGTTAACTCTTTTAGTAATGGATTAATTATTAACGAAGCTAAATTTTTGATGAACGGTGCCCAGCTCTGGCTACAGGGACCTCTTCGCATTCTGCGGAAGTGCACACGAGTCCGTTGGTCGTGTCTTTAAGCAGCCTGGCGAGCAGCTCTCCAGCCCATTCCGTCGCAGTTTCTAGTGCTGTCAATATCGCAAGGACCGCATGCTTCAGTCATCGAGAAGCACGTGCTTCCCATTACCTTGGGAGCAGCCAGCCTTGACGGATGCGTGACGTATCGTGATTCCATGTTTTCCGCTATTGCGACGGTTGCGATAGTGATATCGCTGCATTTACTCCGCCAAGTTCGGGTACTGCAAAACGGTATGCAGCGTGATTGGTTCGATAAAATTGTTTCAAATGTTTCTGAAGCTTATGGGACTTAACTACGGGGTCATGAGTCCATAAACTTAGAAACTACTTATGAACTACCTTATACTAAAGACAGCACAAAACTCCATGTCCGAGGGGGATTCGAACCACCGACGGGGAACGCCCTCTCGCATCGCAGCATAGCGCCTCAATGCTCTCGGCCGCTCCGCCGCGGCCCCTGGTTCGACCCCTATTTCTGTGATCGTCTGCGTAACCCATAGATACTTCTCTTTCATCTCTGAGGACTGATCTACATTTTCCTAATGTGTAAATGTATGTATTACCGACTTTTCCTAAAGGAAGTTTATTTCTCGTCCAAAGGTTGTATTCCGACTTTGACTGTAGCTTCCCTTACTGCCCCTTTTTTACCCTTCAAGTTAATCATCTACTAGGCAACGAAACACCTGCTGTAGAAACGAAGTCCAATGGCCTCGGACAGAAGATCTGCAGGTGAGTGATCTTTAGGGAACAATGTTTTTCAGTGCTTGTTTGAAAATTAATTCTACCATCTTTTATTAATCCAGTCTCCCGTAAAAATAGAGATTACATATACTTCCATCACCATTCCTAGTCTACAACCGTCTGCACGCAACTCGCTATGAGCTGCCATTACCACTACTAGAGGAGATGTAATTTCTCTTAAGTATACCAACCACTCTTTGGACATAGGAGTACAGTATCGATAATACACAGAAATAAGTTACTAACACTGATATTATAAATGTAGTAGACACGACTGACGTTTGTGGATGCTCGCTGGACGACACGCTGTAACTCGGCTTCGGTTGGTTGGCTTGAATTTGGCTTTAGATTGCGACATGTAAGCTGTTGATTTCGGCTTAAATTTCACAGTTTGTAGCGGATGTATGGGTTCTAAATTTTATTTGTCATCCCAGTATTAAATTTAGGTTGGTAGAACTGGTACTTCTTTCGTAATTAATAAAAGTTATATCTTTCTTGAATTTTTCACTCTGTAAATATTGTTTTTGCGCATATCTTGAACTTCACGACTTTTTGTAATGTTTGAGCATGAAATTCTGTTTCTCAGGAGCTGATATTTAATAAACTGAAAAAATTGAATCATTGCGTCCCTGTAGTTCAGACAGTTTGAAGCCAGTTACAAAATATATTATTTGTATCTGATTCTTTTTCTATCGAATTATTCTTTAGTAAGATTTTATTAAAAGTCTCTCTTCACCAAAAGTGTTAGATATTTTTCTTTCACACATTAATTGATTTATTACGAACTCTACAAATATTATTATATGTTCACTTTTAGAATAATCTTGGACCATATTAGGGAACGAAATACTTGAATAACTGTTGAAGACATTTTTTTTAAAGTTTCACAGATTCTCTATTTTCAAGTTAATAGTTACAACCAAATCACTTTCACAGAAAACACTTCGTAAGTTCATAATGCGTGACTATTTTCGTAAAAGTCTCATTTACATTAAAGTCTCTGGATCCTATTACACTGACTACGAACTTTAATTCTTCCAGATAAATTTTTTAAATGTCATTACCTTAAACTTGCAAATACGTTCGAATTCCAATATCACGAATATTATAGCACTAAAGTTTCCGCTTCAGTTGTTACAATGTAAAAATGTCTGAACGACATGTTTCGGGCCTACATTAGCCCATTCTGAAGTTCTAAAAAGAAGAAAGTCAAGGAAAACGTAAATTAAAACGAAAACACTAAAACCTTAAATACGAACCATGTCAATATAACAAACTATGTTCATCCTAGACTGGCTCACCTTGAATTCTAAAACATATCTGCCCTATCCTCACAGTATAACATGTTGCTAGTTGGAGGCACAGTTGTATTGTGAGGAATGTTGATCGGTTGCTATTGCGCATATGCCGCAAATATTTTACGCTTGACCTTGCCCTAGGGCAAATATGTTTCAGAATTCAAGGTAAGCCAGTCTATGATGAACATACTTTGTTATATTGACATGGATCGTATTTATGGTTTTAGTGTTTCCGTTTTAATTTACGTTTTCCTTGGCTTTCTTCTTTCTAGAACTTGAGAATGAGCTAATGTAGGCCCGAAACATGTCGTTCGGACATTTTTACATTGTGACAACTGCAGCGGAAATAATAGTGTGACACTTCATATAGTTGTGAGATGGCATCCAAACAAACGATCACGAATCTTAATCAGTTTATTAACGGGAGGCAGAAGTTTCTAATTCTTTTTTCCTAGCCTATCACGATTAAAGTCCAAAGATATTGCGCGAATTAGCATACGATCACGATACGAAAGTTTATAGTAAGAAATAAATAATTTATCTGGTTCCTTTCTATCTTGGAAATGAACCACGTATGATATTTTGAAACTAATCACGGAGAGAGCTAAGCACTAAATATTAAGGCATCTGAACTCAAAGAGAGATAAGCACATAGAGATCTAAGCACTGAGGAATCTAAGAATTAATCACATAGAGAGTTAATCACGTAGAGAGCGAGTAACTCAACTGCGGGTGTTATTTATAATGACAGTCTGACAAATGATCACTGATATACGAGGTGTTTTGACGTACTTATTCCCTGGATACTATTATTCTGAATTACGCTGATATAATTTGAATTTACTAAAAATTTTGAAAAATGAGAAATTTCTGAATTTTAACAAATGATTAAAATTACGAAACGTTGAAAAATGTTGGGAACATGGTGATTCTAACGCTATGGTCGCGATGTGGTATTACAACGCTGACAGTGATTTTGTGTTTTCCTGTGTGTGGCAGGGCAGCGGTTCGCGCTGTCGCAGCTGAAGATGGGCGTGGCCACCATCGTGCTGCACTCTGAGCTGCGGCCGAGCGCGCGCACGCCCAAGGCCATCAGGGTCAACCCCAAGGGGCTGCTGCGGCTCTGCAGGGACGGCCTCTGGCTCAACTTCCAGCCGCTGCAACACTGAGCCGTGGAGGACGGACCATTTCTGCTTTCTTGATAATACAGGAGCTTCAATCTCAAGATGAATTTAAAAACCATGTTACTGACTACTGTGCCAATTAAATATACGATTTCAACACTAGAAACTTAAAACTAACGCTCTTACCATTTAATTTATAACCCTGACTCCACATGTGGTTTATTTTGAATTCCATTCCCAAATCAAGAACTCTCATACATAAACATATCTTGCAGTCGTTTTCTGTCGATGATTATACTTCCACAGCTTCATATTAACCCTTTCAGTGTCGCAGAGGATACCGTGTTCGCCGGTGCGGTTTCTGTAGGGGGTCTGATGGTCGAGCTGATCTCTACGAGTTTACGAAAGTAACTCGGGCGTCCGATCCTCGATTGTCGTGAGTGCACTTGCGATCTCCCGATAATCCATTTGTTGTACGGGGCAACGTCCCGGAGATAAATTAAATTGGTCCCAGTCCCCCTGTTCCGACTGGTAAGCCCTCCCACTTATTCCCAGTTGGGACCCCCCCCCCCTTTGCCCCCTATCAGCTTCTCTGATAATTGGCTGAATAGAACCGCGACTCTTTATGGACCGGATCTCAAACAGCCCGCTCCACTCCTCGGAGTGGAGAATGAAATAGATGAAGATTAATTCTTGAATTTTTCCAGGTGGACACAATATTCCACCATCTTTCGGGAGTGCACCCGGGACAGCGACAATTCTTCGTCCGATATTTCGGCTGCAAACCTTACAGCCATCTTCAAGGCGAGTCCAAGACTGAGTTCTCAGCGTCTGTGCAAGACTATTTATAAGATAAATCACGTGATGCAAAGCTACTGAGGAGTAGACTGCGCATGCTCGAAGATATCACATTCGTAACTGCTGCGCTAGTCATAGATAAATATATACATCAAAGATAACCTGTGAGCAGTGAGTACAAACATAAACAGAGTTGTTACGTATCCACAGTGCTTACAAATGAATAATTAATCTTTAAAAGTGGTAACATCAATCGGAACAGAAGACGCAGACATTCTTTCAGAACGAAGGCATGATATAAGTGGCTTCCATGCATTGTCAAGATGAAATCCGTCGTCACGGTTTAGCAGGTGGTCCGCCAGTTGTATATGTACAGCTTCCTTTACAAACGAGTCCCAGAAAGTGGAAGCTGTGGTTAAAATCTTTACTCCTTTGTAATTCATGGAATGGCCAGTAGAAATACAATGTTCGGCTACTGCAGACTTGGACTGAAAAAGGCGTGTATACCGTTGGTGCTCAACGCATCGTTCCTGCACAGTGCGCGTGGTTTGACCTATATAACGTTTTCCACACTCACAAGGGATTTCATAAACTCCCGCTTTTCGCAATAACAAATCATCTTTGACAGATCCCAGAAGAGCTGAGGTCTTAGGTGGTGGGCGAAAGATCACATCCACTTTATGTTTCTTCATGATTCTGGCTATTTTTGAAGACACGTTACCCACGTATGGGAGAAAGGCTGTAGATTTCACATCCCGTTCCTCTTCATCTTTCTCCTTTGATTTATCTGCTGTTTTTATTTGTAAGGCTTTTTTAATCTGATGTTGCGAATAGCCATTTTTCTTGAAAACCGCCTCCAGGTGCAGGAGTTCATCCAGTCAGCCCTGTGAACTAAGGTTTTCAGTACACTCATAGTTTTCGAAGGATGGTGGCAGCTGGACGCCTGCAAATAAAGATCTGTATGGGTGGGCTTGCGATATACGCAATGAACCAGAACATCCAGGAAAGGTAAACAGCCATTCTTCTCCCGCTCCATAGTGAACTTGATGTTTTCCTGAATGGAGTTAAGATGGTCTAAAAATTCTGTCAGTTTATCCTCTCCGTGGGGACACACTATGAATGTATCGTCCACATATCTCCATAAGACCGTCGGTCTTAATGTTGCTGAATTGAGGGCTTTTTCTTCAAAATCCTCCATAAACGAATTAGCCACTAGGGGAGAAAGAGGACTCCCTATAGCGACACCGTCAATCTGTTCAAAGTATTGTTCATGAAATAAAAAGTAAGTGGAGGTTAGTGCATGCTTAAATAAAGCTGTTATATCATCCTCAAACATGTTGCTAAGGAGAGACAAAGAGTCAGCCAAGGGTACTTTGGTGAACAACGAGGCAACGTCAAAACTAACTAATAAATCAGTGCTGTTGAGTTTCAGGTTTTTTAACCTACTGATGAAATCCGACGAGTTACGGATATGATGTTCACATTTCCCCACGTGTGGTCTCAACAATGAGGCTAGATATTTTGCCAGTGAATACGTTGGTGCACCTATGTTGCTAACGATTGGTCGAAAAGTCAACATTTTCAATATATGCGCCAAGTTTTTTTTTGAGATTTTCAAATTCTTCTGAACTGGACGTTTGCAAAACTTTGTGTACCTTTGGAAGGCCATATAATCTGGGGGGGCACCGAACTGCAGCCCTTCAATTTGTTTGCAACATCTTTAGGTAGAGAACTAGCGTTCAGAAGTGATGCAATCGTCCTCTCAACACGAGATGTGGGGTCCTTGTCAATCCTACGATATGTTGATTCATCCAGTAGGTTGTACATCTTCTCAACGTAGACGTCTCTTGGAAGTAAAACTGTGGCATTCCCTTTGTCTGCAGGAAGAACCAAGGTCTGTGAATCATTCCGGAGATTACGTAGTGCTGTTCTTTCAGTTGAAGATAAATTACTTTTCTGTGGACGGGATCTTGTGAGTGTACGGCATGCTTCGCGTCTTATTTCTTCAGCAGAATCACATCACAAGGATCTTCGGGGAGGAGATGGTTTCATGTATCCGAAGGTTGGATAAGGTACGAACTTTAAGAGCAAGATTATGTGTCTTCAAAAATAGCCAGAATCATGAAGAAACATAAAGTGGATGTGATCTTTCGCCCACCACCTAAGACCTTAGCTCTTCTGGGATCTGTCAAAGATGATTTGTTATTGCGAAAAGCGGGAGTTTATGAAATCCCTTGTGAGTGTGGAAAACGTTATATAGTTATATAGGTCAAACCACGCGCACTGTGCAGGAACGATGCGTTGAGCACCAACGGTATACACGCCTTCTTCAGTCCAACAAGTCTGCAATAGCCGAACATTGTATTTCTACTGGCCATTCCATGAATTACAAAGGAGTAAAGATTTTAACCACAGCTTCCACTTTCTGGGACTCGTTTGTAAAGGAAGCTGTACATATACAACTGGCGGACCACCTGCTAAACCGTGACGAAGGATTTCATCTTGACAATGCATGGAAGCCACTTATATCACGCCTTCGTTCTGAAAGAATGTCTGCGTCTTCTATTCCGATTGATGTTACCACTTTTAATGATTAATTATTCATTTGTAAGCACTGTGGATACGTAACAGCTCTGTATATGTTATCTTTGAAGTATATATTTATCTATGTCTAGCGCAGCAGTTACGAATGTGATATCTTCGAGCATGCGCAGTTCGATGGTCGGAGGAAGGCAATGGCATACTACCTCAAAACAGGCCCATGCCTAGTAAAGCGCTGTGGTGTTCAAACCAATCTTCGGATTGTTACCTTACCTACCTACCCTTCCTGCTAGGAATTTTTCCTCTATATATATATGATACGAATATTATAGAGGAAAATACATGACATAAAAAAAAACAATAGTTCCATCAAAAATTTTAAAACACACATTTTGATGTTTAGTGCAGTGTATTATTACAGAAAACACTCAATTTTAATTTTTCCAAAGCTGAATTCATAATGTGGGACTGAAAGGGTTTTATATATATTTCCTGCTAGGAATTTTTCCTCTATATATATATATATATATATATATATATATATATATATATATATTATGGAAATATATATAAAACCCTTTCAGTCCCCCATTATGAATTCAGCTTTCCTGCTAGGAATTTTTCCTCTATAATATATATATATATATATATATATATATATATATATATATATATATTATGGAAATATATATAAAACCCTTTCAGTCCCCCATTATGAATTCAGCTTTGGAAAAATTAAAATTGAATGTTTTCTGTAATAATACACTGCACTAAACATCAAAATGTGTGTTTTAAAATTTTTGATGGAACTATTGTTTTCTTTATGTCATGTATTTCATGCACAACAGAGTTATCGAGTTATTTTTTTACTTGGGACGTTATTTTGTTGATAGATAACAACTGGCAGATCAATAATGTTAGCGTCATCTTCACCACAGCACCAAAGACAACACAATTCACTGCTGAAATAAAATAACGTAACACAATCTCCAAGACGGATAAATTAATGCCTCAGAAGTGGCTACAAGCCGTCCAAAGCGACTTCAAAGACTGATACACAAAATACGGTATACATCAGCTTTTAATTCGTTGTTTTTCAGGAACAACACTGGGAATGAAAGGGTTAAGGACAGACCGAATATTCCATTTCTGTGATGTTTAAAGCTTTCCCGGCGTATTGATATTTCCATAAAATCTCGGGCGAACTGTCAGATGTCAGTAACTTCCTGCCACGATATTTCGGCGCAGAGTCTTCACCTGAAGATGGCCAGAAGACTCTGCGCCGAAATATCGTGGCAGGAAGTTACTGACATCCGGCAGTTCGCTCGAGACTTTATGGAAAAAAAATCCATTTCTGCTTTAGGCAAAGTTTTCGTTTCGTCCACAGTTTCGGTTTTGGCCAAAAATCAGCCGATTATTCGACTTTGACGAAACAGGTTTTCTTGAACTTACTGATGAAGTCGGGTCGCGTTCGGGATAGATTCAATTAACAATAGCGCTTTACCTAAGTTGTTGTCGCGCCGTTTAACTGCTATGAGTCTATCTTCGCATGAAAAAAACTGTGCGTATCTTTTCGTTCAGCACAATATAATGCAATCGTATCTTATAGTGATACTCTTATACTTAGTTACAATTTAATTCATTCAATATTGCACGTAATGGTATGGGTATCATGCCGCGGAGAGCGGCCGAGCGCATTGAGGCGCTATGTCCAAATCAAAAATGTTCAAATGTGGAATGTATATCGGAAAGATAGATCTGATACAACTGGAGGAGGAGTGTTCATCGCTGTGGACAAAGATATTGTTTCTACTGAGATCGAGGTTGAAAGTAACTGTGAAGTTATCTGGGCACTCATAACAGGTCTAAAAGAAGTAAAGTTAATAGTTGGGTGTTTTTACCGCCCCCCCCCCCCCAGTGCTGCTGTAGCAGTTTTAGAATCATTCAAGGAAAGTCTACACCAGGTAGTGCATAGGTATCCGGGCCATGCAATATTAGTCGGAGGTGACTTCAACCTTAAGAGTATAGATTGGGACCTCGCTAGTTACATTTCAGGCGGTACAGACAAGCAGTCTTGCGAGCTACTTTTGGACACATTCTCCGAAAACTGTCTGAGCAGTTAAACCGGCAACCCACGCGCAATGGAAATATTCTAGACCTTATAGCCACAAACAGGCCTGACCTTATTACCGATGTCTGTGTAGAGACAGGAATTAGTGATCATGATATCGTCATAGCGTCGATGGTGAACAAAGTTCATAAACCAGTCAAGAAGGCTAGGAGCTTGTTTTTGTTGGGAAAAGCCGACAAGCAAACGTTACGATCGCACTTAGAAAATGAATGGGCATCGTTTAATTCTGGGACTATGGATGTAGAGGAATTGTGGACTAAATTTAAATGCATTGTTAATGAAGGGTTAGAGAAATATGTGCCAGTGAAGACGATTAAGGATGGAAAAGATCCACCGTGGTATAATAATAATGTTAGAAAGCTGCTTAGAAAGCAAAGGCTGTTGCAGTCTCGATTCAAAAAAGAACAAGCAAATGATGACAGGCAAAAGTTATTAGAGATTCGTGCGTCTATAAAAAGATCGATGCGTGAAGCATACAATAATTATTACAGCCATACCTTAGCAAAAGATCTTTCCGAGAACCCGAAAAAATTCTGGTCCTATGTAAAATCGATAAGCGGGTCAAAGCCCACTGTCCAGTCACTAGTTGATCATTCCGGGGCAGTAATACAAGAAAGCAAACGGAAAGCTCAAGTTCTAAATTTAACCTTTAAGAAATCTTTCACGCAGGAGGACCGCACAAATATACCATCATTTGATCAAAGTACTAATTCCGAAATGGGGGACATAGCAATAGGTATTTCCGGTGTAGAGAAGCAGCTGAGAGAGCTAAATACGAAAAAGTCTGTTGGTCCGGATGGAATACCAGTTCGGTTTTACAAAGACTATTCTGCGGCATTGGCCTCCTACTTAGCTTGCATTTATAGGGAATCTTTAATTCAGCGCAAAGTTCCTAGTGATTGGAAAAAAGCGCAGGTGACTCCCGTGTATAAGAAAGGAAAGAGAACTGACCCATACAATTACAGGCCAATATCGTTAACATCGGTTTCATGTAGAATTTTGGAGCATATTCTCAGTTCGAATATAGTAAATTTCTTTGAAACGGAAAAGCTTCTCTCCATGAATCAGCACGGGTTTAGGAAACATCGCTCATGTGAAACTCAGCTTGCCCTTTTCTCACATGACATATTGCGAGCCATGGACGAAGGGCAACAGGCGGATTGTGTTTTTCTCGACTTCAAAAAGGCGTTCGACACGGTGCCACACTGCAAACTGCTAACGAAGATACGAGCTTATGGAATAGGTTCACAGATTTGTGACTGCCTGGAAGACTTCCTAAGTAATAGAACGCAGTACGTTGTTCTCGACGGCGAGTGTTCATCAGAGAAGAGTGTATCGTCAGGCGTGCCCCAGGGGAGTGTGATAGGACCGCTATTATTTTCTATCTATATAAATGATCTGATGGACAGAGTAAGTTGTAATTTGCGGCTGTTTGCTGATGATGCTGTGGTGTATGGGAGGGTGTCGTCTGTAACTGACTGTAATAGCATACAGGTTGACTTACATAAAATTTCTAGTTGGTGCGAAGAATGGCAGCTAGCTCTCAATGTAGAAAAATGTAAGGTGATGCGCATGAGTAGAAAAAACAATCCTATAATGTTCGAATACAGCATCAGTAGTGAGCTTCTTGATGGGGTCGCGTCGTTCAAATATCTAGGCGTAACATTGCAGAGCGATATGAAATGGAACGAGCATGTAAGGACAGTTGTGAGTAAGGCAGACAGCCGACTTCGGTTTATTGGGAGAATTTTGGGAAGATGTACTTCACCTGTAAAGGAGACCGCGTATAAAACGCTTGTACGACCACGTCTTGAGTATTGCTCAAGTATTTGGGACCCTCAGCAGATCGGTTTGAAGGAAGACATAGAGGCGGTTCAGAGGCGAGCAGCTAGATTTGTTACCGGTAGGTTCGACCAATGCGCGAGTGTCACGGAAATGCTCCGGCAACTCAATTGGGGATCGCTGGAAGAAAGACGACGTTCTTTTCGTGAATTTCTGTTAAGTAAATGTAGAGGGCCGGAATTCGAAGCTGAGTGTAGTACGATCTTGCTGCCGCCTACTTACATTTCGCGTAAAGCTCACAAAGACAAGATAAGAGAAATTAGGGCTCGTACGGAGGCATATAGGCATTTTTTTTTCCTCGTTCAATTTGGGAGTGGAATAGGAAAGGAAATGCCTAGTAGTGGTACAGTGTACCCTCCGCCACGCACCTTACGGTGAATTGCGGAGTATGTATGTAGATGTAGAAATGTTTGTAGATCTTATGGGACTTAACTACGGGGTCATCAGTCCCTAAGCTTACAAACTATTTGTGAACTACTTACGAACTAGGACGGCACAAATATCCATGCCCGAGGGGGGATTCGAACCCCCGACCGTAGTGGCCGTGAAGACCGTGACTGAAGCGCCTCAGTCGCCTCGGCCACCGCGGCCGGCGAGGCGCTATGCTTCGATGCGCGAGGCCGTTCCCCGTCGGCGATTTGAATCACCCCTCGGGCATCGATGTTTGTGATGTCTTTAATATAAGTGAGTCCATAAGTATTTTGTAAGTTTAGGGACTGATGACCTCGCAGTTAAGGCCCTTGAGCTTAACAAACAACAACAACTGTATCAAATTGTTATGATGAAAAGTTTTATTCGTATGTTTCCTTCAAAGTGAAAATCAGTGGCGCAGTCAGTTTTTTAATTTTATTTATTTATTTATTGGGATGTGTGGTGTCGCACAAGTCCAAAGTGCGCGCCACCTACTTTCGCCGCGCGCCGCCATGCACGCACGGCGCGGCGTTCTTACGACGTCAGCCACGAGCGCCCTCTACTACAACTCCGCTCGTGGCCACCACTGAACGACATCGTTCACTTGGGACTGAGATAGGAACCAGTTAACACTTCGTAATCAGATAGGCACCTGTGAAGACTTTGCTATCGGATAGGCACTAGGCAGTCCTCTAGGTCAACTATGTATCAGCCCTCTGCAGTACTTAGCTATGTAAAAGTTAAGTATTGTATAAATTCTGTGAAATATATATCTCGTTCTAATTTACTCTAGTGTTTCTAGTTTCTGGCTGCTCCCCTCCGTACCTGCACCAGCGTGCTATCTTTATTCCTGTGTCGGTCTCATTCCACTCGGCCACCGACACCTACGACGGAAACGAGACTCAAAAGCGGCGACGAGGCTGGGACACAAAAGGATGGGGGCCTAATTCTTTTTTTTTTAAATTAAAACCTATTCAATTTATTAATCTATGACCTTTTTTTACACTTTTTATAATTCAACCAAATTTACTACGAAAACATTTGTACAAGAAATGAAATGAGTAGGCTCGCATTAATCTGAAAGTGGAAGAGGAGCAACGTGGTGGAAATGGGTTACACATAATCAGCTTTAAAATAATTGAGTAGCTTCTATGTTATTAGCCAAGGAGAAAGGTCTTTACAGTTTAATTAACATGTGACTCTATGTGTAAAAACTGATCTAAAATAACACAACTGTTGTTCCTAAGATTCTACTCGATGGCGCCGCTGACCAGCTAAGCAGCGAATCGCAGCTTATGAACACTCGGCTCATAACTTCAGCATACCAGTAATAACAGCGGCAACATCAAAGCTGGTCGCGGCGGCATTAAAACCGTTCACAGTAACAGCAGCATACGTTCTCAGTGGCTGCCTCACGTTGGCGACCCATTGTTACTTTCACTTGGCAAATTATAGTTACGTTGTGATTCATGAGACGTGTTTTGTTTCATATTTCCGGTTCCACCCAATTAAAAAAAATAGAAAATGAAAACAATAAAAAATGATAAAATAAAAAAATCTTCGGGAGATGTTGGGGGGGGGGGGGGCACCCGCATTACGACTCCCTGCCCCGTAGCTGCCCCACTGGCGAGAAGTTTTTCATAACTTAATTACCTTGTTTTTCGAAATACTTTCTCCAGCACTGGTTGCAGCTGATTTACTGACTTTAACTTACATGCATTATGAATTTCGGAATGCGAAAAAGGAGATATGTAAAGTAGTTTTTCCATTGCACAATCGGAATTGAACACGGCAATATGGAGCTCTGAAGCAAACAAATTTTTCCTTTCTGTGTATTTTGAATTGTGGTAGTCATGACGAGGTTCTAGAATTTCGCAGTATCTACCTGGCATGTCTGCTGTGTATGTAAAGAATTTCTTCCTATAAGAAGATATGTAGAACTGTGGAATTTGTTGTGCGGGCTATACAGTAGTCTACTTAATTCTAAGTGAACGGAACCGGTACCACCTCGATCTATCGAAATTTAACTGCGAAAAGGAATTAAATGGACCTTGAAAAGAAAAGAAGTATTAAAAAAATATAAACTTTTCTTAAACAAAGTGGTCAAACAAGCATTTAAATTGGTAGTCTAAAAGTTTTAAATTCTCTTAAGTATTTACTTCCCGATATAAAGTTGAAGACAGAATGCACCCTCAGTTATTGTTTTGATTTATAAAGCTCGGATTAATGCAAAACTGGTAATTCTGAGACTCTTCTCTAACACACTTTAATTTTTTTGATAAAAAATGTCACAACTAGGAGAAGAGAATCCAGTTTGGAAGTACTTTAATAAAAGTGTTTGATGAACTACAGCAGTAATGTACTATGGCCATTAGAAACAATACTAAGGATTTGTTGAACCAGGCAGTATGGATTACCTTCTTCCACAGACTGTCAACTGATGAAAAACCAGTACACAAGCTTTTCCCTCCTGGACGTAATACATGGGACAATTACCGCAATTTCCAGTATTCAAACAGTTCATACAGCCATAAACATTCTATCCCATCAGCAGTCAAGGATATCATAAAAACTGTTTAGAGAGACCTGTAAAATTCTGAATGACTGAAGAAGTGTCTGCATGTTGAGTCTCAAAATCCCAACGAGTCTTTTGCTAATCTTGTATGGACTCGTTTACTAAAAATAAAAAAATCGCACTGACGTGTTTTACGGCCCATTTTACATTTGTAGTTTTATAAGTTTTTGCAATCATTTCGGACCAAAATAATAATCTAAATAATAAAAAAAATTATGGTGATATGATTACGATTCTACGATTGTGGTGATATCTATGCACCCAACACGTAATATTCTTTCTAACCGTATTTTAACAAACAGCGAAAATTATATGATATTTGAGTTTACCTTTGACAAACATACTCTTTTTTGAACTATTACCTCTTTGAAATATCTTTCCCACATTTCCATTACATTTTCCATTAAAATATTATTACTTTTCTTGCCTTGGTAGTTCAAAGTTTATTTTATTTGCCTATACTGGCTACGAATGACTATAGCCTGCAACGAACGTAGCGTACATTTGGCTTTCGGACGAGTGACTACGGCCTGAATGGAACACAGCGTAGCCGGCCGCGGTGGCCGAGGGGACTGAGGCGCTTCAGTCACGGTCTGCACGGCCACTACGGTCGGGGGTTCGAATCCCCCCGCGGGCATGGATATTTGTGCCGTCCTTAGTCTTAGCTAGTTCATAAGTAGTTTGTAAGCTTAGGGACTGATGACCCCGTAGTTAAGTCCCATAAGTTCTACCAACATTTGAGCATTTTGAACACAGCGTACATTTGCCGTTCGTAAATCAGTCACGGGGCATCCCTCGCATTAAAATCTCTGTTTCTTACGCCATCTTGCTTTCTCTAATTGATGATTTTCTTATTATAAATCAAGCGTTATCATTTCAAAGCAATGGCGCACGGAAAATTATCAAAAACACGTCGTTCTTAGGACAATGAAATATAATCTAATGTTGTTTAGTTAGTTAACACCGACCATCGATGGTACGAGAATCACTGATTACTCTCGCATCTGTTCGCCATAGCATAATAGGAGAGGAATTAGTTTGTGATGTACGAACATGTTACACAGTAGTTCGGAACTTGCTAGTGCGCGGTGGCTCAGCGCGCTCGGTCAAAGAGTTGCCGGCATGGTAGCTCGACGCCCTCTGTAGCGAGAGAACTGAGTTATTCGAAACAATCAAAATAGGACAAAACAAACCAACGTCCACAAAGTACCCCTTCAAACTAAAGGAGCAATGAAAAGAGAGGAAACGAAGACGGTTCAACTGACACCATCTGAAGAGAAGGCCTGTGCACTGCCGTGCCACGCCACGTCACGCAGAGTAGGTCGCGATCGCGTAGCTCACGTCTGGCCGCAGTGAGGCGGTGGGCCGTGCCCCATCAGCCAGCCAGTAAGCTACGCGATCGCGAGCTACTCTGCGTGACCTGACGTGGCACGGCAGTGCACAGGCCTGCTCTTCAGACGGTGTTGATTCATCGCCATCTGTAATAAAAAAACTGAGTAAAATTCTCAACGAACAACCCAGAACGAATATGAACAAACGACCGCAAAGCATCGATATATAAGTGCATTTGTTGCATTTGTTCCGTTTCGAGAACATGCCATATATTACATAGCAACGATTTGTAAACTTAGAGTTCTTTATCACATGTACATAAACTGGCGAGATACTGTTACAATGACTGTTGTAAATGACGTATTGATAGTACTAACTTTGTACATATATTAAGTACTAGAGTTATGTGGAATTAAGTATTACCACACTTATTCCGATTATGATTTTAGCTGTAAAAGAAAACGTAATCACGGTTTGAAACAGAATGTTTACTCTTTATTTTAGCACAGAACGGTGCAACATCAATGAAGCAATACCTGAACTACAGGAAAGGTAATACCATCTAAGTTAAAAGTGTCCATACCTACCATGGCAAAGACAAACATTTTAGTAGATGCATTGATTATAATTAATGACTCTCAATATATTAAACAGTGAATCAACGCTTAGAAAAGAATAAATAAGGTAATTTGTTGCAATGTACACACTTCCCTTCCGTTTCATTAAGGAAATGGCCACAGAAATCTAGGACTTTCTTTGTATATGAAACTCCCTGTATTAGCACGTTGTTCAGAATGTTCATTATTGCAGTATCCTCCCAGTTTCAGCAGACCATTGTTCAATTCGTTGTTACGTATTTCACGGCGTGTGCACGAAATGCAACACACACGAATTTTAGAGGGAGCATTCTTCCATATGCACAACTGTAAATGATGAAGAACAAATATGTATTTAATGAATAAGAGTGCTCGAAACACTTTTGGAATAAAAGTAGAAAAAAATTTCGGTAGTGGCGGGTTCTGAACCACTGACCATGAGCCTAACGCTCTGCCCACTACATTACGACGAACGATTGGTAGCTATATAGGTCCTTAATATCGTACTATCAATGGGAGTTGTCACCTGATACTAATATGTCATTTGTTGACACTAGATTGTCATTTATCGTACGAAGAACGACGTCGCTTTTTAATTCTTTAGTGCGCCATTGCTTTGAAATGACAACGCGTAAGTTATAATATGAAAATCATCAAATACGCAACGCAAGATGGCGTATGCCAGAGAGAGTTCTGGGCGAGGAATGTCACATGACATCTCCGAACTCAATGGATGGTGTCAAATCGCCGTTATTTTTGCGAAAATCTCTCAAACCATACGAGATATGAAAAGAACATAACAGAGCAAAGTTGTGGAGAATTTACTCCTCTACAAATTGGGTTGTTCAATTTTCGTGTTAGATGAACTGTTTATTTGCAATTAATGTTACATTATAAAAGGATTTTTTGGTGTTATTAACGTAGTTTTTGCCCAAAATATTTGAAAAAGCGAGGTTCTGGTCTCTGGCGGCCAACAATTATGTCAGTAAAATTTGGTGCCGATCGGTTAAACGGTTAGAGCTAAAAAGTGGGAACACGTTACAGACAGACAGACATCGTAAAATCGCCGTTATTTTTGCAGATATCTCTGAAACAATGAAAGATATCAAGAGAAAACAAAAGAGACCAAAGTTGTAGAGAATTTTCTGCTTTACTTATACATTTATTCAATCTCGTGTTAGATGAACGGTTAAGGCGTTATTTTCATTTAAATTTCGAACTGTGTAAAGGTGTTTGCAAAGGCCCACATTTAGTGTTACTACCGTAACCTAAAGTGTCCAAAAATTAAGCATATATTAAGTGAGTTTCAGTTGTTTGAAACTTTAGAAGCCGTTCCTAATAATTTAAACTGTCTATTGTGGTTTTTCCTAAATCTTAATTTTAATTGTGTGATGAAAAACTTTTATTTCGTGAAGCAGTGGATGAAATACAATTACAGTAATTCAGTAGATGCAGAACATGCAGTTCAATGTCCTGTAAAAGTTCCATGTCAATGGCTGCAGTGCTTCCTTTAATACAAGTAAGCCAAGTAACTGAATTTAAGATTGTCGAGTTTGGGAATTCCAACTCCCCTTACGAAATTTAAATCCGTATCGCAGTATTAGTTATTCGTCAAATTAGTACGTCGTATGGTAGAAACATTGCTAATACTCGAGCTATACTTCATTTACACGATACATCAGTCAAAATTACAGGCCGTAACTTCAGCTAAATACCTGAGAGTAACAATTACAAACAACTTAAATTGGAAAGGACACATAGAAATATTGTAGAGAAAGTGAACCAAATACTGCGTTTCGTTGGCAGAAAGCTTAGAAGATGCAACAGCTCTACTGAAGTAACTGCCTACACCACACTTGTGCGTCATGGGTGTTATTGTGCATTGTGTAATCTCCTCCAAGTGGGACTGACAGACGATTTAGGGGGCAGATCGTTTTGTATTATCGCGATATAGGGGAGAGAGTGTCAGGGAAATCATTAAAAGAAAGGCGTTATTCGTTGCGACGAGATCTATTTGCGAACATATTTTGTTAGCACCCACCGACATAGGAAGACATGATCATAAAAATAAAATAAGGGAAATCATATGGAAAACGTAAAGATTTAGGTGTTCCTTTCTTCCGCGAGCTAATACAGAATGGAACTGTAGAGAAATATCATAAAGCGATTAGATGAACCCTCTGGCATGCACTACAATGTGACTTGCGGAGTATTTATATAGATGTTGATGTAGTTTATAAAATTTATATTACTTTCTCCGACGGCATCCATATGAGTACATTCAATTTAGAATTTAAAATATGTTCTGATACTTCTTCATACTGCTACATCTCAGAAATTTTATTTTCCAATGAATATATAGATTTTGCTTGTTCCGCTATTTCCAAGGTACACTACTCGGACTGTGTATGCTGGGACACTAGAAACGTGCATCGAAATGGGAAATACATTCAGAGTGTCGACGTTTGGTGCAGCGAATGCCAATTGACCATCAAACAGAAGAACAATGTACTAAAAATACATAGGAGACCTTTTTATTTAATTACATGTTTGCAAAACAGTTACTGAAAGTAGCTACTTCCATAAAAGATCTAGGAGTGTGCGAACGTAGCGATTTGATGTCTAGCGACTACCCAAAACTAATCGGGGATGAGGCTGATGCCAGACTCGGGTTCACTGGAAGAGTTTTCATGAAATATAGTTCAAATGATCAAATGTTCGTTAAGCTTAAGGGACGTAAATGACGGGGCATCAGTCCCTAATCTTACCAACTACTTATGAACTACCTTATACTAAAGACGACACAAACATCCATGCCCGAGGGTGGATTCGAACCCCCGACCTAGCGGCCGTGCAGACTGTGACTGGCGCGCCGCAGACAGCTCGGCCACTGCGGCCGGCCAGAGTGTAATATAGTCTACATTTACATCAATCCTACATTTACGTCAATCCTACTTGATAATAGCCCGACACTGTGCTCCAATACTCCAAAAGAGGACGGAAAAGCGATATAACGAAGAGAGTGACACGGACGAGTTGGAGTGGAAATGATTAAAAGACTGGTGTTATTTTTGCAGAGAGATTTATTTGCGAAATTTCTTCACCCAAACTTTTTCTTCCGAATGAGAACATATTTTCTAGCATCCACCTACATAGGTAGGCATGATCATCATAATGAAACAAAAGAAATCAGATCGAAAACGGAAAGATTTACGTCTTGCTTTTTCCCGCGCTCTGTTAGCGAATGGAACGGCGGAGAAGTGGTTCGATGAACCTTCTGCCATGCAATTCAAAGTGATTTGGAAAGTATATATATATAGGTGTATCTGTAGAGATAGATGTTCTTTCACTACTAAAACGCAGACTTTGGTTCGTCTTCCCACGACATTCTCTATTTCTTTCTTTTCAATTTAAGTCTGTCGTTATTGTAATTAGTAGGTATCTAGTCGAATTTACGGCCTTAAAATTTTAATCGATTTATCTTGTAGATGGATTTTGACGGATTCCTTTCAGTACTCATATACAAGACTTCACACTTTTCATTATTCAGGGTCAATTGCCAATTTTCTAACCGTACAAACGTCTCATTTAAATCATTCTGGTTATGATCTCTAGATGACTTAAGTAGACGATTAATGACAGCATCATCAGCAAGCAACATCACTATTTCTCAGTTATTCTACCAAATTTTTGAAGAGAAGGTGCAGCAGAGGTCCGGAAAAACTACCCTATTTCTCTGATTTATTCGATACCTTTCCATCATTTACTATGATTACTCTCTGAGATGAAATTCTCAATCCAGACACATACTTGAGATGACTTTCAATAACCATGCAATTTGAATAAATGCAGTTCGTTACGTTCGGTGCCAAATTCCTTCCGAATATCTAGAGATGTGGAATCAATGTGAAATCCTTTGACGATAGCATTCATCAAGTAAAATACTATTTGTGGTTTACAATAAGAATATTTGCTAAGTCCATGTTGACCTAGGGTCAATAGTTGGTTCTGTACGGAGTTTCTGTTGTGATCGAGTCAATCAACAAAAAAGGTAGCTTACAAAACATTCGTTCGATCAGTACTTGTAAATTGATCCTTTTTTTCTTATTTTTTCCTATGGGACCAAATTACCCACGACTTAACTAACTTATTCTAAGGGCAACACACAAACACACCCTAGTTTTATAGAATAAACAGAGAAAAACATGAATATTTAATACCTTTATCTGCTTTATTCTAGACTAGTTGAAAACCCGACGTTGCCCGGTTATTTATTTATATATTGCTGCCATTTTTCAAGTACATATTCATTTGTATAAGAGCTGTATATCTGTAAAATCTCTTGGGAATAAAATTAGTATTAAAGAAGTAATAGATTAAAACTTAGTGCCTGGTGGGGAGGTTTTCCATGAACGTTACAGTTTACGTGCTCATATCTCATGAACTGCATGTCGGAATGTGATACAATTTAGAGGATACATTCAACTATATATGTGTATACTGTCTGTAAAATTTCCTGTCGCTACAATTTGTAGTGTTCAAATTATAAATTGTAACGTCATACGGAGAGCCGTAGTTTTACTCCATAAACAGCGAAAAAGTCGTAAGTGAGAAACGTTTTTCCTTTCATCATTTTATTATGGTTGCCAGCGTAAAGAAGTTTAATAAAGGTTCGAAATTATGTTTAAAGTTTGTTGCACGTTACTAAGTACTGTCATTCTCATACAGTGTATTTCGAAAGTCTCGCCGCATTATATGGCATTTTTTGCTATTTATATTGGTTATAAAATAATATCTTTTGAACCATGTGCCGTATGTGATTCTCAACCATGCATCAATTGTTACCTCACGGTAACGAATGTGTGTACCAAATTTGGTTGAAATCGGCGCAATGGTTTAGAAGAAAATGAGCAGCATTGTCGCAAAATGTAGCAGTTTTCCGCGCATCTCATTGTTTATGACGTCATATCTCGTGAACTATATATCATATGTGATTCTTACACTTACGGCGACCGTCCTCATGGATTGAAGCTCACGTGTACAAAATTTCATAAAGACTGGAACAAAACTGTAGATTTGTATGCAACACGTACAAACATACGGACACTCTGCTTTATATATTAGATTTTAAGCGTTGGTTATAGACACATAATGACCGAAATCTGGATCTGCCACTACACACGAATAGAGACGGTTAGGATGAAGAGTAGTACGAATCATTGCAGATAGAGTTAGTAAGCGCGATAGCTTCACGGAGATACTCAGTCAACTCCAGCGGTAGACGCTGCAAGAGGGGCGATCTTCATCGTGGTATGAGCAAAATAAAACGAAAACGAAACAACAGACTCAAGACCACACGAAGGTTTACCATTAATATTTTTCCCATAAACCGTTCGCGACTGGAACAGAAGAAGGTAAAGTGATAAAAAAATTATATATATGGGACTGAGGCGCGTCAGTCACGGTCTGCACGGCCACTACGGTCGGGGGATCGAATCCCCCCTGGGGCATGGATATTTGTGCCGTCCTTAGTTGTAGCTAGTTCATAAGTAGTTTGTAAGTTTAGGGACTGATGACCCCGTAGTTAAGTCCCATAAGCTCTACAAACATTTGAACATTTTTGAACCATTTGAATAGTACTTAAAGTATGAAAGCATTCATGTATTTATTGCCGTCATATTCTATTCGAAGACATAATAAAATTGAAAATATGTCACGCAGGAGAATTTAATAACAGAATGTAAGGGAAAATCAATTATGGGGTGTTTTGTTGTCTGTCTATAGCCCATTAGTGGCAGTTTCTATTCGCTGACAGTCCTGCGCGTCAGTGTCTTCTGGCGTGTAAACAGCACTTACTTGTTGACACAGCAGTGTTAACAGGTACAGGGACGCTTTCAGACTCTGTTGCAAAAGCACAGGTTGCCCTGAAAATGGGCACCAGACTCTCTATTAGCTGCTTGTATACAAATTGAATGCTGGTGAGTGTGTGTTGCTTGGTATACAGCCTGCGTGCTCTTCTAAGTGTGTAACCAGTTGCTAGTTCATGTAAATTGTTAAATGTCCGTCAAATCGTGCCACACCTACAGTACGCACAACTATAAAACGAGACCAGGGCTCTGCAGAACGACAGCTCAGAGACTCTGATGATGTATCACCAGTAACTGCGTTGTTCAGAAGAAAATATTCAAGTCTGTTTCAACTCAGA
Organism: Locusta migratoria; assembly: GCA_026315105.1. Taxonomy (NCBI): domain Eukaryota; kingdom Metazoa; phylum Arthropoda; class Insecta; order Orthoptera; family Acrididae; genus Locusta; species Locusta migratoria. The sequence goes on from CM048749.1 coordinate 325,207,087, forward strand.
GGGCACGAATAAACTTGGCACAATGTATAATTTATTTCATGTGGTGACCTCTTTATTAATAGTATCTCAGGGCTATACTTTAAAGTTTAGAAATCGCAGACATCTCGACATTCAAGTCAAAACATTAGTTTTGACCGATTTTGTGAGAAAGTTCCATTGCAGTTGCGTCTTCCTTTCTTACTCACCAAGGAGTCATACAGATGGTAAGTTCTGCATCGTTGATACTTCTATGCCATAGGGTAGGTGTACCAGTAAAACGGCAATGACCGAGTACTCCCCTCTTTAACTGTACATTTAAAACACTCTTTTAATTTCTATATAGACCCGTCATCTGTAAATATATGTTTACGTCCTTCTGGCGATAAATAATACGATTGAGTGCCGATAATATGGTACTGCCGATCGCTGATACAAAAGATGCATCTTATAAAAGTAAATATTTACATTGAACTACTTGTCATTACTAGGACATTCACATATATATGCATATGTCGCGTGTACAATAAATTACAACCAATATTTTTTTTAAAAAATAAATGTTCAAATGTTTGTAGATCTATCGAACTTTAATACTAGGTTATTAGTCCGTAATTTACAAGATACTTAAACTAAGTTAATGTAACCGAAGCACAACACAAACACCCATGCCCTAGGAGGGACTCGAACCCCCGATGGCGAACGGCCGCGCGCACCGAAACACGGCGCTCCAGTACGTCGCGCGGCTAATCCACCGCGGCAATATTTTATAATTAAATAGGATTTACACACCATATTTAACATGAATCTCCTCATTATGACGATAACTAGTAAGCTACCCTACGACTTTGGTTGCTGGTATTCTCAGTTCACAGTCATACGTTAAAGAAGCAAGATGGCCGCGCTATATTCCACTAGTCCTGTACGTATTAATCTTGTCAGGCACAGTATGTCTTTACTTCTTGACTTTCCAAACAATTTTTTTCGTGAGTCTGTTAGCGACATTCAATTCCCTTCTATTTTTATTTATTTATTATTAAACGCACTGTGTACATTTGACAGATTACATGAATCATTGGAAGTTATCATCATCTTCGTAAAATGTAAGCAACTTTGTTCTTGCTTTACAGTCAATTAAATGGTACTGGCCACATGGTTAGCCACACAGAGTGCAGATACACGGATTCGATGCGAGATGAAACCCTTTCTGGATGCATATTCTGTAGTGAAATCTGTGTTCAGCAGTCCTCGTAAATACGTGTCGTAGGGAAATGTCACGCTCTTTCCAATCTTCAATATTCATCGCTGGGGTCAAGAAGAATCTTTGATCTATATCCTGAGCTATTTCAGATCTCTCTCTTATATGCGCTTCATAGGCTGTGGTGTGCGGCCGGTTGTGTGTTGATGCAATTTCCCTTATGAAAAAGTCAGTGTTGGTCAGATTATAAACTATTCTGGTTCATCGTTTCCTAAGTACTTTCCGCCGGAAGGTGGATTTGACTGCTTCAACATTTTTCAGATTTGCAAACCGAGTCTAAATCGTGGCAACTGCGTACCACGTTATTGGAGAATTCTTAATGTGACATAGTCTTATTGCAGTTTTTACTGATAGCTTTTCAAGATTATTGATATCAAAAGACCGCTGCAGAATAGCCGTGCGCACTAAGGCGCCTAGCTGCGGGGAACGCGGCCATTCGCCGTCGGGGGTTCGAGTCCTCCCTCGGGCATGAGTGTTTGTGTCGTCCTTAGCAAAAATTACTTTAAGTTAGTTGTTTTTCAGCCTAGAGACTGATGACGAACGTAGTTAAGTCCCTTAGATTTACAAACATTTGAAGTTTGATATCAGAAGTGTCCTTTATTACTGCTTTGCAGCTTTCCTGGATATGATTGGTGAAGGATTTCCCTGTTACTTGTAAAGTTACACCTAGATATTTGTAGCAATTGTCATGTTCTAGATGGGCATTTCTGTATTTGAAAATGTCTTCCTTGTTCATAGTGCCTCCTAGTCTAAATATCATTACCTTTGTTCTAAAAATGTTAAATGTTTGTGAAACTTATGGGTCTTAACTGCGGTAACATCAGTCCCTAAACTTACAAACTACCTTAAAACTAAAGACAGCACAAATACCCATGCCCCAGGGGAGGATCCGAACCGCCGACGGGGAGTGGCCCTGCTCATCGCAGCATAGCGCCTCAATGCGCTCGGCCAATCCGCCGCGGCTGCCTTTGTTCTTGTTGTATTCTAATTCCTTCTTGTGCGCCCAGTGATGTAGTTTGTCCAAGCTGGTCTGAAGAGCTAATCTATGTCTCGACAGGATAATAATATAGTCTGCCTAGAGAAGGACCGTGGCTTCTGGTAATGCTTCTTCTTGTACTATGTCGTGGGTTAGCAGGTTGAAGAGAAAAGAGCTGAGAGGACCCCCCTGAACATTTCTTTGTGTAATTAGACTTTGCCTAATAATATGTTCCAATTGTCACTATCAAACGCCTAGCTGAAATCTGTAAATGCTGCATAAGTCACCTTTTATAAAATACTGACGAAGTACTTAATACTGACCACTAATGCATGGAATATTTAGTGTGTGTGTGGTTGAAGATTCAACGACAAACAGATCTTAGTAATGAAGTAATTAATTACAAATCACATGTTCAATGTTTGTATCTAAGGGACTTAACTGCTGCAGTTATCTACATATACATCTACTAGGTACTCTGCAAATGATATTTCAGTGCCTGGCAGAGGGTTCATTAACCACTTGGCAGAGGGTTCATTAACCACATTCATAACCTCTGGTTCTATTGATAACAGAGATTAATTGCATTTTTTTATTCTTTTGGATTTCTCTTGGCCTAGTGATCATTTGCCACTACAAGCCGCGTCCCGTCCGTCCGCGGCGTATGAAAGACCCGCCACGGCCGAGTCCGCCGCACGATTGCGCCACCTTCGAGGGCTTCCAACGCCGTCACGACCGGGCAACACGCGGTGTGCGCGGCGTTGCCTCAGTTACGTCGTAGCTCGCGCGTGAGCCTCATGTGTAGACGTTCGCGGAGTCTGTGACTTGCCACCATAGTGTAACTTTCACTGAATCTATGTGTCGTACCGTCCTTTGTCAGAAATAAGTTATACTGGTACAACAGTATAATTGGCGACGAGTTTCGTGCTTACGCGTGTTTTCTGTTGCGGTGGTTATGGATCCGGCGTTGCTTCAGTTACTGCAAAAGCAGCAGCATCAGTTAGATCAACAGCAGCAACAACTTGTTTCGCTTAATTAGTTGATTACCACTTCTCGTACCGCTGCGGCCCGTTCACCGCTGCCCCTGGGCTAGCCTCCCCCCTCCCCTCCCGCTCCAACAACTTTCCCGGCTTTCTAAGAGTCTAAGGAAGACTGGGACTCCTACGTGCGGCGTCTACAGCAGCATTTTTCGACTTTTAAGGAAACGGATACTGACTGACAAAAGTATTTCTTCTTGTTGTGGATCGAGCCCGATACTTTTCGTTTACTGTGAAAACTAACTCCCCTGTCGGAGCCCGCCGAGTTTTTTCCCGTATGTCGGAATTGCTTAGTTCTTATTATCGGCAACAAACGCAAGTGGTGCTTTCCAGAGTGGATTTTTATCAGAGCAAAAAGAAACCTGGTCAGTAGTATGTAATGGGTGGCAGACCTCCGCGGTTTTAGTCGCAAGTGTGGTTTTGTGTGTCCAAATTGTCAGCAGTCGTATGCAGATTCCTTAATTGGCGATGTTGTTGTCCGTGCGGCTCCTGATAAGGCTGTGCGTCTCGAGGCTTTGCGTTCCAGGATCCCACCCTTGACGAGGTTCTATCTATTTCACAGGTTTTGAGGTGTCTAAGGCGGCAGCGGATCAGTTTAAGGAAATGGTAGAGGTGGCGGCGGTACAGTCCTCGGGCCCCCACTGGCGTTCTTCTCCCTCGACTTCGTCGTCAGTATTACTTTCAGCCGTTACATTCCGACGACGCGACTTTCCCTCTTGTCCGGATTGTTTTGTGCGCATGATCGCGCGCGCTACCCCTTCCGCCGTGCGCGGTGCGCGTCCTGCCGTAAACAAGGCCACGTGGCGGCTGTTTGTCGGACTGCTGCACGCGGTCAGCCGCCGTATTCTGACGGGTCCCAAATGGATGTAAACTGTCTTTCTACCGCACCTGGACAGGAACAGGTCACTTCTTCAAAGATTTATGTTACACTCCTTATTTAAAATCGGCCGTTCTGATTTCAAGTTGACACCAGTGCCTCTGTCTCTCTCGTAAATTTGGATACGTATTTGGCACTTGGGAAGCCACCTCTTGTTAAAACGTCTTGTCGTTTGGTCGCCTAAGGTGCACAGCCAATTCCACTGCTCGGTCAGTTTGCGATTAAGGTGGAGTACCAGCACGTAGTGCGCGCCGTCCGTTTTTGGTCGTCACAAGCGCGGCTTCAGAGAACATTTTTGGCCTCGATGCGTTCACGGCGTTTTGTTTCAGCGCTCACGACGCTGTTCATCTTGTGACTGACTCCATACCGTTTAACGATTTGTATTCACTTTGCCGCGAATTTTGAGCACATTTCTCGGCTTGCTTGGGAACAGTCATTGGTTATGAGGCGCTCATCACTTCCACAACGGTTCCAAAATCTTGTCGCGCATTCCTATTACTTTTGCTTTGCGCCCAGCGGTTAAGGACGAGTTGGATCGGTTGCACGTCTTGGGTATCATCGAACAAGTTTCCTCTAGCCTGTGGGCGACGCCTCTGGTGATAATAAAGAAACCCACGGGAGCCCTTCGGTTGTGCGGTGATTTCAAATCTACGGATTAAGTCACAGTTAGTGATACTGTTTTCCCATCCCCGCCCAGATGTCATTTATGCGAAATTGGCGGGCGGAGAGTGTTTTTCAAAAATTGATTTGGCAGAAGCGTATCTTCAGCTTCCCTTAGATTCTGATTCCCAACAGTTCAGGGTTCTCAACGCCCCTTTCAGGCAGTACCGCTACAAACGTCTGCCGTTTGGTGTCGCGAGTGCGCCCGCGATATTTCAGCGGTTCTTGCAACAGTTGTTGGACGACATTCCGTGCTGTGCAAACTCTCTGGACGATATCATCGTCACGGGTTTCTCTCGTACATATCACTTAAGCAACATGCGGCTCTTGTTCACGAAATTGCACGCGAAAGGCCTCAAGTGCAATCTTCAAAAATCACAGTTCTTTCATCCTGAATTTTAGTATTTGGGACACCTGGTGTCACGAGATGGCGTCCGCCCTAGGTTGGAATTAGTTACATCTACATACATACTCCGCAATTCACCGTCAGGTGCGTGGCGGAGGGTACACCGTACCACTACTAGGCATTTCCTTTCCTATTCCACTCCCAAATTGAACGAGGAAAAAAAGAATGCCTATATGCCTCCTACGAGCCCTAATTTCTCTTATCTTGTCTTTGTGATCTTTACGCGAAATGTAAGTAGGCGGCAGCAAGATCGTACTACACTCAGCTTCAAATTCCGGCCCTCTAAATTTACTTAACAGAAATTCACGAAAAGAACGTCGTCTTTCTTCCAGCGATCCCCAATTGAGTTGCCGGAGCATTTCCGAGACACTCGCGCATTGGTCGAACCTACCGGTAACAAATCTAGCTGCTCGCCTCTGAACCGCCTCTATGTCTTCCTTCAAACCGATCTGCTGCGGGTCCCAAATATTTGAGCAATACTCAAGACGTGGTCGTACAAGCGTTTTATACGCGGTCTCCTTTACAGGTGAAGTACATCTTCCCAAAATTCTCCCAATAAACCGAAGTCGGCTGTCTGCCTTACTCACAACTGTCCTTACATGCTCGTTCCATTTCATATCGCTCTGCAATGTTACGCCTAGATATTTGAACGACGCGACCCCATCAAGAAGCTCACTACTGATGCTGTATTCGAACATTATAGGATTGTTTTTTCTACTCATGCGCATCACCTTACATTTTTCTACATTGAGAGCTAGCTGCCATTCTTCGCACCAACTAGAAATTTTCTAAGTCAACCTGTATGCTATTACAGTCAGTTACAGACGACACCCTCCCATACACCACAGCATCATCAGCAAACAGCCGCAAATTACAACTTACTCTGTCCATCAGATCATTTATATAGATAGAAAATAATAGCGGTCCTATCACACTCCCCTGGGGCACGCCTGACGATACACGCGTCTCTGATGAGCACTCGCCGTCGAGAACAACGTACTGCGTTCTATTACTTAGGAAGTCTTCCAGCCAGTCACAAATCTGTGAACCTATTCCATAAGCTCGTATCTTCGTTAGCAGTCTGCAGTGTGGCACCGTGTCGAACGCCTTTTTGAAGTCGAGAAAAACACAATCCGCCTGTTGCCCTTCGTCCATGGCTCGCAAGATGTCATGTGAGAAAAGGGCATGGCGGCGATTGATCATCTTCCTCGCTCTACCAATTTGCATGAACTCCAGTCCTTTTTGGACAAGGTCAGCTACTACTCCAAATTTCTTCCTAAAGTGGCGGAGGTCACTCGTCCATTTAACGTACTGCGAAATAAAGGTGTTCCGTTTGTGTGGTCTGTTGCTTGTGAGGCAGAGTTCGCCCGCATAAAATCGATGTTAAAGTCGTCACCTTGCCTCGGCACATTTACACCAGGTAGATAGCTAGTCCCAGCTATGGATGCTTCTCAACGCGGGATTGGAGCAGTGTTGGCCCATAGACTGCATGATGGTTTGGAACAGACCATTGCCTACGCGTCTAACAAGGGCATGGTCAGACTTGTCATGTCGAACCTGTGCTGTGCTGATATTTTTAGCACTGTGAGTTAACACTGAAGGACGTCTGTATGCAGACTGTTAGCTACTGACGTGACCTGGAAGTCTGTAAAAACTTTTATGAAGTATGACATTATTGTCGCATGGTTTCCGTGCTTATAACTGCCTGTTGTACAACCCTGACCTCTCTCGCAACATTACACCAACGCCTTCTAGGGACAAGGTGGCTTTAGCTATGCGCTGCTCTCCTGCCACAGCAGTGAGAGAGCTGATTCGCCCAGTCAAAGCGATCTTACTACAAATAATAAATACGATAATAATAAATTCGTTGAAAAATGTAGCTAATATGTTATTTAAAACATTCTTTCCAAATAGCTATGAAATAGACACAAATACATATACGTTTTAGAACATATCAAACTTTTATTTTTTGTAATTACTGCAAAAATACCAAATATTGATACAGTGTTCAAAACATAGGTTTTTTGTGCACCAAGTACAAGCAAAGACGACATATTATGACAGTCCTGCGATTCACAGACTTTGTTAGACGTCCGTGGACAAAACTCGGCCGTTGTTAGGAAGGACTCAGGCCTAATATCAGTATATTTCGAGGCGTGCCACGCTTATTTAATCACATTTTGAAACCGTGAGGAGGAAAACTGATAATGTATGACTGATTGCAACTTATGAATATTGTCACGGTGAGAGATAAGAGACTGCAGTGATTTGCACACATTAATTTTCTCTGTTAGTTTTCTGTAAAATGCCTTCCACTGGAATAAAATTATCTGTCTAACGATTGAATTACGTTCGTCGTGCCGGGTGGGATCTGAAGTATCTCTATTTCTTTGTCAGGGTGAGCTCGAAATACTGCTTTTAATGAATCAAAACTTTTATGTCCTGACCATGAATCTAGAAGGAGAAGAGATTAGTTCCTGCAGAACGGAAGAAAAGCATGACGCATGAAAGGTCTAACGTTATAATTTCCCATTTTTAGAGACTTCGATGCGTCTCCCACAAGATTGTCTGCGTAGAACATTGTTTGTTTGACATGTGGTCCAAAACGTCCAGTTGGACAGGAAACTGAACACATATAGTTTAGGCAGCAATGAGCCATCCAGGCTAATTATGGGCATTGTAGTGTATCAATGGGTGAGTGCAGTCGTGGACTGCGCAATTGCCTCAATATGTTTTCCCCTTTGAATGAAAGTGTTCTTTTCGCACGCATTTATTTTTTAAAACCTGACTGATCTGCATTGTAAACGTAAGATTCACTAAAACTGGCGATCTTATTTTTTGCAATGGTAAGAAAAGCTTCTATCATTTCCATTTGAGTCCCTTTATTTTCCGACTTGTTTTTTGATACAAATTTTGTTATTTTGCGTGCCACAATTTTATGTGATCTTTTGAAGCGACGAACCCAACTTTAAGACGCTGTAAATTCTTAATTGCATATCGCGTTGGGAATCTCTAACGCCCAATCACGCTGAAACTCAATGACTGTCGTCTGGCATCTGTAAATTGCTCAAAAAGTCGCGCATTTATCTCCGTCGCAATTTCCACGCGACTCTTACGTCGTCAGCGACTTCCTTTTTCCATCTATACAATTCACGTTCCGAACGGACAAAGCGATGCCTCTTTTGAACAGTACTGACACGTAGGCGTTTCTCACCACTTTCGTTCAACCAATACTTCACCGCTTTTTCTTTGTATGATAATGTAATTGAAGTTGCTGGTGTTGCTTTCGGAGATAATTGATGATGGTACGTAGCACTATCACACGAAGAGTCTTCACGTGTGCAACTTTCTCCCGTTTCTTCGCCGTCTGTGGATTCACAGTCTGCAATATCGAGTGTTTCAGTCGTTTCTAGCCACATTTCTGCGCTATTTACAGGTTAGTCTACAATTTTAACTACCATGTCGCACATCACATAGTCTTTATGCGTGTTTTCTGTTGATTGCTTCATTTGGCGTCTGTGGTACATCTCCGTGGCAAGCAGCAAGACATTTAGAGGTTTTGCCATCATCTGTGAGGGGAGATTGAATGTTCACCGTTGAGTGGATGTAGATGTACAGAATGTCTTTCACATCTCTAACCAGTTTCAGGACGGTATGTTTAGAAATACGTACCAGAAATGAAAAGGAATTGCATGCCACAGAAACGAATATTCGTTTCCCCTTTCCACCAAAATCGTGCAACGATATTCCTCTTTAGTGAACGCGCGATAGACGGCCGCACCTCCCGACCATGCGCACAACGCTCACCATAACAACAGCTCGCGACTCGCCATTTCCAGAATGCCCAGCCGTCACCGCAAGCGCCAAGAAGGAAAAACAGCCATTTTCGTGATTTTTTTAGGAGACTTCCCGGTCATGTCAGCAGCTAACATTCTGCATACAGACTTCCTTCAATGTTAACTAACAGTGCTAAAAAATCAATACATGTTTCGGCATGACAAGTCTGACCATTTTCTTGTAAGTCATCATGCTATCATGCTACGAACTGGGCGGCCACTCCCACTGGTGGTTCGAGTTCTCCTTCGGGCATTGGAGTGTGTGTTGTTATTGTTGTAAGTTAAACTTGTTTGTGAGTCCAGGGACTGATAACCATAGCAATTTCGTCCAATATCTTGACAAACATTTAAAATTTATCAGAAACTTCATTTACTGAGCTCCCTCTTCACTTTCCTTAATTAAACTTAACAATTATGCTTGAATAATAACCTAAAAGAATAGTTGTACATCCTGACTCTCCATAAAAGTTTATACGATAAAAAAATGTTCGGTGTTGGTGTGACCGTCAAGTTGGCATATTACAGAGACAAATGGGTTACACTAAAATTAAAATCATATGGCGAAAGGGGTTGGTTGGCAGAAATTGTGAGTTACTTTCTTTTCATACTGTACATGATCCTTAGTGTTCCGTATTGAATTATATCTATGACAATTTTCTTACAGATCTGCCACTGTGGAAGGAGTTGCAGCTTGTTGAAGCTTTTCAGTTGCTTCGCAGTTCCTGGCTGCCAATTTCTGCTGCCAGTGACGTCACCAGCATCACTTGTGATAGAGGCGCAGCCCTGGTGGTCATCCCTGAGGCTGCTGACGAGGCGTGGCTCAGTCGTGTAAGGACATTTCTCTGTCACTGAAGACACTAGATGCGCGTTATAGAGCATCATCCGCTGTAGAAGTCTTTATTCTGCTACTGCAGTTTCGGTAACGCCATTGACAAGCATCTCAAAACACAAATCAAAATTAGTTGCCTGAAAATTTTTCGCTAAGGCATTCAACCTCTCACTCGATAATAATTTCAATATACATTTAAATGTATCAGGAAATGTAATGAGAAGGCAAAAATTGTATTGACAACAAACTCGAGAATCTTTCAGCATAAATAAACAAGTTATTGAAGCCATTGAAATTGCTACACCACGAAGATGGCGTGATAAAGACGCTAAATTTAACCGACAGGAAGAAAATGCTGTGATATGCAAATGATTTGCTTTTAAGAGCATTCACACAAGGTTGGTGCCGGTGGCCATACCTACAACGTACTGACGTGAGGAAGTTTCCAACCAATTTATCATACACAAACAGCAGTTTACCGACGTTGCCTAGTGAAACGTTGTTGTGATGCCTCGTGTAAGGAGGCGTACCCTCACATTTCCGACTTTGATAAAGGTGGGATTGTAGCCTATCACGATTGCTGCTCGCGTTGGCCGCGATCTAATGACTGGTAGCAGAATATGGAATCGGTGGGTTCAGGAGGGCAATACGGAACGCCATGCTGAATCCCAACGGCCTCGTATCACCAGCATTCGAGATTACAGGCATCTTATCCGCATGACTGTAATGGATCGTGCAGCCACGTCTCGATACCTGAGTCAACAGATGGGTACGTTTGCAAGACTACTTAAAACTACACGAACAATTCGACGACGTTCGCAGCAGCATGGACTATCAGCTCGGAGACCATGGCTGCGGTTACCCATGACGCTGCAGCGCCTGCGATGGTATACGCAACGACGAACCTGGGTGCAGGAATGGCTAAACGTCATTTTTTCAGATGAATCCAGGTTCTGTTTACAGCAACATGATGATCCCATCCGTGTTTGGAGACATCGCGATGAACGCACATTGAAAGCGTGTAATCGTCATCGCCTTGCTGGCATATCACCCGGCGTGATGGTATGGAGTGCCATTGGTTACACGGCTGGGTCACCTCTTGTTCGCATCGACGGCACTTTGAACAGTGGCCGTTACATTTCAGATGAGTTACGACCCGTGGCTCTACTCTTCATTCGATCCCTGCGAAACGCTACTTTTTAGCAGGATAATGCACGACCGCAAGTTGCATGTCTTGTACGGGCCTTTCTGGATATGGAAAATGTTCGACTTCTGCCCCAACCAGCATATTCTCCAGATCTCTTACCAATTGAAAACGTTTGGTCAATGGTTTCCGAGCAACTGGCTCGTCACAATACGCCAGTCACTACTCTTGATGAACTGTGGTATCGTGTTAAAGCTTCATGGGCATCTGTACCTGTACACGCCATCCAAGCTCTGATTGACTCAATGCTCAGGCGTATCAAGGACGTTATTACTACCAGAGGTGATTGTTCTGGGTACTGATTTCTTAGGATCTACGCACCCAAATTGCGTGAAAATGTAATCACATGTCAGTTCTAGTACAATATATTTGTCCAGTGAATACCCGTTTATCAGCTGCATTTCTTCTTGGTGTAGCAATTTTAATGGCCAATAATGTACATTTAAATGTATCAGGAAACGTAATGAGAAGGTAAAACTTGTATTGACAACAAACTCAAGAATCTGTCAGCATAAATAAACAAATTATAGATAAATTGTCCAAGTATAAATACAACTAATGGAAGCTTGGAAAACTTACGTCCTATTTATGGGCTGTTAAAAATCATAAGTCAATATGAGATAATGATTACTAGGGCTGTATACTCTTCACCTCGTTTTATTGAAGCCTGTAACTTTTTTTTCACAGTGTAGGGCGTCACATTGTTTATTCAATAGAAAAAGTATCGGTCGGGAGGTTACTTAGGAATTATGATTTGATTTGTTTACGACTCTTTATCCTGAAAAAGTTGGATTTGACATAGGTTTTTATTATTGACATTGACATTTTTGACATTGGTTTTATATTGGTGTGGTGTCTGTTCTTTCGGACATTTTAGAAATAAAAGACACCACACCAATGTAATAAGTATATACACGAGAAGACGGTGTTAGCTTCAATTACTTCGTAGGTGGAGCCACGCGTTCGACCTCGCACGGGAATCCGTAACGGCGAGTGTAAGAGGGCATGGACGATAGCGGCGCTACAGCCATAGCGTGCGACTGGTGGGAATTTGAGACGGACGGCAGGCCACCACGGGTAACCAAGGCTGAGCGCGTCCGGTCAGGGGGCTAAATGCCTTCTGTAATAAGGAAAGCTGAGCCAAATATTCAACGAACTATCAAGAACGAACTGGAACGACGACATCAAAGCCTAGATCTACATGAAAAAAAAAAAAGAAAAAGAAAAAAAAAAAAAAAAGAAAAAAAAAGTGGTTAAGGCGACCGCTGGCCCGAATGTGTAGACCCGGGTTCGATTTCCGGCCCGGCTCACTTTTTCACATGTCGCCATTGTTTCATTTCAATGCCCTAATGCAGCCACTATCATTTCTTTCTTTCCTGATCCTTCTTCCTTCACCTCCTTTATCAATAATTTGCCAAACTCGCTACTATACTAGTATATGTTTTGAATAGATGTAAAGTTAGTCCACCCCCACGAACCACAGACATTGCCGAGGTGGGGTGGCTTGCGTGCCTCAACGATGCAGATAGCCGTACCGTAGGTGCCACCACAGCGGAGGGGTATCTGTGGAGAGGCCAGACAAACGTGTGGTTCCTGAAGAGGGGCAGCAGCCTTTTCAGTAGTTACAGGGGCAACAGTCTGGATGATTGACTGAGCTGGCCTTGTAACATCAGCTAATGTGGCCTTGCCATGCAGTTACTGCGAACGGCTGAAAGCAAGGGGAAACTACAGCCGTTACTTTTCCTGAGGACATGCAGCTCTACTGTATGAAAATATGATGATGGCATCCTCTCGGGTACAATATTCCGGAGGTAAAATAGCCCCCATTCGGATCTCCGGGCGGGGACTACTCAGGAGGATGTTGTCATCAGGAAAGACAATACTGGCATTTTACGGATCGGAGCGTGGAATGTTAGATCCCTTAATCGGGTAGAAAAATTAGAAAATTTAAAAAGGGAAATGGATAGGTTGGAGATAGATATAGTGGGGATTAGTGAAGTACGGTGGCAGGATGAACAGGATTTCTGGTCAGGTGAGTACAGGATAATAAATACAAAATCAATTGGGGGTATCACAGGAGTAGGACTGATAATGAATAAGAAAATAGGAATGCGGGTAAACTACTATGAGCAGCACAGTGATCGCATTATCATTGTCAAGATAGATACGAAGCCAACACCGACAACAGCAGTACAGGTTTATATGCCAACTAGCTCTGCCGATGATTAGGAGATCGAAGAAATATATGAGGAGCTAAAGGAAATTATTCAGAAAGTTAAGGGAGAGGAAAACCTAATTGTGATGGGAGAGTGGAATTCGGTAGTAGGAAAAGGAAGAGAAGGAAAAATAGTAGGTGAATATGGACTGGGCAGAAGGAATGAAAGGGGAAGTCACCTAGTAGAATTTTGCACGGAACATGATTTAATCGTAACAAACACGTGGTTTAAGAATCACAAAAGAAGGTTGTATACATGGAAGAGACCAGGAGACACCGGAATGTATCAGATAGATTTTATAATGGTAAAACATAGATTCCGGAACCAGGTTTTAAACTGTAAAACATACCCAGGGGCAGATATAGACTCTGACCATAACTTGTTAGTCATGAACTGTAGGCTGAAATTGAAAAAACTGCAGAAAGGTAGGAAAATAAGGAGATGGGACTTAGATAAATTGAAGGAACGTGAAGTTCTGGAGAAATTCAGAGGGAGATTTAGGCATCAGTTGACAGAAACAGGGGGAAATAAAACAGTAGAAGAGGAATGGGTAGCATTGAGAGATGAAATAGTGAAGGCAGCAGAGGACAAAATAGGTAGAAAGGCAAGACCTACAAAAAATCCTTGGATATCACAGGAAATACTAAATTTAATTGATGAAAGGAAAAAATATAAAAATGCAGTAAATGAAACAGGCAAAATGGAGTACAGACGACTAAGAAATGAGATTGACAGGAAGTGCAAAATGGCTAAGCAGGAGTGGCTAGAAGCCAAATGCAAATCTGTAGAAGAATGTATAAATAGGGGAAAAATAGACACAGCCTACAGGAAAATAAAAGAAACATTTGGAGATAATAAAAACAGCTCTATGAATATAAAGGACTCTGATGGAAAACCAGTTCTCAGCAAAGAAGGGAAAGCTGAAAGGTGGAAAGAGTACATAGAGCAGCTCTACAAAGGAAATGAACTTAGAGACGATGATGTAGGAAGGTAAGAGGAAGTAGATCAAGATAAAATAGGAGATACTATACTGAGAGATGAATTTGACAGAGCCCTGAAAGACCTAGGTCGGAACAAGGCCCCAGTAGTAGATGACATACCCTCAGAGCTACTAAAGTCTCTGGGAGAGCCAGCCATGACAAAACTATTTGAACTGGTGTGTAGGATGTATGAGACAGGCGAAATACCCTCAGACTTTAAGAAGAATGTAATAATCCCCATTCCAAAGATGTCAGGCGCAGACGGGTGTGAAAATTACAGAACCATCAGTTTGATAAGTCATGGCTGCAAAATTTTAACACAAATTATCTACAGGAGAATGGAAAAGCTGGTAGAAGCTGACCTCGGGGAAGATCAGTTTGGATTCAGGACGAACGTAGGAACCCGGGAGGCAATACTCACTTTACGTCTTATCCTAGAAGATAGATTAAGGAAAGGCAAACCTACATTTTTAGCTTTTGTAGATTTAGTAAAAGCTTTTGACAGTGTTGACTGGAATACACTCTTTCAAATTCTGAAGTCAGCAGGGGTAAAATACAGGGAAAGGAGAGTTATTTACAACTTGTAAAAAGGCCAGACCGCCGTTATTAGACTCGAAGGGCATGAAAGGGAAGCATCAGTTGAGAAGGGAGTAAGACAGGGTTGTAGCCTTTCTCCGATGCTATTCAATTTATACATCGACCAGGCAGTGAAAGAAAGCAAGGAAAATTTTGGAATAGGGGTTAAAGTTCAGGGGGAAGAAATAAAAACATTGTGTTTTGCTGATGACATTGTAATTCTGTCCGAGACAGCAAAGGACCTGGAAGAGCAGTTGAGTGGAATGGACAGTGTGTTGAAGAGAGCGTATAAAGTGAACATTAACAAGAGCAAAACAAAAATAATGGAATGCGGTCTTAGAAAATCAGGTGATGCCGAAGGAATTAGATTAGGTAACGAAACAATGAAGGTGGTAGATGAGTTTTGTTATTTGGGTAGTAAAATAACATGCGATGGTCGCAGTACAGAGGATATAAAGTGCAGAATGGCAATGGGAAGAAAAGCATTTTTGAAAAAGAGAAATTTGCTAACATCAAATATTAATTTAAGTGTAAGGAAGTCTTTGCTGAAGACATTTGTGTGGAGTGTTGCCTTGTACGGGAGTGAAACATGGACGATAAGCAGTGCGGACAGGAAGAGGATAGAGGCTTTTGAAATGTGGTGTTACAGAAGAATGCTGAAGATTAAGTGGGTAGATAGTATAACTAATGAAGAGGTACTTAACAGAATTGGTGAGAAAAGGAATTTTTAGCACAACCTGACTAAAAGAAGGGATCGCTTGGTAGGACACATTCTTAGACATCGAGGAATCGTAAATTTAGCATTGGAGGGAAGTGTGTAGGGTAAAAATCGCAGAGGGAGACCAAGAGACGCGTATAGTAAGCAGATTCAAGTGGACGTGTGTTGTCGTTCTTATGAGGAGATGAAAAGGCTTGCTCAGGATAGAGTAGGGTGGAGAGCTGCATCAAACCAGTCTCCGGACTGAAGACCATAACAACAACAACAACGTAAAGATAGTCCTAAGATATCAAGATCAAAAAATGTGCAGTTTTTAATCATGAGAGCGAAGAAATGCACGAGGAGGTAAAGGAAATTATGCAGAAAATTAAGGAAGAAGTAAACTTAATTGTGATGGGAGACTGAAATTTGGTAGTAGGAAAAGGAAGGGAAGGAAAAATAGTTGGTGAATATGGACTGGCCAAAAGGAATGAAGAGGAAACCGCCTGGGAGAATTTTGCACGGAACATAATTTCATCCTAACAAACAACTGGTTTAAGAATCACGAAAGAATGTTGTATACGTAGAAGAGGTCAGGAGACACCGGAAGGTACCAGATAGATTTTATAATGGATATCTAAACCAGGTTTTAAACAATAAGACATACCTAGGGGCATTTACAGACTCTGACCATTGGTCATGAACTGTAAGCTGGAAAAAAAAAAAAACCGCAGAAAGGTAGGAAAATAAGGAGGTGGGACGTGGATAAATTGAAGGAACATCAAGTTACTGAGAATTTCAGAGGGAGTTTTAGGCAACAATTCACAAAACGGGAGGAGGGGTGGGGGAATAAAACAGTAGAATTGGTAGCGTTGAGAGATGAAATAGTGAAGGCAGCAGAGTACAAAATGGGTAAAAAGGCAAGACTTTAAAAAAGTCCTTGGATATCACAGGAAAATTCTAAATTTAATTGATCAAAGGATAAAGTATAAAAATGCAGTAAATGAAACAGGCAAAATGGAGTACAGACGACTAAGAAATGAGATTGACAGGAAGTGCAAAATAGTTAAGCAGAAATAGTTAGAAGGCAAATGCAAGTCAGTAGAAGAATGTTTGAATAGGAAAAACGTAGATACCGCCTACAGGAAAATAAAAGAGACATTTGGAGACAAGAAAAGCAGATCTATGAATATAATTAAGATGGGAAACCAGTTCTCAGCAAAGAAGGGAAAGCTGAAAGGTGGAAAGCGTATTTAGAGGGGCTCTACAAAGGAGTTGAAGTTAGAGAAAATATTGTAGGAAGGGAAGTAGATGAAGATGAAATAGGAAATACTATACTGAAAGATTAATCTGACAGAGCACTTAAAGACTTAAGTCGAAACAAGACCATTGGAGTGGACGACATTCCCACATGCTACTGAAGCTCTGGGAGAGCCAGCCACGACAAAAGTATTTTACCTGGTGCGTAAGGTTAACGAGACAGGCGAAATGTCTCACCACTTGCACGACTGGTCTCATGAACACCTCGTTGTCACCATGGATGGGACATCTGCCAGAGTGTAAATGAAAGTGATTTGTGAGTCTCTCAGCAATGAGTTCTTTTACGAAGGATTGCCGTGCCTTACCGGGATAGAGCATTGACTCGTGAGTTTCGACATCCAAGAGTGGCACAATGATATGAAAATAATTAGGTGCCTGAACACTAAATGATTGTCAGCATAGGTTTATGTTCTCATTCGTCCGACATCCAAGAGAGAATCATGGATGTTGACAGAGCAGGTGTGAACGCACAAAAATCATATTACGAAAAATCATTACGAAATCATTACGAAAATCATTTAAGGTCCAAAAATCATTTTTGAGACCCAGGCGTGTCTAG
This sequence comes from Locusta migratoria, assembly GCA_026315105.1. Taxonomy (NCBI): domain Eukaryota; kingdom Metazoa; phylum Arthropoda; class Insecta; order Orthoptera; family Acrididae; genus Locusta; species Locusta migratoria. Next base: position 325,224,494 of record CM048749.1, read on the forward strand.
AATGTGGAGCCCCTACCTCTAATTATCTTGTTCTGGCCGTATATTAATGGCAGCAAGGTTTAGCGGTTCACAAATGCATTGTGCAATTATTAGGTGATTTTAATTTTTATTATTGATTGCTTATTTAGCTTGACCAGATCAGGGCCTTGAGGGCCTCTCTTACATATGACCAGGAAACAACATATACAAAATATATTACAAAAATATCACACTAAAAATAAAATAATAATAGATGACAAAATTAATAATAATGGGCGCCTCTTTTGCGAGACAGGGTGCTATATCAGTTCAGAACTGTCTGCATCTCATCTTCTTCCTAGTATAATGCCATGGTAGGACCAGGGTGTGAGCATTGCATCTACCAGCTGATGCCCTTGAGGAAGCTGCGGAAGTTCGACCCTCGTCAGCACAGGCCGCAGCTCAGCGCCGAACACAGTTTTGAAATTATAAAATGCACCAAAATTAGTTAATAGTTTGGAAAAAATATATAACTTATACCACCCGGGTACCTCTCCTTGTGCGAGTAGTGTGTCTCTCTACACTCGAAAAATGTCTGAAGCCCAACAACATTTAGAGGGGATAGAATACATGGAACACCTGACATGGGCGTCTTTCAGGCGTAGTGAGAATTAGTAGCCGCATGCGCACGTGTCTCGTTCTTGTCTGCCATTTGCAAGTGAAAATCTCACGGTACAGAGTACCAGAGGGTATAGAGCATGTGAATGCCTACTACGCCACCAAAAACTGCCTAACGATCAGCAGCTCGAATGAACTTTGCAACTGAAGTCAAGCTGAAGTGAGCAAGTCCAATAGGGAAATTGCTGCGCATGTTGGAGAGAATTGGCAGTGCTCTTGATGATATTGTTGGCAATGTCGGTGATCCAAAAGGGTGAAGACGCCTGAAAGCATCGAGAAGACACACGCTCTGCTTCAAACCAGCCCCTGGAAACCTATTAGACGAGCTGCATAACAGTTGGGACTCAATCGAGAGGCAATGTGACAAATTGTTGTTGAAGACCTCATGTCATCCAATACGAAATTCAAATGCATCAGCCATTAAGCCCCATAGCTGTTGTGTTCCGCCAAGACAATTCTCCACAGAATTCACGAATATGACTTTGATTTGAATACGGTTTGGTTTATCTACATCTACATCTTACAGATACTCTTCAAATCACATTTAAGTGGTTGGCAGGTGGTTCATTCACTTTCACAACCTTTCTCTGCCGTTCCATTCTCTAATAACGCGCGGGAAGAAAGATCATCTAAATCGCTTCGTTTTCGATCTGATTTCTTTTATTTTATTGAGATGGTGATGCCTTCCTATGTATATGGGTGCTAGCAAAATCTTTTCACATTCAGAAGTAAAAGTCGGTAATTGAAATTTCACAAATCTCGCCGCAACGAATAACGTCGTTTCTTTAATGATTTCCACCTCAAATCGTGCAACATTTCAGTGACGCTTTGCCCCCAGTAGCGTGACAAAACAAGACGAGCTACCCTTCTCTGAACTTTCTGAATATCTTCCACCAGTCCCACACGAACAAGTGTGATGTAGGCAGTCTCTTTGGTGGAGCTGTTGCATCTTCGAAGCGTTCTGCCAATGAAACCTAACCTTTAGTTCCCCTTCCCCACAATATTTTCTAGGTGTTCTCTCCATTCTAAGTTGTTCGTAATTGTAACTCCTCGGTATTTGGTAGAATTTACGACGACTCGCGTCTCCAATCGCACAATTTGGGGCGATATTCCATAAGCACGCAATTTCATTACAAGCCGCTTGTGTCACAATGTCAAAAGCCTTCCGGAAATCCATAAGTATGGAAGACGACATTAAATTTGGATGGGTTCGTCAATATGCAAAATTGGCACATTTGTGGGGACGGAAAATCCGTATTTCGCGATCGGGAAGTCTCTTTGCTTTCAAAGGATTAGTACATGGTGTGTAATATCCAGTCATGGAATGATCGGTGCGTGAAGGTGTTGTGTGATTATTTCGTCCCCATTATCGAAAGTAACCCTGATTAAGACGTAAGGTTCATGCAAGAAAGAACTCGAAGCCATCAAAGCAGGAGTTTTCGTGATGTCCCGGAGGAGCACTTTGGTGAGCGCAGTTTTTCTCTGGGCTACTCGATTGGGCGGCACATTCTGCGGATCTGAACACATGCGAATCATTTTTGTGGGGCTGTATGAAAGACAAGGTGCATACTAATAACCCCAAAACTATTGCTGAACGGAACGCAGCTTCCGACATTTTAATGGCCAGTGCAGAATTTCGCTACCCGTGCCCGCCACATAATCGCCACGGAAGGCAGGCATATCGCAAATTTCATAACCTAAATCCGTATATCTATAGTGACGATTACATGTTGTATAAGGTATGTACACGAAGGAGTTTTTAACTAATTTACTGTTCAATAGAAGATAGGCTAAGGAAAGGCAAACCTACGTTTTTAACATTTGTAGATTTGGAGAAAGCTTTTGACAATGTCGACTGGAACACACTCTTTGAAATTATGAAGATAATAGGGGTAAAATAAAGGGAGGAGAAGTGTTATTTTCAACTTATATGAAAACCACACAGCGGTTATTAGAGTCGGAGGGCATGAAAGGGATGCAGAGGTTGGGAAAGGAGTAAGACAGGGTTGTAGCCTTTCTCCAATGTTGTTCAATCTGTACATTGAGCAAGCAGTGAAGGAATGCAAGGAAAAAATTGGAAAGGGAATTAAAGTGCAGGGAGAAAAAATAAAAATTTTGTGGTTTGCCGATGACATAGTAATTCTGTCAGAGACCGCAAAGGATCTGGAAGAGCAACTGAATGGAATGGACAATGTCTTGAAAGAGGGTATAAGATGTACATCAAGAAAAGTCAATCAAGGATAATGGAATGTAACGTCAGAAAGTCAGGCGATGCTGAAGGAATTAGATTAGGTAATGAGACAATAAAATTAGTAGATGAGTTTTGTTATTTGAGTAGCAAGATAACTTCTGATGGCTGAAGTAAAGAAGGTATAAAATGCAGAAAGGCTATGGGAAGAAAAGCGTTTCTGTAGAACCGAAATTTGTTGACATCCAATATTGGTTTAAATGTATGGAAGTCCTTTCTGAAATCATTTGTCTGGAGTGTAGCATTGTATGGAAATGAAACGTGGACGATGAGGAGTTCAGACAAAAAGATTACAGAACCTTTGGAAATGTGGTGCTACAGACGAATGATGAAACTAATGACGTAACTAAAGAGCTGCTCAACAGAATTAAGGAGAAAAGATTTCCGGGATATCCTAAGAGAGGGGATAGATTAGTGGAACACTTTGTGAGACATCATGGAACCGTCAACTTAGCATTAGAGGGAAGTGTGTGGGGTAAAAATCATTGAGGGAGACCGAGGAACGAATACAGTAAGCAGATCCAAAAGGATGTAGGTTGCCGAACTTATTCTCAGATGAAGAGACTTGCACAGGACAGGGTAGCGTGGAGAGCTGCATCAAACTAGTCTGCGGACTGACGACCACAACAACACAGTTCAATCATTGTCACCCTAGGAGTATATTAAAAATAGGTTCTACATGTCCCCTGGATAATTACTCGTGGTGTTACAGACGCATAAAGCATTTCTGTGGCCGCGGTGGAATGGTGTATTTGTTGTCCTTAGCAAAAGTTAGTTTAAGTACTCTGTAAGCCTAGGCAGTGATAACCGGAGTAGTTACGTCCCATAGATTTACGAACATTTGAACATTTCATATTTCTGTTCCGTTTTCAGCTATCAAGAAGTGAAAGATTTTGTAGTACAAAATGGCTACTCTTCGAAGACAGTAACAACATTGGTATGAATCTTACGAATATTTTCCTCCCATTCAATTGCAATTTTTACATTGCAAAGTTTGGTGGCACAGGCATTGAAATAAATGAAGTGTACAAGGTGGACGAAACCTCTCCCCTCACGACGTCACACCTCGGAACCTGGGACGCTGAACGAGGACTCCACCTGAAGAACAGCCATTTGTACAGCAGAAGAGCTGGGCTCGGCGGTCACACCTTCCAGGTGAGGTTACCTGTGCGCATGAGTAGCCTGTTCAACGCCTCACACAGCTGCTGATTTAAGTAACTTTTTGTCTTCCAGGTCGTGTCCTTTACCTCTGCAAACATCCACTTTTCAGAGGAAGTGCTGAAAATATTGACATGCGTCACCAACAGCACGTATGTAACGAACAAATCAGTTGTCAATGAATTGCACTAAAACCACCCATAATTTTAAAACGCTTTTCTGAAACATCTTGAGAGGAGGGATAAAATAAGAACCGTGTCTACACATAAAAGTCAGATGAATAATTGAGGGCCATATTGTGTAGAAGTATTCCTTAACTTTCTATAACTCACACACTTTACTCTCTCATTGCTGCAGGTATAAAATGGTGGCCTACCCACAGCAATTACCAGGCTACGAGGATGAGAACAAAACCTGGAATGGGTTGATTGGAATGCTACAGCAAGGAAGAGCAGAAATTATACTTGACCTACTCACACTAACAGCCGACAGGTTCCGTGTCGCTGACTTCTCCACAACCGTGTATGACGACAGGTACAGAATACCTCGCACCTATGACATATTTAGTTTCGTACTCCTTCCTAATGGATGGTAGCATTTGTCTCGAACGTGTACTGCCGCATATAATATTCCTAAGTTGTTTTTACATATTTTCTATTCTGTTATTACTAATTCTTCCCTGGTATTCTTACTAAATTAAGGTTTTCTTTGAGACTCGATACGATCAAATTTAAGAATATTTAATAGTAATAATAGTGATGAAATTAGACATCCAATGTGGAATTAATTTATTAAGAGTTAAATTAATTATAAATTGGAAACTTTGTTACGCTTCTAAAAGTTTTTAATTTTTTCAAAATAAAGACTAAAAATTGTTCTATAAAAGTATATGTATATACAGGGTTGTCGTAAATTCCCGTTACAACCTTCTAGGATTTGTAGAGGGTAGTGAGTACAGTACATAACATTTTGAACAGTAACCTACGTCGGAAACGTATCGTTTCCGTTCCACGACGGTTTCAATTCAGGTGATTATCTCATCCACTCCTACTTCAGCAATGTAATTAAGAGTGACCCAGTACAATTGTTGCACTCAATTTGAAAAGAATACTGAATCGTTCCGTTGTTACTTATGTGTTTTCATTACAATTTACACCTAATGGTGGACATTAGTCGACGACAACAAGAACTCAGCACCAACCGAAACGTACTGATGCATTCCAACAGCGGCTCGATGTAGCGACCACCAACGTTGTTACACACATTGTACCTTCGAAGCAAGTTCTGGTGCACTCTCTCCATCCCACCTGGTGTTTCTTCAATGTCTTGTGCAGTGGCCAGAGCTCGTGCTAGAAGATCTTCTTCTGTCTCCACAGCTGTCTTAGAAAAGAGGCTCTTCATGCGAACTCACAAGAAGTAGTCCATAGGGGTTCGGCAAACGTTGCGGCCACTCGGTTAGACCACCACGGCCTATTCATCTTTCACCAAATAGTCTGTTGAGATGTCTCTTGACAGCCAGTGAAAAATGAGGTGCTGCACCATCATGCTGAAACCACATTTCCTGACATTCAATGGCATAACATCCAATAATAGGTCCAATACATTTCGTTGGAAGACTATGTGGGACCTGTGAGCTTGAATGGAAGGAGGTATGGTTCAATCACATCACTGTCCAGAATACCTGCCCACACGTTAATTCCAAACCTCTATTGAAACTCCTGAACGTGCGAGGCATGACTGTTTTCGTCCAAACAGACTATTTCAAGCATTCTATGTCACTGTCAACAACTCCAACAACCGCTTGTTTATTCCTCCACCGGGGTACCCCAGGGGTCCATCCTCTCCCCCCCCCTCCTCTACCTCATTTACTCGGCTGACATACCACAACCCCAGCCTCTGTCCACCTCTTTCATTATGCTGAAGACACTGTCTTCCTAGCCCTTGCTCCCTACCTTGCATGTTCTCAGAACCTTCTCCAGTCTCACCTATCCAAATTCTCCCGTCTGTCAACCCCACCAAATCCCAGGCAATCATTATAGGTCGTACCACCAAATCCTTCCATCACCGCGACCTGTACCTCACACTCCATGACCGTCCCATTCCTAAAACCTCCACCCTCAAATACCTTGTCCTTACCCTGGATCGCTCCCTTTCCTGGAACCCTCTCTCGCTTCACCCTCCTCAACCTTCTTTCCTATCATTCCTTGATGCGTCCTGTCATTTGCAGTTTCCATCCCGCTTGGATCTCCACCTCCCCCACGTATTATAAGTACCTCCAAATCCTAGAACGCCACACCCTCCACCTCGCTTACTGCATCCGCCTCCCTTTCCCCACGCGGATCCTCTGTGATCTCGTTCCTTTCCCTCACCTTCTAAAGATCCTGGAGCATATCCATATCCTCTACACTACCCATACAATTGAATCCAGTCACCCTGTTGTATCTCCCCTGCTGCTGAACCCGAGGTATCGGCCACGCTGGTACCAGCATATCCCTCCCTCCCTACACCTTCAGACTCCACATCTTCTCGCAGGGTAACTTTGCCACCTCTCCCAGATGACGCCCTCTGTCCTGATATTTTCCTATCCTATCAGCCCTAATCCCTCTCCTACCCATATATTATGTGCCCCCCTCCACTCTCACTCCTTTCCCTTTCCTCAAAAATGTTCAAATGTTTGTACATCTTATGGGACTTAACTACGGGGTCATCAGTCCCTAAACTTACAAACTACTTACGAACTAGGACGGCAAAAATATCCATGCCCGAGGGGGGATTCGAACCCCCGACCGTAGATTTCCCTTGCCTCCCCCGCTTGTATCTCGCTTCCCCTCCCTCTGAGTTCTTACATTTTCCTCCCCCCTCCTTCACCCCCCTCCTTCGCGCCACCATTCCTACCCCTCTCCCCCTGTGGGTTTCAGTGCTTTACTTTTTAATAGTGTTTTAACAGTGCTCCATGCTAAATTGTTGTGTCAGTGTCAAGTGGTGATGTGCTTTTAAGACTTCAGCAACCGCCCCATAGGCAGAACAAGGTGTTGCCTTGTTTTTTAATTGTCTCTCTGTTATCGTCACCATTCACTTTGCTAAATCTATGAGTTTTTTTACCCACTATGGCAGTTTTTAATACTGACTATATGTGTTTTAAAGACTTTTTTCCATTGTTTTTAATTCACCAATTTTATCTCCTGTTTTATTGTTAAATTCAACGTCTTTCTCTTATTTTCAATTGTTAAATTCAACATATTCCATTCCAAACATATTCCATTTCAAACTACCTTTCATGCCGTCAAACTCACATGTACACTGGACTGAAGAGCAGCGTACGAGGCTGCTGCCAGCCTGCCCCATGGGGCATTAAAATACAATAAAGGAAAAAAAGAAACACCGTGTATATAGAATTTTAATGTGAGAAATACAACTTTACAATTTTACATTTGTAGTATCGGTGGACGAGAATGAAGTTTCAATTTGAATCGACCAGTGGTCACATGACCAAGTTTTGCAGCCACAAGATACCACGGAAACGGGGTCATTTTGTCTGCAGCTCTGGAAAAAGAAGGATCTTTGCGGCTAGGAGCCGCTTGTGATCGTATGATACGAATGTTTTTCTGTGAACTTCTGGTCCACTGAAATAGCTTTACTTTCATTTGATCGCCCACCGGACTATGAGATATAGGGATCTAAATAAATGTGTATCGATAAATTTGCTGATTATTTCTTTGTAAATGCACAAATGGAACCGGGTATAGACTTTCACTTTAATGCAAAGCCACACAACCAGCGCCTAAACAGCAAAACGTACCAATAAACTACAGGTTGTGTGTGCGTGAACTGCTTCCGTTGAGCCGGCCGCGGTGGCCAAGCGGTCTGCGGCGCGCCAGTCACGGTCTGCAAACCCCTACGGCCGGGGGCTCGAATCCCCCCTCAGGTATCTAGTATTAGTTAGTTCATAAGTACTTTGTAAGTTCAGGGACTGATGACCCCGTAGTTAAGTCCCATAAGCTCTACAAACATTTGAACTGCTTCCGTTGAAGGTCGTGTTTAAAAATGAACAATGGGACACAATACCGACCACAAACCGGTAACGTTGCAGTTATATCTTCCCAAAATACTCCAAATAAAACTAAGTCTACCATCCGCCTTCTCCGTGACTATGCTCCTTTCATTTCATACCGATTTGCAGTGTTTCTCTGTAATACTTAATCTAAGCTACTGTGTCAAGCAGTTATGTCACTAGTAATCCTGTATTCGAACATTATGGAATTGTTAACCTACTGATCTACATGACTTTAAATTAGTAATGGTGATCACAGTATTTTCGGGTTTATTTTGTACAGAATAAGGTCCCTGTCGAGGTTATTGAAAACGGTAGTTATCGACTCAAAATATTCAAATGTTTGTAAATCTATCGGACCAAACTGCGTGGTCATCAGTCCGTAGCTTACAAACTACTTAAACCTAGGTAAACTAACCTAAGGACAACACACACACCCATGACCCAGGGAGGACTCGAACCTCCACGGCGATCAACCACGCGCTACGCAGCGAGACGCTTTAGACCGCTCGGCTACTCCACCGCGGCAGTTATTGACGCACCTAAGTCCTATTGTTTCATACTTTTGAATTATTTATCATGCAGTGATAATTTTGCAGCGGTATTCACGGACATATGTAGATACTGTGTGCAAAGTATGTTGCAAATAGAGTCAACAGTTAAAAATTTATAAATTAAAACGTTATACCTGATGTTGAAGAACCACTGAATGAACAGAGAAAATACACTAGGCGATAAGCAATTCTTTCTTTCATCATTTAACGGAGGTGTCAGTGACAAAAAAAATTACATGAAGCTTTAAAATAAAATGTGAAGTTTTTTTAAAACATATGTGAAGTTTTTTAGAAGCTGCTAAATGTTACAACTTTCGAATAATTTGAAATATTTTACTGCTGTCAACTTCTACAGCTGCCTCTTCCTCTTCCCGTTGCTAATGGATTGCGGAAAAAACGATTGCCAGTATCCCTTTCAGTAGGCTCTAATCTATGTTTATCCTTATGGCCTTCTCGTGTGGTATACATAGGTGGTAAACTGTACAGGGTGTTCGAAAATAGTGTACAATACTTTGAGAGATGGTAATACCCAACATAAGAATGGGAACGTATACTTTCTGAATTATGCACACTTGTTCACAGTGACTCCGTTTGTGACAGACTATGGATTCACTTAGAAAACAAATAGCGTACTATACTGTGTGGACAATTCGTTGCCTCCGTGATCCGTCTACAGGGTTAGCTACTGTTAGGAAACGAGCAGCGTAATGTACTGCGTGGACAAGTCGTTACCTCTGTGATCCGTCTACAGGGTTTGCCACTGTCGCCTGTAGAGCCGGTCATCTCAGCCTTCATGCTCGCTCGTAGCCAACACCGCATAGAATACAAGGCCTCACAATTGCCGTGCCCACGTCACACCGAGAGATGGCGGCTGTCAGTTGACTGACTGCCTGCTGGGGTACGCCCACCGCCGCTTAGCAGCCGGTCAGTCAGATTGCGTCTGCCGCCTCTCGATGTGACGTAGGCAATGCAGTTGTCGCTGCCAACGGGAAATACAGGCCCCAGCGCTGACGTGATGCCACGTAAGCAAGGTAGTTCCAAACCGGCGCGATCTATAGCTCTGTGGCTGTCCGCTATAAGGCAATGGTCTGTGCCCCAGCGGCCGGCCAATCGGCTAGCGATCGCGCCGGCTCGGAACCACCTTGCTCATGTGGCATGATGTGTGCGCTGAGGCCTGTCTTTCTCGCCGGCCACGGGCAGTATTCAGGCCTTGTCTTCTAGGCGCTGTTGTCGTAGCTCGACCCCGCTTTCCTTCATACTCGCAGCCACAGGGGGCAATGGGACACTGCGAGTCAGCCACGGCTAGCCTGCTATGAGTTTGCACTGTGTTTGTGAGACTCGTGTAGACTCGTAGACCCATAATGCTCGTAGAAGCTTGCAGTACTCGTGAGACTCGCAGACTCGTAACGCACATAGGATCTCTCAGCGCCGTTTCTTACAATGACGACTAAAAAGTCGTTCTGAGAGTGTTAGCAGACGGAAAGTATATTTTTCTGGACAGCCCTGGAACAAGTAGCAATAGTTCCTGCTGGGACAATTTTCAGGTATCAATAAGAATTGAATGTCATTTCATGTTACATGAAATATCAGATTTTTCTGAAGTTTATTTTTATAGTCATTTTAAACAAGAGTGCTGAAGATTTATTTTCACATTACTTACCTTGTAAACAGTTACAAATTAAACTTGTGGTAATGATGTTGTTGAAGCATTATGTTTCTTTGAGAAGGTTGTTACAGATGCGCACGTTGTGCACTCATAACGGATATTCTTTACGTGAGATCCTAAACAGAAATATTGCGTTAAACATTTTTTGCAATAAATTTCTTCCACACGCTCATATATATATATATATATATATATATATATATATATATATATATATATATACACCAACGTATGTACATACACCGCAATTAACTGTAAGGTGTGTGGTGGAGGGTACCTCGTCCCACTACTAGTGATTGCTTTATATATCCCATTCCCAAATAGAACGAGGGAAAAGCGAATGGCGTATGTCCTTCTATGAGCTCTAATTTCTCTCCTTTTACCTTTGTGGTCTTTATGCGAAATGTAAGTTGGCGGCTGCAGAATCGCTCTGTAGTCGGATTCAAATTCCGTCCCTCTAAATTTCTTCAACAGTATTTACTTCTAATGATCCCTTCGTCTGTTTAGGACTACTTAGAAAAGGTATGATTTTTATTCAATAGTGGATATAAATCATGTCTATCAGATTTTTGCATTCATGATTTAAATCACCTCATTATCACAAGTCCAATTAGGCGTAAATAGTGAAGCACTTCGCTGATTGACCGAGCGAGGTGGCGCAGTGGTAACACACTGGACTCGCATTCGGAAGGATGGTGGTTCAAATCCACCTCCGGCCATCCAGATTTACGTTTTCCGTGATTTTCCTAAATCACTCCAGACAAATGCCGGAATGGTTCCTTTCAAAGGGCACGGCCGATTTCCTTCCATATCCTTACCCAAGCACTCTGAGCGTAAGCTTCGTCTCTAATGACCACGCTGTCGACGGGACGTTAAACTCCAAGCTTCCTCCTTCCACTTCGCTGATTGTGCAGTTTTCTGATGAGGCATCAGGAGCTCCACTGAATGAAACTTTATTAGAGAGCCTGCTATTAAAGACTACATTTCTATAGAGGGTTCTGCTCCCGTGGATTAATAATATTTTGGTGAGCAGTGCTACATTTCGTTATCCGGCTAGTTTTTTTCTATTTTCTGTCATATCATGACAATTTGGAACCTGCACTCGGTTTTAGTGAGTTCTTTAACGTGACCATATTAATTCTAAGGTTTATAACAGGATTAACGCTAGATTTCCAGAACATTGTACGCACAAATTACACCCTCCGGTATGTAAATCTTTGTCGAAAGAATATTGCTTTTCCACTCACAAAACACAGAATGAGAGTGCTCGTAGAGAATTGACCAATGAACGACGTACATTTAACTACAAACTACGCAGGGCCAGAAGGAGTATATAATGTTCTTTGGGGATGTTACTTTCGCCGACTTGAGTATGAGGTACTTTGTGACAGAAATAAAATCGAAGTGACAGTTCAAACAATAGCTACACACACATTCTATAGTTTCTTTCTTATGCGAGGTGGAGCACTGTCTTTTCAGAACAAAGGATTTTATATTACTTTACGCACAATGAATCATTAAAGAGATCTCCAAACATGTTTTACAGTTCAAAGTTAAGTAAACCAGTTATGAGCCAGAAGATTGTTTGAACACCATAGTGCTTAACCAAACAGGGAGCTGTTGGAGGTGGTATACCGTTTGCTTTTCCACCCTTCGAATTGATTAAACCTACAGTGAAATTCAGATTCCTTCGCATATTGTGCGTTGATATTTTTCACGTTTACAAATATAAAATCCCTGTCAAATTGTTTGCCGTACGGGACGGCCACAGTCACGACAAATAGGGGCTGCGTCGCAACGGGAAGACATGTGTCCAAACCGCCAGCACTTGAAACAGCGCATGGGTGGAGGGATGTACGGTCGGACATCACATCTGTATACCATCACCTTGACCTTCTCGGGCAAGTTATCGCCGTCGAAGGCCAAGATGAAGGCCCAGGTTGCCACCCTATTGCTCTTACAGACAACCTGGACGCAATGGACATGGACACCACAGACCCTCAGCGGGTGGCGGCAAGTGACACTGAGGCGCACCACGTCTCTTAATCACTTTCACGCCTCCCCAGTCCTTAGGCAGCACTTTCCTCCAATGGAAATGCGGCGGTTATTTTTCCCACCTGGCAGAGTTAAAAAACTTTTAAGCTCTTCCCATGTACTGTGCGTTGCCCTCCAGGAATCCCGGCTTCCAGCAACGCAAACCCCAGCCCTTCATGGCTATCGTGGGTTTTATAAGAATCGTCCTGCGTATGATTGAGCATCTGGTGGAGTCTCCATCCATGTCATCAACTCTGCCTACAGTGAATCTGTGCCTCTTCAAACACCTTTGGAGGCAGTGGCTGTTCGGATCAGGACACCACTAGTTATAACTGCCTGCAGTGTTTATCTTCCACCTGATGGTGAGGTCTCCTCCAAGTGTAAGCTGCACTGATTGCTCAGCTCCCCCCACCTTTCCTCGTCATGGGCGATTTAAACGCCCATAACCTTTTGTGGGGTGGAGTCATGATTGCTAGCCGAGGTAGGGAGGTTGAAAATATTGTCTCCCAGCTCGACCTTTGTATTTTAAACACAGGTGCTCCCACGCATTTCAGTGTGGCACACGGCACCTACTTGGCCATCGATCTCTCTATTTGCAGCCCTGGCCACGTACCATCTCTTCATTGGAGAGTGCATGACGACTTGTGTGGCAGTGACCACTTCCCGATTTTTCTGTCACTGCCCCAGCGTCATTGCCCTAGCCGTTTGCCCCATTGGGCTCTTTACAAAGCTGACTGGGATGCGTTTACGACTGCTACCACTATTCTATCTTTGCTGGAAACTAACATTGAGGTGGTGGTCGACAATTTCACAGACGTCATTGTCTCTGCAGCTCAGTCTGCAATCCCCTCTTCTTCTGGTTCATCCCGGCAGAGGTCCGTGCCCTGGTGGTCGCCGGAAATCGATGACGCAATCAGAGAACGTAGGCGGGCTCTTCAGCGTCATAAACGGCACCCATCAGTGGCCAACCTCATCACATTCAAGCGACTTCGTGCCAAGGCTCGGCAACTTATCAAACGAGCCAAACAAGAATGTTGGGAGAGGTATGTCTCGACCTTAGCTTCTCGTGTCTCTCCATCTCAGGTGTGGACTAAGATCAGGCGCGTCTATGGCCACCAGACTCCTGTTGGCGTCCCTGGTCTTTCTACCCATGAGGCTCTGTGTATAGACCCGAGTGTGATTTCTGAACATCTTGCTGATTACTTCGCTCGGTGCTCTGCATCTGCTAACTACAGTGTCGCATTTCGCTCCCACATGGAGCATGTGAAGCGACAGCGCTGTTGGGAGTCCTACAACGCCCCATTTACCGAAAGTGTGCTGCTTAGAGCCTTGGCCAATTGCCCAGATACTGCGCCCAGTCCTGACTGTATTCATGCACAGGTGCTGAAACACCTCCTGTGGGATTCTCAGCGCCATGTCCTTCACATATTAAACCGCAGTTGGGGCGGTGGCGAGTTTCCGTCCCAGTGGCGGGAAGCCGTCGTCATACCGGTGCTGAAGCCTGGCAGGGACCCACTGGAGGTTGACTGTTATTGCCCCATCTGCCTGACCAACGTTCTATGCAAGTTACTCGAACGTATGGTCACACGTCGCTTGACATGGGTGCTCGAGTCACGGGGCCTTCTGGCGCCATCGCAGGGTGGATTTCGCCAGGGTCGTTCTACGACAGATAATCTGGTGTGCCTGGAGTCAGCGGTTTGAACAGCTTTTTCCCGTCGTCAGCACCTCATTGCGGTTTTATTCGACCTTCAGAAGGCCTAAGACACCATGTGGCGGCATCACATCCTTGCTAAGCTGCATGAGTGGGGCCTATGTGGGTCACTTCCCATCTTAATATCAAATTTCCTCCGACTCCGCACGTTTCGGGTCCGAGTCGGTGTTTCCCATGGTTCGCCCCACGTCCAACAAAATGGGGTCTCACAGGGGTCTGTGCTGAGTGTCTCGCTGTTTTTGGTGGCCATTAATGGCCTGGCTGCAGCTGTGGGGTCATCGGTGTCTCCTTCACTGTACGCCGATGATTTTTGCACATCTTTCTGCTCCACCACAACAAGTGCTGCTGAACGTCAACTCCAGGTGGCCACCCACCAGGTTCACATGTGGGTCCAGCATCATGGCTTCCAGTTTTCCGCCGGCAAAACACGTGTGATGCACTTATGTTGGCGTTGGACAGTTCACCCCCACCCTGAACTCTATCTTGACGGCCAACTGTTTCCTGTCGTGGACACTCACGGATTCCTAGGACTGATCTTGATGCCCGAATGACTTGGATCTTTCATATTCGTTATCTGAAATGGGAGTGCGGGCGACATCTCAACGCTCTTCGATGTTTGGGCCATACCACATGGGGTCTGACCGAGCTGACCGCTCCACCCTGCTGTGGCTCTATACGGCCTTGGTGCAATCACGCTTAGATTTTGGGTGCCTCGCTTATAGCTCTGCATCACCTTCAGCGTTGCGCTTGTTGGACCCTATTCACCACTGTAGGGTTCGCATTGCGACGGAAGCTTTCTGAACCAGAACTGTGGCTAGTCTTCTAGCAGAGGCCGGGGTCCCCCCATTATGGGTCCGCCACCAGCAACTGTTGGCAGCGTATGCAGTCCGCGTATATAGTTCAACAGGACACCCTAACTGCCGCCTACGTTTTTCTACTGTGGCCGTTCGTCACCAGCAGCAGCGACCCAGGTCAGGGCACACAATAGCCGTCCGCGTGCAGTCCCTCCTGGGGGAGCTTGAGTCCTATCCTCTCCAACCTCCATTTCAGGCCCATTCACGCCCACCTCCATGGTGCCTGCCACGGCCATGTCTTCGTTTAGACTTGACCCACAAGCGCAAGGACTCGCTTCTCCCTGTGGCTCTCCGTCGCCAGTTTTTCGCTGTTGCTGCTGTGCACCCCAGCTACGACATAGTTTATACGGATGGCTCGATGGTCAACGGACGCATTGGCCTTGCCTACGTCCTCGGCCACCACGTTGAGCAGCAGTCTCTGCCAGAGGGCTGCAGTGTTTATACTGCAGAACTGGTGGCCATCTTCTGTGCTCTCGAGCATGTGCGATCCTGCTCAGGTGAGTCTTTCCTTATTTGTAGTGACTCCCTCAGCAGCTTACGCACTCTGGAACAGTGCTACCCACGTTCGCCATTGGTGATGGCCATCCGAGTGGCTGTTTTTGCCCTTGTTCAGTCTGGCAGGTCATTGGTGTTTCTGTGGTCTCCGGGTCACTTCGTCATCCCAGGCAACGAACGTGCCGATGGGCTTGCCAAACAGGCGGTTAATGCCCCTATCTTAGAGATCGGCCTCCCAGCTCCAGATCTCCGTACCTTGTTGCGCCGTCGGGTACATCAGCTTTGGGATGCTGAGTGGCGCAACCTGAGCAGGCCCAACAAGCTCCGGGTTGTGAAGGAGACTACGGCTGCGTGGCGCTCCTTAATACGTGAATCTCGCTGGGACTCGGTGGTTTTCTGTCGCCTCCGCATTGGGCACACGTGGCTTACTCATGGACATCTCCTTCGGGATGAGGACCCGCCCCAATGTCGGTGTGGCTTCTATTTGACAGTTGTCCACATATTGTTGGACTGCCCAGTTTTAGCTGCCTTGCGGAGAAATTTTAACCTCCCTGCTGTTTTATCAGAAGTTTTAGGTAACGATACTACAATGGCAGATTACGTTTTACGTTTTATTCGAGCAGGGTTTTTTTTTCATTCTCTCTAGTTAGAGATTTCCTAGTACTGCCGAGTGGTTGACTTTTCCTATTTTATTTTTATGGTCGGCCAACCACAGCCACCGGCTTCCTTGTTATAAGCTGTCTTTGTGTGATGGTCTCCTTTCGTTTTGTTTCTTGTCGTTTTAGATGTTTTATGGACTCAGTGGGATTCCTCTCCCACTTTACACGTAACTCTGTGCCTGTCTCTTTTACGCCCACAGTATTCTTTGGACGTTTTGTGGTGAAATGGGGGACTGATGACCGTTGCAGTTTGGAACCCCTTAAGCAATCCATTCAACCAACCAACCAACCCTATATTAATATAACCTATTTTGAACCCAATATTTTCATTTCCAATATCACCAAAAATATTTCAGGCATCCTGTAAACAAGAAAATTTACGTTACATACACTACTCAAAACAGGGGGTCAGGTGAGATATCATACACATTATATGGCAATGAATTTTGTTCAGATACTGATTAAAGTTGTAATTTGTGTGTGATACAGTACGATATTCTGCTGACTCAATTCTTTACTTGAGGTTTAAGGCTCCGTCAAACAGAGAGCGGGCAGCTCGCGCGGGCAGAACGCGCTGTTGTCCGCCGCGTTTCGCAGCAGTCAGCGACAGCGCGGGCAGCGCTCGGCGTTCCGGTTGTTGACTGGCACTGATAGTTTGTAAGTCAGCTGCGGAGTGTATGAACATGAACAGTAGTTCAGACGACGATGAATTTCTACTTCTCATTTGGCTTGCTTCAAAGAAGCGAAGAAAATAAGTTCATGAAATTAATATGAAACGAGAAGAATATGGTGAACTTCATCGTCTTTACAAAGGGCTTTGATTGTGTGAGACAGATTTTTCAGTTATTTTGAATGATTCGCTAACTGCATTGTCAGCTACGTAGAAAACATGTGCGGATAAAATGTCCAAGAAAAGAGTGGCTCAAGATATTATTGTTATAAAGAAATCAGTTGTCTCGTTTGGAGTTGTTAATCATGATGACATCTTTGTGGTTTTGATATGGGCAGTTAGAGCAGGCACAGTGACAGTGTTATTTTTTAAAACACTACATTTTTCCGCGGATTTATAGAAGGAGAAAATATTGTACCTCGAAAGCCATTGCAGGATACAAGCACTCGTGTGCTTCACGTGTTAGTAGGTAATGGTTTAAATTGCAGACTTATTTAATATGTCCCTTTCCTAAAGCTGCAGCTTTGGAAGAACCTCAAAAGGCCATTTACAATAAATGTCTCTGCAAGAGACGGCATGTAGTGGAAATTTTTGGTGAAAAATGGCGTGTCTTTTTAGGGCCTATAGACCTACAAACTGATGCTGTAAATAAAGATTTGGAAGCAGCATACTGTCTAATAATTTCCTCTGCAGCAATGCAAGCTGAACAAGAGGAGCAGATTGGTAACCTACAGACTAATACATTTTCGAAAACGCTAAGACTAAAAGAGAAACCAATTTCTTATGTATTTTGTCAATAACCAGTAACAAGGTATTGGTATCAAGTTGTTTGTACAGTTGGCAGCCAACAACTACCTTCTACGCCATCTGCGTTGATGTTTGTCCAACAGATGGTTTTTCTTAGGTTTTTAAACTTTATTTTGCACAACACAACCAGAAATGCACTGTAATTTTATATATGTCGCTTAATTCATTTTCTTGTAATAGTTTGGATTAGACAAGTAGGTATACATTGATATGTAATTATGAAAAATAAATTAATACCTGTTTGATTGAGACTTCTGCATATCTCCTTCCAACTTTCTGTCTTCTGAGACACATTGTTGTATTCTGGGTCACGTATGACATAGAGGTATGGCTTTGGACGCACCAAATCGACCAGTTTGTCTGTTTTCCGCTACTGCTCCCGCTTGCCCGCCTCGGGCTGCCAGCTCTCCGTTTAACAGAGCCTTTAACTAGAGCTAGGAGCCGTAGGGCTTCCATTTCTTTGGCTGTATTTTTTACATTACAAATGTAAGGAAAGAATCGCACTGCAAAAATACGTGAGAGGAGGTCAGGCGTCTTTCAACACAATATTGACCCATTTTGAACAGAACCTGGTGCCATTTGTTACGACTCCAAACCCCATGCTTCTCCGCCTACGTTTAATGTACGCATGGGTCGACCTTAGGCCAATGTGCGAACTCGTGGTGAATGATCTCAAATAATTGTATTACTTACCGACTAAGGCTCGTTTCTGACCAGTTCAATGTTGACAATTTTTCCTGTAGAGTTAATCATATCCTGTAATTTCATTTAGGCCCCTGTATGTATTAAAGGTTTTCCGATCGTAGTACCTGTTGACTCACCTCTAACCCACTTAATGTTGCGAATTGTGTCACCTAGCCAGGGAGGTTTCATATTTCAATGTAAAGTGAATGTAAATCGTATTTTGAAAAAGGGGAGACTACCGATTAATCTCATATTAAAATTGTCCTGTTCAAATAAAATAATCTCTATGATTGTTTCTAGATTGCACTGATGAGCTCTCCTCCTGGTCATTAAATAAGTTGCCTGTTGAGTGCTCACACAACTGCTGTGAAGATATGTCTATCTTCTTATACTGCCCATAACAACATTTCTTCTCGCTCTGCATGTTCGGTGGATCCATTTCCTCCTGTAAAGTTGTTTTTCGTTGCCCTAATTATTACTTTCACTTTTACTATTTTATGCTCGAGATCGCGGACTCAGTATTTGTTCATGATCTGTGTAAGACACTTCCACCAAGCATGGGACGCAGTGAGTGAGAGATCATTATTCTAGGGACCAAAATAAATTCCCTAGTCAGTCACTGTCAGAATAAGACAAACAACATAAGGCAGAACATATTCAGTATTTCATTCCACCCAGAATAGATAAGCAACGAGTAGACGGGATGGTATCAACCTGAGACGGTAAAACAGTAACTGATCTAATGCCTGCACTGATCAACTGTTATACAGGAGTTGCCAACCGCAGTTTTATCTTACAAGCGTTTTCATATCTCTTTGTTTGTTTACGCATGCCTATAACAATTTCTTTGGCTCTCCAGTGTATGTCTAGTTTTTGAATATGATAGGTTATAAGCTATGATTTGCCTGACTTTGCATCCCGATTATTTCCTAGCTCATATATGAAGTAAAGTAATTCAGGTCATGACAATTAGGGGATGAGTTGAGATATCTAGGTTCTGAAGCACTGACCAGGGTTGAATGAAATAAAATGGTTTGACATCTTTCTGTGGGTTCTACTGAGACAACAACATCACGGCAACCGAAATAGTGGTAATAACAGAAGGTTGCTGCAGTGGGAATTCTGTTTCCTCTAACAACCGAATTACATAAACATTTTGGTTCAGACAGAGTAGCGAGAAAGGAGTGCAATGCAACAACAACGTGACTAATCCGAAGATACGGCGTGGGGATCCATAGGACGGTTGGAAGCGGGACAAAAAATGTTCAAATGTTTGTATAGCTTATGGGACTTAACTACGGGTTCATCAGTCCCTAAACTTACAAACTACTTATGAACTAACTAATCCTAAGGACGGCACAAATATCCATGCCCGAGGGGGGATTCGAACCCCTGACCGTAGTGAAGCGGGACATACAGAGGGGTAAAGCTGGTGGATGCAGCTATAGGAGTGTTCCAAAAGTAATTTACAGACAACAGAAACCATTAAAGAAGCAAGGCCAACATTGGCCACAGGTAACATCACAACAAAAAATTAAAAAAAAAAATGTTGAATTATTTTAAAGCTTATGGGACTTAAACGCGGGCTCATCAGTCCCTAAACTTACAAGCTACTGAAGTACTACGTTATACTAAAGTCGACACAAACATCCATGCCCGAGGAGGGATTCGAACCCCTGACCGTAGTGAAGCGGGACATACAGAGGGGTAAAGCTGGTGGATGCAGCTATAGGAGTGTTCCAAAAGTAATTTACAGACAACAGAAACCATTAAAGAAGCAAGGCCAACATTGGCCACAGGTAACATCACAACAAAAAATTAAAAAAAAAAATGTTGAATTATTTTAAAGCTTATGGGACTTAAACGCGGGCTCATCAGTCCCTAAACTTACAAACTACTGAAGTACTACGTTATACTAAAGTCGACACAAACATCCATGCCCGAGGAGGGATTCCAATCCCCGACAGGTAACGGCGTCGCGCTTCGTAGCATAGCGCCTCAATGCGCTCGGCCGCTCTGCCGCGTAAGAAAAGACCGTCAATTCTCATTAACAGCCCGTCGACAAAGGAGACTGAATGCAACTCAGCTGCAACGCAAGCTCCACGCAAGAACAGGACGCATAATATCAACACAAACAGTCCGAAATCGCCTTTAGAATTTGGCGTCTATGCATGGAGTAGAAGCAGCTACTTTCTAAAGCGGATTTCGTTAGGTATTTACATGAGTATCATACGACCTCTGTTTTCGTTACAAGTGAACAGCGTTTCCTATAGTTATATTTATTATCTACGACTTGTTTATCCGAAATCCTCATTCTCCCAACGCAAACCGAAGTTTACCAGACAAATAATCTACATAATTTTGCTTACAGGTATCAAAATCAACGACGGCATATATTTCGGCAGGAGACAACCTGCCATTTTCAAGGCGAAACTGCAGTGAGGAAGCAATGTGCAACGATCTTTAAATGAGTAAACAGGAAATACAACACACACCGAGCCAGCAAGCATACATCGCCGACACGATCAAAGATGAAACCGGTCAGAATATCGATAATAAACATCAGTTCTCGACGGATGAGGTCGGATAAGCTTTTCCCTCAGATTTTTTTTTTTTTTTTTTTTTTTTTTTTTTTTTTTTTTTTTTTTTTTTTTTTTTTACAGGTGAGAGAGCAGCAACCCAAGCGGAATTTAAGTAGAACCCTCCATCCCTATTCATATGGTTATCACCTACTTTTATTTCTATCGCTTCCTTGATAACACAGTCCCAATAGTTGGAAGTGCACGCCAAAATTTACGTTTTGTTGTATTCCAAAGGGTGACCTGTGTCAAGACAGTGTTCGGCCACAGCAGTATTGAGCATAAACATCACACGCGTTTACAACAGCCAAAGAAATCTGCTGTGGCCGAACACTGTCTTGACACAGGGCACCCTATGGAATACAACAAAACGGAAATTTTGGCATGCTCTTCCAACTATTGGGACTGTGTTATCAAGGAAGCGATAGAAATAAAACTTAGGTGACAACCTTATGAATAGGGATGGAGGGTTCTGCTTAAATTCCGCTTGGGATCCTGCTCTCTCACTTGCCAAAAGTTAGCATCTTGCAGGATTTGAACCACCAACCTTTAGCTCATCACTTACGTGTTTCAAACCACAAGATCGAGCTGAACTTTCTGAGTAGGAGTTTATAAGTCTACCTATATTCAGTAACATTTATTTATATCTAATAACGTGTTTTTGATAAAGTTGCATTGAGTTGTTTTTTACAAATGGTTGTATGGCAACTGAAGACAAGTTAAACTCGGAAACGATCGAAATAGTGAAATAAATACGGCGATTCAAAAGTAGCGAGCGCGGACATCACGTGAAGAGCTGCTGGGGTGGTGGGGTAGAGCGCTGGGCGGGACGACTCCTACAGGTGGATGAGAGGAGTGGGGAGATTTTCGCAGGATCTAACGTCTGCTAAGAATTTTGCGGGGGCGACCGCCATCGCTCGTCTCTGACATGCCCCAACGACTACACAGTTCATTTGGCAGGGGAACATGCGTAGGACGGGACCTCTCTGACGACTACTGGAGGAAATTTGAATCTAGGGAACTACAACATTTGACTGACTATCCTCTTAGGAGAGGGTGGGGAGCGAACTGTATCACTTAGGTACACTAAACAATTAACACAATTACCCTTTTACTTTCTTTCGCCGAAGGCAGAGTCAAGAGACAAAACATGAACCGAAATTTGATGGCATTACAAACCGCCAGTACGATAATTAAAGTTCATTAATTAAAAGAAATAAATAAGAATTGAAAGCGGATACAAATGACCCATTTCAAGGTTATCACGATGTAAGTGAGTTTGAGCACGGTGTTACAGTCGGCGCATGAGAGATGGAACACATCTCTTATCTAGCGATGGGGTGGTCATTGTCCCGTATGACCACTCCACGATTGCACCGTGAATATCGAGAATCCCGTAAAAATTCAAATTTCCGTCACTTCTGTGGCTGGGAAAATATCGAAACATTATCCGTATGAACTTTCGGAGACGAAGGTCTACACGTGTACCCCTGTTGACTGCACTCAACAAAGCATTATGC
Source organism: Locusta migratoria (assembly GCA_026315105.1). Classification (NCBI taxonomy): domain Eukaryota; kingdom Metazoa; phylum Arthropoda; class Insecta; order Orthoptera; family Acrididae; genus Locusta; species Locusta migratoria. The sequence goes on from CM048749.1 coordinate 325,246,820, forward strand.
CTCGCCTAGGCCCATCACATCTACATTAGACTGTTGATGTCTGAAAACTTGTGCCTAGTCAGCAAAGTTTTGTATTCACAGAATATATGGCATTAACTGCGAATGGACAAAGCTAGAAATGTGTACCAAGCTGGGATTCTAACCTGGATCTCCCACTTTCTAGGCAGTTGTGCTAACCACTACACCACTTCAGACACAGTGATCACCGCACCTGCAAGGGCTATCTATGCACGCCTCATGTCACACACAGTGGGGAGGGGTGGGGAAGTTGGAGGCCCCTACTCTTACAGGAATTAGTTTCTGGAACTAAGAGATTGATTACTGCGGAAGAGTAAAAGGGAATTTGTGTCTGATGGGAGGGATGTTTAGCCGGAGGCGGTGGCCGAGGGGACTGCGGTGCGCCAGTCACGGTCTGCATGGCAACTACGGTCGGGGGTTCGAATCCCCCCTCAGGCATGGATGTTTGTGCCGTCCTTAGTAGTAGGTAGTTCATAAGTAGTTTGTAAATTTAGGGACTGATGACCTCATAGTTAAGTCCCATAAGCTCTACAAACATTTGAATATTTGAGGGATGTTTAGATAGTCCTTGTAGGTGTGGTGATCACTGTGTTCACAGTGGTGTAGTGGTCAGCGCAAATGCCTAGAAATCCTGGGACCCAGGTTCAAATCCTGGCTTAGTATATATATTCAGCTTTGCCCATTCGCAGTCCCCTCAGGGGCGCACCATTAATTTGCTGAGTACGGGCTTGGCGAACCTGGGGTCCTGAGCCATGGGCTGTGTCGTACCAACAGTCCGCTACACTGTAACCGTAATGGAACGTTGTACGTTGGGTCGCAGTCGGGGCAGTCTTGTTACAGAAGGCATCCCCAGCCCGGTCTAAGGAATTACTTGCCTGTGACAAGCTGGGTGATATTCCCCTCTCTGTTACACCCAACAAGACGCTCAACATAGTCCAGGGTCTTATTTATCACTGGGATCTCCTGTCACAGTCAGATGATGAGCTGCACACAAACTTGGAACGGAGAGGTGTTCAATTTGTTAGGCGTGTTTATAGGGGACCACAAGATCATAGGGTCGCCACTGGTGCATTCATCCTGGCCTTCGAAAGCGATATACTGCCCGAGAAGGTCAAGGTAATGGTCTATCGGTGCGACGTGAAGCCGTACATCCCGCCCCCTATGAGGTGCTTCAGGTGCTGGAAGTTCGGGCATATGTCATCCCGAGATACTTCCAGCCCTACGTGCAGAGAATGTGGGTGTCCATCACATCCAGATGCCATGTGCACCCCACCTTCAGTATGTGTGAACTGTGGGCAATTACATCCGCCTTGCTTGATTGACTGTACTCTCCTGCACAAGGAATGGAAGATCATGGAGATTAAGACTCTGGACAGTTTTACATATTCTGAGACGAGAAGAAAGTATGAACGGCTCCATCCAGTGCGCCTTACTACATCTATTGTCACCGTTGCATTTTCACCAGTTACACTGCGTATTACTCCAAAAGTATTGCCTCCCTCTACAGGCCCTAGGGGCCACCACTCTGCCGCTGTTCAATAAATGGGTGGGGGCGCTCCTCCATCCGCTCCTGTACCGCCTTCTGTGGGTGCAACCCCCTCACAACCATCGGGGACACCAGTCCCCCACCACCCAGCTAGAGAAGAAACAGCCTCCTCCGGCACCTCTCGCTTGGAAGGGGTCCCTCAGAACAGCCCCTTCCGAGACTTCTCACAGTGCTTCAGAGGATCCTGGCCGGAGGCTCAAGGATCCCCGAACTGTTGGTTGAAGGGCTTCCCGCTGTTCCTCCACTCCTGACGCCACCGAGAAGCCATCACAGCCCATCAAACCGAATGGGCAGCGAGAGGGTAAGAAGCCAAAGCCACATAGAAAGAAGGAATCCGTGGTGGCTGAACAGCCACAGCCTCGCTAATCTTCTATTTCAGACGTTGAGTTAGAGATCCTCACATCACCTGAGGATCTCGCACTGCCTGATACACCAGATCCTATGAGTCTGGATTCAGCATAGTCAGACCGGTTGATAGCAGATGTTCCCATGGAATAACCTGCTCTACATCTTTATCATCGCCCACCAGCTCAAAGACACTGTAATTCTCCAGTGGAACTGTGGTGGTTTCTTCTCTCACCTGGCTGAGTTGCGTCAATTTTCGAGCATACCTGCTCTCTGCATTGCTCTCCAGGAGACCTGGATTTTCAGCAATGCGAACCCCTGCCCTTCGTGGATACAGGGGATACTATTGTAATCGGTGTGTGTATAATAGAATCTCAGGTGGCGTCTGTTTGTATATCCTTAACTCTGTATATAGTGAACATGTGCCCCTTCAGACGTCATTAGAAGCTGTGGCTGTCAGGGCCAACCATCAACCACCAACAAAGCATAACCATCTGCAGCCTGTATCTTCTGCCCGATGGCAATGTACCACCACACACACTGGCTACACTGATCGCGTAGCTCCCGCCGCCTTTTCTACTTCTGGATGATTTTAACGCCCATAACACCTTGTGGGGTAATGCAGTAGTCAATGGTCGCGGCAGAGAGTTCGAGATCTTGATATCCCAGCTCGACCTCTGTCTTCTAAACACCAGAGCTCCCACGCATTTCAGTGTGGCACATGGCTCTTTCTCGGCTATTAACCTGTCAGTCTGCAGCCCTGTTCTCTTGACATCTGTCCACTGGAGGATGCATGACTATTTGTGTGGTAGTGATCACTTTCCTATCTTCATATCACTACCCCATCGTCGCTGTCCTGGCCACCTTCCCAGATCGGCCTTACAGGGCAAATTGGAATCAATTCGTTCCTGCCGCCACTGTTGGACCTCTCCCATATGACTCTGTTCACATAGTGGTTGCGACTGTCACCCAGAACATTTTATCTGCTGCAAAGCACGCAATCCCCATTTCATTGGGATGTGCCCGGCGAAAGTCAGTGCCTTGGTGGTCGTCGGAAGTCGCGGACGCCATTCGGGACCGTCGGCGTGCTCTTCAGCGCTATAAGCTACACCCGTCGCTTGAGAATTTTATCACTATTAAAAAAACTCTGTGCTCGTGTTCGCCAGATGATACGGAGGAAAAAACAGGAATGCTGGGAACGTTGTGTGTCCACCATAGGGTCACGTACCTCTCCTACTCAAGTCTGGACAAAGATCCGACGTCTTTATGGCTACCAGTCCCAGGCAGCAATTCCTGGGAATTTAAGTACTGTATGTACAGATCAAGGCGCTGTCGCCAAGGCTTTTGCCGAGCACTACGCTCGCGCCGCTGCATCCGGAAATTATCAACCTGCTTTCCGCACATTAAAACAGCGAATGGAACGCAAAAATCTCTCATTTACCTCATGCCACCCTGAGGTATATAACGCTCCGCTCCCTATATCCCTCAGTGCCCTTGCCCACTGCCCTGCCACCGCCCCTGGGTCGGACAGACTGCACAATCAGAAGTTAAAACATCTATCTGATGACTCCAAGCGCCAAATACTTGCAGTATTTAACCGCGTCTGGAGCCCCCTCAGAGGCTCAGCATTAATTTGCTGAGTACGGGCTTGGCGAACCCGGGGTCCTGAGCTGTGCGCTGTGTCGCGCCAACAGTCCGCTACACCGTAAGCTCTGTGCGTGCTTCAACGACCATCGTTCGGCGCGACGGTGGAACGTTGGACGTTTCAGAGCCCGGGGATCTTGGCTTAATCGCCCGGGTCGCGAGGACGGTACAAACCTCTCATAAAAAAACCCTCAATCTCAAGGTGTGCTACGTGCCGAGGAGATGCATGGTTGTTGAGGTTGAACAGCCGCTAGCGAGCAACCTCTGACGAACATGCCGCACCTCAGTTGTACAAGGCTTACCCAGGCAAGCGGGGCTCTGCCTGGGTGGACCCTTAGATCCCTAGCTGCTCGTGGGAACACAATGAAGCGAGGGAAAGAGAACGTTGGTGGACGTACAACCACCGTCTAAAAGCGTGGTAAGTTTAATGCTTCATCATTTGACCCCAAGTCAGTCCCTTCCTTGGCCATGCCCTGGGAGGAACGCAGGGCTGAAGATAGAAATGGACCGTATTCACCGAGATATTTAGTTTGTACAAGGACTGATGGGGAGACATTTACTACAGTGAAGCCTCAGTTCTTTGTTGACCACCTGGAGGAAAAGGTTGGAGACGTGGAGTCCCTCTCCAAGATGTGCAATGGGTCAGTGTTGATTCACACTGCATCCCCTGCCCAGTCGCGGGCGTTGCTTGCTTGCGATAAGCTGGGAGATGTCGCAGTCAACATTACGCCACATAAGTCTCTTAATCTGGTCCAGGGCATTGTATTTCATCGTGATCTGCTCTTACAGTCTGATGAGGAGCTGCGCACCAACCTTGAGCGGCGAGGTGTTCACTTCATCCGGCGCGTCCATTGTGGGTCGAAAGAAAATAGGGTTGCCACTGGTGCCTTCATCGTAGCCTTTGAAGGCGATACACTGCCTGAAAAGGTGAAGGTGATGTGCTACCGGTGTGATGTGAAACCCTATATCCCTCCTCCTATGCGATGCTTCCAGTGCTGGAAGTTTGGGCATATGTCGTCCCGTTGCCCTTCCAGCGCCACTTGCCGGGATTGTGGACGTCCAGCCCACGGGGACGCCCCATGTACTCCGCCGCCTATCTGCGTGAACTGTGGCCTGGAGAATCCTCCCTGCTCGTCGCAATGCCCTATTCTCCACAAGGAACGGAAAATCGTCGAATACAAGACTATGGACCAGTTGACGTATACTGAGGCTAAAAAGAAGTATGAGCGCCTACACCCAGTTAGCATGACCTCCTCTTTTGCGACAGTCACGTCGTCGCCATCTTCTTTGGCGACACGGGTGTTTTCTAGTACTTCCTCTTCTGTGGGCCCTCAGAGCAGTAAGCCTTTACCTGCCCCCAAGATGGTTGGGGGCTCCCTTCCTTCTTCTGCTCCCAAGGTAATTGCCTCGGGAGCAACCTCCACCCTTCTGCAGGAGAAACAAAAGCCCTCTCCGGCACCCCTCGTTCGGAAGGCGTCCCTCGGGACACTCCCTTCCAAGGGTTCTGCCAGTGTCGTTGCCGACACACGCCAGCAGCAGGCTACACCGAAGGCTGCTGGACGCAGGGCCTCATGCTCCTCCTCAGTCCCTGCGGCTGAGTCTGATAAGCCAGCCCCACCGGCGAAGCCACCGAGGGGCAAGAAGGATCGGAGGAAAAAAGTGGAAAGTGAAGAGTTGCAAGGTACCATGGTGGCTCCCATGCCACCGTCCCACTCCACCTCGACGTCTGGGGACGAGGTGGAGATTCTAGCGTTCCCGCACGACCTCGCTGTTGGGGACATCCCAGAACTAATGGATGCCGAGCCAGAAAAAAGGCAGCAGATTTGAGTGACGCTGAGTTGTAATCTTCCCTCTTACCTTTCATGTTTTCTCAGTTATCAGACAGCTTCATCCTCCAGTGGAACTGCGGCGGTTTCTTCCCCCACCTGGATGAGCTACGACACCTTTTAAGCATAACACCTGCTTTCTGCATTGCCTTGCAGGAAACTTCGTTTCCAGCAACGCGGACCCCAGCCCTTCGTGGCTACAGGGGATATTACTGTAACCGTAGCTCATATAACCGGGTCTCAGGTGGTGTGTGTGTGTATGTCCTTACCTCTGTTCATAGTGAACCTGTGCCCCTTCGTACACCACTAGAAGCAGTGGCTATCAGGGTAAGGACAACACAAGAGTTTACCGTCTGCAGACTTTATCTCCCTCCAGATGGTGATATTTCTTTGAAAGTTTTGGCTGCACTTATATCGCAACTACCCCCGCCTTTCTTCTTATTGGGCGACTTCAACGCCCATAACCCATTGTGGGGTGGTACTTCGCTTTCTGGCCAAGGCAGAGTAGTTGAGTCTTTACTTTCTCAACTCGACCTCTGCCTATTAAATACTGGTGCCCCCACACACTTTAGTGTGGCACATGGCACGTTCTCGGCCGTTGATTTAGCGATCTGCAGCCACAGCCTTCCACCATCTGTCCACTGGAGAGCCCACGACGACCTGTGTGGCAGTGACCATTTTCCGCTTTTTCTGTCACTCCCACAACGTCAGTCCCCAGAACGCCCCCCAGGTGGGCTTTAGGCAGGGCTAACTGGGAAGATTACACGTCTACTGCTATTGTTCAACCTCCCCCACTCGATTCCATCGATGTGGTGGTCGAGGGCGTCACTCACACCATTGTTTCTGCTGCAAAAGCTGCAATTCCATGCTCCACAGGGTGCCCACGGCGTAAGGCAGTGCCGTGGTGGTTGCCGGAAATAGCTGAGGTTATTAGAAATCGTAGGCGGGCCTTACAGCGCTATAAGCGTCACCCCTCTCAGGAGCATCTCATTGATTTTAAACGGCTTCGCGCTCGTGCTCGCCAGTTAATAAGAAGACGGAAACAGGAGTGCTGGGAGAGGTACGTTTCCAGTATTGGGACAGGCACCTCAGCCTCGCAGGTCTGGAGTAAGATCAGGCGGCTACAGGGATTACAGACACCAGTGGGAATCCCTGGGATCTCCTCAAATGGAGTCGCTTGTATGGACCCGGCCACTCTTGCAGAGATGTTTGCCGAGCATTATGCTCGTGCCTTTGCCTCTGCAAACTATCCACCGGCCTTCCGTACATTGAAGGAGCTGGTAGAACACCAGCACCTCTCCTTTCGTACCCGCCGCTCTGAATCCTACAACAGACCTTTCACTGAGTGGGAGCTCCTCAGTGCTCTTCGACAATGTCCAGACACGGTGCCAGGGCCTGATAGCATCCATAGCCAGATGCTGAAACATCTCTCAGCAGATAGTCGGCGTAATCTACTTGCAGTCTATAACCGCGTTTGGTGTGATGGTGTTTTCCCGTCACAGTGGCGGGAGAGTATCATCATCCCCGTACTTAAACCCGACAAACATCCTCTGAACTTGGATAGCTATCAGCCCATTAACCTGACTACGTTCCATTCAAACTGTTGGAGCGGATGGTCAGTCGGCGGTTGTGTTGGATTCTTGAGACTCGGGGCTTATTGGCTCCATGCCAGGGCGGTTTTCGCCACGGTCGATCTACCACCGATAATCTGGTGTACCTCGAGTCTGCAATCCGCACAGCCTTTTCCCGGCGCCAACACCTTGTTGCCGTCTTCTTCGATATGCACAAAGCATACGATACAACCTGGCGATGACACATCCTCAACACTTTATATGACTGGGGCCTCCGGGGCTCCCTACCGATTTTTATTCAGAATTTTTTAGCCGTCCGTACCTTTCGTGTACAAATTGGTGCTTCCCTGAGCTCCTCTCATATCCAGGAAAATGGGGTTCCTCAGGGTTCCGTTTTAAGCGTCCCATTATTTTTAATCGCCATCAACGGTTTAGCCAAAGTGGTTGGATCGTCGGTGTCCCCCTCTCTTTATGCTGACGACTTTTGTCTCTCTTTTAGTTCCTGCAGCACCCAGGTTGCTGAACGTAGGTTGCAAGGTGCTATTCAGAAGGCACAGACCTGGGCCCTAAGTCATGGCTTTCAGTTTTCTGCCACCAAGACCAGAGTGATGCACTTCAGTCGGTGTCGGACCGTCCACCCTCACCCTGAACTTTACCTTAACGACGAACTCCTGACAGTGGTAGACACGCATCGGTTTTTAGGTCTGGTCTTTGACGCTCGGCTGACATGGCTCCCCCACATTCGTCAGCTGAAACGGAAGTGCTGGCACCATCTCAACCTACTCCGCCACCTGGGTCATCCGACCTGGGGTGCTGATCGCTCGACACTGTTGCGGCTTTACACGGCGCTGGTGCAGTCCCGTCTCGATTTTGGGTGCATTGCCTATGGGTCTGCGGCACCTTCGGCACTGCATCTCCTGGACCCCATTCACAACTGTGGGGTTCGCATCGCGACGGGTGCCTTCCGCACCAGCCCGGTGAACAGCTTACTAGTGGAGGCTGGGGTTCCACCCTTGGGGATCCGCCGCCAACACCTACTTGCGGCTTACGCAGCCCATGTGTCTTGCTCCCCAGGTCACCCGAACCATCGTCTCCTCTTTCCTGATGTGGTAGTCCGTCCCCATCAGCGACGCCCCAGATCAGGTCATACGATTGCCTATAGGGTTCAGTCCCTCCTGCAGGAGCTTGAGTCTTCTCCCCTTCCATCTTCCTATCGGGTCCGTGCCCGTACACCTCCGTGGTGTTTGCCAAGGCCGTCTACTCGGCTGGACTTGGCCCAGGGGCCCAAATACTCAGTTCCACTGGAGTCGCTCCGCCGTCAATTCTCGGCTATCATAGCGGAATTCCGTGGATATGACCTGATCTACACCGATGGCTCAATGGTGGATGACCGTGTCGGATTTGCCTATACACATGGTGACCATGTGGAACAGCACTCTCTGCCGAATGGCTGCAGTGTTTACACTGCAGAACTGGTGGCCATTCACAGAGCTCTCATGCATATCCGGTCTTGCTCAGGCGAGTCTTTTGTTGTTTGCAGCGACTCCCTGAGCAGCCTCCGAGCTCTGGAGCAGTGTTACCCGCGGTCTCCTCTGGTGTTGGCCATACATGAGACGCTTGGTTCCGTTGAACTGTCTGGGCGATCAGTAACGTTCATCTGGTCTCCGGGTCACGTTGGTATCCAGGGCAATGAACGTGTTGACAGGCTTGCCAAGCAGGCTGTCGGTATGTCCTGTCTAGAGATCAGCCTCCCGGCTTCTGATCTCCGTTCATTGTTGCGCCAACGGGTACATCGGCTTTGGGATGCTGAGTGGCGTAGCCTGAACACGCCCAACAAGCTCCGGATGGTCAAGGAAACGACGGCCGCAAGGCGCTCCTCCATACGGGGTTCACGACGGGACTCGGTGGTTTTATGTCGCCTCCGCATTGGGCATACGTGGCTCACCCATGGACATCTCTTTCGTGGTGAGGATGCGCCCCAATGTTAGTGTGGCTCGCACCTGACAATAGTCCACATCCTGTTGGACTGCCCCGTTTTAGCCGCTTAGCGGCGGAATTTTAACCTCCCTGTCATTTTATCAGATGTTTTAGGTGACGATGCTGCAATGGAAGATTCCGTTTTACGTTTTATGCGAGCAGGGGGTTTTTATCGTTCCATCTAGCTGGAGATTTATTTGTGTTCCTGAGTGGTTGACTTTTCCTTTTTTATTCTTCTGGTCGGTCAACCACAGACATCAGCTTCTTTCTTGTCAGATGTCTTCGTGTGCTCATCTTTTCGTTTTGTTTCTTGTTATTCTTGCTGTTTTTCTTTATAGACTCAGTGGGACTCATCTCCCAGTTCGCAACTTTAAACTCTGGGCGTGTTATCTTTCACGTGTATGGCTTTCCTTTTGACGCCTAGAGGAGGAATGGGGGACTGATGACCGTTGTAGTTTTGTCCCCCCTAAACAACCTAACAACAACAACAACAACAACAACAACAACGCGTCTGGAGCGACGGTGTCTTTCCATCACAGTGGCATACAAGCACCATCGTCCAGTACTCAAGTCGGCTAAAGACCCGCTAGATGTAGACAGTTATCGGCCATCAGTCTCACAAACGTTCTATGCAAACTGCTAGAATGAATGGTCAGCCTGTGGCTGCATTGGCTCTTCGAATCAGGACCTGCTGGCACCATGCCAAGGTGGTTTTCGCAAGGGATGCTCAACCTTGGACAACTTAGTCGATCTTGAGTCTGCCATCCGGACAGCGTTCTCTCGACGTCACCATCTGGTGGCCGTGTTTTTTGACTTGTCGAAGGCGTATGATACGACCTGGTGACACTACATTTTAACCACTTACATGGGTGGAGTCTCTGGGGCTGTGCCCAGTTTTTATCCAAAACTTTTTATCTGTCCATACCTTTCATGTTCAAGTTGGTGCGTCCTCTAGTAGCCTGCATGTTCAGGAGAACGGGCTGCCTCAGGGCTCTGTTTTAAGCGTTCCGTTGTTTTTAGTGGCCATCAGTGGCTTAGCGGCAGCAGTTGGATCGTCAGTATCCCCTTCGTTGTATTCTGACGACTTCAGCATCTATTTTAAGTCGTCTAGCATGTGTGTCGCAGAACGACAGCTGCAGGGAGCCATACATAAGGCGCAGACATGGGCTCTCTCTCATGGGTTCCAATTTTCTTCTGCCAAAACGTGCGTTATGCACTTCTGTCGTCAATGGCCAGTCCACCCACATCCAGAGTTGTACCTCGACGGCCAACTACTCAATGTAGTTGACATGCATCGATCTCTTGGAATGGTCTTTGACGACCGGCTCACATGGAAACGACATACTCGCCAGCTGAAACAGAAGTGCTGGCGGCACCTCAACGCCCTCCATTGTCTTAGCAGTACCACTTGGGGTGCGGATCGTAGTACCCTGTTGCGTTGCTACAAAGCCCTTGTTCTGTCACGTTTGGACTATGGGAGCGTAGTATATAGTTCCACATCGTCATTGGCGCTACCGATGTTGGATCCTATCCAACACTGTGGAGTTAGGCTTGTGACAGGTGCTTTCCGAACCAGCCTAGTGTACATTCTCCTTGTGGAGGTTGGGGTGCCTCCATTGCAAATCAGGCGGCAACATCTGCTGGCGAATTATGCAGCCCATTTATATGGTATCCCCAATCATCCCAACTACCGCCTACTTTTTCCGAACGCCGTACTCCATATCCCACAACGGCGGGCGAGGTCAGGTTTGACACTTAGTGCCCATGTCCAGTCTCTCTTGAGTGCCCTGGGGTCTCTTCCCCTGCCATCTCTGATCAAATTCCAGTCGCGTACGCCCCCATGGTGTATTCCTCGACCTGTTGTTTGACTGGACTTGTCGCAGAGCTCCAAACACTCTGCCCACCCTGAGATCCTTCGCCGCCAATTTCTGTCAATTCTTGATGGGTACCGGGGCTCGAAGGTCATCTACACGGATGGTTCGATGGCAGAAGGTCTTGTTGGCTTCGCCTACATGGATGCAGGACACAATATACAGCGGTCCTTACTGAAGGGCTGCAGTGTGTTCACAGCAGAGCTGGTGGCCATACTTCGTGCACTCGAACATATTCTACCTACCCTTGGGAGTCCTTCCTCATTTTCTGTGACTCCCTGAGCGGCCTACAGGCGCTCAATCAGTGCTTCCCTCGCCATACTTATCTTCAGGCTATCCAAGAATCTCTGTATGCCATCGACTGACATGGGCGGTCAGTGAACTTTATCTGGACTCCAGGACATGGTGGGGTCGACGGGAACGAGCTAGCTGATAGGTTAGCAAAGGAGGCTATCCATAAACCTACCTTGGCCTTATGTATCACAGTTCATGATCTCAGATCGCAGTTGCACAGCTGAGTTCTTGGGCTGTGGAATGCAGAATGGCGTTCCCTCGAAACACCCAACAAGTTGTGGGCGATTAAGGAGACCATGTCTGTGTGGAGGTCCTCTATACGGACTCCCTGCAGAGACTCTGTTGTTCTCTGCCGGCTGCGTCACTGCGTGCACTCGAACATATTCTACCTACCCTTGGGAGTCCTTCCTCATTTTCCGTGACTCCCTGAGCGGCCTACAGGCGCTCAATCAGTGCTTCCCTCGCCATACTTATCTTCAGGCTATCCAAGAATCTCTGTATGCCATCGACTGACATGGGCGGTCAGTGAACTTTATCTGGACTCCAGGACATGGTGGGGTCGACGGGAACGAGCTAGCTGATAGGTTAGCAAAGGAGGCTATCCATAAACCTACCTTGGCCTTATGTATCACAGTTCATGATCTCAGATCGCAGTTGCACAGCTGAGTTCTTGGGCTGTGGAATGCAGAATGGCGTTCCCTCGAAACACCCAACAAGTTGTGGGCGATTAAGGAGACCATGTCTGTGTGGAGGTCCTCTATACGGACTCCCTGCAGAGACTCTGTTGTTCTCTGCCGGCTGCGTATCGGCCATACTTGCCTTATGCACGGTCAGCTTCTCCATCGAGAGGATCTTCCCGAGTGTCGATGTGGTGCGCGCCTGATAATCGTCCACATCATATTGGAATGCCCGGATTTAGCCACTCAGAGAAGGAATTTTAATCTCCCTGACGATTTAAAACTTGTTTTAGCTGACAATGCCTCTAAAGCTGACGCCGTTTTAAATTTTATTCGTTTCCGTGGGTTGTACCGATCTATCTGATTTTTTTTACAGTGTTCATTATGTATTTGTTCTCCGCTCGTCTATCGCTTTCAGGCAGGTGGTTTTAATGTGCAAAATCGGCCATATGCCTTACTACATTGTCTGTGGTCACCTGCCCAGGACACTCTGCTTTCGTATTTCCACCTTTCTCTTCTTTTATCAGTTTTTACTTTGATTCTTTTACTTCTTGACGAGTTACACCCTTTGCTTGGTGAGTTTTAACACATAGTTTTCTACTAGATTGTAGTGCTTTTTATTCTACTCGCTAAGGTTGGAAAAAGGGACTGATAACCATAGTCGTTTAGTCCCTTTAAAAATCAAACCATCCATCCATCCATCCCATTCGCAGTTGATGTCATATATTCTGTGAATATGAAAGAATAACAACTGCAGGATCAGAAGTCACGTCTGAAATTATATAGAGCGGACGGACGTGTACGGGTAAGGAGACAAGCTCATGAATCCTAGGGCCCTGCATGTCACCAGAGGACTTTTCAAGATGGTGGAGTCCCTGTAATGGTGTGGGGCGTGTGCAGTTGTAGTGAGATGAGTCTTGTGATGCTTCTAGATAAGACTCTGAGAGGTGACAAGAGGTGACATGTACACGTGCATTCTGGGTCATCATTTGTATCAATTACTGTCCATTGTACATTCCGACGGACTAGGCAATTACGGGAGGACGATGCGACACCGCAGACGTCCAGTATTGCTACAGACTGGTTTGAGGAAAACATAAGAACAGAAGTTAATTCTTCTATTAACTTCAAAATTCTAAAAAATAAATACAAATAAAAAATTAATTAAATAAGTGAAAACACATAATCCTTAAGAAAAAAATGTTAAAAGACAAAGACAAAAAAAAAATCTTTCAAGCCAAATACATAAGCTTATCATAAAAAAACGTGGTAAAGTACCACCAACCCAAATAAATAAAAAGAAAATAAAAAAACGTTAAAAGATAAGAAAGAATAAAAATCACCACCTAAAAAAATTAATGAATTCTCATAAAAATAATTGTAGTATGCTCTGCAAGAAAAATTAAAGTAAAAACTCCAACTACCTAAACATTAACATTATTGAGCATATCTAGAATTCCTTGCAAGGTACTGTTCAGAACATATCTCCACCCACCCCTCACCCCGAATACTCTTTCAGATTTATGGATAGCTCTGCGGGGTGCATGGTATCAATTCCGTCCAGCACTACTTCAGACATTAGTCGAGACGATGTACCAGTGCCTTTGGCTGTTCACTGCAAGGAGTTAATAAAAACAGTTTGTGTATACTAGCATGTTCTGCGGAAATCATTAGCATTTGAACCATGCCGGCCTATGGGTCCAAGTTCAACATCTATTCCATGGCACAACACCATAAACCAGTAAATTAGGTCTGCGGCTCAAATGTTTGCAATAAATCGGATCGGTGTGACGTGAGCAGAGGTGCAGAATACCTGGCAGGGTTATTCGTCAACCGCAGCGTCAGATCTGTAAGTGTGAGAGAGGGCCCATCATTGGCATGATAGAGTATGATGCATCTATCCAGGAAATATCTGCTCGTGTGGGACGAAGTGGTTCATCAGTGCAACGGGTGTGTGCGGAATGGAAGGTCGTAGAACACAAAGAGATGGAGCACCGTCTAGACCGTCCTCCGAAAACATCTGAATGTCCCCCGGCTATGGTGCAACAATGTAATATTTCGTACAATATCAGGATTGACACTAATTATGGAAATGTTATTAACGATGATGTCTGTCTGTAAATCTATCGGACCAAACTGCGTGGTCATTAGTCCGTAGCTTACAAACTACTTAAACCTAGGTAAACTAACCTACGGATAAACACACACATACACCCATGCCCCAGGGAGGACTCGAACCTCCACGGCGAGCAACCACGCGCTCCGCAGCGAGGTCCTTAGACCGCTCGGCTACTCCACCGTGGCTAACGATGATGTGACTGTAGCTAATGGCACTTGAATACTTCCATAAATAGGTTAAATAAGAAAAAAACATTACTTTTAGCTCACGTTATTCTTCTCGTGAATTCACTTTCCAAAGAACATTGAACTTCAATAACAACAACTGAAAAACTGATGCACACAGAACTACATAGAATTGTGCCCCACCGAGTCAAACTGAACCGGACTGCTCGCGACCGAGTCTCACCAGTATTTTTTTTAAACAATAATTATCTTAAATCCATTATTATTGACAATACAAACTCAGTTATTACAATTAAAAGTTTCAGAATTAATAAAAGTTATAAGACAAAATCATATCTCACAAATAACTGATCTGAATATCTTGAGAAGTTTTGCATAAGTTTTATTTTCCTTGTAAATTGCAACTACGTGATTACTATAACAATAACACAGATGTTTTGTTATTAAAATAATTACAGAAACGATTAATTTTGTTGCTGACATGTAATTACTGAATATATACAAAGGTCTACAAAACTATAGTATCTGATGTTAGCTGTTGATTCGTATTTGCTTAATTACAAAAACTCTCTGATTGCAATTAATCGAAATCGCTACTAATAAAGTTCCTGGTGCGACATTTTAATTTTTTAAGTGAAGTTACAGAGTCTATTTACCACGACATGTATTTATTTACCTCATATCACAAGTTTTATGCAATGGTCTCTTATTGGAACCTTTCGATGTTTTTAGAACTATGCTTGTTAAACCAATAACAGTGATGCTTTTTATTCGTAATTTCTCCATTTCTTTGAAGCTGATCATTCTAATAGATTATTTTACTGTCTTTTTAACTTAGTTTAATTATGTTATTCAAAGTAACGAAATTATCTACAAATTGAAATACAAAGTAGTGACTTCTGGTTCAGACTGACAATCACTCTGTTTATCACCCTAATCAATTAAGTCTGTTACGACAATTCGCATGCACAGAGTCCCACATTACTTCACAAAGTTGAGAAAGTAACTGTGTAAACTAGAAGTGGGCAAAAATCTCTCTTGTATCCTCAACTGCATTTGAACGCCGGGAGGTATCGCCTGCTGCGCTAATGCTGAGGGTGGACTGTCTTGTTATACACTCCATTGGGATATAAGTGCACCGTCCACTTCTGCGCCTACTTTTGACTAATTTGCAGACAGTTTCTGTACGGTAATTATACTTGGAACAATGTCATTGGGGACAGAAATGGCATCAGATAGTGTTTTCGAACGAGCCCAAGATCTGTTTGTTTGAAAATATGGGCCGCATTTCGATTCGCTGCAGACAGGGTAAGCGGCATCACAGTGACGTCATTTGCACAAAACGTACAGCGTCTACTCAAGGCTTTGTGGTGTGAGGTGGTGCGTGTTCAGGGCAATGTAACAAGTTTGACGTAAATGAATACCATCCCGTGGTCCATAGCCATATACTTTCTTCGTGACACCCAAGGCGCCATTTTCAGTGAGACAATGAATGATCACAGGTTTCTGTATGAAAGCGTGCCTTCTTAGTGTTACCAAACTGAAAGGTAATAGCAGTGCACAAGGTTACTGGAGTGAAAGGACTGAACACATACGAGGACACACCAAGAAAATCTAATTTATTTCATTTTTACCAAAGGTATTTACACAACTGCCCAGTGACAACAGCATAGGCAGTTTAGGATAACTGTACCACACAAATGTGTAGAAATGCTATTTAATTCTGAATCACAACTCTGTAGCCTCAAAACAGTTTTAAATAACGGCTACTCCAAAAACATAATCTTCTATACACAAGTGAAAGATACGTGAAACGACAGCTGAATTACCTGTGACAGTTTTGCAGCTAACATTACAGTTTTAAGCAACGCATTAATATTTAGCCACTGATATTTTCAAATATGACAAAGTTATAACAAACTTTTGAAAACAGTTAACATTACAGAAAAATCAATATCAATTATAAACACTACATAGCTACGTACACTCTTTGACAAAAAACCTGGCCGCCGCTGAGCCTAAGTCCGAGCCGATCGCGACATGGGACAATAAAAGTGGCCGCGCTGATTCGCTCCAAGTCCGGCTATCTGCACAATCTGGCAACACTGTAGACTGCGGGAGTTCATACAGTACTTCTTACGTGCAGTTAGAAGACGTCTCTGTCAGCTACGGCCGTGGTCTCGCAGTAAAGTGCTTGGCGTGCACGTGTGAGTCTGAGTGGTCGAAACCGACTGTTGACAAAAATTTTAATTCCACGTCCCTCGTGTTGCTGATGCCACATGTGTAGGGGGAGCATATGCGTAACGCATTTCACTTTTTTATACACTGTTAATAACATTTCGGCCCAATAACATCGCCGCCCCTGGCCGCAGCACTTGGCAGAGCTCTCCGCGGCCCACTCGCCGGCAGCAGCGGTGGCGGCGCTACACAGCGCTGCCTCGCCCTCTGCCCACAGCGCCTGCCGCCGCTCATCGCCCTGGATGTGTAAAATGCTGTAGTGTTACTGTGTGGTGATCCACAAAAAAGGTTGCGATGTGCATTTCAGACACGATATCAACGGAGCAAACCACCCATTTTGAATGAATGATGAGCAAATTATTACACTATCACATGATATATTAGAAAGGCAAAAAATTTTCGTAACCGTTGATCCAATCAAGTAGCACTCTACGATGGTTAACACTTAATTGTGGATTGAATCTCGATCCTTGTCCTTTCAGAAAAGCCCTTCATGTAATTTGTTATTGTCATCAAGACACAGTGCGTAACTGCACTATAATGTTTTAGTGTCGATCTTTGATTCCTTACAGTAAATGTATGAGCTAAATTATGTGAATAGGTTTCAGCGCACGTTCTAGCAATACAGACACACTGCAAGGTTCGTGTCTTCATGTCTCATTTCTACAGCAGATATTTTACATGAAGGAACTATATTAATCATTATGTTCACTTCCTCCGAAAGTATCCCTTAGCATGTGGGTCCTAAGGGAGTAGTAAAATTTCGTATCTATGGAGATCAATTCGAATTTCTTCAAAGGCGTTTGTATAGTGAAGCAAAGAAGACATCTAATACCATTTCCATAATTTGGAGTCGACCTTTCTGAAGGACTTATTGTATAAAGCTTTTCTTCTGGTTCCGTTAAAGAGTTTCTTCTTGCAATCTGCAGCGTATAAAGTAAAATAAAACAAAGTAAAATGAAATACCATCCCCAAAAGCACGATCTCCAACCAGGATTAGAACTGCCGTCTCAAAGCACAGTTGCATCGCGAGACACGAGCAGAACCACACAGCCAACGACACGCTGGCGCCAAGTGCCCTCAGTGTCTCACATATTCAATGCTGAGATTCTAACGCATCGCGAAAATTAACCTGAAAGTCACCTACACGAATAACTGCATTCCTTGAGTGTAAAAGTTAAATTTCTGTCTCTCATATGACATGGGCATCGTACAGCATGAGTCATGAAAGTAGAAGAGGAATGTCAAGTGAACTTAGCAGGACAATTCAGTACCACTTGCGGAAGTAACTGCACTGTCACGGTGTTGCCAAATGTTAGCAACGATGTTGCCAGTTCTTAGCTGTACTAGGAAGACCAGTGTAGTGATAAGCGACGCGAAATCGCGCCCGTCTCATACGGGCTTCTAGAGGGGAGTCGCGGAATTTGATTAATACGCGGCGCTATCTCCTGGTAGTTTCCAGCGTCACACTTAGGATGAAAACATTTAATTCGTCTAATGAGGCTGAAACCAGCGTTTACAGCATTAGGGTACAATTTCAGCAAATGACTAGAGAAGACAGAAATATTCATATTGTGCTTGCAACATACGACAGGTAAAATACTGAGCTATATAAACTTCCATCACGATTACTGTCCTCCTCCCCCTCAAAGAAGAAGACTAACACAATTACAATGTGACAAACTCTATTTTTTTTTCATGAAAAGTAACTGGAAATGAACGTCCCCTATCCGTCACTAAACAGTAAGGTATCAATCACTTCGAATCTTGAAAGCGACAGCCCTCAATATTCTCAATCTTACAAACAGCTTGCCTCAATTGGCTTTTAGCCATGCTGCACTAGCAAATGTCATCATAAGGAAATTCTTCAGTCCGAAAGGAGACAACATCATCGAGAAATGCTGATTAATTCATGACTTAACCTCATCGACTTTCTGTGAGAGCTTTTTGTTACAAAGCGTAAACGTAGCGCAAACGATCATTTTCTCCAATGATACTACGGCACTGTTGACCGAAGACGGACTGTATCTACGTTGAGTGTTGTCATACACGTCTCACTTTCAAAGAATTGTACCTAAATGAGCAGCTATTTTGGAAATATACCCAAAGCATCGATGGATTATTATAATCAAATCATGTTTGGACAAGCATGTTTTGAATTTAGTCCTCTTGTAGCTGAAACAAAACCTTTCCGTAATACTTGATGCAAAGATGAACAAAATACGAATCCGTCATCTATCGGTTTCTTCGATTCTATGGACGGTCTTGTTTGATTTGTTCACCTTCACTTCGTCGGCGATTTACTGGTTTCATGGACAATACAGTTAACAAAATTATGCGACTATTTGTTCCACAGCTTAACGTTCTTGGTTTTTATTCTGAATGACAGTGATAATTTCTGTTGGACTGCTTCCATATATCCGGGCATATTTAATGAAATTTTATTCCAATGACAGATGAAAGCAATTAGAACTTTGGGTCTCTGTAATGAATTTTCATATGAAAAAATTTAACATGTAAAGATGTGGATTTTTAAAAACGTGTTAACGTTTGTAGACGTGTAAAGCAAGGATCTTAATAAAAAAAAATTTTTTTTAATAATTTAAAAAATACCTGATGCGGCTTCAGAATTTATTATTTACTTTATGGGATGGCAACATTTGATTAATTTACAAATAATTTGTTCTATCAATATTTAAAATTTTTCTATCATTTTAGAACAATAGAGAAATTTATTTAAGAAAATGTTCTTTCGTTTTGTTAGTGTTGTTACTTGATATTCTTGAAGTAGGTGCCTATGACATCTGCTGTGAAGTTGCCAGGAGACAGTTGACACGAATGGTTTTGTTTGACAGTAAGCGGATAAACTAAAGACGTAACGAGACGAATTGATAACATCCAGCTTTTGCAACAAAACTGATCTGATTTCGAAAAGAGCTAGGTTTTTAGAAAGTTCTATACAGCTAGACATTACTGCTGTAAACCCTACCTCATTGATTTACTCACAGCTGAGGCAGGTTGCTCACAACGTGAAAGAGAGTAGGAGTAGTTAATGTATGAACACAAATTCAGTTAACTACTACAATGTGCATATTCTGACATTAATTTTTCAAAATATTTAATGGGGGTGACTAGAAAAAGTCAAGTGACTGCAGAATTACAAATCAGACTCACATCTACGTGATGCCAAAGTTGTGAAACATTAGGCCCTAGCTACGATGTTGATTACATTGGTGGCCTGATGAACGAGTTTTTGTAGCTGGCGTCCTGCATGTTAGGATCCGTAATTCCACTCAGGCTCGAGACACTGTGCTCTCCAAATTTCATATAAGCCACGTGGCCAGCTATTTTAAAAGAGGAAAAACATATCGATGAATACCTCATTGAGCGTATTTCCAGTTTTGTTTCTCGGTTTATGGTTGAATACTAGGTAGGGATTACCGTTATGTTTACTTTACTCACATTTTGTCGCAGAAAAGTCTTCCTAAATACTCAAATTTTGTCCAGAATCCGTCCAGTTTGCTACCTGATAAAATAAATTGTCCGCAGGTCAATATGGAAATTACATGCGACCTGTTATTGATAGAACATCTTGATACATCTACATACATTTTGTATGTGTGGAATTTTTCAATGTCAAACGTATTGATGAGAACACTACAGAGACATTCGATAAATTTGTTTTATTTCTATTTCACCTGACCCATCTTAAGTATTAGTCACGGAAAGATCGCGAAGGTAAAAAACAGGGCGATATGAACTCACACTAAGTCTTATCAGAAATAGTTTTAACGGCGAACCATTCACGACTGGAAGAGAAACAGGAGGAACCAGCAGTTGTATAAAAAGTGCCCTCCACCACACACCAATTAAGAAATGGCGTTAATGTAGCAGTGTCAGCCAGTTCTAAGTAAGTTGAAAGTTCAAGGTCTCTTGTTCAGAGGGAAGTTGGTTTGAAATGAACTGTAGAATTTGTACCAACACACGGTAAAATAAATAAAGTAAGCTCTATTGCACACGAGAAACGAAAGAAAGAAGAAAGGTTACGATTTAACGTCCTCTCGACATTAGAGCGAAGCAGAAGCTCGAATTGTTATGATAAGGATGGGGATGGAAATCGGCCGTACCCTGCTTAAATGTATTCAGCAAAATCATGAAAAACTCAAATCCAAATGGCCGAAGGCCAATTCGAAACGCCGTGCAGTCGAATATGAGTCCAGTGTGTTACCAATGCACCAACTCGCTCCGTAGCAAAAACGAATTCGAATAAATATTGCATTGTCACACGGTTCTGCTTTACGTTAATTAAGTTTCTAGCCTAGCGTTAGTATAAAATCAATTGTAAAATTTGTAACAAACACATAATAGACAATAAAGCAACCTAATAAACACGTATTACAAGGATTAAATTTAAAATTGGTCGACGAATTGTGCCGCGGTTTAAAACAGTATTAAGGAAAGCAATTGCACTGTTGCTTGTTAAAAGCTAGTAAATAAACGTATTGGCGTATCTCTTTTTCATTTATTTAGAACAGATGCCGTAGAATGCGAAGGCTGTAATTACCACTATTACAAAAATTAAATGGCCTGAGTACAAAATTTGTAAATAAATCTGATCCAAATTATCATTATGAATGAAGTTAATAAATGAGTAATCCGTGAATGTCCTCTGCCTACATATCGGTTTCAAATGAAGGGCGTCAAAAGAAGTGTTCCACACTTTGAGAGAAAGTTTTCGGATGAAACAAGACAAAAATGACTGTTATACATTAGCTCTAATACGCTTATGTTACAGGATATGAGAACTTGTTGATCTCCAATACTGTAAAAAATATTGAACAAACAAATGTAACGGTAAAAAAAATACAAATTCGAAGTTCAACTTGAAATAAAAACTAATGGAACAATAATAAAGCACAGCAGTTCATCCACTTCACGAGGAGAATTATAGGGAAAATATGTTCAATAAGGAGACGAACAGCAAGAGCAAACTATTTACGGTTACGAACAATATTCGCACTTGTAAATACACCAATGGTAAAAATACGACCGCCTCCTGCGAAATAAATGATGTGAAGCACATTTTTCTATCGACGTGAAATCTGGGATCGACAAAGTATGATCCATCTAGTGACAACGGTAAATGTCATGCGGTCGGAAACGACCAAATGTAGCTACTAGTAAGAAAAATATATCTCATTATTTTGTGTGAAGTAAAGGCGAATATAAGCCTGAAAAATTATAAATACAGGAGAAAAATAAAAGTAATAAGCAAGTTTCTTAAATACGATTTCTTTCTTCAACATATAATTACATCTCTTCTCCACAGAGGACCGGCTACCCGAGCCGAACTCTACTATGACAGAGGACCGTCCGCTTCTCTGCTTTTCGTGGAGATATTTCAGATGGAAGCGTTCTGTCCATGGTCGCTAGACCTAAAGTAAGCAAACGGTTTGGTTTATAGGACAATTTCACTTTGGCGGTTGCAATTAGTTTACAAACAATAAATCAAATGAATGGAGTAATTTGAAGGGAAAATAATTATTACAATTACTTTGATTCACCTGAAAAGATAAAAATATTTAAGGCAAAAAGTTCTTCTTAAGGAATATTAAATAGTAACATTATAATTCATCTAAACAGGAGCATCACTATACGAAGAAAAGTTTCTTATCGGGGTTTCTAATAGAAGTCGCTATATTCTGCAGCAAAAGACGACTGGTCAATTATATGATTATCGGTAAAAACTTGCGTAATAGCTGCTCTTAGTACGGCACATGCCAGATGCTCATTTTGGTTATTCCTGGAATGTGAGCCGCGTTTGAGAAGACTGAACGTATATACGTCCATTTATAGGACAACAGTCCGTAGGAACTTTCGAGAAACTAGTCGTTTCGCACTTTCTTCGTTTTGTTAAAAGAAACTCTCTCCGGAAGTTGAGGGTAAGTCATCTATTCATCAGCATTTTTCAGTGCTGTTGTCTGCTTTCGAACTGAAGCCTTACTTAGAATGGGCTTTGGTAGCGCAGCATGACTAAAACCAGTTGAAGCATGCTGTTTGTAGGAATGAAGATATTGTGGGATGCCCAAGAAGTCCTTCCTATTTCTTAGCAGTATTGCTTCCGACAAGAGGCAACTCTAACCGTTTCCTCAGTTCCAGCATTCGATGTAGTTTCCAATATTCATGAGGATATGAGATTAGTCATTGCATTTATATACTCTGTTATGCTGAATTAAATTTTTGCTCGCAGGAAGGTCGACCCCCGCTTAAATTGCAAACAATTTTGTGTTTTATGTCGGGATTGTCTGTATTAACTGATTAACTACCAACAAATGTCAGACAAATGAACCACTACTCTCATTTAAGCACGGTGGCACACTTCTCGTCTCTTGATCTACAGCAAAAATAGTTTATTAGTGATATATCGCTGTACTAGTGATGTGTGTGGCTTCAGGTCTATTTTTATCCTCTGAAAAATGTCCTAAACGGTATTCAGCAACGAAATACCAAAACTCATTGCAGTATGTCAACCAAGAGATCGACATTTTCTATTGTTATTGTAATCGTTATCATTCTTCTGTAATACGGTAAACGTCGTTGATTACTATCATTATTTCCACCATTATCATCATTAATTCAGTCGAAAAAGTGTTCTTTCCCATGTGGCCAAGAGACCAGTAAGAATATAGGACAATAGGAGAAAGTAGGCGAAAAGTTTGTAATAGTTTCTGTTGGTTTAACATCGTGATGACAGATACTAAAAACAACACAAGCAAGTCGTGGGTGGCAACATTCGAAGAATCCATTAGACACGTGGGTTCAGATTCTCATCATCATTTGTTGGCCCAACAAGGCTGTAACACTGCGAAATCAATAAGCTGGTTAGTAGTCTAGTTTGCAGATGAAAAACATCAGAATTGCACATTTCCCACATATACAGATTAGTATCTGTGTTCATGGCCGTAATTTTAAATATCCTGTCTTCTGAATCCTCAAATGAACTAATTAATGTGTTGCACAAATAACCAGTTAACTAAATTTCTTCTGTCTTTCAAACAAACCAACACATTTCTAAATTCACGTAGAATACATAAAATATTACTTGTACGGCCGTAAGGCTGCATTTTGAAACGCAGTCGCTTTAGAAATGCGAAGTTTTTCGAGACGGATGGGGCAATGTTCATTCCCAGTAACTTTTCATGAAAAAAATTACCTTTTGTCGCAATCTAACAACGTTATAGTTTTAGTCTTTTTCTGTTGGGAGGGGGGGGGGGAGGGGTGAAACTGTAATCATGACAGAAGTTTACAAATCTCACTCTTTGACCTGCCGCATGTTGCAAGTTCAATATCAGTGTTTTTAACTTCTCAAGAAATTTGCTGGAATTATATCCTAATGCTGTAAAGCTTCAAAAAACTTACGCTACGTTTACGTTTTGTAACAAAAAGCTCTCACAGAAAGTCGATGAGGTTAAGTCATGAATTAATCAGCATTTCTCGATGATGTTGTCTCCTTTCGGACTGAAGAATTTCCTTATGATGACATTTGCTAGTGCAGCATGGCTAAAAGCCAATTGAGGCAAGCTGTTTGTAAGATTGAGAATATTGAGGGCTGTCGCTTTCAAGATTCGAAGTGATTGATACCTTACTGTTTAGTGACGGATAGGGGACGTTCATTTCCAGTTACTTTTCATGAAAAAAAAATAGAGTTTGTCACATTGTAATTGTGTTAGTCTTCTTCTTTGAGGGGGAGGAGGACAGTAATCGTGATGGAAGTTTATATAGCTCAGTATTTTACCTGTCGTATGTTGCAAGCACAATATGAATATTTCTGTCTTCTCTAGTCATTTGCTGAAATTGTACCCTAATGCTGTAAACGCTGGTTTCAGCCTCATTAGACGAATTAAATGTTTTCATCCTAAGTGTGACGCTGGAAACTACCAGGAGATAGCGCCGCGTATTAATCAAATTCCGCGACTCCCCTCTAGAAGCCCGTATGAGACGGGCGCGATTTCGCGTCGCTTATCACTACACTGGTCTTCCTAGTACAGCTAAGAACTGGCAACATCGTTGCTAACATTTGGCAACACCGTGACAGTGCAGTTACTTCCGCAAGTGGTACTGAATTGTCCTGCTAAGTTCACTTGACATTCCTCTTCTACTTTCATGACTCATGCTGTACGATGCCCATGTCATATGAGAGACAGAAATTTAACTTTTACACTCAAGGAATGCAGTTATTCGTGTAGGTGACTTTCAGGTTAATTTTCGCGATGCGTTAGAATCTCAGCATTGAATATGTGAGACACTGAGGGCACTTGGCGCCAGCGTGTCGTTGGCTGTGTGGTTCTGCTCGTGTCTCGCGATGCAACTGTGCTTTGAGACGGCAGTTCTAATCCTGGTTGGAGATCGTGCTTTTGGGGATGGTATTTCATTTTACTTTGTTTTATTTTACTTTATACGCTGCAGATTGCAAGAAGAAACTCTTTAACGGAACCAGAAGAAAAGCTTTATACAATAAGTCCTTCAGAAAGGTCGACTCCAAATTATGGAAATGGTATTAGATGTCTTCTTTGCTTCACTATACAAACGCCTTTGAAGAAATTCGAATTGATCTCCATAGATACGAAATTTTACTACTCCCTTAGGACCCACATGCTAAGGGATACTTTCGGAGGAAGTGAACATAATGATTAATATAGTTCCTTCATGTAAAATATCTGCTGTAGAAATGAGACATGAAGACACGAACCTTGCAGTGTGTCTGTATTGCTAGAACGTGCGCTGAAACCTATTCACATAATTTAGCTCATACATTTACTGTAAGGAATCAAAGATCGACACTAAAACATTATAGTGCAGTTACGCACTGTGTCTTGATGACAATAACAAATTACATGAAGGGCTTTTCTGAAAGGACAAGGATCGAGATTCAATCCACAATTAAGTGTTAACCATCGTAGAGTGCTACTTGATTGGATCAACGGTTACGAAAATTTTTTGCCTTTCTAATATATCATGTGATAGTGTAATAATTTGCTCATCATTCATTCAAAATGGGTGGTTTGCTCCGTTGATATCGTGTCTGAAATGCACATCGCAACCTTTTTTGTGGATCACCACACAGTAACACTACAGCATTTTACACATCCAGGGCGATGAGCGGCGGCAGGCGCTGTGGGCAGAGGGCGAGGCAGCGCTGTGTAGCGCCGCCACCGCTGCTGCCGGCGAGTGGGCCGCGGAGAGCTCTGCCAAGTGCTGCGGCCAGGGGCGGCGATGTTATTGGGCCGAAATGTTATTAACAGGGTATAAAAAAGTGAAATGCGTTACGCATATGCTCCCCCTACACATGTGGCATCAGCAACACGAGGGACGTGGAATTAAAATTTTTGTCAACAGTCGGTTTCGACCACTCAGACTCACGTGCACGCCAAGCACTTTACCGCGAGACCACGGCCGTAGCTGACAGAGACGTCTTCTAACTGCACCCAAGAAGTACTGTATGAACTCCCGCAGTCTACAGTGTTGCCAGATTGTGCAGATAGCTGGACTTGGAGCGAATCAGCGCGGCCACTTTTATTGTCCCATGTCGCGATCGGCTCGGACTTAGGCTCAGCGGCGGCCGGCCGGCGGCCAGGTTTTTTGTCAAAGAGTGTACATCAGACTGTCAGCAACCCTTCACCTCACTGACAAGGATGGTTAACTCAACGTGACAATAAATTTACCAAAACAGGATGCAGCAGTCTTCTTGCGCCCCCAAACTGGCTAGACTGCCAGACTAATTTCGATTATAGAACGTGCCCCTCAAAACGCTCCATACTGCTACAAATTCAAATGTCTGTAAAGCTTATGGGACTTAACTACGGGGTCATCAGTCCCTAAACTTACAAACTACTTATGAACTACTTACGAACTAGGACGGCACAAATATCCATACCTGAGGGGGGATTCGAACCCCCGACCATAGTGGCCGTGCAGACCGTGACTGGAGCGCCTCAGCCCCCTCGGCCACCGCGGCCGGCATCCATCCAGCTACACTAGTGACAGTATACTCTAAAACACATGAAAACAGAACTAATACAAACATCACTCGCACAACTTTTTAATGTTAAAATTGGGGTGCGTTTGACGTAGCTTGAACTAGCGCTACCAGTGCAGAAATGTGGAACACCTCTTATTGCATAACCCTTAGATTGACAAGAAATTAAGAAACAATTATAGTCACACGAAGACTAGATATCTGTTCACGGGCCATTTATAGGACGCGATCGCTTCCGTCAGCTTTGACCATTGACGTCATCAACTGTTCAAATGTTTGTTAAGCTTAAGGGACTTACTTGCGGGATCATTTGTTCCTAAACTTGCAAACTACTTATGAAGTACCTTTTATTAAAGACGACACAAACATCCATGCCCGAGAGGGGATTCGAACCCCCGTCCGTAGCGGCCATGCAGACTCTGACTGGCGCGCCGCAGACCGCTCGGCCACTGTGACCGGCGTGTCGTCATCGCAGCTAGGTAGTTTTGAGGTGCGTGCGTGTTTGTAGAAGTAATTATGTGGTGGCTGAGTAGAAGATTAATATGATTTATATGATTTATATGATTAATATGATTAATATGATTTATAATTTCTGTATAAAAAGTGATCTGTAGCTTCCCTCTGATGATAAGGTATATGTTAGTTTAGTTAAGAGTTTCTTTTTCCATGGGCTGAAACCTGTGTTCGATGGTAATCTGTAATTTACGAGGATAACTACAGATTATTTATTATCAACAATATAGAAGTGTTAAGATATACCGTATACGGGTTTTACGACATGTTGATGACGTCATAGTTCAAAGAAGACGGGTTGAGTCACGTCATAAAATATTGCCCTGTTCACTAATGATGTAATAACCAAACACAAACAGAAACGCCACACTGCAAATGCCGCAGATCTGACATCAGGTGCTTTTAGTAGATTTCAAAATTAACCAGCTAGACATAAGATAAGAGACTTCATGACCATTCAAACAATTTTCAAATGTGACATAGTGACTAACTTCAGGGAAAATAGACTAGAGCAATACCGAGCCAGAGTCGAATGACTAAGTATGAAAGTCTTCGAACCGAACCACCTTCCAATAACAACCAGATTTTCACACTGCGAGGAGAGGAACCACCGCAGAAGAGCCGGGCAAGCAAGAAGCAGCGCGTTTAACACATCGGCCGCACACTCAGGCATCGGCCATCCCACCGCCGGTGACTTATTGCTCGGAGCGTAGCACAGCCAGTTGCGTCACACACTGCCGGCGCCGCACAGCCAAACACAGAACAGTTCGCTGTAGACGCCTAGCCTGTCCTCCAGCTTCTCGCAATGTTTCCGTTCTGCCGTTATTTGTCTCACTCACACACTGCCCCCGTGCAACAGAGTCGTCCCCTCTATATTCCGTGGCCAAGCAGCGTAAGTAAACTCGAAGCTCGAGAAAGAACACACACGCCCCGCGACTAGACGATCATTGGACGCCACGGCGTCAGCCGTTTCTCCAGGCCCACAAGATCATCAGACTTGTCGCCAGTCGAAAATGTGTG
Organism: Locusta migratoria; assembly: GCA_026315105.1. Lineage (NCBI taxonomy): Eukaryota > Metazoa > Arthropoda > Insecta > Orthoptera > Acrididae > Locusta > Locusta migratoria. The sequence continues at coordinate 325,274,700 of CM048749.1, forward strand.
GGACATCGTGAAACGACAGAAACAGCGCTGTGATGCAATGCCACCTGTCACATCTACCACGTATGAACTTTGGATTCAGATGAATGCATCATGGACACCATTTGCGCCTTATACCTGTCGATGCCGTAGAGCATGGAACAAGTTATTAGGACCGTCGGCACTCCCTGTGCTTAGTAGGCAATAGGATACGTGCTGAATAGCAATGATTGAAAAGCTAATCAATTCTTTAGGACAGACTAATAACATGTCCTGTAAAAATGAACTCCTGTCTCTAGTATATCAATGTGCTCTCTGAATATGAGTGTACTTTACCAACACCACCTGAAGAGAAGGTCGCGGCGCTTTCGTGTCACGTCAGGCGGAATAGGTTGCGCGGGCATAGGTGACTGGGTAGCCGCTGGGGCCCGGCCCACTATGCCAAAGCAGCGAGCCAGTCAGCTATGCGCGCGGAACCTACTCTGCCTGACATCACTCGAGAGCGCCGCGGCATTCTCTCAAGGTGGTGTTGACTTTACCTGGACTCGTCTTCCCATTTACCGATCGTGAATACAACACTCAAAAGATGAAATGACAGTCGCACCCAGGAATACAGATAACCAAAACTTTAATGTGGCCTGTGGAGTATTCATGTAGCCGTAGTTTAAAATGGTTTAATTGATTTTTCCGTCGATGCTTGACAAAACATGATAATAATATAAAAAAGGAACAACTTCCTGATGTTCTGAAAAACTTATTTATTCGTCACAAATCAGCTTTCGGCTTCTTACGCCATCATCAGGTGACAACTGACTGTATCATACATGTCTTCAAAGATGTTACAAATATGTTACGATTTACAAATATGTTATCACTAACACTCGATACTTCACAGAAAAGTTCATTACAAGTACATATTTATGAAAGTTATTAACATTTATATAAATCATGTCAGTTTTTATCCTTTACACATACTTATTATACTTTTATATAAATGTTAATAACTTTCATAAATATGTACTTGTAATGATCTTTCTTGTGAAGTATCAATTGTCTGTGAAAACATCTTTGTAAATCGTAACATCCTTGTAACATCTTTGAAAACATGTGTACTACAGTCATTTGTCACCTGATGATGGCTTAAGAAGTCGAAAGTCGGTTACTGACGAATAAGTAGGTTTTGCAGAACATCAGAAAGTTGTTGGACGAAATATACATTGGCGGCTGCTTGTTCTAAAATAATCTTTTTGGCTATATTGGCCACAGTTTTTACCATGTAAATGCCGTAAAATTTAATCACTTGCTTGTTTTGGGTTTTACAGGTTTATTTTATTCATCAAGAAGGACATGACAATAGTCCGTAGCTGGTTGATTATGCTGTCACCTTTCAGCTGGGAACTCTGGTTAGCAGTGACGTCGGTCGTCATTCTGTTGGTCTCCTGTTCGTGTCTCATGAAGCATATAGCCAAGAGACAAACAACAGAAATCACTCATGAGATGCATGATACTAGTAAGTGGCTTGTGGTCTTCTTTCCTCAAGTAAAAAATAATAATTACCATACTAACTAAATTGTTTTTATGATAAAAAAAGCAATGATTACTAATTGCTTGGTGGAGGACGGTATTTTGCTAAATTTTCACGGTTGAATCCCTGTAAAGGAAGTGCATAGTTCTTCGTCGTGGCGTGCGACGTCTTAAAACTTCGGCGTTTGTGTGTCTAATAATTTATCATTTCCCATAATGAGCAGTATTACGTGGATGTCCCCTACAAAATTACATCACGTCCACGAAATCTCTTGGTTTCATCATTGAGTAGTTGTGCTTTGCAAGGTTTGGCACAGCATTAATTTCAAATCAAATCTTTGTAAACCTAAGGGACTTAACTGATGCGGTTCTCAGTCACTAGGTTTACACATTACTTAAACTAACTTATGCCGGAAGGAAGACTTGAAGCTTCCACGGCGAGCAAAAGCGCGTTCTGCAGCAAGGCAGCATTAGAGCGCTGGCCACGCCACTCAGGGAGTGTTAAGTAATGTAACGAAATGACTAACGTAATGTATGTGTACAGGAAAAATTATAGCATTGAAAGAGCTTCTTCACTGGTGGTACGTGGCACGATAGTCTGAAACATTTGAGAGCAGGCTACAAAAAATCACAATGTTGAAAAGCAGATATTACATTTTCGTCGGAATTTCTGGAATACATTTTGTTTTGTGTAGAGCGTAGTGTATTCCGTTTTCACGTATTGGTCCGTGGTATAGGAACTTTCCTATGCGTATGTTAGTACTCAATACTGCGTCAATGACAATACATTCACGTTCAGAAAAAAAATACAGAACACCTTGAAAGATTAACGATAAGAAGTTCACAGATGTTCAAATGTCTGTAAATCTATCGGACCAAACTCCGTGGTCATCAGTCCGTAGCTTACAAACTACTTAAACCTAGGTAAACTAATCTAAGGACAACACACTCATCCATGCCCCAGGAAGGACTCGAACCTCTGAGGGCGAGCAACCGTGCGCTCCAGAGCGAGGCGCCGTAGACCGCTCGGATACTCCAACGCGGCTTCACAGGTGTTCTCAAGAAATAGTTAGCATTTCAGTCATCTCGGTACAGCATGTGTTTGTTGCCTCGTAACCATAATAAGGTTTTGCATGGATGGGTGGCATGGACGTGTGTCTAAGGCGCGAACGGGGCCCTTGGTATAGCCATCCACGCCGCATTCTCCTAATTTCAAAGTTCACCCGCGGTGTTCGGCGTTGGGCCATAGCGCTGCACCCGTGTTTCCACAATATCCCACATTTTCGATTGGCGATGAATGTGGTGAACTAGGGCGAAAGGCTGATATTGTGTGAAACAAAGAAAGCTCGTGTTGTGCCGGGACGACACTGCAAGTACTCGCTCGTTCAGATGTACCGTGTCGGGCTTCAGGATCCGAACTTCGTCCAAGCGTCAACGAAAAATTGATAACGAATAATTCCTTATTTTCACTTTTGCACTATTATTCAAATTTCAGTGTCTTGCACAGAAAGAAGAAGCGTTCGATTTGACTATCACCTTATTATAGAAGTCACTTTAGATAAAATATTTCAAAGTTCTCTTGCCAACAGAAATTACCTGTCAAAATTAAAATTCCATAGCTATATATGTTGTTGTCAACTCAGATATTATAATTTGCACTCATTCATAATAGATCTAAATAAATAATCGATTCTCTGAAACTCTGTAAATTCTCAAGTGTCTTCTTCCCTTGTCGGAAGGTTAACTTTCACTAATATAAACATCTTCTCTCAAAATTGTAATAAACCCTTGATGATGTATAATATTTCAAATAATAGCACTGTGGATACATCTTGCAAATTTTGTAAAATGTTGAAAGAATAATCTTCAACACACTATTAAAGTTCAAGATGTAAAATTTTTATTGATCTCACAACATACAGATTATCATTATGAAAGAGCTAAACCAAGACTAATGTTTGATTCATTTCAATTTTACAAATCATCTCTGTTAATAATGTAAACAGAAATAAACATTTTCGGCGGCAACCGGAAAGACCAGCATCTTCCTGTCTCGTGGCCGTCGACCCGCGACTTGAAGTGGCCTAATGTTTACTCCTTGAGCTCGGCGGTGAAGATGTTGCTCTCGTAGGTTGAATCGCCATAACAGCACATGAAAAATAAGAGAGAGACAAAACTTTCTTAAGAATCATCTAACATACAGTATTAACATTAGAAATCATTAATCAACATAAAGATAAGTATAATAACCTGCGAAACTGAGCTAACAGAAGGTAGTAGCGGAGACAATAATCCGTCCCACTATAGTGTTCGTGCAGGAAAAAGTGGCCACGATTTGACTCGTTGATAAATGGTGCCTGGGGTGTCATAAAGAGAGGGTATGGCTATAGGTCACAGGATGACATTCACCCAGCTTGTAAAAATACTCGTTAATAGATAATATTTGATTATTATTTTATTTTAATAGGTTATTGTGTATTTTATTATTTTATTTTATTCTTTTTGATTCTCACCTCGCTCAGTATGGGTTAAATTTTATTTAACGGTCTCTGATTTGTAAGAGTATTTTTACAACACGGTTCCACATAACTAATGGTGAAACATATTTCAGGTTTTAATTTGTTAGTAGTTATTTGAAATGCTATGTGGAACCAAACACCTGTAACGAAGCTATGGTACTTTCATTAAAAAAAATTATTTCACTGTTCACGGTTTGATATCTATACAGCACAATGAAAAAATAAATGAAAGCCCCGGACATGAAAACTGAATCACTAAAATCTGCCAATTCAGAAGATTATTAAATGAGATAATTATTTCATCCTTCCCATCTAGTCTGAAATATAAGTCACAGCTAAGGGTAATTAACACATCATAATCTGCATTTTTTCATACCATACCTATGTCGTAAAGTTACCTTTACCACTATTTTTTTTTAAATAAAAAGCATGGAAGTTCACTGTCGCGTCCAGATGATCTGAAATAAAATTAATAAATCATTACTAGTTTGGTTACCACCCGACTCTGATTTATATGAATTACTGTTTTTATTTCTGCCACGTAATGGCGGCAGGATTCTACAATCCAGGTCGATGGGTGTTCCCTGCGACGACTGCTAACATTATTTCTAAAACAAATATCTTGAAAATGGGCTAAAATGTTCCAACACTAATGGAAGTTGACACACGTATTGTTTTTAATACCTACATTTTGTATTTTTCATTATTACACACTTTTTATAAGTGATTCCATTAATATCAAGAAACAATATAATGACACCTGCTGTACAATTACACTTTCTCTCATACGTCCTACCACATCGACAATGAGACAATCAGACAAGAAGGACAGGAACATAGAGAACAATTTCTTGGGCAACATACATTTATATACTAATTATAACTATTGTCATTTTTAACAACTCTAACAATTCAGGGCACTATTGAGAGTTGTGTATCAAGACGGCACCTAGAGGTCGTGGAAGTGCACTTTTGAACCAGATATTGAGGCAGTCACTATGGCCGTCAGCATGTTAACTTCTCATTGTTGGAGTGATTATTGTACAAAGGCCAGTTTACGTAACATGTTGGATTTAACTACTTATTCAAACTTACCTCGTGTTACTCTTCATAATTTCAAAGCATTAGCGTACAAAATAATTCAGTCCAGATGTTCATATTCAATGTAATCCAGATGTTCCTGCGTATTTGCGAGCCAGATGCTGAGTTACAAGAAGTTACACCTAACTTCAAGATAAGAAGTTAACGCTTTCTGAGCATATTGTACAGAAATTTGTGAAGGAATTTAAACATTTGTGGCGTAATCCAAGCTGGCTGGGGTTACGTCACAATTGGTTAGGTGAACCGGCTTAGTTACCTCACACAGATCAGACGGAATATCATCTGCTCCAAGGTTTTTGTTTCGACTCAAATCTTTCAGTGCTCTGTTAAATTATTTTCGCAGTATCGTGTATCCTATCTCAACGTCCGCAACATTTCTGGAATACTGCCTTCAGGTTAATTTCCGCTATATAGGACATCTAAAAATTTTTCTTTCTTTGCTTAGTACTACTTTTCTATCTAAACTCCTGATATCCATGCAGCTACTCTTCTTGCCTCCAAACGTCTCTTTTATTATGCTGTAGGAGGTATCTACATTTCCCCTAGTTATACATTCTTCTGTGGTCTTGAATTTGTCCAATAGCCACTCCTCCTAGTACAATCAATTAATCTTAATAACATTTGATATTCTATAATACAAGCATAAATGTGTATTCATCTTTCATTAACATTTAAACCTTATATAAACCCGGTCTAATAATTGAAAATCTACTTACAGATGAAAAGCAGCAATGAATATTACATTTATGAGCAGACATATGGGCTCTCCTTTTCACAACAGATAATGCCTTCTTCTTAGATCCAATATTTATCGGTTACTCCGCTCTAAGAATCTTTTAATTTTCAGAAATCTACCATGACAACAATATTTATTATATTCCTGACCTTCATTCTTAGTGTGAGAAAAGTTGATTCATCTGATTAAGGTGAAATAATCACCCAGATACAACATTTGAAAATATCAGTGTAACCTAACTTATACTTTATGTTACACAATATCAGGTAGCTCAATTATCTCAATCTAGGACATAGAAAACAGAAAATAAACATAAAAAGTGCCTCTTAACTCTTCACTGCATGAATTTTCATTTTAGCACAATTTTTTTTATGGTAGCAAATGTTCACCTGTGAAGGGGAAAAATATTGAAAAAAATATATAAATCATAGAAAAATTTGAAAGTCATTATTTGTTACCTGTTGCCATTTAGACATAACTCAGTCTCCGTGAAAATATTGGTGTCTAACATGTTTTCTACACATATTACATGTATGTAAAATGATTCTTTTTTTACTTAAGAGAAGTAATATCACTTTATAATTACATTAGGCAATGTAATGCTCAAAAATGAGCAAAATCCACTGGAGCGCTTTTTGTTGCATTTCTCCTCAATTTCTTCGGAAGAAACGATGAACTAAATGTTTAGAACAGACTCAATTATATGTAATATGCATCGCGTTGCCGTCTGGCAACAAGAAGTATGCCTGAAAAATGTAACAAAACTTTGCATTGCCAAACTGAAACATCGTGCAGCGTTAATAACAGTGTAGCTCTTTGGCTGGCATATCTACTCAGTAATTAAAGCATGTGTCATGGACAGGTCAAACAATGTTTAAACTTGTTTTATGTAAATCATGAGGCATCTATGTTCACATAATCATTTAAGTAACAAATATTGATAGAGAAACATATTTCCAAAATCATTCTCTAGGTTGTCAAAATATAAATATGTCAATAAAAGTATAACTGATTTTTTCGCAATATTTTTTCAATCTTTTTAACCCTTGATAAGGTGTAATCACTTATCCTAAGAATAAGATTTTATAGCAGAGTAAAGAATAGAAAAAAAAATTGTCAGTGAAAAAAATGTGCTTCCAGAAGTAGTCATAAGGCTGGGGTTCTTGTGTATGCCACATGCACGAGTCAGATAGAACATGCATCCCCCTGAAGGTGGCTTCTCCTGCTACGCCACAGGTTTGCAGCATTTGTAATTTTCTCTGAACAGCTGCTCTTGTGCACATATGGGTACTACATGGTATAGTGAAGAAGGATCATGTGTTGTTAACTTTTGTTTATGGTCATAGTATTTCATACTGCATACCCTTTCATAAAATATATTCTTCAACAAACTTTGTTTGCTTATCAATTTACTATTCTTACCATTTGTAGCTTTAATCTTAACCACAGTTATTCGAAGTACAACAAATTCTCTCGATCTCTTATTTTATCCATCAAAATTTTTTGAAATCTCACAGATAGGACTGATAACTTGAATATTTCTTAGTTTCTAGTTGTTGCAAGCTCTCAACAGTTTCACAAAATACTCGCCACTCTGGATACTAGTTTTGATAAACCTCATTATATACACTTTCGACTTTACTTCGATTGTCATGTTTGGTTATATAATCACAAGTAACTTTAACTATATTCTCACTTATTACCTTCCCACATTTACTTATGTCCTCACAATTACAATTTATCCTACTAATGTCAATGGGTATAAGCAAATAATCATTTACTCTCACATTACAAACAAAATTATTATTGTCCTGTAGCACTTCTACTTTCTTTACCACATAAACCATATCACCTAATTCTTCACTACATCATCTTCATTAACGTCATCAAGCTGTTAAAATGTTAGTAAATCTATCGGTCTGAACAGCGTGGTCATTAGTCTGTAGCTTAGAAACTGCTTAAATTAAGGTAAACTAACCTAAGGACAACAGAAATACCCATGCCCGATGGGGGACGCGATCCCCCGATGGCAATCAGCCACACGCACCGCAGCACGGTGCTCCAGTAGGCACGGCTAATCCATCGTGGCATCAACATGATCATTATCAATACCAATATTATCATCATTACTTGATAGCCTCTACCTTTTCGGTTGAGGTGGTTTTTTAGTGTGTACAGCATGGCTCGCTCATCCGTTTTTATCCTAGTGATCAGCCAGCCATTGCATTCTGCTGTGAAATTGTACTTTTATCCCTTTTGTGCACTCCTCTGTCTATAAGTGAAGAAGTGAAGTGTTTCTGTTCGTTTTAGACTCATGGAAATCTCTAATCCTTGTTCTCTTATTTTTCGTTATGTCACATGTTACATCATTGCTTGGAACAGGGGACTGATGACCTTGTAGTTTGGTGCCCTATAGACAACAACAACAACAACAAAATATAATAAGACAGGTTCCTGAAGCAAGCTTGGAGCGAGGTCGGCACAGTCAGAGGTTGAATCATTGAATCTGTCTTGCAACGAAATTATGCTTTGTATTACCTATCTATCTACATTTGTCAAGAACACATTGTAACGTTGGCAGTTGGGAGCAGTTTAATCCCCTCAGGGGCTCAGCATTAATTTGCTGGGTACGGGCTTGGCGAACCCGGGGTCCTGAGCTGTGGGCTGTGTCACGCCAACAGTCCGCTTTACCGTAAGCTCTGTGCGTGCTTCAACGACCATCGTTCGGCGCAACAGTGGAACGTTGTACGTTTCAGAGCCCGGGGATCTTGGCTTAATCGCTCGGGTCGCGAGGACGGTACAAACCTCTACAAAAGAAACCTCAATCTCAAGGTGTGCTACGTGCCGAGGAGATGCATGGCTGTTGAGGTTGAATAGCCGCTAGCGAGCAACCTCTGAGGAACCTGCCGCACCTCAGTTGTATAAGGCTTACCCAGGCAAGCAGTCTGGGTGGACCCTAATTTCCCTAGGTGCTCGTGGGAACACCATGAAAAGACCACGAAACGTTGGCAGACGTACAACCGTCGTCTCTAAACGCAGTAGAAGTGAATACAATGCTTTGCAGTATGACCCCCAAACGTTTCCTTCCCTGTCCACACCGTGGGAGGAACGTAGGGCAAAAATCCAAGGTGAGGCTTATGCCCCTAAGTATTTAGTGTGTACGCATACGGATGGGGAATCTTTCATGTCCACAAAGCCAATGTTCTTTGTGGAACATTTGGAAGACAAATATTGAGAGGTCGATGGTGTGTCGAAGATGCGATCTGGCTCAGTTCTAATAACGACGTCATCCCCAGCCCAGTCACGGGCTTTGCTAGCTTGTGACAATATGGGTGATGTTTCCGTTAGTATCACACCATATAAGAGCTTAAATATGGTCCAGGGTATCATCTTCCACAGGGATCTCCTGTTGCAATCAGACGACGAATTACGGGCTAACTTGGAGCGGCGAGGTGTGCATTTCATCCGGTGCATCTATAGGGGTCCGAAGGACAACAGGGTTGCCACCTGTGCATTCATCTTGGCTTTTGAGGGCGATTCATTTCCTGAGAAGGTCAAGGTGATGGTCTACCGGATCGACGTAAAGCCCTACGTTCCTCCCCCTATGCGCTGCTTTAAGTGCTGGAGGTTTGGTCATCTGTCCTCCCGATGTGATGCCAACCAACATGTGGGGAGTGCGGGCGTGCATCCCACCCGGACACCCCTTGTACCCCACCTCCAGTTTGCGTCAATTGTAACCAGCAGCATCCTCCTTGTTCTCCCAACTGCTCTGTACTCCACAAGGAGCGTAAGATCATAGAGTACAAGACCCTGAACCGGCTGACATATGCAGAGGCCAGACGTAAGTATACAAAGCTCCATCCTGTAACCATGACCACCTCATACGCCTCTGTAGCTTCACCATCGATCTCCAGGCCATCTGTACCACTAATGCCAGCGGGCCCCCAGGCCCAAACCACTGCACCTGCCCCCTTGACAGTTGGGGACGCCACTCCGGTTGCTCCCACACTCTTCACGTTGGGAGCAACAGATAAACCATCTCAGGGGACCTCGGTCCCCACTCCACAGCCAGAGAAAAAACAGCCTTCTCCGGCTCCTCTCGCCCAGAAGGGGTCCCATGGAACACTTCCTTCCGAGGCTTCTTCTCGTGGGAAGGTGGATCCCAGCAAATGGCTGAAGGATCCCCCAGCTGCTGATCTAATGGCCTTATGCTCTTCGTCAGCTCCTGCCGCCCCGTCTGAGAAGCCCCCATGGCCCTCAACACCGAAGGGCCAGCGAGAGGGCAAGAAAAAAGAAAGAAAAAATTATTCTTTGGTGGCTTCCAAGCCACCCACACCCACATCCTCTGCTTCAGAGGATGAAGTCGAGATCCTTGCCTCTGCTGAGGATCTCGCACTTTTTGATTCGCCTGAACATAGGGGCTCTGAACATCCAGAATCACCTATGGTCTTAGATTCTGTAGATCCTGACCATAAGGCGGCAGATGTTCCTATGGAATGATCTTCTTTTCTTTCTTTTCTTTTATGGCTTTACAGCGAGAAGAAAGAGTTATTCTCCAGTGGAATTGCGACGCCTTATTTAATCACCTGGCCGAGCTGCGCCAATTACTGTGGTTCTACCCTGCACTTTGTATCGCCCTACAGGAAACATGGTTTCCAACACAGTGGACCCCTGCCCTTCGTGGGTATCAGGGCTACTACCGCAACAGGACCCTTTACGACAGGGTGTCTAGCGGTGTCTGCCTGTATGTCCTTGACACTGTACCCAGTGCCCCAGTGCCACTCAACACCACTTTTGAGGCAGTGGCTGTCAGAATCCGGGCAACACAGGAATTCACTGTCTGCAGCTTGTACCTTTCTCCTGATGAGGCCGTGTGTCTCAACACTCTTACTGCTCTGGTCTCCCAACTTCCCCCACCATTCCTCCTTTTGGGGGACTTCAACGCCCACAACCCTTTGTGGGGTGGACTCCAGACCACAGGCCGCAGTAGGGATGTTGAGACATTATTGGCGCAACAAGACCTTTGCCTCCTGAATACAGGTGCCCCCACGCATTTTAGCGTGGCACAGGGCACGTATTCAGCGATCGACCTTTCCGTCTGCAGCCCCAGCCTTCGACGACACTTTGGTTGGCGTGTGCATGAGGACCTGTGTGGCAGCGTCCACTTTCCAATCTTTCTGTCGCTCCCGCAGTACCAAGCTGCAGACAACTTACCCCATTGGTGTCTTCGTAGGTCTAACTGGCCAGTCTATGCCTCAACCGCTGTCATCGCTGCACCACTGCCAGATGACATTGACAATGCATTCCAGCAGGTGACTGATAGTATTGTCACGGCCGCTGAGGTAGCAGTTCCACAAACCACCGGTTCCACTAGGCGTAGGTCCGTGCCTTGGTGGAAACGGGAGATTGCTGAGGCTATCTGGGAACGTCGGCGAGCGCTCCAGCGCCATCGACGCCACCCCTCCGTGGAGAATTTGGTGGCCTTTAAACGGCTCCGTGCGCGTGCTCGACGACTCACAGCAGAGCAAGCAGGATTCCTGGGAACGGTATGTAGCCAGTATTGGCTCCTGCACATCCCTGACTCAGGTATGGATGCAAGTCCGATGCGTCTTTGGATACCGCCTGCAGACAGCAATCCCATCCCTCACCATCCAGGGTGTGCTCTGCACGCTCCTGACAGCTATCCCCGAGCATATGGCAGAGCACTACACATGATGCTCTGCGACTGCCACGTACAGTACCGACTTCTACTCTCTCAAAGAGTGGGCCGAGCGGAAACAGTTATCCTTCCGCACTCATCGTCGGGAATTATACAACGACCCGTTTAGTGAGTGGGAGTTCAGAACTGCCCTTGCTGCGTGTCCTGATACTACTCCAGGACCAGATAGGATTCACGGCCAATTCCTCCGACACCTTTCACCAGAGTTTCAACGCTGCATTCTCGCCCTGTTCAACCATCTCTGGGCAGAGGGCACTTTCCCGTCGCAATGGCGGGAAAGCACTATTATCCCGGTGCTGAAATCTGGTGCAGATTCACTGGTGGCTGACAATTATCGTCCGATCAGCCTCACCAACGTTTTCTGCAAGCTCTTCGAACGTATGTTGAGTCAGCGACTTATGTGGATCCTTGAAGAGCGTGGACTCCTTCCTCCTCAACAGCGGGGCTTTCGCCAGGGCCGTTCTACCATTGACAACCTCTGGAGTCGGCCATTCGCACGGCGTTTGCTAGGCGTGAGCATTTGGTTGCTGTATTTTTCGATCTTCGAAAGGCGTATGACACCACCTGGCGCTACCATATTTTAACGACTCTGCATGACTGGGGCTTACGTTGCGCCCTTCCTATTTTTATTCGCAATTTTCTCTCCCACCACTCGTTTTGGGTGAGGGTTGGGGCATCTTTTAGCTCCCCCCGTATTCAAGAGAACGGTGTCTCACAGGGCTCCGTCCTCAGCGTCCCATTGGTTTTAGTGGCGATAAACGGTCTTGCTGCAGCTGTGAGGTCATCAGTCAGTTGCTCCTTGCTCGCCAATGACTTCTGCCTGTATTTCAGCTCCATTAGCTTTGGCGTAGCTGAACGACGGCTGCAGGGTGCCATCCAAAAGGCCCACTCATTGGCCTCTACTCACGGATTTCAGTTCTACGCACAGAAAACCCACGTGATTCACTTCTGTCGCCGTCGGGTATTTCACCCTGACCCAGAGCTTTACCTGGGTGGTGAACTACTTCAGGTCGAGGAAACACATCGCTTCCTGGGCATGGTCTTCGATGCCCGGCTTACTTGGGTGCCACACCTACTTCAGCTGAGACAGAAGTGTTGGTGGCATTTAAATGTTCTTCGATGCCTCAGCCAATCTAGTTGGGGAGCAGCACGTTCCACCCTTCTTCAGCTCTACAAGTCCCTTATTCTGTTACGGCTTGATTACGGGAGCTTGGTTTACTACTCAGCAGCCCCTTCTGCCTTGCAGGTCCTAGACCCCATTCACCACACTGGTGTGCGTCTCGCAGCAGGGGCTTTTGGCATCAGTCCCGTAACGAGTCTTCTAGCTGAAGATGGTGTTTCCCCTCTGCAGTATCGCCGGCAACGGTTGTTGGTGACTTATATTGCCCGGGTGTATGCTTCACCCCGACATCCGAACCACAGGCTTCAATTCCCGCTTTCTGCACTTCCTTCCCTGCGATGTCGGCCCAGGTCTGGCCTTACGATTGCGGTCCGTGTCCATTCCCTTCTCTCCTCACTTGATTCCCACCCTCTTCCTCCACCTTTCCATTACTCCTCCCCTATCCCCCCCTGGACAATTCCTCGTCTAGAGCTTCGGTTGGACTTGTTTCGGGATTCAAAAGCCTCTATCTCACCACTGCTTCTCTGTCGCCAGTTCTACACACTGCTTACACATTTCATGGATCAAACATTCTTTACACGGACGGTTCTTTCGTCGATGGCCATGCTGGATACGCCTTTGTCTATGGTGACCACATCGAACAGCGGTCATTGCCTTGTGGAAGCAGCATCTTCACTGCAGAACTGGTCGGTATTTTGACAGCTCTTGAACACCTCAGAACTCGCCCCAGGGGGTCGTTCGTCATCTGCAGCGACTCACTGAGTGGTTTACAGGCCCTCGACCAGTTTCTACCCAAACACACTGTGGTGTGAGCCATTCAAGGTGCTGTCTTCGCACTTGGCGAGTCAGGCCGTTCTGTCACCTTTGTCTGGACCCCAAGCCACATAGGTATACCAGACAATGAACACGTCGATCAGCTGACCAAGCAGGCCACTACTTCACGGTCCCTGGATATTAGCCTCCCAGACTCGGACCTCCAAACCCAGTTGACCCGCAAGGTCCTTCGGGTTTGGAATTCTGAATGGGCAGACTCGACCGAACCCAATAAGCTCCGTGTTGTCAAGCCCTCTACCGCTGTGTGGCAGACCTCCAAGAGGGGTTCTCGCAGGGAGTCGGTTGTCCTTTGCCAACTCCGTATAGGCCATACTTGGCTTACGCATGGTCACCTCCTGTGTCACGAGGACCCTCCTCAGTGTCAATGTGGTCGCCTTTGACAGTCGCCCACATCTTAATTGAATGCCACAATTTAGCTGCAGCGAGACGATATTTTAATCTCCCTGACGGTTTGCAGCTTGCATTACCTGACAACACCTCCACGGATGACTCTGTTTTAAAGATTATGTGTGAGTGTGGATTTTACAAGTCAATTTAAAGTTTGTGTTTGTCTGTCATTGCTCTGTCCTCCACCCGCTTAAGTCTGTAGGTGATTTTAACGTGTCCCAGAGTGGCTGGGTGTGTTCCTTATATCCCTGTGACCACCCATAAAAAACAATCTTGTACTGTTTCAGCTGTTTGATCCCTTCTTCGTTTTTAATCGTATCCTTTCTGTATGTTAGTCTGTGAGTTTTAATCTTCGACTTGTTAACGCATTTCCTTAGGAACGCTTAACAAAATGTTTTATCCCTTTGACTGGAACAAGGGACTGATAACCGTCTCTGTTTAGTCCCTTCCGAAACCCAACAACAACAAAAACAGTTTAACGACATGGGGTCTGTGTGTCAAGCAGTCTGGGTGCGGTTTTAGGCGGTTTTCCACACCCCACTAGGTGAATGTCGAGCTGTCCCAATTAGACAATTCACAAGCATTTCGAATAGCATGCATAATTTTTTTTCCTTGACATATCTTGGTTGCGATATACTTTATTTTATCATTACGCATTTCAACACGTCATCATCAGATCTGTGGCACAAATAATAGAAGTACATTACATTTCGGATGTTAACAGTTCATAATCACAATATTCACCAGGAGAACAAACATTATATGCAAATTGTGGTGTCGCACAAGTATAAAGTGTGCGCCACCTACTTTCGCCGTGCGCCGCCATGCATGCACGGCACGGCGTTCTTACGACGTGAGCCACGAGCGCACTCTGCTACACCTCCGCTCGTGGCCACCACTGAACGACATCGTTCACTTCGGACTGAGATAGGCACCAGTTAAGACTTTGGAATCAGATAGGCACCAGTGAAGACTTGGCTATCGGACAGGCACTAGGTAGACCTCTAGCTAAACTACATATCAGCATTCTGCAATACTGAGCTACGTAAAAGTTAAGTATTGTATAAATTCTGTGCAATATATATCTCGTTCTAATTTACTCTAGTGTTTCTAGTTTCTGCTGTCCCACTTGGTTACCTCCTACCTGCAGAAGCGTGCATCCTTTATTTCTGTGTCGTTCTTTCTACTCGGCCATCGACACCTACGACGGAAATGAGACACAAATGCGGCGACAAGGCTGGGACACAAAAGTGGTGACGAGGAGCGATAGAAGAACCGTGACCAGCCCGCATGCAGCAGCCGGACAGCAGCAGTCGGAGCACGCAGTAATTGCTCCCGCCCACCCACCCTTATTATAAGATTTTTTGGGGGAAATATTTTATTATGTGTTTTGTGGACTTTTTTGTTGCAGAGTGTCCTCCTTCATATTGCGTTTGTGTTTTGTTATAAGTTACTTGTATGCACGGCGCCTAATCGGTCGGCATGACCACTACCCCGAACCCAAACTTAATGGAAATTATTCAGTTACAGACGGCGCAAATCACGCAACTACTTCAAGCTGTGTCCCAGTTAACAGCGGAAGTAGCTAACCAACAACAACAGCCGTCGCTTCAGCAGCCCACACCTGCCAATGCATCGTTCCCTACCTTCCGCCAGTACAACGAACGTGAGGAAGAATGGAGCAACTACTTCGCTCAATTTCAAGAAGTTGTCGCGGCTCATCAACTTACAGGTCAGACTGTTAAGCATCTTTCATTGTCCGTGGTGGGCCCCAAAACCTTCGTATTACTGCAGAAACTTTTCCCCCACGCATCACCTCGTGATGTAGACTTTGATGCAATAGTAGATGCACTAAATGCTCATTATGAGATAAAAGTTCTTGTAGCTGCGGCGCGGTACCGATTTTTCAGACTGAAACAATTACCTGAGCAGTCACACCAAGAATGGATCACTGACTTGAAGGGCTTAACCCGCAAATGTAAATTTTTTGCTCTTGTGGACTTTCTTATAGTGACGTTATGTTGCAAGATGCGATTACGCAGAACATTCAGGACCCCAGAATTAGGGCAGCAATTCTGAAACAGTCTGACCCCTCATTAGACAGTGTACTGCAGCTTATAGAAGCGCATGATACTTTTGACTTAGCAGATGTAGAAATGCAAAGCCACAGTATAAATTCAGTGCACCACAATGGACGCTTTCGTAATCACAGTCCCCAGTATATCACTAGTGATTCTTTGAATTCTACCGGCCTTGCTGAACAGACAGTGAACAATAGCAAGTGTAAAAGTGCGACACAAAGGTCGCCCCTGTTAGAAACAGTAATTTGAATAACGGGTGCCAATGCTCATTTCAGAAAAATGTATGTAAATCTTGCCCGCAGTGTGTATCTCGCCACAAGCGTGCGCATTGCCCTAGTCGCAACGCAACCTGTTATCATTGTGGCAAATCGGGACATGTACAGTCTGTGTATATGCAAATTAAAACCTCTAAGAACGGTACCGTTCGAAACTGTGCTTCGCCGAGTGCACGAACAGTTCATGTTGTCAATGTCATACACGCTGTGGAATTGAACAGTGCTTTACTTGATTCTCAATTGCAAGAAAGTTCTTCTGCGACTACTGCAAAACTATGTAGTGAGCCACGTAGTAATCGCCAACGAGCACGTAAAACTGTGCAACGGAAACGGGTTCGGGACAAGCATAATGACTATGCACAGTGCAGTCCTGTAGTGAAACTAGTGCCTTCTGCAACTGCTCATTGTAATAGTGCCCAGTACTGTGTAGCTAGTGACAGTAGATTTGAAGTAGCTACTCAAGAGTTTAGTGCAGTAGTTAGTGAATCTGGAGTAGTTCGCATTCCGCGGACGCCGATCCGACGGTACTGCCATCTAGCGACAGTGATGTTAATCAGCGGTGTGCCGATCCTGCGCCGCTTCCTTCACTACGTAGCCCGCGCATGCGCAAGTGAAGCAAACAACCGGTGTCAGATGTTGACCACATTCGCGCACCTGTCGAGCGCCGCAAGCAAAAGCTTTTCGCGACTCTTTGCATAGAAAATAATACTGTGGAATTTCAGCTTGATACTGGTACCGCTGTCATAATTAATTAATAAAGACACTTATGAACTTCTGGGTTCGCCAAAATTGTCGCCGTCACAGCAAGTGTTAACAGCGTACACAGGACAGAATATTCCCGTGCTAGGAACGTGTAGCCTGCCTGCCTCTTTTCAAGGTGTACCAAAAACAGTTGCTTTTGTCGTTCTTCAGGCCAAATCTACACAGAATATTTTTGGACTAGATGCATTTGACCTGTTTGATTTATCAATTCAAAGAGATGTTCTTCAAATTTCGTCAGTAGTGCCTCAGGACAAAATTAATGCATTGTGTGAAAAATATAGTGACTTGTTTTCGCTGGAACTAGGTTGTGCAAAAGACTTCGTGGCACATGTAACTTTAAAAAAATCTGCAGTTCCAAAATTTCGTAAAGCTAGACCAGTGCCTATCGCAATGCGTGATGCAGTTGCTGAAGAACTTAAACGTTGGCAAGATAGTGGGGTGATTTCTCCTGTTTCTGCGAATCAGTGGGCCTCGTCTTTAGTAATTATTACCAAGCCGACAGGAAAACTTCGCCTCTGTGCGGACTTCAGATCAACAGTGAACAGTCAAACAATTGTAGACACATACCCTCTGCTCAGACCTGAGGAACTGATGGACAAATTAGGACAGTCTAGCTTCTTTTCTAAGATTGATTTAGCAGAGGCATACTTACAGATTCCACTTGATGACGAGTCAAAATATTTTTCGTCATTAATACTCACATGGGCCTTTTTCAATTTCAACGCCTACCCTTTGGCAGTTCTTCCGCCCCCGCTATTTTTCAGCGCTTTTTGGAACAACTGACAGTTTCTGTACCGTGTTTCTCTACCAATTTAGATGATATTGTGGTATCCGGACGTACAGTTGAAGAACATTTATCAATCCCGGAGTGCATTTTCAACGTGTTAACTGCAGCAGGTCTACGTTGTAATAGAGCACAGTGTTCGTTTTTCCAGACTGAAATAGAGTACCTAGGCCATGTGATTAATGCCCAAGGAATTCACCCCTTAGAGTCCCATCTTAGAGCAATCTAAGACATGCCTCCTCCTAAGAATGTGCACGAATTGCAAGCAGTAATGGGAAAGCTTAACTATTATTTCAGATTTATTCCCAATGCCTCTCAGATTGCAGCTCCACTGCATCACTTACGTAGGAAGAATGTTCCTTTTGTATGGTCTAATGATTGCCAAGTTGCCTTTGACAAATTAAAGTCTGCACTACTCAGTGATGCACGTTTGATTCTCTTTGACCCACAGAAGCCTGTAGTGTTATCAGTAGATGCCTCGTCGTACGGTCTGGGTGCAATATTGTCACATCGTATTGGTTTTCACGATCGTCCTATTGCCTTTGCATCCAAGCTACTGACGCCAAGGCAACAGAATTACAGTCAGATAGAAAAGGAGGCATTAGCAATCATTTACGGCGTCACAAAGTCTCATCATTATCTCTATGGCAGAAAATTCTATTTGTTGACAGGTCACAAGCCTCTCACGTCGTTGTTCTCACCCACAAAGCCAATTCCTCCACGAACGGCACAAAAGCTTCAGAGATGGTCCTTGATAATATCAAATTAATGAGATTTTGTACCGACCTACCTCTAAACATGCCAACGTGGACACACTTTCCCGACTTCCGGTTGGCCAGGATGTGTCGTTTGATTCTTCAGAAATGACATGTTGTCAGATAGACTCCAGAGATGTTTCCGCTGTCGCAGATTTCCCTTTGAACTCTCGGCGGGTTGCACGGTTTGTTCGTTTTGGTTGGCCTGCCAGAGCCAAAAACATTGAACGGCCTCTGGTTCGACGTTATTTTGCACGTCATGCATTATCTTTAAGTCAGGGTGTACTGCTGTTGCATATCGAGAACGACCAAACAACGGGAAGTGTTACGCCTCCTGCATCACGGACATTAGGGTATTGTTAGGACAAAGCAACTGGCCAGACGTCATTGTACCTGGGTTGGTATGGACGCTCAGATAGAGAGCATGACGTAACAGTGTACAGTTTGTGCGGAGCATCAGGCGGCCCCTCCGCAACGTTTCTCAGACTGGCCACGCCCCAAGGGACCATGGCAACGTTTACACATTGACTTTGCCGGAACTTTCTGGAATACGCGTTGGTTAATTGTCGTAGACGCTTTCAGCAAGTTTCTTTTTGTCATTGCTATGAACTCAACGACAGCGTCTAGTACAATCAGTGCCTTAACATCAGTGTTTTGCATCGAAGGTTTGCCTGAAACTATCGTCAGTGACAATAGACCTCAGTTTGTTAGTGCGGAATTTCAAAAGTTTTGTCGTGTGAATGGCATTCAGCATATCACCACCGCACCCGCACCTTTTCACCCTCAGTCCAATGGTGAAGCAGAATGTTTCGTTCGAACATTCAAGTTTCACATGGAGAAGATGAAAGGTCAGCACTGCAGGCAGCAGGCTCTTCAAATTTTCCTGTCTACTTATCGGTGCATGCCACGTGACGGCCCATCCCCTTCCGAGCTGCTACACGGCCGCCGTCACCGCACTCTCCTTCACCTGCTGCAGCCTCCCACGCACCGAGTCGGTTCGTATGGCGCTACGCGTTTTCAGGATTCTACGCCGGTGCTGTACAGAGTGTTTGCTGGTATGATGAAGACATGGTTACCAGGCACCATTCAGAGCGTGCGCGGGCGCAATATGTATGTTGTACGTTCTTCCACAGGGTCAGAGCTACGGCGCCACGCAAACCAATTGCGCCTGCACAGGCCGCGCGATTCTGTCTCGGGTTTCTTGATTCCAGACCCAGTTCACCGCCAGGGAGCACAGCCACATCGCTCGCAGCCGGGCCCAGCGTCCCCGGACTACGAGATCGTACCCTGGGAGGTGGACGCGCCTCCTACGCAGTCCGCCTCTCCGCCTCCGTCGCCGCCACAGCTGACAGCGTCACCGAGAAGGACTCCGGGACCTTGCGTGCCCCCGTGGCCTGGGCCACGCACCTCAGAAGAAGATGACCTGCTCCCTCTGGGCGGAGGCGTGCGCCCTTCCCCAGGTTTTGGTGGGTTTCCCGGGGGATCGCAAGGTGGATGCCGGGGGGCGGACGGCGACTCGATCCCAGCCTCATCTACGACGCCCGTCCCACCAGTAACGCCCCCGCCCAGGCCCTCCTCACAGTGCCGTCGCCGTGGCCCTCAGCCCTACGCCATGGCGGTTTGAGGGGGGGGGGAGGAGTGTGGTGTCGCACAAGTCTAAAGTGCGCGCCACCTACTTTCGCTGCGCGCCGCCATGCACGCATGCACTGAACGACATCGTTCACTTCGGACTGAGATAGGCACCAGTTAAGGCTTTGGGATCAGATAGGCACCAGTGAAGGCTTGGCTAGCGCACAGGCACAAGGCAGGCCTCTAGCTCAACTATGTATCAGCATTCTGCAGTACTGAGCTATGTAAAAGTTAAGTATTGTATAAATTCTGTGCAATATATATCTCGTTCTAATTTACTCTAGTGTTTCCACCGTCGTGGATGTCTAGTTCAGGTGTTCAACTAGATTCACATGCCAAACTGGGTGAGAGGGGGAATGGAACACCGTAACAGGTAAAATAGGCCAAATATCTGCCAGATAGCGCAGGGTTAAAATTAAATTTTATTTGAATAAACTTACAACAACATTATCTTGCAAATAACATTTCATTTTAGCCCTGCAAGCCACATTTAATTTTAAACCTGCACCATCTGGCGACTATTGGGCCTATCTTACCTGTTATGGTATTTCCCCCCTCTCAACACAGTTTGGCATGTGAATCTAGTTGAACACATTCAGTAGACATCCACGATGGTGGTTTATGATTTAGTTATGCATCTCCACTAAGATGTATTTTAATACTCATTGTTTTTAAAAAATAGTTTGTAAGTATGTTTGTATATAATGTGTTTGTTCTCCTTGTGAATATTGTGATTATGAACTGTAAACATCCGAAATGGCCGGCCGCGGTGGCCGAGAGGACTGAGGTGCTTCAGTCACGGTCTGCACGGCCACTACGGTGGGGGGTTCGAATCCCCCCTTGGGCATGTATATTTGTGCCGTCCTAGTTCGTAAGTAGTTCATAAGTAGTTTGTAAGTTTAGGGCCTGGTGACCCCATAGTTAAGTCCCATAAGCTATACAAACATTTGAACATCCGAAATGTAATCTACGTCTATTATTGGTGCCACAGATCTGATGATGATGTGTCGAAACGCGTAATGGTAAAATAAAATACATTGCGACCAAGATATTTCAAGGGGGAAATGCATGCTTGTCCCCGAAGAATGGAAGGTTTTATGAACCAAGTGATTGAGAAAAGTATTCGCACATTTTCACATGTATAACAGTAAGACATAGACAGACGGGTGGTACAAAGTTCTTCCGGGGGCAACGGGGATGGCGGCATCATGAAGGACATTAGGCCAGCCCATAAATTAACCACAACAAATCCAGATTATCAACGCCGGGCCTGTGGACGTGAGACATAGGAGATGCATAACAAGAAGCCGTAGTAGTAGTAGTAGTAGTAATAACTGCTCCTTAAGACTGGTGTCCTCAGATTTGTAACATTTTAATGTGGTAAAACTAGAAATTTTAATACCTAATTTTGCGTTATTGTTTTCATGACATTTTCCTGTACTTCTCTACAGCCAATTTCTTGAGACACGTCCAAGCTAGGTGGAGCTGTGATAACATACTAGTCTCGCATTTTGGACGGTGCTTCAAATCCACATCCAGCAATCATTATTTATGTTTTCCGCCATTTTCCAAAATCACTCCAGCAAATGCCGGTACCGTTCTTTCCAAAGGGCATGGCAGATTTCATTAGTAATCCTAAAACAGGAACAACCCGAGTTTGTACCCTGGTATCCCGGCCAAACGACTTTCAGAGCCCGCCAGACCACATGGACATCGACAGCGGCCATTAGGCGGCGCGCACAACCCGCGAGCGCTGCCGACGCCACTAGAGCGCTGCGCACAGTGTCACGCCCACCACGCAGGCCATCTGCGCACGTAGCCTCGCTATTTAGGGCTCAGAGCCGCAACTCGCTCCACAGTCGTGGCTCGACTGCGCTCCGTATACTTCCGTTGCTCTTCGTTGTTGTCTGGCATCTTACTCGACTACGTCAAGCTCTCGATTTGTTCACGCTTTGGTCTATCAGTTCCATTTAGTCCAAATCAAATGTTTGTAATTCTATCGGACCAAACTGCGTGGTCATCAGTCCGTACCTTACAAACTACTTAAACCTCGGTAAACTAACTATGGACAAACACACACACCCATGCCCCAGGGAGGATTCGAACCTCCATGGGAAGCAACCGCCCTCTCCGCAGCGAGACACTTTAGACCGCTCGGCTACTCCACTGCGGCTCCATTTAGTTGTCGTCGTTGTTTGTAGCCTCTGGTTGTCTCGTTAAGTGTTGACTATCACTGGCCACTCTCCCCCGACTCCCTTGGTGGGTAGGTCGTTCTCTAGTCGCCCCACAGTCTATCACAGACAGTCGCGAAAGTCTGAAGGCAAAAAACGTGCAGCTGAAGCGATACTAGCGCTCCAAGCGGCCAGTAGGTAGTAACAGAGGAATGGCATGACACAAACTGAAAAGTTGCCGTTTTTAATGCCGTTACTTTCATATTTCCTAGTCACTGAACGTTGTTGTGATTTTGATTTGATCTGATTTTTTCAGGGAAGCCAAAACTGTCTTGGTCCAACCCGCCACTGCCCGCACCGAAACTTAGTTTATTGTGCGGTATCGCTCCCTGTATATCTAGTAAAGCCAACCAATGCCCTTCAACAGTGCAAGGAGTCCCTTTACCATTTCTTTATTAGACACAATTTCCTCAGGTCTGGTTGTCCCAAATGTCCTGTGCATGTTAGTCTCCAATGCAATGCATTCGAAGATTACATGTAATGCACTTTCATCACCGTTATCACAGATTCTACATTTAGGGTCCTCTTCTATTATTCCCATTGTATGTAGGTGTTTTTTTGAAATTCCCATGGCCTGGCAGCAATCCAACCATGAGTCTAATCTCTCTCCTGTTCAGACCCAGGATTGCAGAGCTTCTTTTAAAACATGGCTTTGGCATCATTACCTTGTCATGTTTTTGTTGATGCACTTTGGTCCAATATTCTACGTGCTGTCTTCTGAGCCAGTTACGTAGCTCCAATCTGATCATTGCCTTGGTTATTGTCAGGACAGGTTCCGGTCCAATAAATGGAGTCTCTGCCCCCATCCTGGCTAATCTGTCGGCATGTTTGTTGCCACTGATCCCCGAGTGGCCAAGAACCCACAATAGGTTTACCCTATTGCTTTCCCCTAGCTCCACTAGAACCCTGTGACATTCTGCAACAATTTTAGACCTTGTTGCAGGAGCTGCCAGTGATCTCAGGGCTGCCTGGCTGTCTGAACAGATATAGATGCTATAATCTTTGTAGCACCTACGCAAATTCTCCTCCACACACACCCTGATGGCAGTGATTTCCACCTGGAATACTGAGGCTAGTTTTCCTAGAGAGATGACACCCTCCAGTCTTGGCTGCACCTCATATACCCCGGCCCCAACGCCGTGGTCTGATTTTGACTCGTCAGTGAAACACACAATATCCCCCATACGGTGTCGAACTATTCTCTCCCACTGCTTCCTACTTCCAATTGTTATATTGAAAGGCTTGTTGAAGCAGTATGGGGTTATAATTTGGTCGGCTGGCATTTACCAAACCTTTCCTATATTTACCTCACTGACTAATCTAGTGTGTGATTCTGGATATCCCAAAGAGTTCCAGTTGTTGCCAGTTTTGAGTCTGTATGCACCAGCCGCTGCCTCCATCTTGACCCAAAGGTGTAATGGGGCCTATCCAGCATGGTTTCCATCCTAGCAGTTGGTAAGCTGCTAATTCCGCCTGTTATGGCTAAGCAGGCTAATCTCTGCACCTTACCAAGCTCCTCACCAGCAACCAGCTGTTCTATCTTCTTCCACCACACGGCCACCCCATAGGCGATCCTGGGTCTAATCACTGCGGTGTATATCCAGTTCATACCCTTGGGGCTGAGGCCCCAATTTTTGCCACAAGCTCTCCTAGTACTTACCAAAGTACTTTTTGCCTTGGAGCAAATATTCCTAATGTGAGGGGTCCATGTCAGTTTCTCATCTAGGGTAACCCCTAGATATTTCACTGTCCCCTGCACAGGTGGTGCTTCATTGAAAAGCTTTAGATTCCAACTTGAATGTTGTATATGCTTCTTTGTGAATGGTACAACAACAGTCTTCTTAGGACTAACCCCAAGATCCTGTTTTCTTCACCAGTCTTGCACAATGTCCAATGCACCTTGTGCCATATTCTTCACTGTGTCAGCAAATTTGCCAAGTATTACTATGACAAGGTCATCTGCATATCCTTGGAAAAGGTACTGCCAAGAGTTTAATTCTCCAATGAGATCATTCACCACTAGATTCCACAATAAAGGGGAAAGAACTCCTCCTTGCAGGCAACCCCTAGTGGTGTTGATTACCATTTTTTCATCCATCATGGTAGCCTCTACCATGGTGGCCCTTTATTTCACTGAGTATGGCCATAGTCCACCTACAAATAGTGGCCTAGGTCATGCACCTCTGCTGCCCTAACCATGGAATCGAAGGTCGTCTTGCTAAAAGCCCCATCGATGTCCAGGAAGATACAGAGGGCTATTTCCTGAAAGTGTAGTGCTTTCTACACCTTCCCAACGAGTTGTTGGAGAGCTGTCTCACATGAATTACCTGACTGATATGCATGTTGGTTTGAATGTAGAGGAGCCCAACTTAACCTCCTTTCTCCAACATGCACATTAACCAGCTTTTCCAATGTCTTAAGAATGAAGGAGGACAGGCTGATTGGTCTCATATCCTTGGCCTTGGTATGATCAATTCTCCCTGGTTTTGGAATGAAGACAACCTTCACTGCCCTCCAGGCATTGGGAATGATTCCTGCTGCTAGGCTAGCCCTGAGTAACCTGCATAGGAATCTAATAAGATTTTCTCCCGCTTGTTGCAGGAGAGCTGGAAAGATTCCATCGGGGCCAGGTTACTGAAACGGTTGAAATGTTCTCACCAAACATCGGACCTTACTGAAATCGACACACTCCTTGACCAAATCCCAGTCCTCTTCTCGAATACCTGAGAACCGTTGTCTCTCAGGAATCGCATTCTGGTCTGAGTTATCCCCCAGAGTATATTGAGGAAAGTGAGTCTTGAGGAGTAGTTCCAGCGTTTCATATGCTGTCTTTGTATACTCCCCATCCTCCTTCCTCAATGTTCCTCTTGGATTAGTTGGTACCCTAGTGAGGATTTTATGGAGTCTCGCTTGAGCAGCCGTGTCCTCCACTTCCTCACAAATACCTTCCAGGATACCTCCTTTGCCCGTCTGATGGCAAGGTTGTAATTGACAAGGGCCTCACGATACTTTGTCCATTGTCCTTTGCGCCTTGCAAGGTTAAACAGTCTTCGTACCTGTTTCCTTTGCATTTCCAGGTTATTATACCACCAAGGCACACTCCCATTTGTGCACTTCTTGGTGATTGAGCAGTTGTCCTGGTATGAGGTCATGGCCTCTGCTACTTCCTCAAACTCTCCTGGACTCCTTATCAAAGTTTTAATTTCCGATAGGCTGAAGTCAAGGTCTCTCCTATATGTCTTCCAGTCCGTTTTCCTGGGATTCCTATAGGCCATGGTCTGTCTGGTTCCCATTTCAACCTTGAATTTAATATACATGTGATCTGATGAGGATGGCTTCAGGACTACAGGCCACTGTTTGACGTAACTTCCCATAATCATGGAACCAAAAGTTATGTCAATTACTTCGTCCCATTTACTATTCTTGAATGTAGGTTCATCACCCCTATTCATGATCTCCAAGTTGTTAGATAGGAGAAATTCAAGAAGGTGCTCACCTCTACTGTTGGTGTCCTTGCTGCCCCACGATAGATTGTGGGCATTGGCATCACATCCCACCAACAGTTCGTCACCTTGGCAATGGCAGGCTTCCGTCAGTCTCCTCATTTCCAACGAAGGCGGAGAGCTGTCTTCGTAAGGAAGGTATGCTGAGGCCAAAACAATTTCCCTCGTGATACCTTCCTCACGTTGCTGCATCCTGATGGTCACCAGGTCCTGGAACAAAAATCAATCATTGGTATGAAAGGTATTCCATCTCTAACATAAATGCATGTTCTGGAGTTTTTAGATTTCTAGCATAAATCACTTTACCTCCAGTACCACCGAGGCCCGATACACCCTCTTTGTATAAGTAGGGTTCTTGTATCAGGGCCATGTCCACCTCCTGTCTCCCCAGGCGATGGCTGAGGGCAGCAGTGCCCCCTTTACTGTACTGCAGGTTTATCTGCAGCACTTCCAGTCCCCATCTTGCTGCCATTATTGACTTTAAGGTCTTTGATTACCCTGACAGTGAGCTGCTAGAACCCTAAAAACAGTTTCACGTCTTGCTCTCGCATTGCCTTCAGGGACTTCTCTCCGACCTCCACCACCAGAGTTCGTCCTTCCGGAACGACCTTTTGGTTAATTACCCTCCAACCCTTTGTCGAGACTTCTGGGTTCTGGACCCTTATTTTCTCAAACAGAGTCTTTGGACGGACATCCTTAAGGATCTTTGGTACCCATATTGATACCTTTGTGGTCTTCAGGATTTCAGTTGCTGTCTTGACCAGCAGCTTCGCATCCTCCCAAGGGGATATGATGGGCACCTTGTCCTTAAGCCATATTGCTGAGTACTCCCCCTCGCAGACAAAAATCAGGGCACCACGATCTAGATAGACCCTCCTGAATTTGGGTCCTGGACCAGCGTCACCCCCAATCTCTTCAAAGACGGCCATCTGCACAAGCTCCTCCTGCTGTGAAGTGATGCTCACCAGTGGGTATTCTTCTTGGACAACCGCCATTCTAAGGACCGAGACTGCAGTGCTATAGGTCTGTTTTCCTATTTCCTGCCTCAGCCCTTTAGGATCATGCTTTTACAGAGAGGAGGGAGTCTTAGATTCCTCCCTAACCCTCTTTCCACCTATCTTTGATGTTGAGGGGGTCTGTGTATCCCCTTCGACCTCAGGTAGTTACTTTTTGGGGGTCTCGGGCTCACGCCCTTTTGATTCCCTCCACTTATGCTTAGGAAGCCATTCTTTTCCTTCCTTTTGCTTCTGTTCTTTGAGAAGTTTCCTCCTCTGAGCCCCAGACAAGGCCTTAATCCTAATCTGGTCCTACTTCTCTGTTACAGTTCCCACTTCTTGCTCAGGTCTACATCTACATACATACTCCGCAATTCACCGTAAGGTGCGTGGCGGAGGGTACACTGTACCACTACTAGGTATTTCCTTTCCTATTCCACTCCCAAATTGAACGAGGAAAGAAAGAATGCCTATATGCCTCCGTACGAGCCCTAATTTCTCTTATCTTGTCTTTGTGATCTTTACGCGAAATGTAAGTGGGCGGCAGCAAGATCGTACTACACTCAGCTTCCAATTCCGGCCCTCTAAATTTACTTAACAGAAATTCACGAATAGAACGTCGTCTTTCTTCCAGCGATCCCCAATTGAGTTGCCGGAGCATTTCCGTGACACTCGCGCATTGGTCGAACCTACCGGTAACAAATCTAGCTGCTCGTCTCTGAACCGCCTCTATGTCTTCCTTTAAACTGATCTGTTTCGGGTCCCAAACACTTGATCAATAATCAAGACGTGGTCGTACAAGCGTTTTATACGCGGTATCCTTTACAGGTAAGTAAATCTTCCCAAAATTCTCCCAACAAACCGAAGTCGGCTGTCCGCCTTACTCACAACTGCTCCATGCTCGTTCCATTTCATATCGCTCTGCAATGTTACGCCTAGATATTTGAACGACGCGACAGCATCAAGAAGCTCACTACTAATGCTGTATTCGAACATTATGGGATTGTTTTTTTCTACTCATGCGCATCACCTTACATTTTTTTACATTGAGAGCTAGCTGCCAATCTTCACACCAACTATAAATTTTGTCTAAGTCATCCTGTATGCTATTACAGTCAGTTACAGACGACACCCTTCCATACACCACAGCATCATCAGCAAACAGCCGCAAATTAAAACTTACTCTGTTCATCAGATCATTTAATAGATAGAAAATAATAGCGGTCCTATCACACTCCCCTTTGGCACGTCTGACGATACACTCGTCTCTGATGAACACTCGCCGTCGAGAACAACGTACTGCGTTCTATTACTTAGGTAGTCTTCCAGCCAGTCACAAATCTGTGAACCTATTCCATAAGCTCGTATCTTCGTTAGCAGTCTGCAGTGTGGCACCGCGTCGAACGCCTTTTTAAAGTTGAGACAAACACAATCCGCCTGTTGCCCTTCGTCCATGGCTCACAAGATGTCATGTGAGAAAAGGGCAAGCTGAGTTTCACATGAACGATGTTTCCTCAACCCGTGCTGATTCATGGAAAGAAGCTTTTCCGTTTCAAGAAAATTTATTATATTCGAACTGAGAATATGCTCCAAAATTCTACACGAAACTGATGTCAACGGTATTGGCCTGTAATTGTATGGAACAGTTCTCTTTCCTTTCTTATACACGGGAGTTACCTGCCCTTTTTTCCAATCACTAGGAACTTTGCGCTGAATTAAGACCCTGATTCAGAAGTAGGAGTGCACTCCATCGGTTCTGATCCCGATGTCTGAGTATCTGAGGTCTCAGATTGCCCCTCAGATTCTTTTAAAATACTTTCTTTCTCTGTGTTCATCTTAGTCCCGCGAGATTTGGGGATTTATATGGTCCACACCACGATAACCCCGCGTGGTGCATGGCTACTTACTCAGGGAGATCGCCCGGTATCCCTGAGGCTCCATTCGAGACACATCCACCCATGTGCCACGCACCCCTCGGCACGGATCGCATCACACCTTGAGTTGGGAAACGAATTTGGAAAGGAATGGGAGAGGATAAGGAAGACGGGACGTTGTGGGACACGCTTGGTCAGATCCATCAGCTGAGGCCTTTCTGGCAGTAGGTTCTCTACCTTCGTTATAGCACTAAGCTTCATATGGATACGCAAGCCTCTCCACCTGCACGGACAGTGCTTCGTCAAGGTGGTGTCCCCGGCGTCGTTGTTTGTAGTCCTGGCTGTCTCGTTAAGTGTTTACTATCACTGGCGACTCTCCGCCGATTCCCTTGGTAGGTAGGTCGTTCTCTAGTCGCCCCACAGTCTATCACAGACAGTCGCGAAAGTCTGAAGGCAAAAAACGTGCAGCTGAAGCGATACTAGCGCTCCAAGCGGCCAGTAGGTAGTAACAGAGGAATGGCATGACACAAACTGAAAAGTTGCCGTTTTTAATGCCGTTACTTTCATATTTCCTAGTTACTGAACGTTGTTATGAATTTTACTAATACAAATATGGAAGCATCATTAACTTCTTCTGTTAATGGCAGTCTATAATAACAAAATTGTTAGTGCAGTGTAAGACATACAGTTCACAATACCTGAGTCTTATTCATATTGTCCAAAACGTTTTGAAAGCAGATATGAGTTGCAACCTGATGTGCTCACTTTTAAAAGAACAGATTATGATTATGTTCGTGTGCTCGATGTATACTGACATGTTGCACGAGTTTTCTTATGGTGGATTTAGTGTAGTTTCAAAACTCCACATGATTTTTACGTTGTAGGAGACTACATTCTACATCGCCTTAGAAACCCTCCTTTCACCTTGTCCTTGCTTTATGCCTTTTGTGTACCTATCTTAATTTTTTTAGCTACTTCGTAGGTATCAAAGTGAATATCTTCAAGAATGTGATGAGCAATTATTAATAGTTTATATATGGACATATTTATTTGTAGCTACGCATTTACTTCATCGAACTTGCAGGTAACCGCCAAAATATGTTAGTATGTATAATTTTTGTGAAACTGAGACAAGAAACTAAGCAGCCTCTACTGAAATAGTTGATTAACTGCTGGAAGCATTCGGACGCTATTTTTATATTGCAGTAATATTATGAAATAGTTGTCAAGTATTTACGATTCTGATTAAGAGCAGAAGTTTGGATTGAATGAATTGTTAAAGATTTACTGCTATGCGTAAAAGTATAACTAACCACCATAAACGATCACTTGTTATTTGTAACATTATTCCCTTACTTCTGAGCATCCTTTGCAAATGAGAGATTTCCGAATTATATTTTCTATGGTTGTTACAATTTATAGCACCGCAAAAACCCCTAAATACGAAGGTATTTTACTTTTCTGCTTCTCAATCGGTTCGTGGTGTGTTTTTACGACCCAGCCCCCTCGCAGCGCTGCAGTCGCGAAGTTGCAAAAATTCACTGAGATTTTCGAGACTCTCATTAAGACTCTGCTCGCCCTGCCAGTAGTGTAGTCCGACGTCGGTCGCAATTCTGCCGGACGGTCGTTTGCGAATCGCTCCCGACCAGGTTTGACCTTCGGTCTTAATATCTACTCCATCTCTAATGACTAAGACTACCAACATGTGGAGCACCTCTCTGCGGGCCCCTCTGCCGGCTGCGTATCGGCCATACTTGGCTTACGCACGGTCACCTTCTTCGTCGCGAGGATCCTCCCGAGTGTCGATGCGGTGCGCGTCTGACACGGTCGTCCACATATTCTTGGAATGCCCGGATTTAGCCACTCAGAGAATTTTAATCTCCCTGACGATTTAAATCTTGTTTTAGCTGACACTGCCTCTATGGCTGACGCTTTTTTAGATTTTATTCGTGTGAGTGAATTGTACTGATTTTTGTGTCCCAGCCTCGCCGCCGATTTTTTGTCTCGATTCCGTCGTAGTTGTCGGTGGCCGAGTTGAAAGACCGTCATAGGAATAAAGGATGCACGCTTGTGCAGGTAGGAGGTGACGAGCCAGTGAGACAGCAGAAACTTGAAGCACTAGAGTACATTAGAACGAGATCTATATTTCTTAGAGACTTAGTAACACTTAACTTTTACAGTGCTGCAGAATGCTGATACATAGTTGAACTAGAGGCATGCCTAGTGCCTGTGCGATAGCCAAGTATTCACTGGTGCCTATCTAATTCTGAAGTGTTAGCTGGTTACTATCTCAGTCCCAAGTGAACTATGTCGTTCAGTGGTGGCCACGAGCGGAGTTCTCGCAGAGGGCGCTCGTGGCTGACGTCGTAAGAACGCCGCTACGTGCGTGCATGGCGGCGCGCGGCGAAAGTAGGTGGCGCGCACTTGTGCGACACCACACTCCTCCCCCCCCCCCCCCAACACCAAACCGCCACGTCGTCATGGCGTACGGCTGAGGGCCACTGCGACGGCACTGGGAAGAGGGCCTGGGCGGGCGCGTTACTGGTGGGACGGGCGTCGTAGCTGAGGCTGGGATCGAGACGCCATCCGCGCCCCGGCATTCACCTTGCGATCACCTGGGAAACCCACCAAAATCTGGGGAAGGGCGCACGCCTCCACTCGGAGGGAGCAGGTCATCTTCTCCTAAGGTGCGTGTCCCAGGCGGCGGGAGCACGCACGGTCCCGGAGTCCTTCTCGGTGACGCTGTCAGCTGCGGCGGCGACGGAGGCGGAGAGGCGGACTGCGTAGGAGGCGCGTCCACCTCCCAGGGTACGATCTCGTAGTCCGGGGACGCTGGGCCCGGCTGCGAGCGATGTGGCTGTGCTCCCTGGTGGTGAACTGGGTCTTGAATCAAGAAACCCGAGACAGGATCGCGCGGCCTGTGCAGGCGCAATTGGTTTGCGTGGCGCCGCAGCTCCGACCCTATGGAAGAACGTACAACATACATATTGCGACCGAGCACGCGCAGAATAGTGCCTGGCAACCATGTCTTCTTCATGCCAGCAAACACTCTGTACAGCACCGGCGCAGAAATCTGAAACCGCGTAGCGCCATACGAACCGACTCGGTGCGTGGGAGGCTGCAGCAGGTGAAGGAGAGTGCGGTGACGGCGGCCGTGTAGCAGTACGGCAGGAGACGGGCCGTCACGTGGCATGCACCGATACGTAGACAGGAAAATTTGAAGAGCTTGCTGCCTGGAGTGCTGACCTTTCATCTTCTCCATGTGAGACTTGAATGTTCGAACGAATCGTTCTGCTTCACCATTGGACTGAGGGTGAAAAGGTGCGGTGGTGATATGCTGAATGCCATTCACACTACAAAACTGTTGAAATTCCGCACAACAAACTGAGGTCCATTGTCACTGACGATAGTTTCAGTCAAACCTTCAATACAAAACACTGACGTTGAGGCACTGATTGTACTAGACACCGTCGTTGAGTTCATGTCAATCACAAACGGACACTTGCTGAAAGCGTCTACAACAATTAACCAGCGCGTATTCCAGAAAGGTCCGCAAAGTCAATGTGTAAACGTTGCCATGGTCCCTTGGGCGTGGCCAGTCTGAGACACGTTACGGGGGAACCGCCTGATGCTCCGCACAAACTGTACACTGTTACGTCATGCGCTCTATCTGAGCGTCCATACCAACCCAGGTACAATGACGTCTGGCCAGTTGCTTTGTCCTGACAATACCCCAATGTCCGTGATGCAGGAGGCGTAATACTTCACGTTGCAGGGAACGAGGAACAATCACTCTTGTTTGGTCGTTGGCGGTATGTAACAACAGAACACACTGACTTAAAGACAATGCATGACGTTGTGCAAAATATTGTCGACCAAGAGGCCGATCAATGTATTTGGCTCTGGCAGGCCAACCAAAGCGAACTAAACGTTCTACCACACTTAGGTCTGCATCCAAAGCAATTTCCTGTGCAACCCGACGAGAGTTCAGTCTGCGACAGCAGAAGCATCTCTGGAGTCAATCTGACAACATGCCATTTCTGAAGAATCAAAGGACACATCCTGGCGAACCGGAAGTCTGGAAAGTGTGTCCACGTTTGCATGTTTAGTGGTAGGTCGGTACAAAATGTCATACTGATAATTAGACAATATCAAGGACCGTCTCTGAGGCTTTTGTGCCGTTCGTGGCGGAATTGGCTTTGTGGGTGAGAACAACGACGTGAGAGGCTTGTGGTCTGTCAACAAATAGAATTTTCTGCCATAGAGATAATGATGAAACTTTGTGACGCCGTAAATGATTGCTAATGCCTCCTTTTCTATCTGACTGTAATTCTGTTGCCTTGGCGTCAGTAGCTTGGATGCAAAGGCAATAGGACGATCGTGAGAACCAATACGATGTGACAATATTGCACCCAGACTGTACGACGAGGCATCAACTGCTAACACTACAAGCTTCTGTGGGTCAAAGGGAATCAAACGTGCAACATTGTGTAGTGGAGACTTTAATTTGTCAAAAGCAACCTAACAATCTTTAGATCATACGAAAGGAACATTCTTCCTACGTAAGTGATGCAGTGGAGCTGCAATCTGAGAGGCATTGGGAATAAATCTGAAATAGTTAAGCTTTCCCATTACTGCTTGCAATTCGTGCACATTCTTAGGAGGAGGCAAGTCTTTGATTGCTCGAAGATGTGACTGTAAGGGATGGATTCCTTGGGCATTAATCACATGGCCTAGGTACTCTAGTTCGTTTTGAAAAAAAGGAACACTTTGCTTTATTACATTATTACAACGTAGACCTGCTGCAGTCAACACTTTGAAAAGGCACTCCAGGTTTGATGAATGTTCTTCACTTTACGTCCGGATACCACAATATCATCTAAATAGTTCGCGCAACACGGTACAGAAACTGTCAGTTGTTCCAAAAAGCGCTGAAAAATAGCCGGGGCGGAAGAACTGCCATAGGGTAGGCGTTGAAATTGACAAAGGCCCATGTGAGTATTAATGACGAAAATTTTTTTTGACTCGTCATCAAGCGGAATTTGTAAGTATGCCTCTGCTAAATCAATCTTAGAAAAGTAGCGAGACTGTCCTAATTTGTTCATTAGTTTGTCAGGTCTGGGCAGGGGGTAAGTGTCTACAATTGTTTGAGTGTTCACTGTTGATTTGAAGTCCGCACAGAGGCGAAGTTTTCCTGTCGGCTTGGTAATAATTACTAAAGGCGAGGCCTACTGACTCGCAGAAACAGGAGAAAACACCCCACTATCTTGCCAACGTTTAAGTTCTTCAGCAACCGTATCACGAATTGCGATAGGCACTGGTCTAGCTTTACGAAATTTTGGAACTGCAGATTCTTTTAAAGTTACATGTGCCACAAAGTCTTTTGCACAACCTAATTCTGGCGAAAACAAGTCACTGTATATTTCACACAATGGACTGATTTTGTCCGGAGGCACTACTGACGAAATTTGAAGCACATCTCTCTGAATTGATAAACCAAACAAGTCAAATGCATCTAGTCCAAAAATGTTCTGTGTAGGTTTGGCCTGAAGAACTACAAAAGAATCTGTTTTGTAACACCTTGAAAAGAGGAGGGCAGGCTACACGTTCCTAGCACGGGAATATTTTGACCTGTATATGCTGTTAGTACTTGTTGAGACGGCGACAATTTTGGCGAACCCAGAAGTTCATATGTGTCTTTATTCATTAATGTAACAGCGAAACCAGTGTCAAGCTGAAATTTCACAGTCTTATTTTCGCTAGAAAGTCACATAACGTTTTTGCTTGTGGCGCTCGACAGGTGCACGAATGTGGGCAAAGTCTGATACAGCTTGTTTGCTGCATTTGCACATGCGCGGGCTGCATGCGGTAGGAAGCGGCATAGAATCGGCACACAGGTTAATATCACTGTCCCTAGATGGCACTATCGCAGGATCGGCGTCCGCGCAATGTGAGGCTACTACAGATTCACAAACTACTGCACTAAACTTTTGAGTAGCTACATCAAGTCTACTGTCATTAGCTACACAGTACTGGGCACTATTACAATGAGAAGTTGCATAAGGTACTATGTTCACTACAGGATTACACTGTACATAGTCATTATGCTTGTCCCAAACCCGTTTCCGTTCCACAGTTTCATGCGCTCGTCGGCGCTTGGGGCATGCTCACTACATAGTTTTGCAATAGGTACAGAAGAATTTTCTTGCATTTTAGAATCAACTAATGCACTGTTCAATTCCACAGCATCTATTACATTGACAGCATGAACTGTTCATGCACCCGGCAACGCACTGTTTCTAATGGTACCGTTCTTAGAGTTTTTAATTTGCTTACACACAGACTGTACATGTCCCAATTTGCCACATTGATGACAGGTTGCGTTGTGACTAGGGCAATGCGCACGCTTGTGGCGAGATACACACTGAGGGCAACACTTACGAACATTTTTGTGAAATGAACGTTGGCGCCTGTTATTCAAATTACTGTTTCTAACACGACGCGGCGACCTTTGTGTCGCACTTTTACACTGGCTACTGTTCACTGTCTGTGCAGCATGACATGTAGAAAAATAAGAATCACTAGTGCTTCACTGAGAACTACAGCCAGGAAAGCGTCTATTGCGGCGCACTGAATTTACACTGTGGCTTTGCATTCCTACACCTGCTAAGTCAAAAGTGTCATGTGCTTCTGTAAGCTGCAGTACACTGTTTAATGAGGGGTCAGACTGTTCCAGAATTGCTGCCCTAATTCTGGGGTCCTGAATGTTCTGCGTAATTGCATCCCTCAACATAACGTCAATATAAGAAAGTCCACAAGAGCAAGTAAATTTACATTGGCGGGTTAGGCCTTCAATTCCGTAATCCATTGCACGCAAAGGCTACGAAAACTTTTCTCTCGTAATGAGCATTCAGTGCATGTACAATTTGTTCAAAGTCTACATCACGAGGAGATGCGTGGGGGGAAAAGTTTCTGCAGCAATACGAAGGTCTGGGGGCCCACAATCGATGAGAAAAGGTTCTTCAGTTTCTGACCTGTAATGTGATGAGCCGCGACGAGTTCTTGAACTAGCGCGATGTAGTCACTCCATTCTTCCTCACGTTCGTTGTACTGGCGGAACGTAGGAAGCGGTGCAGTGGCAGGTGTGGGCTGCTGAAGCGACGGCTGGTTTTGTTGTTGGTGAGCCTGTGCCGTCAACTGTGACACAGCTTGCAGTAGTTGCGTGATTTGCGCCGTCTTGTAACTGAATAATTTCCTTTAAGTTTGGGTTTGGGGTACTGGCCACGCTGACCGATTAGGCACCGTGCATACAAGTAACTTATAACAAAACACAAATGCAATATGAAAGGAGGGCTCGCTCTGCAACAAAAAAGTCCACATAACACGTAACTGAAAATGTTCCCCCAAAAATATTATAATAAGGGTGGGTGGGCAGGAACAATTTCTGCGTGCTCTGACTGCTGCTGTCTGGCTGCTGCAAGAGGGATGGTCCAAGTTTCTATCACTCCTCGTCGCCACTTTTGTGTCCCAGCCTTGTCGCCGCTTTTGTGTCTCGTTTCCGTCGTAGTTGTCGCTGGCCGAGTAGAAAGACCGACACAGGAATAAAGGATGCACTCTTGTGCAGGTAGGAGGTGACCAGCCAGTGAGACAGCAGAAACTTGAAACACTAGAGTAAATTAGAAAGAGATCTATATTTCTTAGAGACTTAGTAATACTTAACTTTTACATAGCTCAGTACTGCAGAAAGTAGGTGGCACGCACTTTAGACTTGTGCGACACCACACCGATCTATTTGATTTTTATTACTGTGTTTATTCTATATTTGTTCTCAGCTCGTCTACCGCTTTTAGGCAGTTGTTTTTTTTGTGTGAATGTGGCCAGATGCCCTACTACCTTGTCTGTGGTCACTTTCCAGGTCACTTTGGTATCCTCTTTCCACCTTTCTCTTCTTTTATCAGTTTTTACTTTGATTCTTTTATTTCTCGACATGTTATACACTTTGCTTGGTGCGTTTTCGCGCATCGTTTTATGCTACATTGTAGTGCTTTTTATTCCCATCTCTACGGTTGAAACAAGGGACTGATAAGCGTAGTCGTTTAATCCCTTTAAAAATCAAACCATCCATCCATCTAATGACTAAGCTATCGTTGGGCCGTTAAACCCTGTCCTTCCTTCATTCCTTCCCGCCCTCGCAGGCCCAGGTGGCGAATCGGCGGTCTCCCGGCCGGCCGCTCTTGGCGCGCTGCGGCTGTGCGCGTCGCTGGCGCTGGTGACGCTGGAGGCGGCCTACTGCGCCCGGCTGGTGTCCGTCTCGGCTGTCGGCCGGCCGCAGCTGCCCTTCACTGACCTCGAAGGCGTCCGGCCCGCCGGCTACAGCGTCATCGTCAACCCCGGCACATCCACTGAGGAGTACTTCAAGGCGGTAAGGCTCAGATTGAGCGGGCCACGCCGAAGCTGTAAAACGTACTGGACATGCTCTGACGCTAATTCTACTACACGGACCACGAAACTTTTTCGAACTATTGCAGAACTACAAACCGAATTAAAATAGATTGAGAGAGAAATAGGTTGCCTCGAAACGAGATGTATAATATTCATAATTTCTTTGATTTGCAGTTCTTATTCTTGCCATGTTTACAGTAAAAAATTTCTGGGTATGACGTCCGCCTGATATGCAAAACACTGTTTTAATATACACCCAAACTAGTTTCAGCACCTCAGCACCTCTGTGACATCATCAGTGGGTTTTCCATTTACTTAATGCTCTGAAAACAAAATAGATTGATTTTCCTACTGTACCAGGTGTCGATTGTCAGGAGTGGCTGAGTGGATGTTGTGGCCTAAATGGGGCGGCTAAATGAGAAATGCTGGGTTCATTGGCACACTTTTTATTACGGAAGATAACAGTTACAGGAAATGGGGCCTACGAAAGATTTTCTCCCGTCACAGAGCAACATGGTGGTATAGAAGAAGAGGAGGGGGGAAGCGGAGAAGGCAGGAAAAGACGTGTGAACGTGGTGGCGGCTTGCTTGGAAGAGAGCGGCGGCCCGGATCGCCGGCGCCGCGAGGCCTGATGTCCGGCCCACGGGACGGAACGTGGTCGCTCCTGATTGGCCACGATGCACTGCTGAGTGGCAGGAGTCGGCTTCCCCACGACAGCCGTGCATTGTGGCGATCAGGGAGCCGAATGTCAAGTCAGTGGTTTGCAACTTAGTCGCGCGATGGGAAAAAGCTAAAGTTTTGGAAAATAAAGAAAAAAAATATTTCCGTACCATGTTTCTAGGGAAGAAGCGCTGATCCGTACACTACTGTACTAAGTTGTATGTAAACTTAGGCCTAAAACGTCGTCAGTTTTGTTTTAGGTTTTATCTTCTTTTACATTCTGTGGGCATGTGGGACCGTTTCTACATAGTTACCGGTATGTACTGGTAGCGTTGTTATCTGCGATCAAAAATTATCTCTTTGAATCTTGTGAGGATTTTAAAAAATGCTACTTATGTGAAATTGTAAATTTGGTATGTGGGGATATTTCGATCGTCCGCCTACTGTCTAGTACTTACAGTTTCATTTCGCGTGCACTTCCTCTTCCGCTTTTTTGTTGACAGCAAACATGTAATACACAGATTTTTAGGACTATTTTCAATCACAATCACTTCCAGTTTTTAGAAAAAAATGTTGAAATGTTTGTAATTCTATTGGACGAAACTGCGTGGTCATCAGTCCGTAGCTTACAAACTACTTAAACTAAGGTAAACCAACCTAAGGAAAACACACACAGCCATGCCCTAGGGAGGACTCGAACCTCCACGGCGGGCAACCGCGCGCTCCGCAGCGAGACGCTTTAGACCGGTCGGCTACTCCACCGCGGCAGGTTTTCAGACATTCGTCTGTGTATACTTTGTTAATTTGAGAATTGTGTTACTTGACATTGAGTTGTTCTCCACTGGAATGGCGATGGATCTGAAGAGTTTATTCTCTCTCTCTCTCTCTCTCTCTCTCTATCTGTGTGTGTGTGTGTGTGTGTGTGTGTGTGTGTGTGTGTGTGTGTGTGTGTTTTAGCTATATGTGTCATTCATTCTGTGCAGCTCATTTAATGGGTTAAATAATGTATTTCTGCATAGTGTGGTGTATTCATTCATGACTCATTTTCCTGCTGTTAATTGCTTTTTGTATGTGGTAATAGCTCACATCCATCACCCAATCAAAGTAGACTTAAAGATACGAAAATCAAGCCACAACCGATACCACAAACTCAAAATAGAAGAAAACTACCACGTAAATAAAACAATAACAGAAGGAATGTCAGTCAGAAATGAATACACCAGACTATGCAAAAATACATTATTTAACCCGTTAAATGAGCTCTACAGAAAAGATGACACAGATAGCTAAAACACACACACACACACACACACACACACAGAGAGAGAGAGAGAGAGAGAGAGAGAGAGAGAGAGAGAGAGAGAGAGAGAGAACATTCACTGTGACTCGAGCCTAGCCATCAACACCTAGAGAGGCAGAGTAGGCCGCAATCGCGTAACTGACTGGCTGGCCGCCATGCCCAAGCAACACCACTTACAGACAAGGCCTCAAAACAGCTGGCTGTCCAGGCTGTCAGTTAAGATGCAGTGGGTGCGCACCAGCGATCAGCCATTCACCTGGCGGATGCGGTCTGGTCAGTATGGGCTGTTGTGAGGCCTTGTCTCTGGGTGGTGTTGGCCCAAGCGGCCACCCAGTCAGCTAGGTGAACGAGGTCTCCTTTGAGTGACGTCACACGAGAGCGCCTCGGCCTTCTCTCTAGGTGGTGTTGACAGGCTGCGGGGAGTGCCCTGGCTGTCTGCACAGCATGAATCCGTATCCCGCAGTGTACAGACTTCCCGCACGTTTCCGGCTCCCATTCCCGCTCCCGCCATCCCGCATTGGTGGTGAGTGTCCCTTACTTTTTGAACTCTTGGTCTGTAAATGCAATCATTTGATGTACTCCATAAGAATTTTTGCAACAAGATATCATGATTGAAGTGAACACTCTTAGAGGATGGAGCCTACTAATTATTTAATTATGGTAGGGAATGGATTGTTTTGCTGTCTTGGTTTGTCAATATGAAGAAAACGCTCCAGGTTTATTAAATATTATAGGGGGTTGAATTTAATTCAAGGACGAGATTAAAAATTTGTATCAGACCGGCACTACTCGCTAACAGTTGCTTAAACGTCTGGTTCAACTGGACATGTATCCCCTGTGGGGATACATGTCCACATTGGCATTGCAATGCCCCCCCTCTCCACATCTCTCTCTCTCTCTCTCTCTCTCTCTCTCTCCATTCTCCCACTTGCTCACAGCCCTTTCTGCATTCATACATGTTTATCTATCTCCACAGAAGTTGTCTAAGCTGTATCTGAGGCATTAATTTAAGGCGTATACAACCTACTTACCGTTTAGTTCCCAAAATGTTACCCTTGAACTGTGGCAGTGAAATTAGTGTCGAATTTCAACTTAACAAAATTTAATTTTCTGTTTTTAACGTAATACACCAATAGGTTCAAGAGTCTAAAGCACATTGTGAAATAGAAAATGTTAATTTTCTTCAAATTGTGCATACAGTATCCCTTTAAACATGAATACATATAGATGTCAAAGCACACAGCTGTCCACCTAAAATATAACATTGTAGCAGCCTGGCTGTCTTACAGCAGAAACGCCTGAACGACGAGCGATCGACAGCCTGCAA
This sequence comes from Locusta migratoria, assembly GCA_026315105.1. NCBI lineage: Eukaryota > Metazoa > Arthropoda > Insecta > Orthoptera > Acrididae > Locusta > Locusta migratoria. The sequence goes on from CM048749.1 coordinate 325,315,234, forward strand.
AAGGCGGCGACGTCACGTATCTGCCGACGCGCACTGTATTCTGCCATAGGCAAAGATCCTTGCAGCGAATGCAAGTAGTGCGAGCTGTTAGACAGGACTCTATAGGAGTCTCCTGGTATTCTCTGTTTCGACTATTCGCCAGGATCACGTGAGTCAAGCGAAATGCTTGCTCCCCATACGCACACGGTCGCAAATATTAATTGCGCGCCATCCGATCGCTGTCTCATCGTCGAGACATGCGGTATTCTTCTTGACGCGTGTCACCACTGGACACGAGACCGTTGTTCTTCACCAGCAGGGGCATGTGTTCCCTCTGGGACCAGTAATCGACACACACAAACATTGGCCTACGAATTGCTAGATTGTACAATTTACCACCTTACAAGCAAATACCTTGTAATAGAGGCGTTTCGCCCTACGACACAACGAAGCAACAGAAGTATTCGCCTCTGATAAAACTTTGCAGTTTGTAACGATATTAAACTTTCAATAAAATACTCTCCCGCCTTCTTGATGGATAATTATTTAGTAACGTATATGAACCTCCCTACCGACGTCTGCATTGAAGTTCGAAACGGGCGGTCAGCTCTTCCAGGCCTGCTTCGGCCTTGGTCTAAAATCAAGGTCTGAATCCCAGCGATCATCCATATTCCAGCCACTGAGTTCCGTGACGAGGGATGGAGAGGGGAGCGGGGTAGGGAATGTCTCCTATCCTGACCATTAGAGCAAAGGTATGCCGGGTAGCTGCCAAAGCTTCCACTCCTCCCCCCTCCCCGTGTTGCCGACCTCACAACCGTGCGGTTCCTCTTCCTCCCCAGTTCTTCTGCCAACATCACACACAAATTAGTAGAATCGAAACTAATTTATATCTACACTCTTCTGTAGCATTATAATGTCTCTTGTTGCCATTGATCTTTGCTAGCAGTTAAGTTTCTTAAACATCAATAATAAGTAGAATATAACTACCAAAGACAGACAAGAGAGTTCTGTCATTTGTTGCAGCGAAGTTACCAGCATTGTGGCCAGCTTTTACAGCTGATCATGAGCGACGGCGCGAGAATTCGATATGCAGCTGTGAGTTTGAAGACGTGGGTTGTCAGTTTCGAAATGTCTTAATTGTGAAGTTAATGTTTGTGATAATACAGTGCAGAGGCTAATGGAGATAAATTTCTAGTCTCTTTCACTTGAAGAGAACCTTCGTATCAAGAACGTAGGAAGACCGACACCAGATATTAAGTTAGTAAACAACAAACTAATAATAAAGGTAAACAAACTGTGAGAAATTTCAAAACAGGGGAAAATAGATTAGATGTGTGGTTGTGAAATTACAAACAAATTGTACTGTCTTGTGTGCCTGTTGATCGCCAAGGAAATTCTGGGTGTGAAACAACTTGGATGCTAAATGGCGTTGATGATCTTGGACATTTAACACAGCAGATACAAAACATGAGCGTTCTGCATCACATATGACTGCGAAGTTACAGCAGAACGTTTTAAGTAAACATGATATTAGGAACAACTGGTCAGGCTTATAAGCAGTCAGTTGAAAGGCACAAGGATCAGATGGTTATGTGCTCTGTAAAATTGTGGTTGCATTAATTTTTATGGGGCTTTTGAACTCGCACTGCGTGGACATGACGAACGGAGTTATTAATTAAATCCAGGAATTTCGCAGTTGCAACAATTTATGTTGACTAAGGAGGGTGTAGAAGAAGAAGAAGATTATTGACCAAGTTCTGAGATTCCATTAAAGCAGTAAATCAGATCGTGGAATAGGCCTACCGGGCAAGCCAAGTGATAAATAAGAAAAAGAAAGAAAAAAAAAAAATGCAAACCTTGATCTTGTATAAATTCTCTCGGGATTGATGCGGACTTTTCACAATGTCATCTCATACGCTACGTATAATTTCAGCTCACTGGTGATTAATTTGGAATTTTCTTATCCTTCTTCGTTTGGAACCCCTAGAAAAACCTACACTAATCGCCACTGCCCGCTAATTAAGTAAATGTTTTCGTTTGTCACTCCCGTCACGACCACCTACAATGAACAAAAGTTGTAAGTGGCGACGATACACATTCTCTACATTGGTCACTGGTGAAACTGACGTGATCCGTAGTTACCACCCCTCAGGTAAGTGGCGACGATACACATTCTCTACATTGGTCACTGGTGAAACTGACGTGATCCGTAGTTACCACCCCTCAGGGGCTCAGCATTAATTTGCTGGGTACAGGCTTGGCGAATCCGGGGTCCTGAGCCGTGGGCTGTGTCGCGCCAACAGTCCGCTACACCGTAAGCTCTGTGTGTTCTTCAACGACCATCGTTCGGCGCGATGTTGGAACGTTGTACGTTTCAGAGCCCAGAGATCTTGGCTTAATCGCCCGGGTCGCGAGGCCGGTACAAACCTCTATAAGAAAAACCTCCATCTCAAGGTGTGCTACATGCCGAGGAGATACATGGCTGTTGAGGCTGAACAGCCGCTAGCGAGCAACCTCTGAGGAACCTGCCGCACCTCAGTTGTATAAGGCTTACCCAGGCAAGCGGGGCTCTTTTCCCTAGCTGCTCGTGGGACGGAAATGAAACGAGCAATAAAAAGCGTGGGCGGTCACAAAAACGCCGTTTCTAAGCGAGGAAAGTCCGATTTTGATGCAACAGTATACGACCCTAAGACGTTACCTTCCCTGGGTACGCCATGGGAAGAGCGCAAAGCTTTATGCAGTTCAGATCCATACACGCTGCGATACCTTGTTTTTTCCTGGACTGATGGAGACTCTTTCTTGTCCACCAAACCGCAGTTCTTCGTTGACCATCTCGAGGACAAGTATGGTGAGATGGAGTCTTTCTCGAAAATGAGAAGTGGGGCTGTTCTGATACAGACGGCATCCCCAGCCCAGTCCAGGGCATTATTGGCCTGTGACAAACTGGGTGATATTCCTGTCAGTGTTACGCCCCACAAGACCCTCAATATGGTCCAAGGCCGTATCTACTATCGAGACTTGCTGTCGCAGTCCGATGAAGAGCTATGTACCAACCAGGAGCACAGAGGTGTTCATTTTGTCAGACGTGTTTATAGGGGACCAAGAGATAACAAGGTTGCCACCAGGGCATTCATCCTGGCCTTCGAAGGCGATACACTGCCTGAGAAGGTCAAGTTAATGATCTACCAGTGTGACGTCACACCGTACGTCCCCCCCCCATGAGGTGCTTCAGGTGCTGGAAGTTAGGACATATGTCCTCCTGGTGAAATTCTAGCCCTGTGTGCAGGGAATGTGGACGTCCATCTCATCCAGACGCTCCCTGCACCCCACCTCCCGTCTGTGTGAACTGCAACCAGCTGCATCCACCGTGCTCTCTAGACTGTAAGGTTCTCCACAAAGAACGGAAAATAATGCAAATTAAGACCTTGGACCGACTATCGTACAATGAGGCGAGAAAGAAGTATGAGCGGCTCCATCCGGTAAACATGACTACCTCCTATGCTGTAGTAACGTCGTCCCCACGCACTATGGGTACGACATCTACCAAGGTATCACTTCCTCCTGTGGGCCCTAAAGGCCACAAAACTATCACTGCCCCCTCGTTAGGTGGGGGCGACGCTCCATCTGCTGCTGCGGCACCTGTTGTGGGGCAATTTCCCCACAACCCTCGGGGACACCAGTCCCCAACCCCCAGCTGGGGAAGCAACAGCTGAAGGATCCGAAATCTGCTGGTCGAAGGGCTTCTGGCTCCTTGACGGTCCCTGTTGCCACTTATGGGAAGCCCTCCCAGCCCTTGACACCAAAGGGCCAGTGAGAGGGCAAAAGGAAGCCAAAGAAGAAGAAGGACGCGAATGAGGCATCATCAATGCCTCGGAAGGAACGCCCCGTCACCTCTTCGGCCTCTGAAGACGAGGTGGAGATTCTCGCTTCACCTGAGGATCTCGCCATACTTGAATCGCCTGAACCGATTGTTCTGGACCCTACAGAGTCGGCAGCAGGTGGCACTGCTAAATAACCATTTAAAAACTTCAATTATGGATATTCAGCATGCTGCAAAAGGGATCTTGCAGTGGAATTGCGGCGGTTTTTTCCACCATCGGGCTGAGCTGCGGCAATTACTCTGCCACTTCCCTACTATCTGTCTCGCCTAGCAGGAAACGTGGTTTCCCGTCGAGAGGACCCCAGCCCTCTGAGGCTATCGGGGCTACTTTAAGAACCGCAACGTCTACAACAGAGTTTCTGGTGGCGTCTGTGTTTATGTCCACACTTCTGTCCCCAGTGCTGCTGTGCCTCTACAAACACCTCTAGAGGCAGTCGCTGTATGGCTCCAGTTCTTACACGATTTTACCATCCGCTCTCTCTACCTTCCACCGGATGATGCCGTCTTTCCCGTAGACCTCGCTGCCTTGGTCGCCCAACTTCCCCCACCCTTTCTTCTTTTGGGGTCTTTCAACGCCCACCACCATATGAGGCGTGGCACACATACCTTGTCCCGGGGTAGGGATGTTGAGTCTCTCCTGTCAGAGCAGAATCTCTGCCTCCTAAACACCGGTGCTACTACACACTTTAGTACAGTGCATGGTACTTATTCTGCAATAGACTTGTCTGTGTGCAACCCTGGCCTTCTTCCACATCTCACCTGGAGGGTCAATAATGACCTGTGTGGTAGCGACCATTTTCCTATCTTCCTGTTGCTCTCACAGTTTTCGTCTGCCGACCGCCTGCCTTGCTGGTCCCTCCGTAGGGCTGACTGGCCAGCTCATTCCTCAGCTGCTGTGATATCCTCTCCATTTCCGGCTGATGTTGATGCCGCCGTTCAGCAGTTCACAGATGCCATCGTTTCTGCAGCTGAAAACTCTGTTACCACTACGTCCGGTTCGCTCCATCACACATCGGTGCCCCGGTGGACACCGGAGATCGCTGAGGCCATCCAGGAACGTCGGTGAGCATTACAGCGCCACCGACGCCACCCTTTTGTCGAACATCTCGTAGCCTTCAAGCGTTTCCAGGGAAAGTAGGAGGGCTTCCTGGGAGAAGTACATCGCCTCCATTGGTTCCCGCGCTTCTCCTTCCAAGGTGTGGTCACAAGTTCGGCGCCTCTTTGGGCATCGCCCACCGGTGGGAATTCCGTGTCTCCGCGTTCAGGGTAGGCTCTGCACTGACCCTGTCGCCGTCGCTGAGCACCTGGCTGACCATTTTGCCCGCATCTCAGAGACTGCTGCTTATGGTACAGACTTTCGCGCCCTTAAAAGGCGAGCAGAAAGCCATCTGCTTTCATTTAGAACACGACGTCGGGAACCATACAACTTCCCATTCACTGAGTGGGAGTTTTAATGTGCCCTTGCTGCATGCCCAGATACCTCCCATGGACCCGATTGCATTCACAGTCAGTTCCTCCGACACCTATCAGCGGACGCCAAGAGCCAATTTCTCGCCCTGCTTAATCGGATATGGGTGGAGGGTGTTTTTCCATCCTCGTGGCGGGAGAGCATTATAAATCCGGTGATTAAGCCTGGGGAAGATCCGCAGGTGGCAGATAGCTACCTCCCGATCAGCCTCATCAACGTTCCATGCAAGGTCCTTGAACGGTTGGTGAGTCGGAGGCTCATGTGGATCCTTGAGGACCGAGGACTTTTGGTACCACAACAGGGTGGGTTCCCTCAAGGCCGCTTCTCTGTTGACAATCTTGTGTCACTGGAGTCGGCCATCCGTATAGCATTTAGTCGCCGCGAACACCTGGTTGCCGTATTCTTCGACCTGCGGAAAGCATACGACACTTCCTGGCACTACCATATCCTGTCTACACTGTACGACTGGGGTTTACTGGGTCCGCTTCCCATATTCATTCATAATTTCCTGGCGTTGCGTTCTTTCAGAGTTCGTGTTGGTTCTTGTTTTAGCTCACCTCATTGTCAAGAGAACGGAGTCCCACAGGATTCCGTTCTCAGTGTCCCTTTATTTTTAGTCGCTATCAACGGCCTTGCGGCGGCCGTGGGGTCATCGGTATACACTTCCTTGTATGCCGATGACTTCAGCATGTATTTTAGCTCCACCAGAATCAGTGTTGCTGAACGTCGGTTGCAACTAACCATCCGAAAGGTGCAGTCGTGGGCGTTTGCCCACGGTTTTCAGTTCTCTGCGTCGAAGACCCGGGTAATGCATTTCTGCCGACGTCGGGCTGTACACCGGGAACCTGAACTCTATTTAGCTGGAGACCTGCTACATGTCTTAGAAACACACACGTTTCTAGGCATGTTGTTCAACAACCGTCTCACCTGGGTGCAACACCTTCGCCAGATGAAACGAAAGTGCTGGCGACACATCAACATCTTGCGTTGTCTCAGCCACATTGTTTGGGGAGCCTCACGCCCAACGCTCTTACAACATTACAAGGCCCTCATTAAGTCGCGCCTAGACTATGGCTTCATAGTCTACGATTCGGCTGCGCCATCAGCACTGCAGGCGTTGGACCCAATTTTACACTGTGGTGTCTGTTTGGCGACAGGGGCTTTTCGCACAAGCCCTGTGACCTCCTTGTCGAAGCTGGAGCCCTCCCGCTGCGGTTCCGTAGGTAAACACCTGCTAACTTCTTATGTTGCTCGTGTTCAGGCCTCGCCCTTCCACCCGAACCGCCGGCTCCTTCTTCCAGACGCTGCACTACCTATCCCTCCACGACGGCCCATGTCGGGTTACCCGATCTCGGTCCGTGTTCATATATTTCTTTCGTCTCTCGCATCCTATCCACTACCTCCCACATTCCACTATTCCTTTCACAACCCTCCTTGGTCCAATCCTCGTTTGCAGTTCCGTTTGGAACTGTCCCATGCATCGAAGGCCTCTCTTTCTCCCATGCCTCTCCTTCACCAGTTTCTGCAAGTGCTCGAGTCGTTCCGTGCCGCAGACGTTATTTACACAGATGGTTCCGTAGTGGATGGTCGTGCTGGGTATGCGTTTCTCCCTCACAACCTCGTGGAACAGCATTCTCTGTCCTGTGAGAGTAGCATCTTCTCCGCCGAGCTGGTCGCCATTCTCAGAGCTCTACAATATCTCAAAGCCTGCCCCAGGGGGTCATTCGTCATCTGTACTGACTCCCTGAGTGTCTTACTCTGCTCTCGGCACCCAATAGTGCGGTCGATTCAGGATACTGTTCACTCCCTAAGCCAATCAGGCCGTTCTGTGGTCTTTGTGTGGACCCCGGGCCATGTTGGCATACCAGGGAATGAACATGTTGATCGATTGGCCAAGCAGGCCACTATGGGACCACCTCTCACTATTGGTGTCGCGGAACGGAATGTTAAACTGGTATTGCACTGGAAGGTGCGCGAGGCTTGGGGCACCGAGTGGACTATGGCGAATGCACCGAATAAGCTTCGGGCAGTGAAGCCGTTCACAGCTTTGTGGAAATCTTCACTGCGGCCGACCCGCCGAGAGTCAATTGTCCTCTGTCGCCTCCGAATTGAACATACGTGGTCAACCCACGGGTATCTCCTTCAGCGCGAGGCTCCACCCGTGTGTCGATGTGGCACTGTGTTGACAGTGGCCCATCTTTTGATAGACTGTCCGCTTTTAGCCAACTTGCGGCAATCTTTTAATATCCCAGACATGCTATCATTAGCTTTAGGAGACAACACCTCTTTGGCTAACGCAGTTTTAAGTTTTATTCGCGCTGTTGGTTTTTATGACTCTATCTAACGGTGGGTGCTGTGGCCTGATATCTTAGGCCACCACCAATCCAGCTTTTTACCTTTTCACACCCTTAGGGTTTCTTAGTGTATGCAGTATGGCTGGCTCATCCTGTTTTTCCTTTGTGATCAGCCAGGCAAGGTACTCTGCTATCCAGTTTCATTCCTGACTTTCTTTTACCAATTGTGTGTGTCTTCTTTTTACGTTATCAGTGGATCGTCCATTGTCAACCTGTCCCTTATGTGCATGATCATTTTTAGAGCTTTGTTTTATTTTTCGTTCTTGACAGTGGACTCTCAGATAGTAACAGGGGACTGATGACCTAGCTGTTTAGTCCCCTCAAAAACCAACAACGTAGTTACCAGAATACTTGGCTGATGTGACCCGAGGCGGTAATGTCTCAGCGAAACAACCACACTTAACATTAAATTTCATGAAACATCAGGTTCCATTACAAAATTCAATACACCATAAGATTATTAACAATAACGTGCACTTAGACAAGCCCATGAATATAATGGTTAAAATCGGAGGTGCAAAGTTATTAACTAACAGTTCATGACAACAATTAAACCTGTTGTCGTTACCCGATGGGTTACATCGCAGATAAACAATTTAAAATAAAGCACAATTTAAAACTTGCAAGAGTAAAACATCTGTCAATGGCAAAAATGTTTGTAAAGCTTATGGGATTTAACTGTGGGGTCATCAGTCCCTAAGTTTACAAACTACTTATGAACTAACTTATACTAAAGACAGAACAAACATCCATGCCCGAGGGGGGATTCGAACCCCGACGGGGAACGGCTTCACGCATCGCACCATAGCGCCTCAATGTGTTCGGTCGCTCCGCCGCGGCTCAAATGACATAAACAGATTAATTTAGACAAACTGTCAAGAATACAGCAGAAATAATGTTGACAGGTTTACAATTAGCAAACATTATTGGAACAGGAATGACAGCAACAGATAAACTTATATCGGTTAATGACCACAGCTACGAACAGAGGGAAATAAAGGGATGGAGTAATCTGTAATCAGAAGGTAAATATATCCGCGGGCGGCAGTAACTCCTCGTGGAAGGAATAGGCCCTACCAATACAGAACGCTTGATCTCTGGGAAGGGCAACGGAGTAACAAATGGCCACTCGGTAAATGAAGACCCCCAGACGCACTTGGCAATGTAAATAGTGCAAAGTTAAAATATATTTATTTAAGAAGATTAGTACAGACCCGTCGGAAAGGGTAATGCAGATTTCATATAACAGGTGGACATTAGACCAACGTAACCGCTGGGATTCGATTCCGAGGACTAGTCAAATCGACGAACACATACTAGGATCAAATCATCAAGGGAAAGACGGAACAAACCAAACACTCGACATCACAACCGAATCGTTTGACTAACCGGCTGCAGGGAAACAGTACCTGGACCTTACACTAAGAGGAGTGGGCGTGCACACACAATAAAAAAGAGGAAAGAATAAAATTATTTAGGTAGTACACCAAGGCGAACCGGGTCAGCTGTTAAACTCTTCATCGCAGCCTGCAATGCTACCAACTGCGCAACTACTGCATTGCCTCCACCTATCCAATTTCCAGTTACCTTACACAACTAAAACACGCAGTAATATTTTATATATCTATGACATAGAATGACAGAGACGCTCCTTTGATAGAATGGCGTTATACCGTAGCAAAGGAACGATATTCTTTCGCGGTATACAAATTATAACAATGACACATCAGATACGGTGAGCTTGAAAGCTGTGAAAATTTAGTTTCCGGTAATTTATTATAACAAATAATATGTAAAATCCTATGCGAATGTCCAAATCGGTTCTCATTTATTAGAAAATTACTGATATCTGCAGTTAAAAATGAATTGAAATAAGATTTATTGAATATTCAGTAGGAAGGGGAACGTCACAGAATTGTTTATCGCCAGAGGTGGAAACGAGTGATTTACTGGCAACAAAGATTTCCATTTCAATTCTTTAGCATGCCTCAGTCGAAATAGGGATCAGTTCAGGAAAAAAGGGTGGGTGTTCATTCAATTGGTGACAATGGATAAATTAAAAAAAAGGTTTTATTATACTAATAATCAATTTCTTAAGCATTTTGTCACACACGGCGGACAAGGGGGGGGGGGTGAATTGGACAGGAAATCTTTCTCTCTCATATGATACGCTCTACTGATTTCTACTAGCCAGCATGTCCCTTGCCAATAGCAGCAACACTCCGGCAACAAGATATTACCCAGCCACCACGAAGTAACATTCGTCATGTTACACAACAGTATAAAAATTAGGGAAGTTTTCCCCCCAAAAAAAAGTTTTACGATTAAACCACTGGCTGTAAGCTGCAAGCAAGTTTCCGGGGGTCGGCTATTGTGATGAAGGCACACGTTGTTACAAAGTTTATCATACCACAAAGACAAGTATAAAAATTAACACGATCTACCCACAAAATTTAGTTCCCCATGAAATACATTTCCTGAATTATGTAATTAAACCACTGGTTCTAAGCTGCAGGCAATTTTACGGGGATCGGCTATTCTGATTGTTGGAGCGCGCCACCGCAAGCCGCGTCCCGTCCGTCCGCGGCATCTGAAAGACGCGCCACGGCCGAGTCCGCCGCACGATGGCGCCGCCTCCGAGGGCCTGCAGCTCCGCCACGACCGGGCGAGCACGCGGTGTGCGAGGCCTGCATCAGTTATGATGTAGCTGTCGCCTGAGCCTCATGTGTAAACATTAGCTGTGAAACGTGACCTGCTACCATAGTGCACCGTTCGCTTAATCTGTGTTGTATCGTCCTTTGTCAGAAATAAATTATACTGTTACAACAGTATAATTGGCGACGAGTTTGGTGCTTACGCGTGTTTTCTATTGCTGTGGTTACGGATCCGGCTTTGCTTCAGTTACTGCAAAAGCAGCAGCAGTAGTTAGATCAACAGCAACATGTAATGTTAACTGCCTTGTGGGTTGAGGTTGTAGAGGCAAGTTTAAGTATTTAATCAAATTCGTAAATAGTTTGCAAGATATCAATGGGATTAAATTCGCTGAAAAATTACGTAAATACTGACTACAGAGATGATTCATAAATAAACAGGGAATTAATTTTATTTTTAAATATCTTTGACGATTAAAGAGTAGATGTTGGCGGAAGTTACATTATAAAGAGACGGGGCCTACCTTCTGGAACATTGGGCATGGTTTGCTATAGTATAACAATTCATATTTATAAAGGTATGACACCGTCGTGATGTGGGGTTGGGCTTGTTACGTAATTTGTTTGTGCACTGGACAGTGCGATAAGTTTTATTTCAGTATCCAAACGGAGTTACGGGAAAAAATATTACGTGGAACAATATCGGACCTCGAAATTTAACATAAAAAAAGGAAACGCGATTGCAGTTTCTAAAAAGACGTTTATTATGGGGACTGATAAGGATTGAAAAATGGTAAAACTTATAACCACAGTCTACCACACAGTCGCGAAACTCTTCAGGAAAAAAATTGCAGCTGAAGCGATACCAGCGCTCCAAGCGGCCAGTAGGGAATAACAGTGGAATAGCAGGAGACAAACAGAAGTTTCCGTTTTTAATGTTTCATATTTCCTTGTCACTGAACGTTAAGTTCCGAATACAATTATGATATCATTAAGGTAATGTCACTGCTTCTGGCATTCTGTAACAAATTGTGAGTGCAGTGTAATTCACACGGTTCACAATACCAGTCATATTCATATCGTCCAAAACTTTTTGAAAGCACAAATGAATTGTAACCTGATGTGCTGAAGTATATAAAAGGAACTGATTATGTTCGCGTGCTCGGTGCGTACTGACACATTGCACGAATTTTGTTTTAGCGGTTTTCGCACATCGTAATATTTTCAATAGCACACAAGATTTTTACATTGTATGGGACTAGATTCTACATAGCTGTATAACCATCTTTGCCCTTTGACCTTGCTTCTGTGCCTTTCGTGTACCTTTCATTTTTTTAGCGACTTGGCAGGTATCAAACTGATTATCTGTACGAATGTGACGTGCTAACATTAAGTTTATATATGGACATTAGTCATTTGTAGCTACGTATTCACTTTGTCAAACTAGTAGGTAACCGCCAAAATATGTTAGCATATAGGCTTATCATTTTTGTGAAACTGAGGTACGAAGCTAAGCATGCTCTACTGAAATGTTGATTAAATGTTACTGGAAGCATTCAGACATTACTTTCATACAGTAGTAATATTGCGAAATAGTGAAGTATTTGTTATTCTGATTAAGAGCGGAAGTTGACGTGAAAGAATTGTTATACTACTATGCCTTAAAGTATAACTAACCATCGTAATCGAAAACTTGTTATTCATAATTATATTGATTCTGAGAATCATTTGGAAATGAGATTTCCGAATTATATTTTTGATAGTTGCTACAATTTATAGCGCCACGAAAGCTCGTAAATACGAAGGTATCGTAAATACGAAGGTATCTTGAATGTGCTGGTTCACTCCAAATACATTACTCAATCGCTTCGCGACATGTTTTTACGACCCAGCCACTTGGCAGCGCTGCAGTCACGAAGTTGCAGAAATTCACTGGGAGTTTCGCGACTCTGTTAGACTGTTCTAACAATCACTGCACGATATCTTGTCTGCCGTAATGGCGTCCAAACCCACCACACAACTGCAAGGGGGAAAGTTATTTAGGCCAGATTCATTACCGGAATGATAAATAAAAACCCGTCTTAATGAATTTTTAAATATTTCATGATGTATTTAACTCACAAAAGCACTTTACTTACATGCTGGATAAATGAAACAATAAGAGCTGCTATAGACATGTCTGTACTAATCAGAGGCCGAACATAGATGAATCGGAACGTTCTTTCTCTCGTCAGACAAGGGAAGAGAGAAAACCGCTCCTCGATTAAAATATATCTTAGGTCGTTAATTTTATGTTGTATCGTTTCACTGACCCCTCTTTGGCTTCGGGGTGGCAGTGAAACCGGACGAACCAAAGGCAAAGAAAATTGTTTTATTTTCATCAAATTGTTACAATGTGTACATTTTTACATAGTACTCCAGTTTTGTTTTGGTTGTTGACAATTTTGATTACACGTTGGTTTTTCATTTTTTTTTTACAATAGATTTTCTCCATAAGATCGACTTACAATAATATTTACAGAATAGTTACAAAAGAATATTTACATACATGAATTTTTTCTGTACATAGGTACGGTAAAAGTGTAGTTTACGAGTCCGCGAGTTGTGGTTCATGCGTAGACGTTAGTAACGGCGCCATGAATGACGAAGGTGAAGGCGGCTAATCAGATTCCGCGCTTCATGTGTTGTGAATTTGGCCTTTCTTCACATGATTTTTCGTTCAGATTTAATAATTTCTTGCAGTGTATATTCATTTGTTTCTCTCTCAAGTAATACGACTGAATTTTTCCAGTGAATTGCAATACGTGAATAATGAACGTTATTAAAATTAGTGTTCATTTCCCTAAGAAAAACCAGATGTTGGTAAATTTGGAAGAATCCGTGCATCTCGAAGTTCCGGTTCTGAACCGGAGATTTGGGCGCTAGTCGCCCTCACGTACTAATAAAAAATTCTTGTTTAACCTATACCTAACCATCTGAAGGCTACGCTACAGATAAATTTTTTAATGAAAGGATTTTTCCAACATACTTTAAGACTACTCTTTAACACACTATTGATAACTTCAAAAACAGGCCAGCGCAGCCTTAAGGTTAGGTACATAGGTTACACACTAAGTTTTCTCTTAGTAGCGCCTAAGTATCCGGTTCAGAACCGCTCAGTATAAGTAATTTGGCCACTACGGTCGGGGGTTCGAATCCCCCCTCGGGCATGGATATTTGTGCCGTCCTAGTTCGTAAGTAGTTTGTAAGTTTAGGGACTGATGACCCCGTAGTTAAGTCCTATAAGCTTTACAAACATTTGAACATTTTTTATAAGTAATTGCGCTCGTAAAGGCTGCGAAAGTCATGCAATAACCAAAACTAAAATCACTGGTGAAAATAATTTTGACTACATAGTACAGCCAGTACACTCCATCTCCATTACAGAAAGTAAATATAAATCATTTATTGCAATGCAATATGTTGATCTAAAGATCTTCTCATCCACTACGCAGTTTTGTTTACAAACCATAAAGAGAAGGCTGTCTGTTATTGGCCGCGCCACTCGCGGACTCATAAACTGCACTTCAGTCCGCAGGTACTTGTGTTTGTTTTTATACATTTGTATTAGTAAGTTTGCGTATCTTTTGCTCTTTTTACAATATAATCAATAGTTGTCCAGAATTTTCCTGCTGTACTGGTTCTTCCGGACCGCAGTTGGTTCATCTTCTTCGTTCCAGCAGGATACATTGCGCGCGGCCCGTGTGCGAACCTCGTCGAACAGCTTTCAAATGTCCCGCCGTCTCGACTAATGATCGATATCGCATGCGAGACTGGCACGTGATGTGTAGATAGCAATTTGTAGCTACAGGTCTCTTCATAGATACTAGTTTGTTGGCAGTGGTACATGAAAAGACAAAGTTTAACAGTCATTAGTAACTTAACATTTACGGACGATACAAATTTTTCACTGAAATGGAAGCACAGGAACGTTATTAGTCTACACTTGTAGCGCTTTCGTTTGTGTGTTTGTAATTTCGAGAGATTGAATTGGGGTAGGTTCATGTAAGTATAGTGCTTTTGTTTCACTCAAATTGAAACAACCGAACTGACATGACCATATGCCTACATAAATATGTTACAATAACATGTTATTCACAAAGGTTTAGGCGTACACCCACATCAGTATACTTCGCTTATCCTAAATTCTTTTCTACTTTTTAATTTATTTACTAGTCTTTAAATTCATCTGCTTTAGGGTGATAAAAATTTTAATTTTTCTGCAAGTTACCATTTTATTTAATTTTAGTTCACTGCCTATTTTTTCGGGACAGGCTTTAGATTTGAAGGTTTATTATATTTTAAATTGTCCGCGTTGGGCGCCAATTACGTTGCACACTCAACAGTGGCCTTTCAATAATGACTTGCCAACCACAGCAGGCGGCAGCTACCGTGGTTTGTCTCCTAGCGGACGCGAGCCGTTGCACGTGTAATCCGTTCCGCACTTTCACTGTTAGTGTTTTCAAGTGTCCATTACGGTAATACACGGTCCACATCATCTTACGTCACCGGTATTCTACGCTTGGTGACGAGAGCTTGAAGACTGGGTGAGTACAACATTTACTTTGTATGCAAGCTAGCCACTCGCTGCTCTTTTTAACTCCAGTGTATTAGTTCCGAAAGGCTGCTGATATACTGTTCGCTTAGCACAGGGTCTAACATATTTTGTTCGACGTGAGACGTTAGTTACTCGAACTGTCTTAGTCTGAGAGTTCACTATCCATAACGTAAGTCGCAATCACTGCAAAATTATTGCTATTTTAAAAGTTCGTTTGTCATTGCAACGAACATCACTACCGTTTGTGGGTAATCCTTATGCGGGTTCGCAATGAACAAATCAGTTAACACGACTCGTTAGTTCCCTATAAATAACTGTTTTTGTTGTACATTGGTACGTCCTTCGAATTCAAACCCTTTAAAACGTCACAATTTTTTATGTAGTCACGGGTTTGCGTCCTTCAAACGATTTTGGTTTTATAAGTATTACTTTCACTATCACTCGATTTTCAGAGCACACGTTGTACTGTCCACTGAGCACTTGTTTGACTAATTTGTCTTTTGCTTTGTACTAGCACGTGGTTTTAATTGGAGACTTTGATTACTTCATCGTCCTTTGATGTATAGTCCGTTTACACAATTCTTGTACAAAGATAATTACAATATTTTCATCATTTTTATACATAAAGGTTCAATCTAGGGTTAAACTAATTTGCCTACGTTCCTGTCGGATGATTATGGTTCTGGCGTAAATTCTGGCGTAAATTTTTACAGGTCCTTGTTTTTTCTTTTTAGGACACAATTCGCAATCCATTCATGGATTAGTTTCGTTACCAATAGCATAAATTTGTCTTAATAGTTTCCGTGTTCAGTGTAGCACATTTTATAATCAGCTAAGTACAATAAAAAATTACACAGAAAATGCATCACGTAAGGCATGACCAGACCAGTCCATTAGTTGCATTTAAATTAGCAGAAAGAATATGCAGAGACAGATTTAACTTAGCAATAAAGATAGGCGATTGTGTAAAAGGTCGCGAGACTGTTAAAAGGAAATTTTCAATGAAATTTCTGGACTAAAATACCAAACAGAACATTACCATCTAAGATACCCAATAGTAGTCAGCCTAAGTTTCGGCTTTTACGCGCTCAACAATGGGTTCGTCTACCGCGGCCTCGCTCTACTCTCGCTGGCTGTCACTGCGTCTTTAAATCACAGTACGGTCTGGTCACGTTTACTGGCTTACTATCTTGTTCTTGTTTGCAAATTAGTACTAAAGTGAATAGATAGCGATTGTACTAGAGTATCTACATGTTGACATTTAAATTTATGTGTAAATCGTGTTGACGTGTTCGTCATCTTAAATCTACGTCGATAAAATTTCTCCTCTCGGTGTTGTCGGTGTCAGTCTTCTTCGTGTTGTCTTCTAGCGGCGAGTCGATTCACATGATTCTTAATATGCTAAAAACTTATAACTACAGAACTGATATGTTTTGCATTTTTCAGAATAAAGCTTGTGCACTTTAACTTTTTGTGCGAAAGAGGCTAATCCTTTGAAATGGATTCTTTACCATTTGTGTATGGTATATACATTTAAATAGAATATCGAGGACGACATGTCTTTCTATGAAAATAAAATTCTTAATGTTTTACACTGGTTGACTAAATAAAAAAATCCTTTACACAGGCAAGTGACTCCTGATAACTGTCATACCTCAATAGTGTTACCTATGGCTATCCTTTTAAAGAAATCGTACCTTTTGCCGACTAAGACAGTTCGTTAATCTGTAAATAAGATATGCTTGCTTTTTCGTAATTACTTTACCTTTCAGTAATATTTTAATATTGATTGGATGCAAAATTTCATAGACTTACTATGCAAAGGCGCCTACGAATAAGATAAAGATTGCTGCAACTTTTTGAATATTTACTGTGTGTGTGTGTGTGGGGGGGGGGGGGGGGGGTGTAATTCTGAATGCTCATCTCCACGTATCATCATACATTTTCATCCAAGTCACTCATTACTATACCTGTATCCTAAGTTTTGTGTGGGATTCATTAAATATTATGTGGGCAGTGCATTGTACGCTCGTGACCTCTCCATACGTATGTGTGAATTCCCAACAAATGTTTATTCATATTATAAAATATAATTGTCAAACATTCATAAATATGATACCTAAGTAATTACATCCTTGTACCTCGCTCACACATTTAACACTGACAAGAGCAGCAGTGTAAATTCAATTAATGATTTACATCCTTGACAGTTTTACGTAAGCTTTTACAAAAGAAAAAAATTGATCACATAAAACACTCTTAGCAGCTATGCATTTAGTAGATAAAGATCTTGCCTTCAGCTCATTCCATCGTAACTGATTTATCTGGTGTTAAAGGGAAGTAGTTCACTTTACATTTAATGCAGCATTTCTAGCTCATGCATCGAACTTTTTCAAATCTTTATGCGGATATAAACCCTTTACTTTACCTGTGTTTTGGTAAGCTAGTAAATAACTACATTCATGAGGCATGTGTATAATTTTATAAGGTCCAGTGTAAAGGAGTTGCCACTTCTTATTCTTTTTGAGAATTGCTGATGGTTATGGATGTCCTTAAAAGTATCATTTCACCTGTTACATATTTTTGGGTCCTCTTTAAATTTTTTTCATGATATTGTTTGCGTAGATGTGCTGCGTCAGTGAGGGGAGTTAAAACCATGCGGATTATCTCATGTGATAGGTTGTACCGTGGAATTTTTGGTATGGGATTGAGCCACTCATTGGATTCCCTTACTCGATAAATGAGGTCAGCAGGGGTAATAGGCGTTAAATAAAAGGGAAGATTGTTTACTATCTGGTAAATTAGTCCAAGGTATTCAATCAATTGAGTGATTTTGTGAGGAATAAGTGCGAATAAACCTGTTATGCTCTCGGAATATTCGTTCCATTGGATTAAAGCGAGAAATACGAAAGTGCCGCACGCCACTGGGGCGAATAAAATCTTTCCACGCACAAGTGAATGTAGAACCGTTGTCAGCAGCGTGACAGGTTTGTCAACAGTTGGAATAAAATAATTCTCCAGTCGCCGAATAACAGCCTTGGCTGTAGCAGATTTCAAAGCATATAGCTTAACAAATTTGGAAAAGACATCTTATAGGCCTAAAACGTATTTTAAATCTCCTCATCCAACAGGCAGTTGTCCTGCCAAATCTGCGGCTACTAATTGCAATAGTTGGGTCGGAAGAATTGAATGAAGCTTTGTGTTAGTACATTGTTTGATTTCGATTTTTAACAAACCAAACATGACTTGAGAGAGGTGTATTTTTCTGGACATGTTAGGAAAGAAAGTGTGAGTGTGTGAGTGTGTGAGTGTGTGAGTGTGTGTGAGTGTGTGTGAGTGTGTGTGAGTGTGTGTGAGTGTGTGTGAGTGTGTGTGTGTGTGTGTGTGTGTGTGTGTGTGAGTGTGTGTGAGTGTGTGTGAGTGTGTGTGAGTGTGTGTGAGTGTGTGTGAGTGTGTGTGAGTGTGTGTGAGTGTGTGTGAGTGTGTGTGTGTGTGTGTGTGTGTGTGTGTGTGTGTGTGTGTGTGTGTGTGTGTGTGTGTGTGTGTGTGTGTGTGTGTGTGTGTGTGTGTGTGTGTGTGTGTGAGTGTGTGTGTGTGTGTGTGTGTGAGTGTGTGTGTGAGTGTGTGTGTGAGTGTGTGTGTGAGTGTGTGTGTGAGTGTGTGTGTGAGTGTGTGTGTGAGTGTGTGTGTGAGTGTGTGTGTGAGTGTGTGTGTGAGTGTGTGTGTGAGTGTGTGTGTGAGTGTGTGTGTGAGTGTGTGTGTGAGTGTGTGTGTGAGTGTGTGTGTGAGTGTGTGTGTGAGTGTGTGTGTGAGTGTGTGTGTGAGTGTGTGTGTGAGTGTGTGTGTGAGTGTGTGTGTGAGTGTGTGTGTGAGTGTGTGTGTGAGTGTGTGTGTGAGTGTGTGTGTGAGTGTGTGTGTGAGTGTGTGTGTGAGTGTGTGTGTGAGTGTGTGTGTGAGTGTGTGTGTGAGTGAGTGTGTGAGAGTGTGTGTGAGTGTGTGTGAGTGTGTGTGAGTGTGTGTGAGTGTGTGTGAGTGTGTGTGAGTGTGTGTGAGTGTGTGAGTGTGTGAGTGTGTGTGTGTCACCTTTTCGCAGAAGAGAAAGAGCATCACTGTTTAACAAGTGATAAGGGACAAAGCGACGAAAAAATGGAAAACATGCCGAAAGAACTATTTGTTTTTTGTTTTTATGATAGGGTAAGTGTTGGATTGCTTTCAATTTTTCGGGATCTGGAGTGATACCACTCGGTGAAATATGTCCAAGAAATTTTATTTGTTTTGGCAAATTTTGATTTTCGTAGATGGACAGTCAATCCACAAGACAAACTTTCTCAGCGTGCGTTCAAACAATTGAAGATGTTCCTCCCAGGTGGGCGTGGCAATCAGAATATCGTCTACATAAACAGTGATTTTGTCGAAAAGATCCGGTCCCAACACTGTCTAAAGCCAAGATGAAAACTCCTGAACTTACGTTCAAACCAAAGGGCAAAACACAAAATTGATATGAGCGTCCCGCAAAGATAAAGGCGGTGTACTTTTCGAATCTTCCGACAAAGGAACTTGCCAATAAGATGATCTTAAATCAAGACTGGTTAGATAGTTTACACCATGGAATTTTTGAAGTTGTTCTTAAAGATGTTCAGGACGTATACAGGCAGGAATAATTATTTGGTTAATGGCTCGTGCGTCCAGAACCAAATGCACAAACCCATCGGCTTTAAAAACAGCTAACAATGGATTTGAATACGGCGAGGTCGAAGGTTCTTTAATGTTCCATCTTGACATTTTGATTTCCTGCTTAACGGCATCTGTTTTGGCCCATGTAATTGCATCAGTTTCATGTGGCTTAACTTGCACGTGATACATAGGTGGTGATAAGACGTGGTTTCTCGTAAAAAACTCGACTGTACGTCAAGAGGCTGTTTTAATTGAAATTTTTGCTCTTCTGTTAACTGTTCAGGCTCATTGTCATGATTTCAGGTCTTACCGACTCCATATCTATTACATATGGGGCATTTTTATTACAAAAAATTTGGTTCACGCTTGGTAAACAAATTTTTATGGACTGACAGTATTTGCCATGAGTAGACTTAAAAGTTCACTGTACACGTATCACCATTGATGGTTAGGTAACACTTACCTGATTTGAGATCAATACAAGCCTCTCTGCTTCGCAAATATTCTAAACCTAAAATGCAATTTTCTAATAAACCATCAACGATCAGAAATGTACATACGTCTAAATGTTCCCCAAACGTCATTGGTAGTTGTTTGCAACTTGATACTTTTGGATCTAGTACCTAGTGCACCTATTATTCGGCAATTTTCCACTGGATACGTTGGCAGTTTACTGATTGTACAAATTCTGTTAGTGTTTGGGAGACATTGACTGTTGCCCCGGTATCGAATAAGATTGTAGGAATACAGCCTACTGTACCCATAATGTTTACTTGGAAAATTTCTGTAGTGTTCGTTTTACAATGCAATTGTTCCTGTAACAACTTAAAACGTATTTCTATTCCGTCATTATATCGAATTAAATTGATGCAGCTGTGAATTTTGCCCCCACTAGAAAGTGCACTAGACGCCGGAGGGCATGGCTCGAGCCTTATTAGTTTGACGTACCGCTAGTACTTGGCTGAGGATTTGTCATTTACCTCAGTAATAACTACCCGATTCTCTTGTGGCCACCAAGATGTCCCAGTTTAACACTCGCGTGTTATGTACAAGACAGGCACATCCTGATTCGTATACTTTGGAGAGGTCCACTCTGTTATTCGGTGGCCAGGTTTGTTTTGTGTATACAGTTGGTTTTGGTAATTAATACGTGTATAGTTATGTTGTGCGTTATGGTAATTTGGTCTATTGCCGTTGTTTGTTTTGATATCCAGGATTGTACCGATTTTTTTGCCGCTTATGCGTCTGAACATCGTTGGTTTGAAAGTTCGGCGGCGCGCCACCGCTCGCAGCTGCAGTGCGAGGCTGCAACTGTGATTGGTGCGGCGCTCCGCTAGGTGGCTGACGCGAATCAGCTGATAGTCCGCCATAATTGTTGTTTACATGTTGGAGGCGTGGCAAAGCCAGCTGACTCCCATCACCTCCATGGAAATATCTACTGTTCCTATAAGAACTGCTCCCACTGGTCTTTCATCTTCATATATTAAATAAAGTGCATTTACAACTTTTAGAAAATCCTCCAAATTATGATCTGAAAAATTCTTATAGGTATCGGCAGTTAACTCATTACAATCCTCAACAATTCCCGGTGAGACATAAGTTCATCAAAAAAGCAAGGAGCGCGCAATCGGAGACGCCGGTAATCACGAGGGACACTTCCGCGATGACTTCCTTCTCTTCTTCAGTGACGTTGACGCAGAAACGAAAGATAGATTCGCCTCAGCAAAAGAAGACTCTGTCTAATATACCGAGATTTCTTGTCTCTCGCACCGATGGAAAAGATTTCACGTCTGTAAATCCTGTCGTCATCCAGAAAGGTGTTGTGATTGCTGGCCCTGTTAAAACCTGTTCGCGTCAACGCAATGGCACATTGTTGCTGGAGGTGGACAGTGCATTCCAAGCCCAAAAGCTAATCCGGACTACGTTGTTACACACGTTTCCAGTCAAGGTAGAAGCGCACCGCACACTCAACTCGTCACGGGGGGTAGTTTTTACGAGATCCCTTGACAGGTTGTCTGATGACATCCAATCCTATATGTCCGATCAGGGTGTGACAGCCGTCCATAGGGTGATGAAAAAGGTAGATAACCAGCTGACACCGACTCGTACTGTTTCTGATGTTCGGCAGAGTTAAACTCCCGTCGAAGGTCAAAGCGGGGTGTGAAGTCATCTCCGTCCGCCCTTATGTACCGAACCCAACGCGCTGTTTTCAGTGCTACCGATACCACCACACCCATCAATCTTGTCCTAACGCAGCAAAATGTCACTTGTGTTGGGACGCCCATGAGGGGGGGATTGCCCACCTCCGTCCCCTCACTGCCTTAACTGCACCGGTGACCATGCGGCTTCCTCTCGAGACTGCCCTGTATACAAGGATGAGGTCATCCAGCAAATTCGGGTTACGGAAAAGGTATCAACATCTGCCGTTCGAAAGTTGTTTGCGAGTCTAAAGCCCACCATGATGACCTTTGTGGAAGCGACCACTTTCCCATCTTCCTTTCGCTTCCCCACCACCAACGCCATGCACGTCTACCCCGCTGGTCCTTCCATAGGGCCGACTGGGCAGCATACATGTCAGCTGCAACGCTGGATACCCCTCTCCCTGCTGATGCAACAATGGCAGTAGACCTAATTGTTTCCGTTGTCGTTTCTGCCGCTGGGTCCGCGATACCATGTGCTTCTGCCGTATCCCGGCGAAGACCAGTACCCTGGTGGTCACAAGAGATAGCAGCAGCAATTCGCAATCGCCGCAGAGCTTTGCAGCAGTATCGGCGCCACCCCACCATTGACCACCTGGTTGCCTTTAAACGTCTTCGGGCCCAGACACGCCGGCTTATCCGGCAGCGCAAGCAGGCATGCTGGGAGGAATACGTATCCACAATTGGACCCCGTGTCTCCTACAGCCAGATTTGGACGAAGATTGGCCGTATATCAGGCTACCGTCCACCGGCAGGGATCGCGGGTCTCTCTCTCCATGGAACTGTTCATACCGACCCGACCATCATTGCCGAGTCTTTTGCAGCGCAATTTGCTCTTAATTCGGCGTCCACTGCCTACAGCCAAGGTTTTTGTACCTTAAAAGAGCGGGCTGAGCGAAAGCAGTTGGTATTTCGCACAAACCGCCAGGAGCCGTACAATGCGCCATTTACCGAGTGGGAATTTCAAAGTATTCTTGCCAGTTGCCCCAATACATCTCCAGGACCGGACCGAATCCACTGTCGAATCTTAAAACATCTCTGTAACCTCGCAACACCATCTTATGGATTTCTTCAATCGTTTCTGGATCGAGGGAGCATACCCTTCCCAATGGCAGGAGAGTACCGTTATCCCTCTGCTGAAACCAGGTGCGGATCCATTGAACGTTGACAGTTACCGTCCCATAAGTCTCACAAACGTCCTTTGTAAGCTTTTTGAACGTTTGGTGAGCCGGCGACTTCTGTGGGTTCTCGAGTATCGGGGTCTGCTCGCCCCAAAAGGTGCTTTCCGGTAAGGTCGCTCTGCCATTGATAACCTCCACTCCTTGGAGTCGGCGATCCGTACTACTTTCGCCCGACGTCACCACCTCGTCGCCATCTTTTTCGACCTCCGGAAATCATACGACACGGCATGGCGTCATCACATCCTTGCCACACTACATGGGTGGGGTCTCCGTGGCTCCCTCCCAATTTTTATTCAGAATTTTTTATTTTTGCGCCGCTTTAGAGTCCGCGTTGGCACCTCCTTCAGTTCCTCCCATATCCAAGGGAATGGGGTACCACAAGGGTCCGTCTGAAGTGTACCCCTCTTCTTAGTGGCCATTAATGGCCTAGTGGCTGCGGTGGGGCCATCAGTTTCTTGCTCTCTCTATGCGGATGACTTTTGCCTGTACTACTCTACCGCTAGTACAACTGTAGCTGAACGACGACTGCAGGCAGCCATTCATTGGGCACAGAATTGGGCTTCTGCCCATGGTTTTACGTTTTCCCCAGCGAAAACCAGGGTGATGCACTTTTGTCGCCAACGCACGGTACATCCGCATCCGGAGCTCTACCTTGATGGTGAGCTCCTTCAGGTTGTGGACACACACCGTTTCCTGGGTCTCCTTTTTGACTCGCGTTTGACATGGCTCCCTCATCTGCACCAGCTTAAGCAACGGCGTTCACGACATCTGGACATCCTTCGTTGCCTCAGCCATACTGTCCGGGGGGCAGCACGCCCTGTCCTGCGGCTGTACAACGCTCTGGTGCAGTCACGTCTAGACTATGGAAGCCAGGTCTACAGCTCAGCCTCTCCATCTGCACTGAGTTCTCGACCCAGTGCATCATACTGGCATCTGTCTGGCCACTGGAGCCTTTCGTACAAGCCCTTTCACAAGTCTCTTGGCAGAGGCTGGAGTTGCCCCATTGCGATACCGGCGCCAACAACTATTCGTCCAGTATGCTGCCAGAGTTCACTGTACCCCTCGGCATCCGAATAACACTCCTCTTTCCGGGAGAGATCACTCGTTTGCCGCAGAGGCGACCTCGGTCGGGACTCCCGATAGCAGCGCGTGTCCAATCGCTACTATCGACCCTCGACTCCTTTCCTCTTCGTCCCTTCCGCTCGACTTTCAATGCTCCTCCCTGGACCGTTCCTCGGTCGCAGATTCGGTTGGATCTTTCCCGTGTGCCGAAGACCTCTATTTCTCCTCTGGTCCTACGGCATCAGTTTTCTGCCCTGCTCCACGAGTTCTGTAACTCCGAGGTAATTTACAGACGGTTCTTCAGATGGCGACCACACGGGATATGCCTACTTGCATGGCGCCTATGTTGAGCAACGCTCTTGGCCACCCGGCAGCAGCGTCTTCACCGCAGAACTGGTGGCTATATACCGCGCCCTTACACACATCCGCACATGCCTTGGGACTTCCTTCTTGATCTGCAGCGACTCGCTGAGCGGTTTACAGGCCCTTGATCAGTGTTATGCTCGTCATACATTGGTCAGGGCCATTCAGGAGTCGATACTGGCTGTTGGTGACTCTGGTCACTGTGTTACATTCGTTTGGACCCCGGCCACATAGGCATTCCGGGCAACGAGAGCGTCGACCAGCTAGCCAAACAGGCTACCACTTGCCACCCTCTGGCGATTGGCCTCCCAGAAGCAGACTTCCGCCCGTTGCTTCGCAACAAAATACGCGAACTGTGGAACGCTGAATGGTCCGCACCGGACGTGCCCAATAAGCTGCGGACGATTAAGGACATATCTGTCTGGAAGTCCTTGCAGCTGGGATCCCGTAGGAACTCCGTGGTTCTCTGCTGTCTCCGCATTGGTCACACCCATCTGACGCATGGTCACCTCCTCCATCGAGAGGACCCGCCCGTGTGCCAATGTGGTGCTCCATTGACAGTGGTCCATCTCCTACTCGACTGTCCCATTTTAGCCCCACTGCGGATTTCTTTTAACCTCCCAAACACTCTCTCTTTGGTGCTCGGCGACGATGCCTCTGTGGCTAATTTGGCTTTACGATTTCTCCGTGCCAGGGGGATTTACCAGTTGCTGTAACTCCTCTGGGAGGTCTTTTAGATTATTATCTCTGTTCTCCTTGATGGGTCTTTAGACTACAGCTTTTCACGTGTATGCTATGTAGCTGGCTTTTCCCATTTTATACCCACAGTCGGCCAGCCACATTCATCGGTTTTATTATAATTTTATCTTATATTTGTTACTGTGTGTCTGGCGTCTTAGTATCGTCCCTTGTTGACTCTGTCAATATTTCATTGACAGTATGTTCTTTTCTTTTGCCCTACTTTAAATATAGCTCAGGTGCATTTATAGACGACTATGTTTTTCTGTGTGTCGCCTAGCTATGAAGCGGGGGACTGATGGCCATAGTAGTCTAGTACCACTAAATCCCCCAAACCAACCAACCAGCACCCAAGTTGCCGAGCATAGGTTGCAGGGAAGGCGCAGACCTGGGCGCTTCACCATGACTGTTTTCTGCCACCAAGACCAGAGTGTTGCACTTATGTTGGCTTCGGAGAGTTCACCCTCACCATGAAATTTACGTTAACGACGAACTCCTGTCCATAGTGGACAACCATCGGTTTTTAGGACTGGTCTTTGACTTCCAGCTGACGTGGCTTCCCTACATTCGTTAGCTGAAACGTGGGTGCTGGTGCTGTCTCAACCCCCGCCACCTGGGTCATACGACCTGGGGTGCTGACCGCTCGACACAGTTCCGGCTTGATACAGCGGTGGTGCAGTCCCATCTTGATTTTGGGTGCATTGCCTATGGGTCTGCGCAACCTTCGGCGCTGCACCTTCTGGACCCCATTCACAACTGTGGGGTTCACATCGCAATGGGCGCTTTCTGCACCAGCCCAGTGAACAGCTTACTAGTGGAGGCTGGGATCCCACCTTTGGGGATCCGCCGCCAGCACCTGCTTGCGGCTTATCCAGCCAGTGTATGTTGCTCCCCAGGCCACCTGAACCGTTGTCTTTTCGGATGTGATCGTCCCCTGCCATCAGCGACACCTCAGATCACGTCATACGATTGCCTATCGAGTTCATTCCCTCCTCCTGGAGCTTGTGTCTTCGCCCCTTTCATCTCCAGCTGGGGTCCATGCGCGTACACCTCTGTGGTGCTTGCCAAGGCCGTTTACTCGGCTGGACTTGGCCCATGGGCCCAAACACTCAGTTCCACTGGAGGCGCTCAGTCAGTTCTCGGCTGTCGTAGCGCAGTTCCCTGGTTATGACCTAATCCACACCGATGGTTCTCTGGTTGAGGCTGCGTGGGATTTGCCTACTCACGGTGACCCTGTGGAACAGCACTCTGCCGAATAGCTGCAATGTTAACACTGCAGAACTGGTGGCCAGTCACAGAGCTCTAGTGGATATCTGGTGCTGCTTAGGCGAGTCTTATTTACAGAGACTCCGTGAGCAGCCTCAGAGCTCTGGAGCAGTGTTACCCGTGGTCTACCCTGGTGTTGGCCATACAGGAAACAATTTATGCCATTACACAGTCGACGCGATTGCTGGTGTTCGTCTGGTCTCCAGGCCATGTGGGTATGCCGGGCAATGAACGTGTTGACAGGATTGCCAAGCATGCTGTCGGTATGTCCAGCCTAGAGGTCGGCCTCCCGCCTTCTGATCTCCGTTCTTTGTTGCGCCACCAGGTACATAGGCTTTCGGATACTGAGTGGCGTAGCCTCAGGACACCCAACAAGCTCCGGATGGTCAAGGAGAATACGACCACATGGCGCTCCTCCATGTGTGGTTCTCGATGGGACTCGGTGGTCTTGTCGCCTCCGCATTGGACATCTCGTTTGTGGTTAGGACCTGCCCCAATGTCGGTGTCCCCAGTGGGCCCACAGCACTTTTGTGAGTTCGTGTGTGGCGCACGGGTCCCCGAGCCGGAGCAGCCTTTTAATGACCATAGAAGTTGTGCGCCCTAAAACCACAAAAAAAGAGCAGCCTTTCTTTGGCCCCAGACTGCTTCACTTTCCTTCCCAGTTAATTCCTTCACCCGGAGAAGGGCGTCCTTTGCGAGTTTCTTGTCGTAGTTTCCATATTAATTGGTTTCTTTCTTTCCTAACCTTTGCTTCTCGTACTCTCCTTGCTGTACTTTCCTAGCCTTCATCTCCTCCTCATTAGTCTCCGCCTCGGCGTTTGAGACACTTCTTTCCTTCTTTCTCTTCACTTCCTCTGTTCTTCTATCCTCCCTGTGCGTGTCTGAAGGCCAACCCACGCATTAACATGCGTAGCAGGTGACGGGGGTAACGCATAATTCCACGCCCCGGGTAGAAAAGTAGGGCACGTACGTATCCCCTGGTAAAGGCCAGGCCCAGGGAGGGGTGATTACCCGAGCTGGTACCTCCCGAACATGCCGATTGGTCCCTCTGTCAGTTCTCTGGAGGTTTGACCTGAGGTGTGTACAATCACCTAAGGCGGGTAAGCCCTCAGAGAGGGCCCCCAATAGGAATGAGTGCGCTATCGGAGACGCCGGTAATCTCGGTGGACACTTCTGCAATGACTTCCTTCTCTTCTTCTGTGACTTTGACCCAGAAACGATAGATGGATTCGCCTCAGCAAAAGTGAACTCTGCCTACGCTTCCGAAATTCCTTATCTCTCGAACTGACGGTAAAGATTTCACTTCCGTAAATCCTTTAGTCATTCAGAAAGGTGTTGATGCAATTGCTGGCCCTGTTAAAACCTGTTCACATCAGCACAATGGAACATTGTTGCTGGAAGCGGACAGTGCCTTCCAAGCCCAGAAACTAATACGGACTATGGTGTTACACACGTTTTCTGTCAAGATAGAAGCGCATCGCACACTCAATTCGTCACGGGGGATAGCTTTCACGAGATCTCTTGACGGGTTGTGTGACGAAGACACACAAACCTGTATGTCCGATCAGGGTGTAACAGGCGTGCATAGGGTGTTGAAAAAGGTAGATAACCAGCTGACATCAACTCGTACTGTGTTTTTGACGTTTCACAAAGTTGAACTCCCGTCGAAGGTCAAAGCAGGGTATGAAGTCATCGTCGTCCGCCCTTATGTACCTAACCCAACACGCTGTTCCCAATGCTGCAGATACAACCACACCCGTCAATCTTCCCTAATGCAGCAAAATGTCGCTTGTGGTTGGGACGCCCATGAGGGGGGATTGTCTGCCTCCGTCCCCTCATTGCCTTAACTGCAACGGTGACCGTGCGGCTTCCTCTCGAGACTGCCCTGTATATAAGGATGAAAAGGTCATTCAGCAAATTCGGGTTACGGAAAAGGTATCAACATCTGCCGTTCGAAAGTTGTTTGCGAGTCGAAAGCCCACTGTCCTCTCAGCGGGCACATACAGTAAGGTCCTTATCTCCAGTCGACCTAAGGATTCAAGTACCCAGACCTGTAACTTCACTTTCACTGATAGTTGTGCAATCCGCCAGCCCAAAGATTGCCCGTTTCACGTCCCCACTTCCTCCTGCTGCCTCTAAAGTACAGTCTTCAACCTCTAATAAACTGCGGGCACCTAAACAAGATGCCCGGACTTTGATAAAAGGAACCCGTCCGTGAAGATTTTCTGCGTTCTCAGGCTTCCCATCCGTCAACTGCCCCTTCTCACCGTCTCTTCCAGAAGAGCCAACAAAAGGAGTTCCTCTCCTTCCCCGCCAAGGCATGACCCATCTGTCACGCCAGCCAACAATAGTCGGCCCCAATCAACTGTCTAGCCGGGATGCACTACTGTTAGGCGACCAACCGGCATTTTACCGGCGGCGGAAGCTGACACTCCTGATAAAGTCTGGAAGGTGGCAGATGATTCGTTTGAACCAATGGAACATGACTCTCTTCCTCTAGATGGCGACAGTAGTGCTCCCTCGAAGTCTGGTCCTCAGTGGCCGTCGAGGTGACCCCACCTGCTTGTTCCTCTTTATCTTCCCTTCTCTTATTTTTTATCATGCCACTCCTCCAATGGAATATTCGCGGCATTCGTTCCAATCGGGAGGAGTTAAAACTACTCCTTCGATTGCACTGCTTGCTTCTAGTCTGTCTCCAAGAAACAAAGTTGCGTCCACGTGATCGTGCAGACTTTCCACACTACACCTCTGTGCGGTTCGACCTGCCCCCCCGTGGAACGTGTCCCAGCCCATGGAGGGGTTCTGATGCTCCTTCGAGACGATGTCTATTTCCATCCCATTTCATTGCATACTCACCTACAGGCAGTTGCTGTCCGCATCACTTTATCCACATTTACCTTTTCCCTCTGTAATATCTATTCGCCATCGTCATCTGCCCTTACTAGGGCAGATGTCCTACACCTTGTTGACCAGCTCCCTTCACCTTTCGTGTTGGTAGGCGACTTTAATGCCCACCACCCCCTATGGGGCTCTCTGGCACCTTGTCCGAGAGGCTCACTTTTAGTGGACCTTCTCCAACACCTCGATCTTGTCTGCCTCAACACCGGTGCACTGACCATCCATTCCAACACGACACACCTATTCCCATATAGACCGCGCGATATGCACTCCTCACCTTGCCGGTCGGTTTGAGTGGTATGCACTTTCTGATGCCTACTCCAGTGACCATTTCCCTTGTGTCATCCGCTTCCTGCATCATTCCCCATCTCCTCTTCCTACCAGTTGGAACATTTCTAAAGCTGACTGGGGGCTTTATTCTTCCATGGCTGTTCATACGATCAGAATTTTCGCAGCTGTGACAGTCAGTTCGAATACCTCAGAGGTTATTCTCACCCCTGCCGAACACTCCATACCTCGTACATCCTCTTTTCTTCCACGTCGTGTCCCGGTCCATTTGTGGACCGCAGCCAGCCGCGACGCGCTTAGAGCCCGGCGACATGCTTTACGCACCTTCCACCGCTACCCGACGTTGGAGAATTGTATAAATTATAAACGACTGTGAGCACAGTGTCGTAAAGTTATAAGCGACAGCAAAAAAGCTTGCTGGACTGTATTTACTAGTTCTTTTAACCACTTTACTCCCTCCACGGTTGTTTGGGGTGGCCTACGCCGTTTATCCGGCATCAAGGTCCACTCCCCGATTCCTGGCCTGACCGTGGAGAACGCAGTCCTCGTGGACCCCGCTGCTGTTTCCAACGCATTGGGCTGTTTCTTTGCGGAGGTTTCGAACTCTGCCCATTACCACTCTGCCTTTCTCTCTCGCAAACAGAGGACGCACGGCTGCCTTCTTTCCACTCTTTTAATCGTGAAAATTGTCTCCTTCACCATGCAGGAGCTGGACCGTGCTCTCGCCCTGTCCCCATCTTCTGCTCCCGGGCCCAATTCCATTCATATTGAGATGCTGAACCACTCTCCTGCGGGCAAGTGTTTTCTTCTTAGTACCTACAATCGCATATGGACTGAAGGTCCATTTCCCACAAGTTGGCGTGAAGCCTTTGTTGTCCCTATCCCCACACCAGGGATGGACAAACATCTTCCTTCCAGTTATCGCCCTATTTCTCTGACGAGCTGCGTCTGAGAGGTGATAGAACGCATGGTTAACGCTCGGTTGGTCTGGCTCCTCGAAGGCATAAGATACCAGTTGGAGAGCGGGCATTCTCTGCACATTGCACACATGGGGCCTTCGGGGCCGCATCCCTCTTCCCATTCAAGCGTTTTTTGTGGATTGCAAGTTATGGGTATGGGTTCTCTCTGCTTTGTCACACCTTTCGCCAGGAGAATGGGATGCCGCAGGGCTCCGTCTTGAGTGTGGCTCTTTGCCATTGCATTCAATCCGATCGTAGATTGCCCTTCAACCGACGTTTCCGGATCCTTTTTTGTAGACTATTTCGCAATTTATTGCAGTGCGCAGCGGACATGTCTCTTGGAGCGTTGTCTTCAACACTGTCTTGACCGTCTATAATCCTGGAGCATCGCAAACGGCTTCGTTTCTCCACTGAGAAAACTGTGTGTATAAACTTCTGGAGATACAAGGAATTTCTTCCACCTTCTCTACATCTCGATCCTGTTGCTCTCCCTTTCGTGGAGACTAAGAAATTCTTGGAGCTAATGTTGGATCGGAAACTTTGCTGGTCCACAAACGTGTCCTACCTGGCTGTCCGTTGTGCCTGATCCCTTAATGTCCGTGTCCTCGGTGGCACATCATGGAGCAGATCGTACCGTCCTGCTTCACCTTTACCAGGCCATTGTTCATTCCCCCTCAGGGACTCAGCATTAATTTGCTGGGTACGGGCTTGGCGAACTTGGGGTCCTGAGCTGTGGGCTGTCGCGCCAACAGTCCTCTACACTATAGGCTCTGTGTGTGCCTCAACGACCATCGTTCGGCGTGACGGTGGAACGTTTTACGTTTCAGAGCCCAGGGATCTTGGCTTAATCGCCCGGGTCGTGAGGACGGTACAAACCTCTATAAAAAAACCCTCAATCTAAAGGAACTTGCCGCACCTCAGTTGTATGAGGCTTCCCCAGGCAAGCGGGGCTCTGCCTGGGTGGACCTCTTTTCCCTAGCTGCTCGTGGGACGACAATGAAACGAGAAAAACGAAGCGTGGCCGGTCGCGAAAACGGCGTCTATAAGCGTGGAAGAGATTACAATGCTGCTGGATATAACCCCCGTTCATTCCCTTCCCTGCCTACACCGTGGGAGGAACGTCGAGCTAGATCTTCGAATGAGCCATACTCTCCCCAATTCCTTGTATGCCGCCACACAGATGGTAAGTCATTTACATCTACGAAGCCTCTTTTCTTTGTGGAACATCTTGAGGACAAGTACGGCGAAGTTTCCAGATTGGCCAAGATGCGAAGCAGTGCAGTCCTCATAGAAGCAGCTTCCCCAGCTCAATCATGGGAGTTACTTGCCTGCGACAAGCTGGATATTGTCCCTGTGAGCATCATACCATATAAGTCGCTAACTATGGTCCAAGGTATAATTTTCCACCAAAACCTTTTGTTACAGTCTGACGAAGAGTTACGCGCCAACTTGGAGCGTAGACTCCACTTCGTCCGGCGTGTGCATAGGGGGCCAAAGGAACACAAGCTTGTCACCGGTGCTTTTATCCTGCCCTTTGAAGGCGATAACCTGCCTGAGGTCAAGGTAATGGTTTACCGGTGCGACGTGATACCTTACATTCCTCCCCCTATGAGATGCTTCAAATGCTGGAAATTGGGCCACATGTCCTCTAGATGTACTTTTAACGCTACATGCAGGGACTGTGGACGTCCAGAACACCCGGACACGCCATTCACACTGCCTCCCATCTGCGTTAACTGTGGCTTGCATCATCCTTGTTCGTCGGATTGCACCATTCTTCGTAAGGAACGGAAAATTATGTAACTTAAGACCTTGGACCGACTTTCGTATTCTGAGGCTAGAAAGAAGTGAGACTGACTTCCCGTTACTATGACTGCCTCTTTCGCAGCAGTGACATCGCCGCCATCCTCTTTTCAGACTGCAGCAGACACTAGTGTTCCACCATCTGCTGGCCCTCAGGGCCGTCAACCCAAGCCTGCCCCCACAGTAGCTGGGGGCTCCATTCCTCCTCCTGCTCCCAAGGCACTTGCTTCGGGAGCAGCCCCCAACCCTCTGTCGGGTAAGATTCAACCTTCTCCGGCTGCTATCATTCAGAAGGGGACCCACGGGATGCTCCCTTCTGTGGCTTCCACCAGTGCCAGTACCGGCACTGGCCGCCAACAGCAGGCACCATTGCCAGCTGCTGGCCGCAGGGTGTCGCACTCTCCCTCTGTCACTGAGACGGAGGCTGAGTCTGCGAAGCCCCTCCATCCAGCGAAGCCCCCGAGCGACTACAGGGTTCGAAAGAAAAAGAAGAAAGTTGGACCAAAGACTCCCCGGTGGCCACTGTGCCACCCGACCTCTCCACCTCTGCCTCTGAGGACGAGGTGAAGATATTCGCATCCCCTGAGGATCATGCTCTCGTGGATGCTTCAGATGCAATGGACATTGAAGCTGATGCATCGCTACCAGTGGCTACAAGTGATCTTGAGGTGTGATTCATAACATTTTTTTTTCATTCATGCCTTCCCAGCTGTCGGACTCTGTCATACTACAATGGAACTGCGGCTACTTTTTCACCCGCCTGGCTGAGCCACGACAACTTATGAGCATTACACCTGCTCTCTGCATTGCCCTCCAGGAAGCCTGGTTTCCAGCAATGCGGACCCCTGCCCTTCGGGGCTATAGGGGATACTTCTGCAATCGTAGCATGTATAACAGGGTTTCAGGTGTGTGTGTGTGTGTGTGTGTGTGTGTGTGTGTGTGTGTGTGTGTGTGTGTGTGTGTGTGTTATGTCCTTAACTCTGTAAATAGTGAACCTGTGCCCCTTCAGACACCGTTGGAAGCGGTGGCTACTGATGGCCATGTCCCTATGGCTGCCTTGACTGCACTTATCTCGCAACTCCCGCCACCTTTTTTGCTATTGGCGGACTTTAATGCCCACAATCCCCTGTGGGGTGGATCTACGATCTCTAGCCATGGAAGGGTTGTCGAGGACCTGCTTTCTCAGCTCGACCTCTGCCTCTTGAATATAGGTGCCCCCCCACACATTTCAGTGTGGCACACAGCACATTCTCGGCCATTGATCTATCGATATGCAACCACAGCCTTCCGCCATCCATCCA
Source organism: Locusta migratoria (assembly GCA_026315105.1). Taxonomy (NCBI): domain Eukaryota; kingdom Metazoa; phylum Arthropoda; class Insecta; order Orthoptera; family Acrididae; genus Locusta; species Locusta migratoria. The sequence continues at coordinate 325,348,894 of CM048749.1, forward strand.
TTGGAGTGTCCATGATGTCTCGTGTGGCAGTGATCATTTTCCGATCTTTTTGTCACTACCAATAAGTCAGTCCCCAGCACGCTCTCCTCGGTGGGCCCTTCATATGGGAAGGCTACATCTCTGCTGCCATCGTTGGCCCTCCCCCACTCGATACCATCGATGTGGTGGTAGAGCAGCACACAGTCCATACTGTCTGCTGCAGAAGCTACTATTCCTCGTTCCTCGGGGCGCCTACGGCGTAAGTCGGTGACGTGGTGGTCACCAGAGGTCGCTGACGCCATTAGAAAGCGTAGGCAGGCCCTACAGCGGTATAGACGGCACCCTTCTATTGAGCACCTCATTACCTTTAAAAGGCTCCGTGCTCATGCTCGCCGTTTAATTAGAAGACGGAAACGGGAGTGTTGGGAGACGTACGTTTCCACCATTGGGTCAGGTATCTCCACTTCCCAGGTCTGGAGCCGGATTAGGCGCTTACAGGGATACACAATCCCTGGGATCTCTGTGAATGGAGCCATATGTACAGATCCAATGACGCTTGCTGAGATGTTTGCTGAGCATTACACTCGGACTTCTGCTTCTGCAACCTACCCACCGGCCTTCCGTACGTTAAAGGAGCGGGTGGAACGCAATCCTCTTTTACCACCCGCCGCACTGAGGCTTATAGCGCTCCATTCCGTGAGTGGGAGCTACTTGGTGCCCTCGCACACTGTCCTGACATGGCCCCTGGGCCTGATAGCATCCATGCCCAAATGCTGCGACACCTGTCTGCAGAAAGCCTGGGTAATATCCTCGCCATTTCAACCGGATCTGGAGCGACAGGGTATTCCATTCGCAGTGGCGGGAGGGTATCATCATACCTGTGATGAAACCGGGCAAAAACCCTGCACATTTGGATAGCTATAGACCCATCAGCCTGACCAATGTTCTCTGTATACTGTTGGAGCACATGGTCAGTAGGCGTTTGTGTTGGGTCCTCGAGACTCGGGGCTTACTGGCTCCATGCCAGGGCGCATTCCGCCAGGGTCGCTCCACCACCGACAGCCTGGTGTACCTCGAGTATATGCGATCCACACATCTTTTGCCAGGCGCCAACATCTGCTAGCCGTCTTTTCCGATATGCAAAAACCATATGATACGACCTGGCGACACCACATACTTCGCACGTTACATGGTTGGGGTTTTCGGGGCTCACTCCCGATTTTTTAATAAACTTTTTAGCTGTCCGTACTTTTTGTGTTAAAGTAGGCTCCTCTCGAAGCAGCTCTCATGTGCTAGAAAATGGGGTTCCTCAGGGCTCTGTTCTGGGTGTTCCCTTATTTTTAATAGCCATTAATGGCCTAGCGACAGCAGTTGGGTCGTCAGTATCCCCTTCACTATATGCTGACGACTTCTGCATCTATTTTAGCTTTTCCAGCACACAAGTGGCTGGATGCAGACTGCAGGGAGCGATTCGAAAAGCGCAGTCCTGGGCTCTTGTCCACTACTTCCAGTTTTCTGCGGCCAAGGCCAGTGTTACGCACTTCTGTCGGCGTCGGACTGTTCACCCACACTCCGAACTTTACCTCGACAACCACTTACTTCAAGTAGTGGACTCAAACAAGTTTTTAGGGCTTGTCTTGGACGCTCGTCTGACGTGGCTTCCTCACATTCGTCAGCTGAAGCAGGAGTGCTGGCGCCATCTGAATGTTCTCCGCCACCTGGGCCATACCAGTTGGGGCACTGATCGCTCCACACTATCAAGGCTCTACACAGCGCTGGTACAGTCACGGCTTGACTTTGGATGCATTGCCTACGGTTCAGCATTGCCTTCGGCATTGCCCTTGCTGGACCCCATTCACCACTGTGGGGTTCGCATCGTGATGGGTGCCTTTCGTACCAGCCCTGTGACCAGCTTGCTTGTTGAGACCTTTGTAGATCCGTCGCCGACAACTGCTTGCCGCCTATGCAGTGCACGTGGACAGCTGGTCGAATCATCCATACCACTGTGTTCTTTTTTCCCGTATGGTCGTCCATGACCAACAACAACGACCCAGGTCGAGTCATATGATCGCCTTCAGGGTCCAGTCTCTGCTGCAGGAACTTGAGTCTTACCCACTACCACCTCCATATCGGGTCCACACACGCACGCCTCCATGGTGCCTGGCAAGGCCATGTATTTACCTCGACTTGGCCTGAGGACCCAAAGACACACTTCCCCCTGAAGCTCTCTGTCGCCAGTTTTTAGCGACCTGGTTCACACGGATGGTTTGAAAGTTGAGCCGGGTTGGTTTTGCGTTCTTTCATGACAACCACGTAGATAAACGCTCTCTGATGGCTGGCTGCAGTGTCTATACCGCAGAGCTGGTGGCAATTTGCCGCACACTCGAGCACATCCAGTCCTGCTCAGGTGAGTCCTTTCTCATCTGCAGTGACTCCCTGTGCAGCCTTAAAGCACTCGACCAGTGGTATCCGCGTTCTCCTCTCGTATTAGGAATTACAGACCCTATCTGCCCTTGAGAGATCCGGTCGATAAGTAGGGGTCCTCTGGTCCCCGGGTCATGTCGGTATTCCGGGCAACGAACATGCTGATATGCTGGCCAAGCAGGCCATTGATGCGCCTGTTTTAGAAATCGGCCTCCCAGATACTGATCTCCGGACAGTGCCGTGACATCGAGTGCATGAGCTTTGGGCTACCGAGTGGTGTAGCCTAGCAACAGCCAACAAACTCAGAGCTATAAAGGAAACGACAGCTGTGTGGCATTCTTCCATGCAGGCATGCCGCCGGGAATCCGTTGTCCTGTGCCGGCTTCATTGGCTATATATGGCAGACACACGGCCATCTCCTTTGTGGCGAGGAACCGCCTGTGTGTCGCTGTGGCTTCCGCCTGACGGTGGTGCACATCTTAGTTGAATGCCCTGTTTAAGCACTTCTGCGGCGGAGTTTTAATTTTTCTGTGCTTTTATCCCACGTTTTAAGTGACAATGCCAAAATGGCTGATACTGTTTTACGTTTTATTCGGGACAGTGGTTTTTACCGCTCCATTTAAAGTTTTCGTTCAGTGTCTGCATCCGTCCTGTCACAACCTACGATTGGAGGTTTCCCTTTGTTTCCGTGTGGCTGACTTTTCCTGTTTTAGTCTCACGGTCAGCCACAGAGGTCGGCTTTAACATTTTATTTTTTGCTGTTGGTCGGTTATACTGTGAGATTGTCATTGTTTTAGTTGTCTCTTGCCCCCCCCAGGGGGCCCACAGTTCTTTTGTGGGTACGTGTGTGGCGCGCACAGGGCCCCGAGCCGGAGCAGCCTTTCTTCTGCCCCAGGCTGCTTCATTTTCCCTCCCGGTTTATGCCTTCGCCCGGAGACGGGCATATTTCGTGAGATACGGTGGTTCTTGTTGTGCTTTTTCTTCCTTCGTTCCTTCCTTTCTTACCCTTCGTTTTCTGTCTTTCCCTCCTTGTACTCTCCTAGCCTTCTTCTCCTCATTAGTCTCCGCCTCGGCGTTTGAGACACTTCTTTCCTTCTTTCTCTTCCTTTCCTATCCTCTTGTTCTTTCCTCCCTGTGCGTGTCTGAAGGCCGACCCACGCATTATCGTGCGTAGCAGGTGACGGTGTAACGCGTAATTCCCCGCCCCGGGTAGACATGTAAGGCACGTACGTACCCCCTGGTAAAGGCCAGGCCCAGGGAGGGGTGATTACCCGAGCTGGTACCTTCCGAACGTGCCGATTGGTCCCTCCGTCAGTTCTCGGGAGGTGTGACCTGAGGTGTGAACAATCACCTAAGGCGGGTAAGCCCTCGGAGAGGGCCCCCACTAGGAAGGAGCGCGCCATCGGAGACGCCGGTAATCACGGGGGACACTTCCGCGATGACTTCCTCCTTATCTTCTTTCATGACGTTGACCCACAAACGTAAGTTAGACTCGCCTCAGCCTAAAAAGACTCTGCCTAATGTTCCTAAATATCTGGTTGTCTCTCGCACCGACGGAAAGGATTTCAATTCTGTCAATCCTTTCGTTATACAGAAAGGTGTAGATGCAATTGTTGGCCCTGTTAAAACCTGTTTACGTCAGCGCAATGGCACATTGTTGCTGGAAGTGGAAAGTGCCTTCCAAGCCCAAAAACTGATACGTACTACGTTGTTGCACACGTTTCCAGTTAAGGTAGAAGTGCACCGCACACTCAACTCGTCACGGGGGGTAGTCTTCACGAGATCCCTTGATGGGTTGTCTGATGAAGACATCCAATCGTATATGTCCGATCAGGGTGTGACAGCCGTCCACAGGGTGATGAAAAAGGTCGATAACCAATTGACACCGACTCGTACTGTGTTTTTGACGTTCGACAGAGTTGACCTCCCGTCGAAGGTCAAAGCAGGGTATGAAGTCATCTCCGTCCGACCTTATGTGCCTAACCCAACGCGCTGTTTTCAATGCCACAGGTACAACCATACCCGTGAACATTGCCCAAATGCAGCAAAGTGTGTCACTTGTGGTAGGGACGCCCATGAGGGGGATTGCCCACCTCCGTCCCCTCACTGCCTAAACTGCAACGGTGACCATGCGGCTTCCTCCCGCGACTGCCCTGTATACAAGGATGAGAAGGTAATCCAGCAAATTCGGGTTACGGAGAAGGTATCAACATCTGCCGCTCGAAAGTTGTTGGCGAGTCGAAAGCCCACTGTCCTCCTAGCGGGTACATACAGTAAGGTACTCACCTCAACTCGACCTACCAAGGATTCCAGTACCCAGACATGTGACTTGACTTTCGCTGACACAGTTGTGCGATCTGCCAGCCCAAAGATTGCCCGTTCCACGTCCCCGGTTCCTCCTGCTGCTTCTAAGGTACAGTCTTCGTCCAACTCTAGTAAACCGCGGGCACCTAAACAAGATGCCCGGACCTTAAAACAGGAACCCGTCCGTGAGGATTTTCTGCGTTCTCAGGCTTCCCAACCGTCAACTGCCGCTTCCCGCCGTCACTCTTCCAGAAGAGCTGACAAGAAAAAGAGTTCCTCTCCTTCCCCGCCGAGGCGTGACCCATCTGTCGCGCCGTCCAACAGTTGCCGGCCTCGGCCGTCTTCTGTTTCACCGGGACGCTCCATTTGCCGGGCGCCCGGCCCTTTACCGGCGGTGGAAACTGCCCCTCCTGATCAACTCAGGGAGGTGGCAGGCGCGTCGGGCGAACCAATGGAACATGACCCTGGCCCCCAGACAGCGATAGCAGTGCTCCCTCGAAATCCGGTACTCAGCGGCCGTCGAGGTGACCCCGCTCGCTACTTGGTTTTTATCCTTATTTCTTCTCTCATTTTTATCATGGCGCTCCTTCAATGGAACATTCGCGGCTTTCGTTCTAATCGGGAGGAGTTAAAACTACTCCTTCGATTGCACTGCCCGCTTCTAGTCTGCCTCCAGGAAACTAAGTTGCGTCCACGTGATCGTGCAGACTTTCCACACTACACCTCTGTGCGGTTCGACCTGCCACCCGTGGAAGGTGTCCCAGCCCATGGAGGGGTTCTGATGCTCCTTCGAGACGTCTATTTCCATCCCATTTCCTTGCACACTCACCTACAGGCAGTTGCCGTCCGCATCACCTTATCCACCTTTACCTTCTCCCTCTGTAATATATATTCGCTATCGTCATCTGCCCTTTCTAGGGCAGATGTGCTAAACCTTGTTGACCAGCTCCCTTCACCTTTCGTGTTGGTAGGCGACTTTAATGGCCACCACCCCCTATGGGGCTCTCCGGCACCTTGTCCGAGAGGCTCCCTTTTGGTGGACATTCTCCACCACCTCGATCTTGTCTGCCTCAACACCGGTGCACCGACCTTCCTTTCTGACACAACACACACTTATTCCCATATAGACCTCGCAATATGCACTCCTCAGCTTGCCGGTCGGTTTGAGTGGTATGCACTTTGACAAGTACTCGAGTGACCATTTCCCTTGTATCATCCACTTCCTACATCATTCCCCATCTCCACGTCCCACCAGTTGGAACATTTCTAAAGCCAACTGGGGGCTTTATTCTTCCATGGCTGTTTTTCACAATCAGAATTTTACCAACTGTGACAGTCAGGTCGAATACCTCACAGAGGTTATCCTCACTGCTGCTGAACGTTCCATACCTCGTACATCCTCTACTCCACGTCGTGTCCAGGTCCCTTGGTGGACTGCAGCCTGCCGCGACGCGCTTCGAGCCCGGCGCCGTGCTTTACGCACCTTCCGCCGCCACCCAACTTTGGAGAATTGCATCAATTACAAACGTATGAGAGCGCAGTGCCGTCGTATCATAAACGACAGCAAGAAAGCTTGCTGGACAGATTTTACTAGTTCTTTTAACCGTTTTACTCCCTCCACGGTTGTCTGGGGTGGCCTACGCCGTTTGTCCGGCATCAAGGTCCACTCCCCGATTCCTGGCCTGACCGTGGAGAACGCGGTCCACGTGGACCCAGCTGATGTTTCAAACGCATTGGGTCGTTTCTTTGCGGAGGTTTCGAGCTCTGCCCATTACCACCCTGCCTTTCTCCCTCGCAAACAGGTAGAGGAGGCACGGCCGCCTTCTTTCCGCTCTTTTAATCGGGAAAATTATAACGTCGCCTTCACCATGCAGGAGCTAGATCGTGCTCTCGCCCTGTCCCGGTCTTCTGCTCCCGGGCCCGATTCCATTCACATTGAAATGCTGAAGAACCTCTCTCCTGCGGGCAAGTGCTTTCTTCTTAGTACCTACCATCGCATATGGACTGAAGGTCATGTTCCCACAAGTTGGCGTGAAGCCATTGTTGTCCCCATCCCCAAACCAGGGAAGGACAAACACCTTCCTTCCAGTTATCGTCCTATTTCTCTGACGAGCTGCGTCTGTAAGGTGATGGAACGCATGGTTAACGCTCGGTTGGTCTGGCTCCTCGAATCTCGCCGGCTCCTGACTAATATCCAATGCGGTTTTCGTAGACACCGCTCTGCTGCTGACCACCTCGTTACGTTGTCGACCTTCATTATGAACAACTTTCTGAAGAAGCGTCAAACAGTAGCCGTGTTCTTCGACTTGGAGAAGGCATACGATACCTGTTGGAGAGCGGGCATTCTCCGCACATTGCACACATGGGGCCTTCGGGGCCGCCTTCCTCTTTTCATTCAAGCGTTTTTGGCGGATCGCAAGTTCCGGGTGCGGGTGGGCTCTGTTTTGTCAGATACCTTTTGCCAGGAGAATGGGGTACCACAGGGCTCCGTCTTGAGTGTGGCGCTCTTTGCCATTGCTATCAATCCGATCGTGGACTGCCTTTCAGCCGACGTCTCCGGATCTCTTTTTGTTGACGATTTCGCAATTTATTGTAGCGCCCAGCGGACGTGTCTCTTGGAGCGTTCTCTCCAACGCTGTCTTGACCGTCTGTATTCCTGGAGCATCGCAAACGGCTTCCGATTCTCCACTGAGAAAACTGTGTGTATCAATTCCTGGAGATATAAGGAATTTCTTCCACCTTCTCTACGTCTCGGCCCGGTTGCTCTCCCTTTCGTGGAGACTACAAAATTCTTGGGACACATGTTGGATCGGAAACTTTGCTGGTCCACGCACGTGTCCTACCTGGCTGCCCGTTGTGCCCGATCCCTTAACGTTCTTCGTGTCCTCAGTGGCACGTCATGGGGAGCGGATCGTACCGTCCTGCTTCACCTTTACCAGGCCATTGTTCAGTCGAAGCTCGACTATGGAAGCCTTGTATACTCTTCAGCACGGCCGTCGATTCTCCGCCGTCTCAACTCTATCCACCATCGTGGATTACGTCTGGCGACCGGTGCATTTTATACCAGCCCTGTTGAAAGTCTGTATGCCGAGGCTGCTGTATTACCCTTGACCAATCGACGTGACATACTTTTGTCTCGGTACGCATGCCGCCTACGGTCGATGCCCAACCATCCATCTTACAGATTATTTTTTGACGACTCACTCGATCGCCAATATCAGTTGTCTGCGATTGCCTTGCTTCCACCGGGAGTTCGGTTTCGCCGTCTGCTACGACGACTCGATTTTACCCTTCCTTCCACCCTTCGGTTGAGCGAAAGCCCATTGCCACCGTGGCATCAGGCCCAGGTTCACACACACCTCGAACTTAGTTTGCTCCCCAAGGAGAGCACTCCGGATTTGGTATTCCGCTCGAGGCTTGTCGAACTCCGTTCGCGGTTCGATAATGCCGTATTTATTTACACTGATGGTTCCAAGAGCACTGCCGGTGTCGAATCTGCCTTCGTCGTCGGGGACAAGCGTTTCCAATACAAGCTCCCTGACCGGTGCTCAAACTTCACGGCTGAGCTTTTCGCCCTCCACCAGGCCGTTTTGTATACCTGCCGCCACCGCCACCCTTTCTATGCCATATGTTCTGACTCCCTTAGTGCCCTGCAGAGTCTTAAGGACCCATTCTCGAACCATCCTCTCGTGTATCGGATCCAACGCTCCCTCCAGTTGCTGGCGGATGACAGCTGTCACGTTTCTTTCCTGTGGGTCCCTGGCCATGTGGGTGTGCCCGGGAATGAGGCCGCCGACACAGCAGCCAAGGCAGCAGCTCTTTTGCCTCGCATGGCTACCTTTTGCGTCCCATCGGACTATGTTCAACGGGCTCTTCGCCGGAGTATCGTGTCGCAATGGCACAGTGTGTGGCTTTCACTGTACAACAATAAATTGCGAACTGTCAAACCGATCCCGACCGCTTGGAGGACATCCTCACGCCCCTCTCGGCGGGAGGAGATCATCCTGGCTCGGTTGCGGATCGGTCATTGCCGTTTCAGCCACCGTCACTTGCTATCCGCCGAACCTGCACCGCTATGCTCCTGCGGTGAACTGCTGACAGTGCGACATGTTTTACTGACTTGTGTTAATTTTAATCATCTCCGTGTAGCCCTTCACATTCCGTCTACTCTGGAGCAAATCTTAGCTGATGACACACGAGCAGCTGCTCGAGTTTTGCGTTTGATCAATTTGGCCAACTTATCCAAGGATATTTAACTCTTTTAATTGTCTTTTATCTTTCGTTTTTAGCCTATTGTTGATGTTCTGACAGTCTACATTTTTTTAGATCATAGCGAATCTATGTTCTTGGCTGGGCGCTAATGACCATAGAAGTTGTGCGCCCTAAAACCACAAAAAAAAAATGTCTCTTGCCGACTTTGTTGTCCTTTCACTGACTCGGGGATCTTTCTCCCCCTTGTTCTTTCTCCCCCTTATGTTTTCCACTAAGGCTCTTTTAAGCGTCCACACCTTTTGATGTGACTCCTAACGATGGAATGGGGGACTGATGACCTTCATAGTTTTGTCCCCCGAAAACATCCAAAAAACAATTGTTCAGGCGAAGCTCGACTACAGAAGCCTTGTATACTCTTCTGCATGCCCATCAATTCTCCGCCGCCTCAACTCAAATATTGGGGATTGTCTGGCGACCGGTGCATTTTATACCAGCCCTGTTGAGTCTGTATGCTGAGGCTGCTGTATTACCCTTGACCACTCGGCGTGACATACTCTTGTCGGTACGCATGCCGCCTGCGGTCGATGCCCAACCATCTCTTACCGATTATTTTTTGACGACTCACTCGATCGCCAATATCAGTTGTCTGCGATTGCCTTGCTTCCACCTGGAGTACGGTTTCGCCGCCTACTACAGCGGCTCGATTTTACCCTTCCTTCCACCTTTCGGTTGAGCGAAAGCCCATTGCCACCGTGGCATCAGGCCCCGGTTCACACTCACCTTGAACTTAGTTTGCTCCCCAAGGAGAGCACTCCGGATTTGGTATACCGCTCGAGGCTTGTCGAACTCCGTTCGCGGTTCGATAACGCCATATTTATTTACACTGATGGTTCCAAGAGCACTGATGGTGCCGGATCTGCCTTCGTCGTAGGGGACAACCGTTTCCAATACAAGCTCCCTGACCAGTGCTCGAATTTCACGGCTGAGCTTTTTGCCCTCCACCAGGCTGTTTTGTATACATGCCGCCGCCGCCGCCGCCGCCGCCGGCCGCCGCCGCCGCCATCCTTTTTATGCCATCTGTTCGGACTCCCTTTGTGCCCTGCAGTCTTAAGGACCTTTTCTCGACCCATCCTCGTGCATCGGATCCAACGCTCCCTCCGGTTGGTAGCAGATGACACGTGTCACGTTCCCTTTCTGTGGGTCCCTGTGGGTGCCCGGGAAAGAGACTGCCGACATAGCAGCCAAGGCAACAGCTCTTTTGCCTCGCATGGCTACTTTTTGCGTCCCATTATAATATCTTCAACGGGCTCTTCGCTGGAGTATCTTGCCGTCCTGGCACAGTGCGTGGTTCTCACTGTACGGCAATAAACTGAACTGTAAAACCCATCCTGACCACTTGGAGAGGGGCGTGAGGTGGTCATCCTTGCGCGGTTGTGGATCGGTCACTGCCGTTTCAGCCACCGTCACTTGCTCTCTGCCGACCCTGCACCGCTGTGCTCCTGTGGTGAACTGCTGACGGTGCGATATGTTTTACTGTCTTGTGTTAATTTTAATCATCTCCGTGTAGCCCTTCAATTTCCGTCTACTCTGGAGGAACTTTTAGCTGATAACACACGAGCAGCTGCTCGAATTTTGCGTTTTATCAACTTGGCCAATTTATAAAAGGATATTTAAACCTTTTACTTCGTTTTTATCTTTCGCTTTTAGCCTTCTCTTAATATTCTAACTAGCAGTTACCAATTTTTTTTCGAGATCTAGCGAATCTGTTCTTTTCTGGGTGCTAATAACCTTAGCAGTTGTGCGCCCTAAAACCACAAAAAAAAACAAAAAAACGATGTCGGTGTTGCTCCCGTCTGACAATAGTCAACATCTTGTTGGCCTGCCACGTTTAGCCGCCTTGCGGAGAAATTTTAACCTACCTGCTGTTTTATCAGACGTTTTAGGTGACGATGCTACAATGGCAGATTCCTTTTTAAGTTTTATTCGAGCAGGGGTTTTCTACCATTTTCTCTAAGTAGATTTCTTTGTGCTGCTGGGTGGTTTTTTCCTATTTTAGTTTCAGGATCGGCCAACCACAGCCATCGGTTTCTTTGTTGTACGCTGTTCTTGCATGATCGTCTCTTTTCGTTTTATTTCTTGTTCATGTTTCCTGCATGAAGTGGGAGTCCCCTCCCACATTGCTAGCGTAATGTCTGGGCGGATTTCTTACACGCCGATAGTATCGCTTGTGACGCTTATTGATGGAATGAGGGACTGATGACCATTGTAGTTTTGTCTCCCTTAAATATCCAAATGACAACTGAACTGTACAATACTCCATTCAGCAAATGGAAATTTTTCAGTGCCCTGGCACACTGTCCTGACATAGCGCCTCAGCAGCTGGTCCAGATCGTGTCCATAATCAGATGCTGAAACACGTCACCTGAATCTGAGTGTAACGTTCTGGCTCTCTTGTACTGCATCTGGAGTTCTGGTTCGTTCCCGGCACAGTGGCGAGAGTGTCTGATAGTCCCAGTGAGGAAACCAGGTCAACATCCACATGAGTTGAACAGCTACCGACCAATCAGCCCCACCAACGTTCTTTGCGAATTGCTGGAGCGTATGGTGAGTCGACGATTGTGCTGGCTCCTTGAGTCCAGGGGTCCCACTCCATGCCAGGGTGGCTTCCGAAAGAGGCACGCAGCTGTGGATAACCTGGTCCACCTTGAGTCCGCCATAAGGACAGCCTTCTCTCACTGCCAACTCCTGGTTGCAGTTTTCTTCGACTTATCTAACACTTGACAAGACCTGGAGGCATCACACCCTTACCACATTACATGGGTGGTGTTTCCGGGGTTCGCTTCCCATTTTTATCCGGAATTACTTATATTTGCGTACGTTTGGTGTACAAATCGGTGCCTCTTGTAGCTATCTACATGTACGGGAGAATGGGGTAACACAGGGCTGTCCTGAGTGTTCCTCTGTTTTTAGTGGCGATAACTGGTATAGCGGCAGCGGTAGGTTTCTCTGTCTCCACCTCGTTGTATGCAGATGACTTCTGCTTATATTTTAGATCTAGCAGTATGCGTGTTGCTGAACGACAGCTGCAGGGAGCCATACGCAAGGCGCAGAAGTGGGCCCTTGCCCATGGGTTTGAGTTCTCTGCTACCAAGACTTGCGTTATGCACTTCTGCCGGCGTCGGACAGCCCATCCACATCCTGAGCTTTACATCGATGGCCATCTGCTCAATGCCGTGGAAAAGCACCGTTTCTTGGGGCTAGTGTTTCACGACCGGCTGACATGGCTTCCTCATATCCGCTTGCTCGAGCAGAAGTGCTGGAAGCACCTTAATGCCCTCCGCTTCCTCAGTAAAACCACTTGGGGAGCAGACCGCAGTACGCTGCTGCAGTGCTATAAGGCGCTTGTTCTGTCCGGACTGGACTACGGCAGAGTTGCCTATGGCTCGGCATCACCTCAAGCTCTGCAGATGTTGGACTGAAACCATCACTCTGGGGTTAGGCTTGCAACAGGAGCCTTTAGAACAAGCCCTGTGACTTGTCTCCTTGTGGAGGCCAGTGTGCCTCCTCTGCATATCGGGCGACAACAACTGCTTGCAAATTATGCTGCTACCATCTGTGGTTTACCTAACTCCCCCCCCCCCTGCGGTTTCGGGGGTAAGAATAGGCCCACGGTATTACTACCTGTCGTAAAAGGCGACTAAAAGGAGTCTTCATACTTTTCGGCTTTACATCTGTGGTCCCCTATGTGGGTTTGACCCTCCATTTTTAAATTTTTTTTAAGAAGAGCGAACCATTTGGGGAAGGACACCTTACGTGGTGCAACATGTAATTCTCGTGCCATGCCATCTTATGCACCCATCATGGAATGGGCTTGCGACTGCAGCTTCTATTCTGCCATTGGGCATGCCATTTCTTTTTCCATGCAAGTCGCGTTCATTGTGCACTGATATCCCAGCACCCTCCTTTATGATGGTTCACATAGCACCAGAAAGCCAGCACGGTAGCCAGTCCGTTGTGGTGGGGTCGTCATGTACCCTCTTGGCTGTAGCCCCCTGACAACGCAGGGATCGCTCTACTGATGCCAGAGCTGGAAGCTCCTCATGCAGGCCTAGGAGTAGACGCTTGTCATTGTGGAGCATCAGGACTCCCGGCAACGGTCATCCTGCCAGGTGACATTGCTGTGGCTGGGTGGCGCCCATGAGGAGAGCCTCTGTTCGGAGTGGGTGGCATCAGGGCGGATGATTTGTGATGAAGCAAAACAAATCAAACCATCAAAATCCTGATGCAACAGGTGTCTCTAAGCGTGGAAAGCACAATCCAGCTGCTTATGACCCCTCATCGTTTCCTCCCCAGGCTTCTTGGTGGGAACGTGGAGGTCGACAGAATGAGTCATATGTCCCGAAATTTCTGGTTTGTACTAGGACAGATGGGGATCCTTGCAGGCAACGAAGCCCATGTTCTTTATTGAACATATTGAGGACCAGTTCGGTGAGGTTGCGGGAATTTCTAAAATGCGAGACGGATCTATTCTTATACAGGCAGTCCCCTGCACAGTCCCATGCTCTGCTCACGTGAACTAAGCTTGGCGACGTGCCTGTCTCTGTAACGGCGCATAAGACATTGAATCTGCCGCAGGGAGTCATTTATCACCGTGACCTCTTGCTGCAGTCAGATTAGAAAGTTGTGCGAAAACCTCCAATGACGCGGTGTCCATTTTGTCCGCCATGTCTTTCGGGGTCCAAAAGACAATAGGGTGACCTTCGACGGCGATAGCTTGCCCGAGAAGGTCAAGGTGATGGTATACAGATGTGATGTCCGACCGTACATCCCTCCACCCATGCGCTGTTTCAAGTGCTGGCGGTTTGGACATACCTTCCCATTGCGACGCAACCCCTATTTGTTGTGACTGACCGTCCCATACACCCAGATGCACCTTGTACCCCACCACCTTCCTGTGTCAACTGCAGCGGCCACCACTCATCTTGCTCACCGTACTGTCCCGCTTTCCAAAGGGAGCGCAAGATCGTAGAGTATAAGACCCTTCGATCGTGTAACTTACTCTGAGGCCCGTCGCAAGTATGAAAAACTCCACCCGGTATCCATGATTTCTACATATGCTGCTGCCACAGTGTCATCGAGGGCGGTTTCCCGACCCCCTATCAAACCTTCTTTGGGCCCTTTGGGCCATCAGTTAATCTCGGCTCCCTAGACGCCGGGGGGCACCTTCTTCTGCGAGGTTTTTGCCTCCCCTTTTAACGGGGTTTTTGAACCCCGTCTCACTTCTAGAGAAATGACTTCCTTCTCCGGCTCTTCCTTCAGGGAAAGGGCCTGACGAGACCATTACACCACCTCCTGCAGTTCCCACTGTTTGACACCCTGGATGTCAGTCGACATACTCCTGCATGGAAAGGGTCTCTTGAGGTCTCTACAACGCCAGTTGCGTCGCAGCCAGACGACAGCCAGTGGCTAAATGTCCAGGTACCCGCTGGTAGCCGGGCCTCCCCGTCTGCGTCGACATTTGACGCCTCTTCTGGGAAACCGACTCCAGCACTGAAGCCCAAACCCAAGCGGGAGCGGGCGAGAAAAAAGGACTTCCCTCAGGAGAAACAGCTGGCGGCAAAGGCGGCATCCTCAATGCCGTCCGCTACCAGTTCTGACTCCGACAATGAGGTCGAAAGCCTTGCGTCTAAAGAGGACCTTGCTCTTACAAACTGGACAAAATGGATATGGACACCACAGACCCTCAGCAGGTGGTGGCAAGGAACACTGAGGTGCACCACGTCTCTTAATCAATTTCATGCCTCCCCAGTCCTGAGGCAGCACTTTCCTCCAATGGAACTCGACGGTTATTTTTCCCCACCTGGCAGAGTTAAAACAACTTTTCAGCTCTTCCCATGTACTGTGCGTTGCCCTCCAGGAAACCTGGCTTCCGCCAACGCGAACCCCAGCCCTTTGTGGCTAACGTGGGCTTCATAAGAATCGTCCTGCGTATGACAGAGCATCTGGTGGCGTCTCCATTCATGTCATCAACTCTTCCTACAGTGAAGCTGTGCCCCTTCAAACACCTTTGTAGGCAGTGGCTGTTTGGATCAGGACACAACTAGCTATAACCGCCTGCAGTGTTTATCTTCCACCTGCTGGTACAGTCCCCTGCCAAGTGTTAGTTGCACTGATTGCTCAGCTCCCCCCACCTTTCTTCGTCATGGGCGATTTCAAAGTCCACAACCCTTTGTGGGGTGGCAACATGACTACTGGCAGAGGTAGGGAGGTTGAAAATCTTGTCTCCCAGCTCGACCTTTGTATTTTATACACAGGTGCTCCCACACATTTGAGTGGCACACGGCACCTACTCGGCCGTCGATCTATTTGCAGCCCTCACCTCATACCATCTCTTCATTGGAGAGTGCATGACGACTTGTGTGGCAGTGACCACTTACCAATTTTTTCTGTCCCTGCCCTAGCGTCATTGCCCTAGCCGTTTGCCCCGTTGGGCTCATAAAAAAACTGACTGGGATGCGTTTATGACTGCTGCCACTGTTCGATCTTTGCCGGGCACTAACATTGATGTGGTGGTCGACAATTTCACAGACGTCATTGTCTCTGCAGCTCAGTCTGCAATCCTGTCTTCTGGATCGTCCCAGCAGAGTTCCATGCCCTGGTGGTCGCCGGAAATCGCTGCCACAATCAGAGAACATAGGCGAGCTCTTCAGAGTCATAAACGGCGCCCATCAATGGCCAACGTCATCGCTTTCAAGCGACTTCGTGCCAAGGCTCGGCAACTTATTAAATGAGCCAAACAAGAATGTTGGGAGAGGTATGTCTCGACCTTAGGTTCTCATGTCTCTCCATCTTGGGTGTGGACTAAGATCAGGCGCCTCTATGGCCACCAGACTCCTATCGGTGTCTCTGGTCTTTCTATCCATGGGGCTGTGTGTACAGACCAGAGTGTGATCGCTGAACATCTTGCTGATCACTTCGCTCGGTGCTATGCATCTGCTAACTACAGTGCAGCGTTTTGCTCCCGCATGGAGCATGTGAAGCGACAGCGCCTCTTCTTTGCGACGAGCCGTCAGAGGTCCTACAACGCCCCATTTACCGAAAGTGAGCTGCTTAGAGCCTTGGCCAATTGCCCAGATACGGCTCCCAGTCCCGACCGAGTCCATGCACAGATGCTGAAAACTCTCATGGGATTCTCAGCGGCATGTCCTAGACATATCCAACCGCATTTGGGGTGGAGAGTTTCCAACCCCAGTGGCGGGAAGCCGTCGTCATACCGGTGCTGTAGCCTGGCAGGAATTCACTGGAGGTTGACAGTTATCGTCCCATCTGCCTGATCAACGTTCTATGCAAGTTGCTCGAAGGTATGGTCGCACGTCGCTTGACTTGGGTGCTCGAGTCACAGGGCCTTTTGGTGCCATCACAGGGTGGATTTCGCCAGGGTCATTCTACGACAGATAATCTGGTGTGCCTGGAGTCAGCGGTTCGAACAGCTTTTTCCCGTCGTCAGCACCTCATTGCGGTTTTCTTCGACCTTCAGAAGGCCCATGATACCACATGGCGGCATCACATCCTCGCTACGCTGCACGAGTGAGGCCTTTGGGGGTCACTTCCCATTTTTATTGCAAATTTCCTCCGACTCCGCACGTTTCGTGTCCGAGTCGGTGTTGCCCATAGTTCACCCCACGTGCAAGAAAATGTGGTCCCACAGGAGTCTGTGCTGAGTGTCTCGCTATTTTTGGTTCCCATTAATGGCCTGGTTACAGCTGTGGGGTCATCGGTGTCTCCTTCCCTGTACGCTGATGATTTTTGCATATCTTTCTGGTCCACCACAACAAGAGATGCTGAACGCCGACTCCAGGCGGCCATCTGCCAGGCTCACATGTGGGCCCAGCATCCGCCGGCAAAACATGTGTGATGCACTTCCGTCTGCGTCGGACAGTGCACCCCCACCCTGAATCCTATCTTGACGGCCAACTGCTTCCTGTCGTGGACACCCACCGATTCCTAGGCCTGATATTTGATGCCTGACTCACTTGGCTCCCTCATATTCGTTATCTAAAACGGGAGTGCGGGCGACATCTCAACACCCGCCGTTGTTTGGGCCATACCACATGGGGGGCTGACCGTTCCACCCTGCTGCGGCTCTATACAGCCTTGGTGAAATCGCACTTAGATTTTCCCCCCAGGGGGCCCCACACTTCTTTTGTGGGTACGTGTGTGGCGCGCATGGGGCCCCGAGCCGGAGCAGTCTTTCTTCAGCCCCAGGCTGCTTCACCTTCCCTCCCGGTTTATGCCTTCGCCCGGAGATGGGCATATTTCGTGAGCTACAGTGGTTCTTGTTGTCGTTTTTCTTCCTTCGTTCCTTTCTTTCTTACCCTTTGTTTCTGTCTTTCTCTCCTTGTACTCTCCTAGCCTTCTCCTCCTCATTCGTCTACGCCTCGGCGTTTGAGACACTTCTTTCCTTTCTCTTCTCTTCTCTTCTCTTCCTCTATTCTTCTTCTTTCCTCCCTGTGCGTGTCTGAAGGCCGACCCACGCATTATCATGCGTAGCAGGTGACGGGGTAACGCGTAATTCCCCGCCCCGGGTAGACAAGTAGGGCACGTACGTACCCCCTGGTAAAGGCCAGGCCCAGGGAGGGGTGATTACCCGAGCTGGTACCTTCCGAACGTGCCGATTGGTCCTCCGTCAGTTCTCAGGAGGTGTGACCTGAGGTGTGAACAATCACCTAATGCGGGTAAGCCCTCGGAGAGGGCTCCCACTAGGAAGGAGCGCGCCATCGGAGACGCCAGTAATCACGGGGGACACTTCCGCGATGACTTCCTTCTCTTCTTTAGTAACGTTGACCGAAAAACGTAAGTTACACTCGCCTCGGCAAAAAAAGTCTGCCTAATGTACCTAAATTTCTTGTCTCTCGCACCGACGGAAAGGATTTCAATTCTGTCAATCCTTCCGTTATATAGAATGGTGTAGATGCAATTGCTGGCCCTGTTAAAACCTGTTCACGTCAGCGCAATGGCACATTGTTGCTGGAAGTGGAAAGTGCCTTCCAAGCTCAGAAACTACTCCGGACTACACTGTTACACACGTTTCCTGTCAAGGTGGAAGCACATCGCACACTCAACTCGTCACGGGAGGTAGTCTTCACGAGATCCCTTGACGGGTTGTCTAATGAAGACATCCAATCGTATATGTCCGACCAGAGTGGGACAGCCGTCCATAGGGTAACGAAAAAGGTCGATAACCAACTGACACCGACTCATACTGTATTTTTGACGTTCGACAGAGTTGACCTCCCGTCGAAGGTCAAAGCAGGGTATGAAGTCATCTCCGTCCGCCCTTAGGTGCCTAACCCAACGCGCTGTTTTCAATGCCACAGGTACAACCATACCCGTGAACATTGCCCAAATACAGCAAAGTGTGTCACTTGTGGTAGGGATGCCCATGAGGGGGATTGCCCACCTCCGTCACTTCACTGCCTAAACTGCAACGGTGACCATGCGGCGTCATCTCGCGATTGCCCTGTATACAAGGATGAAAAGGTAATCCAGCAAATTCGGGTTATGGAGAGGGTATCGCCATCTGCCTCTCGAAAGTTGTTGGCGAGTCGAAAGCCCACTGTCCTCCCAGTGGGTACATACAGTAAGGTCGTCCCCTCAACTCGACCTACTAAGGATTCCAGTACCCAGACTTGTGACTTCACTTTCGCTGACACAGTTGTGCGATCTGCCAGCCCGAAGATTGCCCGTTCCACGTCCCCGCTTCCTCCTGCTGCTTCTAAGGTACAGTCTTCATCAACATTTAGTAAACCGCGGGCACCTAAACAAGATGCCCGGACCTTGAAAAAGGAACCCGTCCGTGAGGATTTTCTGCATTCTCAGGCTTCCCAACCGTCAACTGCCTCTTCCCGACGTCACTCTTCCAGAAAAGCTGACAAGAAAGAGTTCCTCTCCTTCCCCGCCGAGGCGTGACCCATCCGTCACGCCGTCCAACAGTTGCCGGCCTCGGCCGATTTGTTTCACCGGGTCTGCCAGGCACCCGGCCCTCTACCGGCGGTGGAAACTGCCCCTCGTGATCAACTCAGGGAGGTGGCAGGAGCCTCGGTCGAACCTATGGACCACGACCCTTTGCCCCTGGACAGCGATAGCAGTGCTCCCTCGAAATCCGGTCCTCAGCGGCCGTCGAGGTGACCCCGCTTGGTAGTTGGTTTTTATCCTTATTTCTTCTCCTTTTTATCATGACGCTCCTTCAATGGAATATTCGTGGCATTAGTTCTAATTGGGAGGTGTTAAAACTACTCCTTCGATTGCACTGCCCGCTTCTAGTCTGCCTCCAGGAAACTAAGTTGCGTCCACGTGATCGTGCAGACTTTCCACACTACACCTCTGTGCGGTTCGACCTGCCACCCGTGTCCCAGCCCATGGAGGGGTTCTGATGCTCCTGCGAGACGGTCTATTTCCATCCCATTTCCTTGCACACTCACCTACAGGCAGTTGCCGTCTGCATCACTTTATCCACATTTACCTTCTCCCTCTATAATATCTATTCGCCATCATCTGCCCTTACTAGGGCAGATGTGCTACACCTTAATGACCAGATCCCTTCACCTTTCGTGTTGGTAGGCGACTTTAATGCCCACCACCCCCTATGGGGCTCTCCGGTACCTTGTCTGAGAGGCTCCCTTTTGGTGGACCCAAAGCCAACTGGGGGCTTTATTCTTCCGTGGCTGTTTTTCACGATCAGAATTTTCCCAACTGTGACAGTCAGGTCGACTACCTCACAGAGGTTATTCTCAACGCTGCTGAACGTTACATACCTCGTACATCCTCTTCTCCACGTCGTGTGCAGGTCCTATGGTGGACTGCAGCCTGGCGCGATGCGCTTAGAGCCCGGCGCGGTGCTTTACGCACCTTCCGCCGCCACCCAACTTTGGAGAATTGCATCAATTACAAACGTATGAGAGCGCAGTGCCGTCGTATCATAAACGACAGCAAGAAAGCTTGCTGGACTGCTTTTACTAGTTCTTTTAACCGTTTTACTCCCTCCTCGGTTGTCTGGGGTAGGCTACGCCATTTGTCCGGCATCGAGGTCCACTCCCCGATTCCTGGCCTGACCATAGCGAACGCAGTCCTCGTAGATCCCGCTGATGTTTTAAACGCATTGGGTCGTTTCTTTGCGGAGGTTTCGAGCTCTGCCCATTACCACCCTTCCTTCCTCCCTCGCAAACAGGTAGAGGCACGGCCGCCTTATTTCCACTCTTTAATCGTGAAAATTATGTCGCCTTCACCATGCAGGAGCTAGACCGTGCTCTCGCCCTGTCCCGGTCTTCTGCTCCCGGGCCCGATTCCATTCATATTGAGATGCTGAAGAACTTCTCTCCTGCGGGCAAGTGCTTTCTTCTTAGTACCTACAATCGCATATGGACTGAAGGTCATATTCCCATAAGTTGGCGTGAAGCCATGTTTGTCACCATCCCCAAACCAGGGAAGGGCAAACACCTTCCTTCCAGTTATCGTCCTATTTCTCTGACGAGCTGTGTCTGTAAGGTGATGGAACGCATGGTTAACGCTCGGTTGGTCTGGCTCCTCGAATCTCGCCGCCTCCTGACTAATATCCAATGCGGTTTTCGTCGACACTGCTCTGCTGCTGATCACCTCGTTACGTTGTCGACTTTCATTATGAACAACTTTCTAAAGAAGCGTCAAACAGTAGCAGTGTTCTTCGACTTGGAGAAGGCATACGATACCTGTTGGAGAGCGGGCATTCTACGCACATTGCACACATGGGGCCTTCGGGGCCGCCTTCCTCTTTTCATTCAAGCGTTTTTGGCGGATCGCAAGTTCCGGGTACGGGTGGGCTCTGTTTTGTCAGATACCTTTTGCCAGGAGAATGGGGTACCACAGGGCTCCGTCTTGAGTGTGGCGCTCTTTGCCATTGCTATCAATCCGATCGTGGACTGCCTTTCAGCCGACGTCTCCGGATCTCTTTTTGTTGACGATTTCGCAATTTATTGTAGCGCCCAGCGGACGTGTCTCTTGGAGCGTTCTCTCCAACGCTGTCTTGACCGTCTGTATTCCTGGAGCATCGCAAACGGCTTCCGATTCTCCACTGAGAAAACTGTGTGTATCAATTTCTGGAGATATAAGGAATTTCTTCCACCTTCTCTACGTCTCGGCCCTGTTGCTCTCCCTTTCGTGGAGACTACGAAATTCTTGGGACTCATGTTGGATCGTTAACTTTGCTGGTCCACACACGTGTCCTACCTGGTTGCCCGTTGTGCCCGATCCCTTAACGTTCTTCGTGTCCTCAGTGGCACGTCATGGGGAGCGGATCGTACCGTCCTGCTTCACCTTTACCAGGCCATTGTTCAGTCGAAGCTCGACTACGGAAGCCTTGTATACTCTTCTGCACGGCCGTCGATTCTCCGCCGTCTCAACTCTATCCACCATCGGGGATTACGTCTTGCGACCGGTGCATTTTATACCAGCCCTGTTAAAAGTCTGTATGCCGAGGCTGCTGTATTACCCTTGTCCACTCGGTGTGACATACTCTTGTGTCGGTACACATGCCGCCTACGGTCGATGCCCAACCATCCATCTTACAGATCATTTTTTGACGACTCACTCGATCGCCATTATCAGTTGTCTGCGATTGCCTTGCTTCCACCTGGAGTTCGGTTTCGCCGCCTGCTACAGCGGCTCGATTTTACCCTTCCTTCCACCCTTCGGTTGAGCGAAAGCCCATTGCCACCGTGGCATCAGGTCCAGGTTCACACACACCTCGAACTTAGTTCGCTCCCCAAGGAGAGCACTCCGGATTTGGTATACCGCTCGAGGCTTGTCGAACTCCGTTCGCGGTTCGATAATGCCGTATTTATTTACACTGATGGTTCCAAGAGCACTGCCGGTGTCGGATCTGCCTTCGTCGTCGGGGACAACCGGTTCCAATACAAGCTCCCTGACCGGTGCTCGACCTTCACGGCTGAGCTTTCTGCCCACCACCAGGCCGTTTTGTACACTTGCCGCTACCACGACCCTTTCTACGCCATGTGTTCGGACTCCCTTAGTGCCCTGCAGAGTCTTAAGGACCCTTTCTCGAACCATCCTCTCGTGTATCGGATCCAACGCTCCCTCCAGTTGCTAGCTGATGACAGCTGTCAGGTTTCCCTGGCCACGTGGGAGTGCCTGGGAATGAGACCGCCGACATAGCAGCAGGTATTTTGCCTCGTATGGCTACCTTTTGCGTCCCATCGGACGATGTTCAACGGGCTCTTCGCCGGAGTATCGTGTCGCAATGGCACAGTGCGTGGTTTTCAATGTACAACAATAAATTGAGAACTGTAAAACCGATCCCGACCGCTTGGAGGACCTCCTCACGCCCCTCTCGCCGAGAGGTGGTCATCCTGGCCCGGTTGCGGATCGGTCACTGCCGTTTCAGCCACCGTCACTTGCCCTCTGCCGACCCTGCACCGCTGTGCTCCTGCGGTGAACTGCTGACAGTGCGACATGTTTTACTGACTTGTGTTAATTTTAATCATCTCCGTGTAGCCCTTCACTTTCCGTCTACTCTGGAGGAAATTTTAGCTGATAACACACGAGCAGCTGCTCGAGTTTTGCGTTTTATCAACTTGGTCAACTTACCCAAGGATATTTAACCCTTTTAATTGTCTTTTATCTTTCGTTTTGAGCCTCTTGTTGATATTCTGACAGTCTCCTTTTTTCGTTGATATCATAGCGAATCTATGTTCTTGCCTGGGCGCTAATGACCTGAGCAGTTGTGCGCACTAAAACTGCAAAAAAAAAGAAAAAAAAAATTCTGGCCTGCTCGTGGACAGAGCCTCCACTGCCGCAGTGGTCGGCGCGTGCGCTGGCGGAAGACCGCGGGCCCCCGCCGGCGCGACTCGAGCCTCCCGCGCTGTCCACGGCCGCGGCGCTGTCGCGGCTGTGCCGCACCCCGCGCACCTGCCTACTAGAGCAGGCCTTCACCGTCTCCTGCTCGCCGCGGCCCTGCGCTCTCGTCCAGGCGCCGGCCTCAGTCGCCGCCGCCCAGCTCGGCTACCTCCTCAACAAGCGGAGCCCCTACACTGGCATCATCAGTTACCAGTTAAGTGGCAAGCAGATAAACATTGTACTGGGTTGCTGTAATTTTGTGCTATATGACAAGACCGCCTTGAAAATTGAGAAAATTGGAGGAATTCTACCTACCCATAAGGGTGCAAAACATGTGGGTCCGTAATTTCGATAAAATTTTGCATGTATGTTCTACACTTTTGCATAATGGAAAAAAGGACACCATGAATTCGACGATCAAGCAGAGGGAAATTTTCAAGACACATTCTTCACAATGTATAAAACTCCCGATCACACAAGCAGAGCCATAGTACGAGCGTACGGTCACCAGTGTGTGCAGTGTCGGCGCTAGTAGCGTGTATACCCCCATTTGGCAGCAATGCAAGCTTCAGTTCTTCTGTGGAGACACTGGAGGTGAAGAATATAGTCTTCCGGAATGGCCGCCATGCTCTGCTCCACCTGGTGCTTCACTTTGGCCAGTGGTGTGCCAGTCGTCCATACCGTGCAAGGTAACGTTTCATCTGGTCCCAAACATTCTGTATCGGAAACACATCTGGGGATAATGCTGGTCAGGGTAGTTTATGTACACCTTTTAGAGCATGTTGGGTGGTACTGCATGCATTTGGACGCACATTGTCCTGTTGTAGAAACACATTACCTTCTTGATGCATGAATGGTAGCGAGACGTGTCGAATGATGGATCCACTGTATCGTGCACTGGTCAGTGTGCCCTTCACGATCACCAGACAAGACCGGACAGGGTAAGATGAACTATCATGCGTGCCATCAGGCTGTCTTCCATTCAGGCCCCAACATCATTCAACCCGCACCCAGTGGTATCCCGATAAGTGCTTGTGGAAGGTCGAATGGGTATGAGCCGTCTTCAGTGATTATAGTCGATTCAGCATCAGATCCAAAGATAGTCGTAAGCATGGGTAGCGTCAGGCAGGGAAACGCGACTATGTGGTGTGTGTACGTCAGAGGCACATGAAGCCGACACCTGGCATCATAGTGTGGATATCCATATCACACACTGGCCGTTCTGTTATGGTTATTGTCAAGGGGACATTGAATAGCGCACAGTTCACTGTTCAATCCGTCTTGCCACCGTTCATGCACCAAGAAGGCAATATGGTTTTCCTACAAGCACGTCCACATGTATGCCCTATCACTCAATGTGCTCTTAAAGGTGTACATCGACTACCTTGGTCAGCTCGATTTCCAGATATGTCCCTGTTTCAGCATATTTTGGACTGGATAAAAAGTCATCTGGCATGGTTTGCACGATCACGAAATCCGGCCCAACTGAGCCACCAGGTGGAGAAATTGCTGTGAGGCCATACCACAAGACTGCATTTGGCACCTCTACCGTTGTCTTCATAGAACTGCAGCTTGCATTGCTGCAAAAGGAGGATATACACGGTACTATTGTCAACATATCGCACGCTCTGGTGACTGAATTCAATCTGTGTGATGGCATGCTGTATACATCCTCAAGAAAGTGCCAAGAAAATTTCCTTCAGCTGGGTCGCCAAATTCATTTTCAAGGAGTGTGTATTGAATATATTCACATGTTTCGGATTTTTGTTAGTGGTTTTTAAAAACAAAATATAGGTAAAAATTTATGATGGAAACTCGTTTCCTCAATGCTATATATCTTTAGATATATATCTAAATATCGTCGGAAGATTGGCCTTTCTTTATGGGACCAAAAGTTGTCATTCCAATAATTAGTTTTTGTATTTTCTTAATGTAGCTTGGGTACTCGTAAAAATAAGTGATACCTGAGCTCGGTCGCCGATCGAACAGTCGCTGGCGTTGCAGGTCAGCCAACACAGCCTAGAAAGGCGTCACAACAACTGTTGTACACGTCGCACCGAGAGGCTGGGACCTCGAGCTGAGTTGGACATTACAAGGCAGTGGGTTGTGCCCCAGCGGCAAGCCAGTCAGCTTCTCATTGTGACATGGCACGGACTGTCTCTAGTTGGTGTTGGGGCTCAGTGTGCTTGGTCAGAGAACTAGGCACTCTGTAAAGAAAAAAGAAAAAAAAAAACATTAAGATATCAAACAGCCTACAACCAATTCAAACTAATGAACATGTACCGATCTACCCAAAGAACAAAATAATTATAATAAAAATAATATAAAAAGAAAATGGTTCAGGCCTTAGACTGTCAAACCAAGTGTCTAGGTTTTAAACTCCATCATGATAATGTTTTTGTAGATTTTGTTTTAAATATATTTGATTATATTCTACTTCTAATATCTTTTCCTGTCTTATTTTGAAGTAGAGCAACCATAAGTCGAGAGTGGAGGGTGCACTGTGCCACTAATAGGCATTTCATCTCCTCTTCCACTCCCAAATAGAAACAGGAAAACAGAATCTCTATTCTGTACGACCCATAGTTTCTTTTATATCTTTGTGATCATTACGTGAAATATACCCAGAGATTAAGTTTGCAAATTGGGAGGGGAATTCCACTGAGTCCATAAGACATCAACAAAATGGACAGAAACAAAAGAAAAATAGACGATCACACAGACACCTTACAACAACGAAGCCGATGTCTGTGTTTGGCCGACCATGGGAGAGAAAAAGGAAAAGTCAACCACTCGGCAGCGCAAGGATATCTCAGGTTGGAGAGACTAATAAAAAAAACCTGCTCGAATAAAAATTTAAAATGAATTTCCTGTTGAAGCTTCGTCACGTAAAACACCTGATAAACGTCAGGGATATTAAAACTACGCCACAAGGTGGCTAAAACAGGGCAGTCCAACAATATGGAGAATATTGTCAAAGGGGAGCCACACCAAGGAGATGTCTGTGGGTGAGCCATGTATGGCCAATGCGGAGTCTACACAGCACAAGAGTCCCAGCGAGAGACCCACATGAACGAATGCCACACTGCCGTGGTCTCCTTGACAACCCTGAGCTGGTTGGGTGTGCTCAGGCTACGCTACTCAGCATCCCATCGCTGATGTAGTCAGTGGCGCAACAATGAACGGAGATCAGAAGCCAGGAGGCCGATCTCCAGAATGGGCGAACTGACAACCTGCTTGACAAGCCTGTCAGCACGTTCATTGCCTTGAGTACACACATGACCCGGAGACCAGATGAAAACCAACGATCGCCTGGACTGTTCAATGGCACAAAGTATCTCCTGTAAGGCCAACATCAGGGGAGACGGCGGGTAACACTGGTCCAGAGCTCTAATGCTGCTCAGGGAGTCACTGCAAACAAGAAGACTCACCTGAGCAGGTCTGGTGTAGATCAGGTCATAACCAGGAAACTGCGCTACGACAGCTGAGAAATGGCGGCGGAGGGCCTCCAGGGGAACAGTCTTCAGGCCTGTGGGCCAAGTACAGCCTGGCACACGGCCTTGGCAAGCATCACAGGGGTGTACGTGCATGGACCTGATGTAGAGATGTAAGGGGAGAAGACTCAAGTTGCAGCAGTAGGGAGCAAACTCTCAAGATAAGGTCATACGATTGCCTTTAGCGTCGCTGGTGGTGGTGGGGGGGACGATCCGCTCACATCAGAAAATAGATGATGGTTTGGGTGGCCTAAGGAACAATATACATTCGCTGCATAAACCGCGAGCAGGTGTTGGCGGCGGATCCCCAAAAGTTGGACCCCAGCCTCCATGAGTAAGCAGTTCACTGGGCTGGTGCGAAAGGCACCCATCACGATGCGAACCCCACAGTCGTGAATGGGGTTCAGCAGGTGCAGTGCCGAAGGTGCCGCAGACTGATAGGCAATGCACCCAAAATCGAGACAAGACTGCACCAGTGCCATGTAATCCTCAACAGCGTCGAGCGGTCAGCACCCCAGGTTGTATGACCCAGGTGTCGGAGAAGGTTGATACTGCGCCAGCACTCCTGTTTCAGCTGACCAGTCCTAAAAACGGATGGGCTTCTACTACGGTAAATACTTCGTCGTTAAGATAATGTTCTGGGTGAGGGTGAACTGTGCGACGCCGACAGAAGTGCATCACTCTGGTCTTGGTGGCAGAAATCTTAAATTCATGGATAAGCGCCCAGGTCTGTGCCTCCCAAATTACGCCTTGGAACCTGCGCTCGGCAACTTGGGTGCTGCAAGAACTAAGAGATGCAAAAGTCGTCAGCATAAAGGGGAGACTGACGATCCATCTGCTGTCGTTAAACCGTTGATGGCAACTAAATGTAAGGGAACGCTTCAGATAGAGCTCTGAGGAACCCCATTTTCCTGAATATGAGAGGTGCTTAGGGAAGCACCAATTTGGACAAGAAGGGTACGAACAGCTAAAAACTTCTGGCCCCAAAGGCCCCAGTCATGTAAAGTGTCATCGCCAGGTTGTATCATATCCTTTGTGCATATCAAAGAAAATGGCAACAAGGTGGGGGCGCGGGGAAAAAGCTGTGTGGATTGCAGACTTGAGGTACACCAGATTGTCGGTGGTAGATCGACCGTGGCGAAAACCGCCCTGGCATGGAGCCAATAAAACCCAAGTCTCAACAGTCCAACACAACCGCCAACTGACTATCCGCTCCAACATTTTGCATGAAAAGATAGCAAAGTTAATGGGGTGATAGCTATCCAGGGAAAGAGGATGTTTGTTGGGTTTAAGCACCAGGATAATGATACTCTCCCGCCATTGTGAAGAGAAAACACCATCACACGAAATACGGTTATAGATTGCAAGATTATTACACCGACTATCTGCTGAGATGCATCAGTATTTGGCTATGGATTTCCAACTCTGTAAAAGGGTAACAAAATGTAGGATGATCTGCAGTGTATTGACGTTTGGTGTAGGGAAAGGCAGTTGAGTGGCAAGTGTTGAGAGACGTTCCGTATCGCGGTATGGGCTACTGTGAAAGTTCAGAGCGCGTACATTTCATGAAGAGTGGACCCATATATTGCTTTGTCTTACGTTTATATCGCGAAGCGACTAAAAGCATAAGATGAGGGGTCAGGACACACACAGAGGCATACAGGCAATCATTTTTCCTGCAAACCATACGTGACTGGAATAGTTTGGACGTATGCTGAGACAAGCTGTTACTAGTCACAGCAGTTATGGGTCATAAGTACTGCGACTATATAGATGGATGAAAATAACAGCAGCTGTATGCAATTTCTTTCTTAAATTTTGTGCGAGCTGTTTCGGTGCTTCACTACACGATCTTGAGGCCCCTGTTATGTAACTGTTATTAAAAGCAC
Organism: Locusta migratoria; assembly: GCA_026315105.1. NCBI lineage: Eukaryota > Metazoa > Arthropoda > Insecta > Orthoptera > Acrididae > Locusta > Locusta migratoria. The sequence continues at coordinate 325,377,083 of CM048749.1, forward strand.
ATTTGAACTGAGTAGCCATCAAACCCAGTAGCCGTAATTTTTTTCCCATTCATGATAATCCTGAATTAAGACAGATGAACTGATTTTAGTGGCTACCCAGTTCAAATCTGCTTTTAATAAGTTACACAACAGGGTAAGATGGTGTAGTGAAGCACCGAAACCTGTCGCAGAAAATTTAGTAAAGAATTTCCGTGCAGCTGCTATTTTCATCCATCTATATAATCTAATCAGCTGTGTCCCAATTCCATTTACTATGGAAAGAATTAAACTAAGACACTAGTCGTCGCGACACTAATTCAAATATTCGTTTCGTTGCCACGTCCCAAATTGGCTTTAGAAATTCCAAAGGAAATGCCGCTCTTGCAGGAACACTACTGCTCTCAATTTTCGGCAGTAGACTTTTGACGAACTGACTGCAAAATGTATATATCTTCCACAATACTGAATCATCTGAGACCTTGACGAACAACTTATATCTAGCTGTTTGCGTAATCTAGTTCCCTATCTGCACTGTATGTATTCTTCTTGATGTTGCTGTATTCAGAAACTTATCAATTTTTGTTTCCTGAAATAGGTATTTTGATTCGATATTGGCATAATCTTTGTGGTTAGTTTACCCATGCAATTGCCGCATACACACAATGTCTGGTCTCTAGAATAGCGAAAAGCTTGAAGGTTGAGCGCTTCACTGTGGTGTAATTTAATAAATATAAAACTGAATGGTATTGAGCTGGGCATAGTTTTGTGAAGATGACCGATGTCTCCTAAATACGATCCTTACGAAGTCTTGCAATGCCTTCATAGTGATGAGTAACAAACGATTCTAAGATAAAGGCCCAGGTGAAAACGATAACGTTTTTGATACAAACGAAAATGTAAGGATAAAATGATTCTCTACCTCTAATCATTATTTCGAACTCCACAGAAGCAAAACTAGGGTTAACACCGCCTTACTTCGACAGAAAACATGGCCAGTTCTGATTTTTAGATTGTAGTTTTTACATATTCCCGGGGTGCGAATCATATGAAAATCTCAGAAAATGTTTAAGTATCATTGATCAAGGAATTAAGTTGCAAACTATCATTTCTGACAATCTACTGTAAAGTTTAGCAGTTGTGCATGCTGAAAATTCCTAAGAAACAAATAAGTTTTTGCTTGACACCGAGGTTTGTAGTAATGCACAAAGAAGCTTGTACAACAATTTATTTTATTTTAAAAAATTATGACGTAATGTCTAAATGTAAGTAATATAAAGTGTAGTAACAACCAGCTCACACCAGTTACCCAGATGAAGGCCACTGTAACGTTGGCCGAAACGTTGGTTAAATAAGTAATAGCCTACATCATGACGCGGTACCATACCCAGAAAACTTTTATGTCATCTGACTCTGGCCGCGGAAGCCTACGTAATTATATACACTATATAATTTATGAAGAAATCACTGCGTACCAAATAACCATGGTCAGATGTGGATACATGAGATAACTGGGACCGAATAGAACAAGAACGGAGACACAAATATCGTTGCTGAGAAGAGACCTCTAAGTGTCTAGAGGAGTTTAAGTGCTGACAGAAAGTACAGAGAGGAATTATGCTTTTGGAATAGTGATACAGGGTACTATAGGATGAAAGTTGAAATAGGAGTGGACCAAATATTGGAGCAATATTGGCCACAGAGCAAAAATATTAGGAAATAATTAAGAACTTTTCTCTAACCATAGTAAGTGAAATGAACTTATAAAGTATATTTCTATCACTAGTCTCCTGCAGGGTATTTCAAAGTGATATACACTGAAGTTTAATTTAAAAACTGTTTGATATACTAAACCTTCAATCACCATCTTATTTCAAGAGTTATTTAGTAATTAACAAGTTGCATTTTCTTGTTTCAGAATTGTCAAACTGAGAGAGAACGGCATTCTCAAGAGACTTAAATCGACCACATGCAAACGCGATGAGTCTGCCGACGACAAAGATTTTAGAACCGTTGATATGTCAGATGTAGCTCTCATTTTCCTCATCTTGCACACAATTTCTGTTATTTCATTCTTAATAATGTTATACGAAAGAGCAATACATGCTTATGCCCTGAAGAAAAAATCACATCTGAAACGATGTCTACTGAAAATATTTCAAGAGTAATATTATATTGTTTTGTAATCTGACAAGAAATAAAAAAAATTGCATAGTATTCTCTTTGTGGGTACTTAATGTCTACAGACACCTTACGTTCATGACATTGTTTTGTCCCCAGTTACTGTGTACTATGTATCGTACACATTAATGAACGACGGGGGTAAATACTCGCATCCACTTGCGCACTTTACTGTCACTCATTATGTTAGGACCGTACACTTCAGTAATCTGCCGCTGAAATGTATCTTGCAGACAAAAACCGATTCACTGCTTTCACTTCACAATCGGCGGGCTAATTGCTTGCCTTAATCATTGTGAACTGACACTATCAACAGCACATAGCAACAGTAACAATAATACGGGCGGCGTTTAAAGCGCTGCGTGTTTTGTCCTTGACGCCGCTTTCAAATATTTACGGCGAATCGGATCTTACTTTTGTAATAACCCTCGTAAATAAAACGAAGGCCTAGTATATGCTGCAGGGACGCCAGGGAAGGTAATTGACGCAATTAAATTGTTTCAACAGTCCGTCCAGTTTTACCCAAGAAAAATTTATTTTTAAAAGTCAATGTTTCCGCAGCTAAGAGGTTTCATTATTATTGTCTCTGTATATCATATTCTTGCATTTTAAACAACCCTCTTGCACAGAGTACGCAAAACATTACTATAGATTATTTTTTAATTTTTTAAGTGCTGCCATGTAAATGTTACGTTGTATGTACTAGTCCTCTTTATTCTTCGTTAGATATCTGAAGATGCCCTAACCGGCCGAAACGCCTCGTATCTGAATAAAGCAGATTTTTGCATCCAAGACAGTCTTTTATCAAGAATGTTGTTTTTATTGCAATTACATGAAGTCATTTGTACTTAGCGTCAGGAGCGTCTGTTGCAACAAAGCTTTACTTTTTCTAATTGCATTGGAACTGTTGATAAATATAACGGTTGTTAAAATGAAAAGGTACGAAACGACACTGTGGGTATAATAGAACTCATATTCAAAAGTAAGCACCAAAGTCCTGACCACAACTATCTCACTGTTTAACGACCAGGATGATTCCCTGTTCCCAGAATTCCTGTGGTTATGTCAAGAGGCAGTTCTCTGTAGTGTCCTTCAGTTCGTTGTCAGAGTTAGTGCTTCCATTTGATATGTCCTGGCTGTAGAGTGGATGCTTACGCTGCTCCCACGTGAACTTGGCCAGTGCACTTTGAATGACCCTGGAGACGTATGGACGCGCGTTCTCATGGAAAAGAATCGCTCCCTCAGAGAGCTGGCCAGGCCGTTTGCTCTTGATGAACTTCCATAGACTACGGAGTGTCTCACAGTACACTTCACTGTTAATGGTCTTTAGAGCTCGAGTAATTCGATGAGTAACGAACATTGGACATCCAAAAACACAATCAGCATCACGTTGCCTGCAGAAGGCACAGCCTTGAATATTTTAAGGGGAGGTGATGACACTACATTCGCGTTCATAGATGTCACACTACGTTATCACCAAAGTGGGATATACAAAATTCAACCGCTTTGATTGTTTAGATGTTTCGTACCTCTTAGCCAACCTATGTAGCAATACTGTCGCGTTGAAATGGGAGCAGGCTTGACTTCGAAGGCAACTAAACACAGCACTTATACTCAAAGCACGTTTATTACGAACTCAACATACACGCAGTACTGACTGCCTCTTAGGTAGAGTGCACTGCTATTTAAAAAAAAAGGTAAAGCAGTCAACAATCCGAAGATTGGTTTGAACACAACAGTGCTTTACTAGGCATGGTCCTGTTTGGAGGTGGTATGCCGTTGCCTTCCTCCGACCTTCGAACTGACTTACCCAGCCAGTTATAGGGGGACCTACAGTTTAACGTGGGTTCCGAACCACGGTGCTACTCGGTATTTTTCACATGAGCAATACTGCCAGAGGTGAAAGAAGTGGAAAGTGACAGATAAAAATCACAGGACCTGGCGGGGATCGAACCCGCGACCTTTGGATTTGTAGTCTGGCACTCTACCACTGTGCAACCGAGGCGCACGCACTGCTATTTATACACACAGAATTTACCAGAAATTAGAACAGTTAACATAAGAAACAAGTAGAATTTACAAGTGAACATAAGAAAGATGTAGAACCTTCTGGAATTGTAAATTACAAAGAAATAAATTTTTTGCCGGTTGGCGGGATTGAACCGCCGACCTTCAGCACCGCAGTCCGTGACGCTATCCTCTGCGCCAAGCCGGCAGTCGGTGTTCGTGGTCTCTCGCGGCATTGTTTTCTCTCCTGGAGAAACAGCGACCCGTTATGATCCCTGTGGAGCCAGCTGCAATGTCCTGGATCTTGACCGTGTCATGGGCCCTCTGTATGACAGTTGAAGAGAACCATTCCCTTCTCCGCTATTACCGACGACAGACGTTCCTGTCGTGGCTTTATCAGGAACATTACCGTCCTTAGTCCTTGAACAAGAAGCCATTGTCGTCTACCTGCTCTTCAGGATCGTAGTAAGGCTTCATGCGCAGAACGTGAACAATGTCTCTTCGTTTTTGACGTTTCGACGACGGCTCACAATTCTCAACTTGGTATGTGATGTCTGACAGGCGGTGTATGATACGGTACGGACCAAAGTATCGCTTCAGTAACATTTCTGACAGTCCAACCTTCCGTATAGGGGTAAAAATCCATGCCAGATCTCTTGGGCTGTACACAACAGGTCGGTGCTTGTGGTTATACCACTGACGGTCCTTATCGTGGGCGTCCAATGTCCGCATGCGAGCCAGCTGTCTTGCTTCAACCTTGGTGATGAGCTGTTTAACATAGTCATCCTGAGTGTCGTCCGGTTGGAACGGGAACAGCGTATCCATTGTCTCAGCTTCACGGCCATGAAGCAGGAAAAACGGAGTAAAGCCTGTGGTGTCTTGTCTTGCGGTATTGTAAGCAAATGTCACGACTGACAGAATTGTATCCCAATCCTTCTGCTTAACATCGACGTACGACAGCATGTCGGCTAATGTCTTGTTAAAACGTTCTGGAATACCATTTGTTTGAGGATGGTAGGCAGTTGTCATTCTGTGGACAATGCCGCACCGTGACATTACCTCTGATACTAGTTTTCACTGGAATACTTTATCACGATCAGATATCATGACACGTTGTGCTCCATGCTTCAAAATGTCAAGGAATTTTGCGATCTCTGGAGCTTCTGCAGTCGGCACAGGTTTGGTGACAGCGTAGCGTGTGAGGTAGTCAGTGCAGACTATTATCCAACGGTTACCGGTTGTCGACTTCGGGAATCTCCCTAAAAGATGGATCCCAACTTGGTGGAATGGAGCTGCTGCCCGCGGAATCGGTACGAGATGTCCTGGAGGTAATTGCGGCACATGCTTCCGTCGCTGGCACTCTTCACAGTGACTCACATAGTGCTTGACAGATCGGTAGAGACCTTTCCAGTAATACCTGCGTCTGATTCTGTCTAGGGTCTTCACGAATCCCAGATGACCGGATATTGGAGCATCATGGAAATATTTGAGAATAGCTGGCTGGAGATGAGCTGAGCTGGAAGAACAAGTAGCCATTTGGGGCCCAGTGGATCGTAGTTGCTCTTATACAATGTTCCGTTTATAAGCTGGAACTCTCCATTGTTCTGTTCTTTCTCCAAGGCCTCCATCGTTTTTAATAGTGCTGGATCTTCCCTCTGTTAAGCTGTAACGTCATCTAATTCAGTGAGAGCTAAAATTTCATTAATGCTGTTGTGTTCCACTAATGGATTCCTCGAAAGGCAGTCGACATCCTTGTGTTTGCGCCCGTTCTTGAATACCATCGTGACATCGTACTCGTGGAGTCGTAGTGCCCATCTTGCTAGTCGACCTGATGGATCCTTCAAGCTAGTCAGCCAACACAAAGAATGGTGGTCTGTCACGACGGTGAATGCTTTGCCGAATAAATACTGCCGGAACTTGTTGATAGCCCAGATAACTGCGAGGCATTCCTTGTCAGTTGTAGTTTCTCTGACTTTGAGAGTACTCTTGATGCATAGGCTATCACTTTTTCAGCACCTTCCTGAACTTGTACAAGCACTGCACCAATTCCATAACCGCTGGAATCTGTGTGAAGTTTCTGCATTCTCGTCGTACAAGGCTAGCACTGGTGCGGAAGTTAGAGCCTCCTTAAGTGCCCGGAAAGCTCTCTTTTCTCATCCCAGTAAAATTTGGCGTCTCCTGCAGACGTTCTTGTAATAGACGTGCCTTGTTACAAAATCCTTATATGAAACGTCTGTAGTATGAGCACAGCCCGAGAAAACTTCTCACATCAAGAATGTGCTGAGGAGTTAAAATTCTGTGACTGCCCTTACTTTACCTGGATCAGGACGGACACCATCTCCGCTGACTAGGTGCACCAGGATTTTTCTCTCTTTGGTGACGAAGAGGCACTTCTTTGGATTGAGGCGGAGACCTGCAGCCTGAACACACTTCAACACAGTTGAAAGGCGACTCAGATGTTCTTCAAATGTTTTCGAGAAAACGACAATGTCATCTAAATAGCAGAGACACGTCGTCCACTTAAGGTGTCGAAGCAAGTTGTCCATCATGCGTTCGAATGTGGCTGCAGCATTACATAATCCAAATGACATTACTTTAAATTCATAGAGGCCGTCAGGTGTAATAAAAGCCATCTTCCACCTGTCAGCTTCGTCAACCTCGATTTGCCAGTAACCTGTCTGCATGGACATAGTTGAGAAGTATGTAGCTCCTTTCAAGCAGTCAATGGGCGGCAGTGGGTACACATCTTTCTTTGTGATTCTGTTCAGCCACCGATAGTCGACACAGAATCGCGACGTGCCATCCTTCTTTAAGAGGACCACCGGACACGACCAAGGACTCTCCGAAGATTGAATAATGTCATCTCGCAACATCATCTGCATTTCCTCCCGAATTATCCGTCTTTCAGCTGGCGACAGTCTATACGAACGCTGGCTAATTGGCGGATGATCCTCAGTATTGATACGGTAATTTATCGTGGACCATTTAGTCTTACTTATCCCATGCTGAGGTGTGAATACATCCGAAAATTGGCGTAGTATACCTAACACCCGCTGGCGTTGTTCCTTGGTCAGTCCAGGCCCTATTGGCAGTTCCACGTTTGTTTCATCCAGCGTGTTGTCGGTACTAACAGTAGGGCATGGGTCTCCATTGATGACGTTATACTCACCGTCCTGGATTGGTTCAGCTGTCCCGATACACATTCCCTTGGGGATAAGTTGTGACTGCTCGTGACAATTAGTGATCCAAATCTCTCCTTGACCACCGGTAATGCTTATGATAGCCGCTGGTGTGTAAATTTCTTTTGGGACCCTGATAAACTTTTTACTATCAACAAGAACTTGACAGTTTAACCAGTCATCAGTGTTTGTGACTGCAACTCTCCTCATTGTCAATGGCGGTATCGTCACATGGTCTACGACGAATAACATCACAGATGATTCTGCATTACGTGTATCTGGTGGAACAACTTCAATTTGCAGCTCAGATCTTCCACAGTCAATGATAGCTTGGGATGCCTGAAGGAAGTCCCATCCGAGGATGACATGGTGACTGCATTCTGTTAACACGACAAATTCAAATGGCTGGGTCCTGTTGTTGATGGTTATTCTTCCGACACAAGTTCCTGCTGGATGGACGTTCTTACCATTTGCGACCTTGAGCACAGTTGCCCCCGTATCACAGAACATTGTCTTCTTTAGTGTGCGGCGGTAATTATCCGACAGTACAGAAAGACACTCCTGAGTCAACAAGTGCCCGGACAGGTTGGCCGTCGATTATGACGTCGATGAGATTTCCCGACATCTTAGCGACTGTCGTCCATGGAAGATTTTCATCTGAGGTGGCCTCACCTCCGTAGATGGTCGCCTCGCTTAGTTTTCCTGGGCGCGGCGGCTAGGGGAGCAGCTGGTACCTCTGTACGGCGACGGTGAACAGCTGCGGCGCGTCGGGGAGCGACCTCGTCTAGGCTTCTTCCCATAGATCGACTGAACTCATCAGCAGGTGATTGCCTGGGATAGAAATGCTGTGGTGGCTGACGTCTTGCGGCAAAATAATCGTCGAATACTCGCCTTGTCTCTCTTCAGTAGCGTAAGACACGTCCAGGGCGAGAACACGGGAAACACAGTGGTGTGTTGTCTTCTGTCTTCCAGACGCTTGTTCTTCTGTAGGGCGTAATTGTTGCTGGGGGAGTTGGTTGTGGCGGAGTCGGCCGGTTCATCCCCTCAGGGGGCCCACAGTTCTTTTGTGGGTACGTGTGTGGTGCGCACGGGGCGCCGAGCCGGACCAGCGTTTCTTCTGCCCCGGGCTGCTTCAATTTCCCTCCTGGTTTATGCCTTCGCCTGGAGACGGGCGTATTTCGTGAGTTATAGTGGTTCTTCCGGTCGTTTCTCCTATTCCTTGGTACCTTCCTCTCTTACCCTTTGTTTTGTCTTTCTCACCTTGTACTCTCATAGCCTTCTTCTCCTCCTCATTAGTCTCCGCCTCGGCGTTTGAGACACTTCTTTCCTTCCTCTTCACTTTCTCCATCCTTCTTTCCTCCCTGTGCGTGTCTGAAGGCCGACTCACGCATTATCATGCGTAGCAGGTGCCGGGGTAACGCGTAATTCCCCGCCCCGGGTAGACAAGTAGGGCACGTACATACCCCCTGGTAAAGGCCAGGCCCGGGGAGGGGTGATTACCTGAGCTGGTACCTTCCGAACATGCCGATTGGTCCTTCCGTCAGTTGTCGTGAGGTGTGACCTGAGGTGTGAACAACCACCTGAGGCGGGTAAGCCCTCGGAGAGGGCCCCCACTAGGAAGGAGCGCGCCATCGGAGACGCCAGTAATCACGGGGGACACCTCCGCGATGACTTCCTTCTCTTCTTCTGTGACGTTGACCCAGAAACGTAAGATAGATTCGCCTCAGCCAAAGACGACTCTGCCTAATCTAACGAGATTTCTTGTTGTCTCTCGCACCGATGGAAAGGATTTCACGTCTGTAAATCCTTTCGTCATCCAGAAAGGTGTAGATACAATTGCTGGCCCTGTTAAAACCTGTTCGTCAGCGCAATGGCACATTGTTGCTGGAAGTGGAAAGTGCCTTCCAAGCTCAGAAACTACTCCGGACTACACTGTTACACACGTTTCCTGTCAAGGTAGAAGCGCATCGCACACTCAACTAGTCGTGGGGGGTAGTCTTCACGAGATCCCTTGACGGGTTGTCTGATGAAGACATCCAATCGTATATGTCCGATCAGGGTGTGACAGCCGTCCACAGGGTGATGAAAAAGGTCGATAACCAACTGACACCGACTCGTACTGTGTTTTTGACGTTCGACAGGGTTGAACTGCCGTCGAAGGTCAAAGCAGGGTACGAAGTTATCTCTGTCCGCCCTTATATTCCAAACCCAACGCGCTGCTTCCAATGCCACAGGTACAACCATACCCGTGAATCTTGCCCAAATGCAGCAAAATGTGTCACTTGTGGTAGGGACGCCCATGTGGGGGATTGCCCACCTCCGTCCCCTCACTGCCTAAACTGCAACGGTGACCATGCGGCTTCCTCTCGTGACTGCCCTGTACAAAAGGATGAGAAGGTCATCCAGCAAATTCAGGTTATGGAGAAGGTTTCAACATCTGCCGGTCGAAATTTGTTGGCGAGTCGAAAGCCCGCTGTCCTCCCAGTGGGCACATACAGTAAGGTCTTCACCTTCACTCGACCTACTAAGGATTCAAGTACCCTGCCGTGTGATATTACCTTCGAAGACAGTTGTGTGATCCGCCAGCCCAATGATTGCCTGTTCCACGTCCCCGCTTCCTCTTGCTGCTCCTAAAGTACAGTCTTCATCTACCTCTGGTAAACTGCGGGCACCTAAACAAGATGCCCGGACTTTGAAAAAGGAACCCGTCCATGAGGATTTTCTGCGTTCTCAGGCTTCCCAACCGTCGACTTCCTCTTCTCAGCGTCACTCTTCGAGAAGAGCCAACAAGTGTGTTCCTCTCCATCCCCGCCGAGGCGTGACCCATCCGTCACGCCGCCTAACAGTAGCCGACCTCGGCCGTCTTGTGTGTCACCGGGACGCTCCGTCTGCAGGGCACCCGGCCCTTTACCGGCGGTGGAAACTGCCCCTCCTGATCAACTCAGGAGGTGGCAGGCGCGTCGGTCGAACCTATGGACCACGACACTTTGCCCCTAGACAGCGATAGCAGTGCTCCCTCGAAATTCGGTCCTCGGCGGCCGTCGAGGTGACCCCACTTGCTTGTTTTTATCCTTCTCTTATCTCATTTTTTATTATGGCGCTTCTTCAATGGCATATTCGCGGCATTCGTTGTAATCGGGAGGACTTAAAACTACTCCTTCGATTGCACTACCCGCTTGTCGTCTGCCTCCAAGAAACTAAGTTGCGTCCAAGTGATCGTGCAGACTTTCCACACTACACCTCTGTGCGGTTTGACCTGCCACCCGTTGAAGGTATCCCAGCCCATGGAGGGGTTCTGATGCTCCTTCGAGACGATGTCTATTTCCATCCCATTTCATTGCACACTCACCTATAGGCAGTTGCCGTCCGCATCACTTTATCCACATTTACCTTTTCCCTCTGTAATATCTATTCGCCATCATCTGCCCACACTGGGGCAGATGTGCTACACCTCGTTGAACAGCTCCCTTCACCTTTCGTGTTGGTAGGCGACTTTAATGCCCACCACCCCCTATGGGGCTCTCTGGCACCTTGTCCGAGAGGCTCCCTTTTGGTGGACCTTCTTAAACACCTCGATCTTGTCTGCCTCAAAACCGTGCACCGACCTTCCTTTCAGACACAACACACACTTATTCCCATATAGACCTCGCAATATGCACTCCTCAGCTTGCCGGTCGGTTTGAGTGGTATGCACTTTCTGACACGTACTCGAGTGACCATTTCCCTTGTGTCATCCACTTCCTGCAACATTCAACATCTCCTCGTCCCACCAGTTGGAACATTTCCAAAGCCGACTGGGGGCTTTTTCACGATCATAATTTTCCCAGCTGTGACAGTCAGGTCGACTACCCCACAAAGGTTATTCTCACCGCTGCCGAACATTACATACGTCGTACATCATCTTCTCCACGTCGTGTGCTGTCCCTTGGTGGACTGCAGCCTGCCACGACGCGCTTAAAGCCCGGCGCGGTGCTTTACGCACCTTCCGCCGCCACCCAACTTTGGAGAATTGCATACATAATAAACGTATGAAAGCGCAATGTCGTCGTATCATAAACGACAGTAAGAAAGCTTGCTAGACTGCTTTTACTAGTTCTTTTAACCTTTTTACTACTTCCACGGTTGTTTGGGGTGGCCTACGCCGTTTATCCGGCGTCGAGGTCTACTCCCCGATTCCCGGCCTGACCGTGGAGAACAGTCCTCGTGGACCCCGCTGATGTTTCCAACGCATTGGGCCGTTTCTTTGCGGAGGTTTCGAGCTCTGCCCATTACCACCCTGCCTTTCTCCCTCGCAAACAGGTAGAGGCGGCACGGCCGCCTACTTTCCACTCTTTTAATCGTGAAAATTATAACGTCGCCTTCACCATGCAGGAGGTAGACCGTGCCCTCGCCCTGTCCCGATCTTCTTCTCCTGGGCCCGATTCCATTCATATTGAGATGCTGCAGAACCTCTCTCCTTCGGGCAAGTGCTTTCTTCTTAGTACCTACAATCGCATATGGACTGAAGGTCATGTTCCCACAAGTTGGCGTAAAGCTATTGTTGTCCCCATCCCCAAACCAGGGAAGGACAAGCATCTTCCTTCCAGTTATCGCCCCATTTCTCTGACGAGCTGCGTCTGTAAGGTGATGGAACGCATGGTTAACGCTCGGTTGGTCTGGCTCCTCGAATCTCGCCGCTTCCTGACTAATATCCAATGCGGTTTTCGTCGACCCCGGTCTGCTGCTGATCACCTCATTACGTTGTCGACCTTCATTATGAATAACTTTCTACATCTACATACATACATACTCCGCAATTCACCGTAAGGTGCATGGTGGTGGGTACACTGTACCACTACTAGGCATTTCCTTTCCTATTCCACTCCCAAATTGAACGAGGAAAAAAATGCCTATATGCCTCCGTACGAGCCCTAATTTCTCTTATCTTGTCTTTGTGATCTTTACGCGAAATGTAAGTGGGCGGCAGCAAGATCGTACTACACTCAGCTTCCAATTCCGGCCCTCTAAATTTACTTAACAGAAATTCACGAATAGAACGTCGTCCTTCTTCCAGCGATCTCCAATTGAGTTGCCGGAGCATTTCCGTGACACTCGCGCATTGGTCGAACCTACCGGTAACAAATCTAGCTGCTCGCCTCTGAACCGCCTCAGTCTTCCTTCAAACCGATCTGCTGCGGGTCCCAAATACTTGAACAATACCCAAGACGTGGTCGTACAAGCCTTTTTATACGCGGTCACCTTTAGAGGTGAAGAACATCTTACCAAAATTCTTCCAATAAACCGAAGTCGGCTGTCTGCCTTACTCACAACTGTCCTTACATGCTCGTTCCATTTCATATCGCTCTGCACTGTTACGCCTAGATATTTGAACGACGCGACCGCATCAAGAACTCACTACTGATGCTGTATTCGAACATTATAGGATTGTTTTTTCTACTCATGCGCATCACCTTACATTTTTCTTCATTGAGAGCTAGCTGCCATTCTTCGCACCAACTAGAAATTTTGTCTAAGTCAACCTGTGTGCCATTACAGTCAGTTACAGACGACACCCTCCCATACACCACAGCATCATCAGCAAACAGCCGCAAATTACAACTTACTCTGTCCATCAGATCATTTATATACGTAGAAAATAATAGCGGTCCTATCACACTCCCCTGGGGCACGCCTGACGATACACTCTTCTGATGAACACTCGCCCTCAAGAACAACGTACTGCGTTCTATTACTTAGGAAGTCTTCCAGCCAGTCACAAATCTGTGAACGTATTCCATAAGCTCGTATCTTCGTTACCAGTCTGCAGTGTGGCACCGCGTCGAACGCCTTTTTGAAGTCGAGAAAAACACAATCCGCCTGTTGCCCTTTGTCCATGGCTCGCAAGATGTCATGTGAGAAAAGGGCAAGCTGAGTTTCACATGAGCGATGTTTCCTAAACCCGTGCTGATTCATGGAAAGAAGCTTTTCCGTTTCAAGTAAATTTACTATATTCGAACTGAGAATATGCTCCAAAATTCTACATGAAACCGATGTCAACGATATTGGGCTGTAATTGTATGGGTCAGTTCTTTCCTTTCTTACAAACGGGAGTTACCTGCGCTTTTTTCCAATCACTAGGAACTTGGCGCTGAATTAAAGATTCGCTATAAATACAAGCCAGGTAGGGGGGGGGCGGCAATGCAGCAGAATAGTCTTTGTAAAACCGAAATGGTATTCCATCCGGACCAGCAGACTTTTTCCTATTTAGCTCTCTCACCTGCCTCTCTACACCGGAAATACCTATTGCTATGTCCCCCATTTCGGAATTAGTACTTTGATCAAATGATGGTATATTTGTGCGGTCCTCCTGCGTGAAAGATTTCTTAAAGGTTAAATTTAGAACTTCAGCTTTCCGTTTGCTTTCATCTATTACTGCCCCGGAATGATCCACTAGTGACAGGACAGTGGGCTTTGACCCGCTTATCGATTTTACATAGGACCAGAATATTTTCTGGTTCTCGAAAAGATCTTTTGGTAAGGTATGGCTGTGATAATTATTGTATGCTTCATGCATCGATCTTTTTATAGACGCACGAACCTCTACTAACTTTTGCCTGTCATCATTTGCGTGTTCTTTTTTGAATTGAGAGTGCAACAGCCTTTGCTTTCTCAGCAGCTTTCTAACATTATTATTATACCACGGTGAATCTTTTCCATCCTTAATCGTCTTTACTGGCACATATTTCTGTAACACTTTATTAACAATGCACTTAAATTTAGTCCACAATTCCTCTACATCCATAGTCCCGGAATTAAACGATGCCCATTCATTTTCTAATTGCGATCGTAACATTTGCTTATCGGCTCTTCCCAACAAAAACACGCTTCTATCCTTCTTTATTGGTTTATGAACTTTGGTCACCATCAACGCTATGACGATATCATGATCACTAATTCCTGTCTCCTGTCTCCTTATCGTTAATAAGGTCAGGCCTGTTTGTGGCTATAAGGTTTAGAATATTTCCATTGCGCGTGGGTTGCTGGTTTAACTGCTCAAGACAGTTTTCGGAGAATGTGTCCAAAAGTAGCTTGAAAGACTGCTTGTCTGTACCGCCTAAAATGTAACTAGCGAGGTCCCAATCTATACTCTTAAGGTTGAAGTCTCTTGCGACTAATATTACGTGGCCCGGATACCTATGCACTACCTGGTGTAGACTTTCCTTGAATGATTCTAAAACTGCTACAGCAGCACTGGGGGGCCGGTAAAACACCCAACTATTACCTTTACTTCTTTTAGACCTGTTATATGTGCCCAGATAACTTCAGTTACTTTCAACCTCGATCTCAATAGAAACAATATCTTTGTCCACAGCAATGACCACTCCTCCTAGTTGTATCAGATCTATCTTTCCGATATACATTCCACGCTTCGCTAAATATTTCTGAACTTGCCACATCATCATTTAGCCAGCTTTCGGTGCCTAAAACTATCTGAGCGCAATAACTTCCATGCAGCGCAGCAAATTCGGGAACTTTGTTTCTGCCGGCCGCGGTGGCCGAAGAGATTGAGGCGCTTCAGTCACGGTCTGCACGGCCACTACGGTCGGGGGTTCGAATCCCCCCTCGGGCATGGATATTTATGCTGTCCTTACTTGTAGGTAGTTCATAAGTAGTTTGTAAGTTTATGGTCTGATGACCCCGTAGTTAAGTCCCTTAAGCTTAACAAACATTTGAACATTTGAACTTTGTTTCTAATGCTCTGTAAGTTCGCGGCTAATACTTTTATGTTCGAATTTTTGTTCCGAACGTGGCCTGAATTCGCTGTTTGAATGCAGACAGACGAGTACTCATCAGAGTTAGCGCCTAGCCTAATAAACCCCCATGTGCACTCCACAAATACTCTGCTACCCGAGTAGCCGCTTCCTTAGTGTAGTGCACCCCTGATCTATCTAGGAGCACCCTACAACTCCCCACCCGATAACGCAGATCCAGAAATCTGCAGCCATGACTGTTACAGAGTCGGCGAAGCCTCTGGTTCAGACCCTCCACTCGGCTCCAAACCAAAGGACCCCGATCAACCCTGGGAACAATGCTGCAAATCGACAGCTCTGCTTGTGTGCAGCAGCCTTCACCAATTCCGCCAGCCGCTCGTAGGACCTGAGGATGTCCTCAGAACCCAATCGACAAGCGTCACTTGTGCCGACGTGAGCCACGACTTGCAGTCGACTGCACCCCGCACCCCTGATAGCTGCCGGCAAGGCCGCCTCCACATTTCGGATGAGGCCCCCTGGCAGACACACCGAGTGCACGTTGGAATTCCTTCCAGATCTGGACGCTATGTGCCTAAGGGGCTCCATCACGCGCCTAACATTGGAGCTCCCAATAACTAATCATCATCTCCCCCCGTGCACCTGCTCGGAACCTGCTGAAGGAGTGGCCACACTTTCACTCACAGGACGAACGGGCGCGGACGGACGTCCAGCCTCCACATTGGCCTTCTGCCTCGAGCGACGCTCCCTCCAGTTGCTAGCAGATGACAGCTGTCACGTTTCTTTCCTGTGGGTCCCTGGCCATGTGGGTGTGCCCGGGAATGAGGCCGCCGACACAGCAGCCAAGGCAGCAGCTCTTTTGCCCCGCATGGCTACCTTTTGCGTCCCATCGGACGATGTTCAACGGGCTCTTCGCCGGAGTATCGTGTCGTCCTGGAAGTGCGTGGTTTTCATTGTACAACAATAAATTGAGAACTGTAAAACCGATCCTGACCGCTTGGAGGACCTCCTCACGCCCCTCTCGGCGGGAGGTCATCCTGGCCCGGTTGCGGATCCGTCACTGATGCTATCTGCCGACCCTGCACCGCTGTGCTCCTGCGGTGAATTGCTGACGGTGCGTCATGTTTTACTCTCTTGTTCCAATTTTAATCATCTTCGTTTGGCCCTTCACTTTCCGCCTACTCTGGAGAAACTTTTAGCTGATGACACACGAGCAGCTGCTCGGGTATTGCGTTTTATCAATATGGCCAATGTATCAAGATATTTAACCCTTTTGTTTTTATGTTTCGTTCTTAGTCTTCTTTTAATACTCTACCTGGTAGTTAGCAGTTTTTTGAGATCTAGAAAATCTCTCTTCTTGTCTGGACACTAATGGCCTAAGCAGTTGTGCGCCCTAAAACCACAAAAAAAAGGTCCCCAAGTCTTCGTCAGTCGTCATACGGTGAGATCGGACGGACGAGGTTTAATTAAACAATGCTGCCACTTACAGAAAGGGTCCACGCTAAGACACTCGCGGGTTCAGGTCCAGACCTCATCCAAAGGCTCCGCCCAGTCCACGCCTGAGAGAGGCGACGACGCTGGCGGGGCTCCCGAATCTGGTACGCTGACACTATCAACAATCTTCATGTCGATGTCTGAAGGGATATGCATCGCAGCAGCCTCTGCAGTCTGGCGGGAACGACGACGGTCGGAACCGTCCCTTTCAGCCTTGCGCTTTGTAGGCAACGTCCCCGACGACGCCGGTTTCCATAGCACTCTCCGGCACTGCCGACTTGAGTTCTTGTGCTAACAGGTTCTTAACATGCAGCACGGTGACGTCACGTTCTCCGTGTCGGATCGCGCCACGTCCGTCTGTTGCGGGTGACGCTGGGCGACGCCGGACGTGGATGCGGTCTGCCGCTCAGGGTCTGCGTAGCTGCGCGAGGCGGCCGCCTGTGCACGCGCAGAGGAGCGGTCGCGGCGCCTAGAGGGGGAGCGCGCGCCGCGGTCTCGGCCGCGGGACTCCAACCTGCCACAGGATGAACTGGAGCTACGGTGGCGAAAGGACTCTCTGCGCGGTTTGGGCGGCGGAAAAACGTCGCGTTCCGAGTCGGGAGGCGCGTCAGAAGACGCACGCGGATCGACAGTTGCAGGATAGGTGGTTTCGGACGTGGCGGGTGCTGATCCTGTCGCCGAAGCACACTCGGCATTGGCAGTGCAGAAGTAGGAGCGAAATCCGTAGTTCGGTTAGGTTCGATGCTTTCAGAGAGACCTGTAACAATCGGTTGTGCATCCATTGCGGCGGAGTCGTCGGCCGGGGCGGCCCTGTCTTCCGGCTCGCACTGCGCTGGGTCGAGTGGAACGCCACCAGGGCGTAGCTGCCGGGGGCCTCCCTCGGTAGCTGCACTGGTTGCTTCCTATTTGGACACTGCTGCCGGCCGGCCGCGGTGGCCGAGGGGACTGAGGCGCTCCAGTCATGGTCTGCACGGCCACAACGGTCGGGGGTTCGAATCCCCCCTGGGGCATGGATATTTGTGCCGCCCTTAGTCTTAGTTAGTTCATAAGTAGTTTGTAAGTTTAGGGAGTGATGACCCCCTAGTTAAGTCCTATAGACTATATATTTACACTGCTGCCGGTAGAGGCCGACGCCGTTGCAGGAGCAGCAGGTCTGCGGCTGGCCGCTGTAAGAGACGAAGGCCCCGTGGCCGTTCTTCAGGATGAACGACGGGATGTGCTGTTTGACCATCTTCACACTGCGGATGCCGTTCTCGACCTGTAGCGGCCGACCATTTCTCCTTCACAGCCTGCAGAACAGTGCCGTATGGACTCAGGTATCGGGAAATCGTTTCGTTGCGAACCTCGAACGGAAGATTGAACACACGCACGTGGCGAATGCCGTACCAGCGTGCGTTATCTTGACGGTACTTATTTTTCCGTTCAGGTGGGGAAACTTGGTTCGCCGTCACCAGTGTCGACGAGTAACTCACACAGATTGGAATTTTTCATTTCCAGGAAGACAGAGTTGATAAACGTGTCGTATTCAAATCCGACAACTTCATTGGACGTGAGCTTTAAATATTCTATCCTTCGGTGTATTTCGTACGCTGTCGGCTTCTCCACTGCACGATCAAACGAATATTGTACATTGTTTTCACGTTCTTCATTATGTTCAAATTGCATGGCACGTTATTTACAAATTAATTGAAAACTACGCTGCAGAAGAGACGCCGCCGCGAGACTCGTAGCGACGTAAACAAATGTTGGCGCACCGAGCCTCTGCCCGGCGGGCAACCTCTCGAGCCCACGGCTCCGAAGAGACTGGTACCTGAAACTAGCGCCTTAGACCGCTCGGCCACGCTACACTGCCTGCACCAACGGCATGTGTGTTTCCTCCTTGCAGACGAAATCGCGCAGTCCCTTGCATTATATTTAACAAAAGAAAAGCAGAATAAACCGTGGAAAACCACCAAAAAGAACCACTATCGACACAGAAGCACAATACTGCCAATTATTATTTTATATTTTTTAATTTTTTTAGTTTATTAAAAAATAAAGCTTGACATTGAAAGTAAACGGCTTGAATCTTCTTTCAAACAAAGGCAGTTAAAAATAAAATCAGAAGCAATTCATTAAAGAACCGTTAAGGCACAGAACGTAAAAGGAATCTTAGTCAACTTATAGATACCATAAAACAGTATAGAATACAACTGTATATTACAAAATAAATAATATAAATAAACTCCTCTGTAGAATTTCGTTCATATGAACAAAATATACATGTACGATAGAATATCTTAGGAAGTAAGAAGACTCAAACTTCACTTTATGCAAAGGAAATGATCATATTGCTAATAAACCATCTCAATCAGTTTAACTCATGTCAGCTTTGAGAAATCATAATCTAAGCCAATTTTTTAAAGAAATGGCGAATGTCCGGGTATAAGCTTTTCTCGTCTTGTTCTTGAGAATGTTGATTCCATAGGTAAAAAGAAAATACAGGGTGTAGGTCAATTTCAGGGTAAAGATTTTGTGTACCGCATGTCCAATCAGCCACACGGTGGCTTTTTGCTTCGTCCTGGGGTACGGGGTACGTTGCGGCAGCATCGCATCTGCGACCGGCTGGCGGTTGGCCAGTCGCACCATGTCCTTTGCGGCGTCCCACACGGCGGAAAACTGTCGATACACGAATCGGTGTTCGACCGTGTCCTCACCGCAATCGTCGCACGTGGCGGATGGGCTCAGGTAGATGGAGTGGAGGTTTGCGTTGGTGGCGACGGTCCTGTTGACCACGCTGTACCACGTGGCGCGCACCGGCGGCGGCAGCAGCGGGCTGGAGACCGCCCTCCAGGCGGCCCTCCAGGCCACGTGCTGCAGGCGCCACGCCCACTTGTTGCCGGCATGTCACCCGCGCAGGTCGTCGACCATCTTCGCGACATTGCCACGAAGGGTGAGTGGCGAGACGTAACTGCGGTTCAGGAAGTAATTTTTTTCACTGCTGCTACCCAATAAGACCCGCCGTCTACAACATAAGACGGGTTCTACATACTCAGAGGCTGGTCTTAGTCACCATACACACTATATCCAAAGTCTAGTGGATAAGGTGATTCCCATGTCGCACGTGGATATGGACCAGTTCGACCTCTTTTTTTTCAGTTACAAATTTGCAGCTTTATTATACATAATACATGATACATAATACACGATACATAATACAATAAATAAAAATTACAAAATACAAAATGAAAATTACAATAGTTGTTGTATCAATTAATGTAATCTAATAAGTATATATTATTAATAAGCTCATTTTATGTTATGTAATGTATAGAATTATTAATTTAACATCAAAATTTACATGAAATAATTTATGAGATGTTAGGAAATTTAATTAATTTATTCTGGTTTAACACAGAGGCTAATAGTTCCAGTTCATATTTCTGTAGTTTTGATTTTGTGATTGTCTCTGTAAGATTACCAAACATATTAATGGAGAAATCCAAATTGTTTTATAATTATTAGCTGTGTCGAATCAGAGTACAAATTACGTAATAAAATCTTAGTACACAGAAGTGTTAGTCACATAGTAAGATAGTTAACTAAAATGTTTGTCGCATAACCGAACACCTGTGGTTGTATAATTTATTAAAATGTAATAAATTAGCATTATAATATTTGTCACACTGTAAAGCAAAAGAAATGTTGGTTCTATTTTGTAACTATGTTCAATAGGGTTTCTCATAGTAGCTACAATGTCATCAAGAAATTTGACATAGATGTCACCTTCTTATCTGACTTCAAAATTGTTTTATCATGGGTGAAACTGTATACTATACAATACTTGACATAAATTTTGGTTTTTGGTTAATGTAAGTTAATCACTCTACATAAGTAAAACATTGAAAAGTTTGTCATGTTATAAAAGAAGTAATATATAGCTAATGGTGCTATAAGGCTCAGTCGCCTTAAAGATCACTGTTACTAGATGTGTCTATAATGATGTCGCTTGTGGTGCTGTAGTGGTGTTCAGCCTGTTGTCTGGCTCGATGGTTTCTTGCGTTGTTGTAATCTGTCTGCAGAGCTTTCGAAATGTAGTCAGCCGTGTTAAGCTTCTCCCAGCGATCCGAATCTCTGACAGCTGAGTATATGTTGTGATCATCCGGAGTCTGCCTGTCTTGGTGGTGTCATGCAGTAGAAAACAATATGCTCCGGTGTTCCTCCCTCCCTCCCTGCATTCACATACACTTGTTTGCCGAAGATTCATACGATTCAGGTACGTTGGGTATGGCCTATGACCCGTTAGGAAGTGGACCGTGCCCCTACTAGGATCTACGTGGGTCATTTCAAGCCGCTCTTTGACGCTTGGAAGAATAGAGTACACCCTTCTTCCTTTTTCACTGGCGTTCCACTCCTCTTTCCATGTTTTTATTCGCCATTCTTTAAATCCTTTTCTGTTAAAACATTTCATCAGTTATTTGTAACACTTTTTCGTGCTGGCCCTTTCTTAACCAGTATGCCGCGGCTCTATATCTAACCGTTAGATCTATAGGGTAAATTCAAAGTACCACATAAAGTGCTTCGACTGGCGTCGTGCCAAACGCACCTGACAGACGCAGAAGGGTGTTTGTCCTCAACGGGCAGCTGTGACATTGGTGGTTAACAGTAAGCTATGTGCCCAAGAACTTGCAGCAAAACTAACGGTAGATTCGTACACAGCACAATGGTATGTCATAATCATTGTTAATGAGTCTGTCGTCCAGATACACCTAAATATCTGTTAGATTTCATTCTAGCAATGGTTTTAGCATTCAGGCGTATGAGTGGATCTCTTTTCAGATTCCCTTTAATAAGCATATAGTGTGTTTTTGTAGGAGAGATTGTTAGCTTGTTTTCACACTATTTGTCCATTTTACTCAAGGTGTTATTGGTCTGCTCTTCTAACTCGGATCTAGAGTTGGCGGAAACCACAACTAGCAGGTCATCCGCATATGCAGCAATGCCATCCACTATCTCATCGTTTTCCATTGTGTTAAGCAGTGGCTCGATGGTGATATCCCAAAAGGTTGGTCCTAAGATGGATCCATGAGGACAGCCCTTATTTTCTTGACAACTTGTTTCTTTCGTGCACGCCACTGTACCACCCTATGTCTACAGTAATCTCTTAAGGTATGGTACAAATTTGCAGGTATCTGGACCTCTCGAAGGCGTGCAAAAAGTACTGGCCACCACATGTTGTCAAAGGCCCCTTGTATGTAAATTAAGAGCCACTGCGTACTTATTTTCAATCATATTGATGGTATGAAGCACATAGTTGATGGCGTCATCTATGGATCTGCTTTTTCTGAATCCAAACTGTAGTTGGTTCATACCTCGGGTTTCCCTATGTACTTGTAATCTACTGTTTAATAATCGCTCCTGAACCTTTGCTAATGTGTTGAGGCAAATCGGTCGATAGAATTTAGGCTTAGCAGGATCTTTGTCCATAGACTTCTTTATGGTGCTAGCATTGGCAGTCTTCCAGGTCATTGGTAAGTTCCCTTGATTTAAGGATTCGTTCAAGATGTCGGTTAGAAAAGGCGCTATTACAGAGGCGACTTGTTGTAGGGTTTCTGAATAGATTGCATCTGGCCCTGGTACCTTCCTCGTCTTTTGATTTTGAATTGCTTTTAGCACTTCGTCATTGGTAAAAGGTCTTGTTATGGATTCAGTTACATAAACCTCGTCTAGTTGGTTCCGTGCTTGTATATGTTCAAGGTTGTCACTTCTGCCATTGTAATCAGGAAGGAGTTAAGAGTATGTACTCTGCAGTACTTCTCCATCCTTCTGTCATTTCACCATTTTCCGTCTTCATTGTGGAAAGTACCAATGGGCTCCTGATTTTTTTCTGTTAGTATTTTATAGGGCATTCCCCCAGACATTATCAGTAAGTCGTGTTTTGACGTATTTGTCCCAGTGCATTTGCCTTGTTGCTATTAATTTTTCTTTATATTTGGCCTTTTCCTCTAGGTACTCTCTAAGCTTTTTCTGTCTTGAGCAGTAATTGAACGTTGGTAAAATCTTCTTTTCTCGATTCCCGATACAACACTGTAAGTTCATGTGACCATGCTGTTGTTAATTTACTATTTGTTCTGTATCTGGGAATTGCTTTCTGTTGTGCATTCTGTAGTAGTACGGTAAGTGAATGTACTTCATAATCTACCGTGCCCTGTATGGATTCAAAATCAACTGATTCTACTAACTGACGTATTTTCGACCAATCTGCTTTTTGTAAGTTGAATTGTTTTTCGGCAATGGTTTCTTTGTTACACGTTGTCTGGACATCCATTATGATAAAATTATGGTCACTGAGTTGCATGTGCCCTTAATCCCCATGTAACACAATGAGGAATTACCTTACCATTTACTAAAGTGAAACCTGTCATTGTCAAAGGTTGGGTGTTGTCCTTCCTTACTTAAAACATATAGGTTATACTCTGAGATAATGTCATTTACAACCTTTCCTCTATCATTTGTGATGTTGGAATGACACAGTGACGATCGTGCATTTACATCGTCTGCGATGATTAATTTGGATCCTCTTGAGTAATAAGCCACCGCCCTGATCCATTATATGTAAGGGTGGATGTAATGAGAATATTGGGCATATAGGGAGGCAATTATCCAGGTATCACTCCCTCTTCGTAATTCAACTGTTAATGCATATTGAGTACATAGTTATCTAATCTCAGTGATTGTAACCTCTGGCGTTAAAATCATGATTGCAGCCATTGATTTAGGTCGAACTTTTATGGAAATGCTATTTTTTTTGCGCACATATTAATTTGTTGCATTTGTGTGGTTCCGGTAGACATGCTACATGAACGTCTTCTGCTAAAATTTTTGGAAGCTCATGACACTAGTATACTGTTCTTCATATTGACCTGTAAAATCCTTAATTTTTTTCTGGTTATCGTACTTATCCATATTCGACCTTAGCCAAAAGTCTCTCACGCAGCTGTTCATAAGTAGAACAGTCAGGGCCTCCTTTTTCCAAAAGTTTGTAGAACTTACGGGACTTAACTACGGGGTCAGCCCCTAAGCTTACAAACTACTTATTCTTAGCTAGTTCATAACTGGTTTTACCGTCATTTACAATGTGGCCCCAGATCAGAAAACCGGCACTGCCATTTCAGTGTCCCCAGATGTTTTAGTTGATAACATTGTTTGCCAAGTGGACACGCTATTGCCTGCACTATCAGCAATATTCTTTTTATTAATGTGTACGCTCCGTCCGGAGATAAGCCGGCAAGTCGTCGTTTTTATGCTGAAGACGTCTGTCACCTTCTACGCAGTAACACCGACAAAGTAGTTGTCGGAAATTTTAACGCAGTTTTAGCCCATGTAGATAAAGTGCCTCGTCCCAATTAAAAGTCAGAACTGCAGATTTTCATTGACAGCTTCCGTTTGAAGGACTCGGGGCGTGTTTTACACCCCGATAAAACGGAATATACGTTCTTTTACCCAACGGGTCACAGCCGGCTCGATAGAATTTGTTCGTCGTCCGCGTTTCCCGATAGCATTACCAAAGCTATAGTTCAACCAGTCCCGTTCTCAGACCATTGTAGCTACCTGTGTAGTCTTAAATTGCTTTGTTTCATGTCCACGGCGTAAAAGCGTTTGGAAATTAAACTGTAGCCTGTCATCTGATGACCGTTTAATTCAATGATTTACTTGTCTGTGGCAACGCATCCTACATGAGAGGGATTCTTCTTTTAGTAAGATCGAATGGTGGGTGTTGATTGCCAAACCTGAAATTCGGTCGTTCCTCATCGACTACAGCAAGGAAGCTGCGCATTGGCGGAAGGCCACGGCGGAGTTCTAGCAGCAGTGCCTGCAGGACCTCGCGCGCCGCGCCACCGTAGACCCTGGGCTACTGCCAGAATTAAAACGCTGCAAGGCACAGCTTTTGAATCTGTTGCGGCGTGAGGGCGAGGGCCCGGCGGTTCTTTGTCAGCCCGTAGGTACTATTATCGGGGAGGCTCTCTCCATCTATCATCTTAACAGGGAGAGGAAACGCCGGGAAAGACTCGACATTGCAACCTGGGTGGCGCACTTCTGACGTCGCCGAAATTAAGCGTGACGTTCGCGATCACTTCGTCCGTCTGTTTCAAGAGACGCCCGTGGACGCAGCTGTTCAACGAACATTTCTATCAAAGATTCCCCGTGCTTTATCTCGAACGGACCGGACTCATCTTAATGATGATTTTAACTTAGATGACAGTGAAGACGCCATAAAAAGGAGTCCTAAAGGCCTCGATGGACTGCCTGCAGAATTTTATTCAAAATTATTTTACTTTTTAGGTGACACTTAAAACGATAGCCATTGAGATCCAACGAGGCACTTTTATTCCGCTAGCTTTTACTGCCGGCGGCATTGTTTTAATCGGCAAATCTCGCGCCACACTAAATACTGACAACGTACGGCCGATCAAGCTCCTAAATACAGGATGCCCGATGTATAATCGGTAGGCTGAAGCCTGTGATGCCCACTGTGATCAGTGAACATCAAACTTGTGCGGTCCCGGAGCGAAACATTTTGACGCGGTGGTGGCGTACCGCGATTATATAGGCTGGGTTAAAAGCAACGAGTTGAGGACAGCGGAGATGTTGCTCATTGACTTTAAAACGCGTTTGACCGTATTAGTCATATCTATTTAAGGAAGCTTATGGCTGACATGGGCTTCGGGGTTAAATTCTCGACCATGGTTCAGAAGCTTCTCAGCTCGGCTACATCGCGTCTGTTTGTCAATGGCTCCCTTACTGATAACTTCGGCATCTGCCGCTCGGTGCGTCAAGGCTGTCTTCTCTCCATGGCGCTTTACGCCATAGCCCTAGATCCGCTCCTCCGACTTACGTGTGTGGCGCGCACGGGGCCCCGAGCCGAAGCGACCTTTCTTCCATCCCAGGCCGCTTCCTTCTTCCCCCCCCCCCCCGGTTTGTGCCTTCGCCCGGAGACGGGCGTTTTTCTCATTGGTCCAAGGTTGCTTCCTCCTCCATCACTTTCTCTCCTTCCTCCTTTCTTTGCTCCCTGTGCATGTCTGAAATTGACCCACGCTCTGTGTAGCCAGTGACGGGGTAAGGGGTAACTCCCCGCCCCAGGTAGACATGTAGGGCACGTACGTACCCCCCGGTGAAGGCCTGGCCCTGGGAGGGGTGATTACCCGAGCTGATATCTTCCGAACATGCCAATTGGTCCCTCCCTCCGTTCTCGGTAGGTGTGACCTGAGGTGCGAACAGTCACCTAAGGCGGGTGCGCCCTCAGTGAGGGCCCCCACAAGGAAGGAGCGCGCCATCGGAGACGCCGGTAATCATGGGGGACACCTCCGCCATGAAACCTTCCACATCAACTATAACCCTGACCCATAAGCGGAAACATGATTCTCAGCCGCAAAAGGCATTGCCTAACATTCCAAAGTTCCTGGTGGTTTCCCGTACCGACGATAAGGATTTTTCTTCAGTCAATCCGTTTATCATTTAGAAGGGTGTCGATGCGATCGCAGGTCCCTTGAAGACCTGCTCCAGGCAGCGCAACGGGACCTTGTTACTCGAAATAGAGAATGCATTCCAGGTGCAGAAGTTACTTCGAGCTGCACTTGTACATACTTTCCTGTGAAGGTGGAGGCTCACCGCACCCTCAACTCTTCGTGGGGGTAGTGTTCTCTAGATCGCTGGATGGGTTATCAGACGAGGAGCTATTGAACTATGTCAGATCAGGGAGTCACAGCTGTTAATCGCATGATGAAAAAGGTCAACAATAACCTCGTGCCGACCCGTACTGTCTTCTTAACTTTTGACAGGGTTGACCTACCATCAAAAGTGAAAGCAGGCTACGAAGTCATTTCCGTTCGCCCGTACATACCAAATCCTACACGCTGTTTCCATTGTCAAAGGTACAACCATACAAGTAAATCTTGTCCAAATGCAGCCAACTGCGCCACCTGTGGCAGAGACGCTCATGAGGGTGAATATCAACCTCCATCCCCTCGCTGCATTAATTGCATGGGAGCTGCTTCTTCACGGGACTGCCCCGTTTATAAAGAAGAGTGTGTCATCGAAGAGATTCGCGTGAAGGAAAAGGTCTCCACCTATGCCGCTCGGAAATTATTAGCGAGTAGGAAGCCCGCTGTACTGCCATCAGGTACTTTCACCCAGGTCCTCGCCTCCCCTCGACCAACTAAGGAGGTAGGCATCCAGACTTGCGATCTAACGTTCTGTGACACTGTCGTCAGGTCGGCTAGCCCGAAAATTGCTCGTTCCACCTCTCCGAACCCTTCTGCCCGTTCTACAGCGAATTCATCGAGCAGTTCACACACATCCCGGGCACCAAAAATGCTGCCCGGAGTTCAAAAAAAGAACCAGTCCGTGAAGATTTTCTCAATACTCAGACTTCTCAATCGTCAACCGCATATTCCACCCGTCATACTTCTAAGAAGGCTTCCAGAAAAAACAGCCCCCCCCCCTTCCCCGCCGAGGCGTGACTCTTCGGTCACGCCATCCAACAGTTGCCGGCCTCGGCAGTCTTCTGTTTCACCGGGACGCTCCGTCTGTTGGGCACCCGGCCGTTTACCGGCGGTGGAAGCTGCCCCTCCTGATCAACTCTGAGAGGTGGCAGACGCGTCAATCGAACCAATGGAACATGACCCTTTGCCACTAGATGGCGATAGCAGTGCTCCCTTGAAGTCCGGTCCTCAGCGGCCGTCGAGGTGACCCATCTGCTTGTTCCTTTTTATCTTCTTTTCTTCTCTCATTTTTTATCATGGCGCTCTTTCAATGGAATATTCGCGGCATTCGTTCCAATAGGGAGGAATTGAAACTACTCCTTCGATTGCACTGCCCGCTTGTCGTCTGCCTCCAAGAAACTAAGTTGCGTCAAAGTGATCGTGCAGACTTTTAACACTAAACCTCTGTGCGGTTCGACCTGCCACCCGTGGAAGGTATCCCAGCCCATGGAGGGGTTCTGATGCTCCTTCGAGACAATGTCTATTACCATCCCATTTCATTGCATACTCACCTACAGGCAGTTGCCGTCCGCATCACCCTATCCACATTTACCTTTTCCGTCTGTAATATTTATTCGTCATCGTCATCTGCCCTTACTAGGGCAGATATGCTACACCTTGTTGATCAGCTCCCTTCCCCCTTTCGTGTTGGTAGGCGGCTTTAATGCCCACCACCCACTATGGGGGCTCTCTTGCACCTTGTCCGAAAGGCTCCTTTTGGTGGACCTTCTTAAACACCTCGATCTTGTCTGCCTCAACACCGGTGCACCGACCTTCCTTTCAGACACAACACACACTTATTCCCATATAGAACTCGCAATATGCACTCCTCAGCTTGCCGGTCGGTTTGAGTGGTGTGCACTTTCTGACACGTACTCGAGTGACCATTTCCCCTTTATCATCCACTTTGTGCATCATTCCCCATCTCCTCGTCCCACCAGTTGGAACATTTCTCAAGCCGACTGGGGGCTTTATTCTTCCATGGCTGTTTTTCACGATCGGAATTTTCCCACCTGTGACAGTCAGGTCGACTACCTCACAGAGGTTATTCTCACCGCTGCTGAACGTTCCATACCTCGTACCTCCTCTTCTCCACGTCGTGTCTAGGTCCCTAGGTGGACTGCAGCCTGCCGCGACGCGCTTAGAGCCCGGCGCCGCGCTTTACGCACCTTCCGTCGCCACCCGACTTTGGAGAATTGCATACATTATAAACGTATGAGAGCGCAATGTCGTCGTATCATAAACGACAGCAGGAAAGCTCGCTGTACTGCTTTTACTAGTTCTTTTAACCGTTTTACTCCCTCCACGTTTGTTTGGCGTGGCCTACGCCGTTTATCCGGCATTAAGGTCCACTCGCCGATTCCTGGCCTGACCGTGGAGCACGCAGTCCTTGTGGACCCCGCTGATGTTTCCAACGCATAGGGCCGTTTCTTTGCGGAGGTTTCGAGCTCTGCCCATTACCACCCTGCCTTTCTCCCTCGCAAAGAGATAGAGGAGGCACGGCCGCATTCTTTCCACTCTTTTAATCGTGAAAATTATAACGTCGCCTTCACCATGCAGGAGCTAGACCGTGCTCTCGCCCTGTCCCGATCTTCTTCTCCCGGGCCCGATTCCATTCATATTGAAATGCTGAAGAACCTCTCTCCTGCGGGCAAGTGTTTTCTTCTCAGTACCTACAATCGCATATGGACTGAAGGTCATGTTCCCACACGTTGGCGTGAAACCATTGTTGTCCCCATCCCCAAACCAGGGAAGGACAAGCATCTTCCTTCCAGCTATCGTCCTATTTCTCTGACGAGCTTGGGGAAGGCATACGATACCTGTTGGAGAGCGGGCATTCTCCGTACATTGCACACATGGGGCCTACGGGGCCGCCTTTCTCTTCTTGGCAGATCGCAAGTTCCGGGTACGGGTGGGTCTACCAAAAAAGAGCCTCTCGGACAAGGTGCCGGAGAGCCCCATAGGGGGTGGTGGGCATTAAAGCCGCCTACCAACACGAAAGGGGAAGGGAGCAGATCAACAAGGTGTAGCACATCTGCCCTATTAAGGGCAGATGACGATGACGAATAAATATTACAGACGGAAAAGGTAAATGTGGATAGGGTGATGCGGACGGCAACTGCCTGTAGGTGAGTATGCAATGAAATGGGATGGTAATAGACATCGTCTCGAAGGAGCATCAGAACCCCTCCATGGGCTGGGATACCTTCCACGGGTGGCAGGTCGAACCGCACAGAGGTGTAGTGTGAAAAGTCTGCACGATAACTTGGACGCAACTTAGTTTCCTGGAGGCAGACGACAAGCGGGCCATTTTTTATCAGGAGAATGGGGTACCACAGGGCTCCGTCTTGAGTGTGGCGCTCTTTGCCATTGCAATTAATCCGATCGTAGATTGCCTTTCAGCTGACGTCTCCGGATCTCTTTTTGTTGACGATTTCGCAATTTATTGTAGCGCCCAGCGGACGTGCCTCTTGGAGCGTTCTCTTCAACGCTGTCTTGACCGTCTATATTCCTGGAGCATCGCAAACGGCTTCCGCTTCTCCACTGAGAAAACTGTGTGTATAAACTGGAGATACAAGGAATTTCTTCCACCTTCTCTACATCTCGGCCCTGTTGCTCTCCCTTTCGTGGAGCCTACGAAATTCTTTGGACACATGTTGGTTCGTAAACTTTGCTGGTCCACGCACGTGTCCTACCTGGCTGCCCATTGTGCCCGATCCCTTAACGTCCTTCGTGTCCTCAGTGGCACGTCATGGGGAGCGGACCGTACCGTCCTGCTTCACCTTTACCAGGCCATTGTTCAGTCGAAGCTCGACTACGGAAGCCTTGTATACTCTTCAGCACGGCCGTCGATTCTCCGGCGTCTCAACTCTATCCACCATCGTGGATTACGTTTGGCGACCGGTGCATTTTATACCTGCCCTGTTGGAAGTCCGTATGCCGAGGCTGCTGTATTACCCTTGACCACTCGACGTGACATACTCTTGTGTCGGTACGCATGCCGCCTGCAGTCGATGCCCAACCATCCATCTTACCGATTATTTTTTGACGACTCACTCGATCCCCAATATCAGTTGTCTGCGATTGCCTTGCTTCCACCGGGAGTTCGGTTTCGCCTCCTGCTACAGCGGCTCGATTTTACCCTTCCTTCCACCCTTCCTTCCACCTTTCGGTTGAGCGAAAACCCATTGCCACCGTGGAATCGGGCCCAGGTTCCACTCACCTTGTACTTACTTCGCTCCCCAAGGAGAGAACTCCGGATTTGGTATACCGCTCGAGGCTTGTCGAACTCCGTTCAATAATGCCATGTTTATTTACACTGATGGTTTCAAGAGCACTGCCGGTGTCGGATCTGCCTTCGTCGTCGGGGACAACCGTTACCAATACAAGCTCCCTGACCGGTGCTCTAACTTCACGGCTGAGCTTTCTGCCCACCACCAGGCCATTTTGTACACTTCCCGCTACCGCGACCCTTTCTATGCCATATGTTCTGACTCCCTTAGTGCCCTGCAGAGTCTTAAGGACCCTTTCTCGAACCATCCCCTCGTGTATCGGATCCAACGCTCCCTCCAGTTGCTAGCAGATGACAGCTGTCACGTTTCTTTCCTGTGGGTCCCTGGCCACGTGGGTGTGCCCGGGAATGAGACCGCCGACATAGCAGCCAAGGCCGCAGCTATTATGCCTCGCATGGCTACCTTTTGCGTCCCATCGATGTTCAACGGGCTCTTCGCCGGAGTATCGTGTCGTCATGGCACAGTGCGTGGTTTTCGCTGTACAACAATAAATTGCGAACTGTCAAACCGATCCCGACCGCTTGGGGACCTCCTCACGCCTCTCTCGGCGAGTGGTCATCCTGGCCCGGTTGCGGATCGGTCACTGCCGTTTCAGCCACCGTCACTTGCTCTCCGCCGACCCTGCACCGCTGTGCTCCTGCGGTGAACTGCTGACAGTGCGACATGTTTTACTGACTAGTGTTAATTTTAATCATCTCCGTGTAGCCCTTCACTTTCCGTCTACACTGGAGGAAATTTTAGCTGATGACTCACGAGCAGCTGCTCGAGTTTTGCGTTTTATCAACTTGGCCAACTTATCGAAGGATATTTAACCCTTTTAATTGTCTTCTATCTTTCGTTTTTAGCCTCTTCTTGATTTTTCTGACAAATTTATGAGATCTAGTGAATCTAAGTTCTTGTCTGGGCGCTAATGACCGTAGAAGTTGTGCGCCCTAAAAAAAAAAAAACAAAAAAAACAACAAAAAGCCCCTAACCCTCTATCGGAGAAGCATCCTTTTCCGGCTGCAGCCTTCAGAAAGGGTCTCTAGGGAAGCTTCCTTCTGTGGCTTCCACCAGTGCCGGTGCTGGCACCAGCCGCCAGCAGCAGGCAACGCCGTTGGCTACTGGCTGCAGGGCGTGTATAACATGTCAGATGGAGTGCGAGTGTATGTCCTTACCTCTGTATATAGTGAACCCGTGCCCCTTCAGACACAGAAGCAGTGACTGTCAGTGTAAGGACAACACAAGAGATGACTGTCTGCAATCTCTACCTCCCTCCAGATGGCGATGTCTCTATGGCTGTCTTGGCTGCACTTATCTCGCAAATTCCGCCACCTTTTTTGGTATTGGGGGATTTTAATGCCGACAATCCCCCGTGCCCCTCAGGGGCTGAGCATTAATTTGCTGAGTATGGGATTGGCATACCCGGGGTCCTGAGCTGTGGGCTGTCGCGCCAACTGTCCGCTACACCGTAAGCTCTGGGCGTGCTTAGACGACCATCGTTCGGCGTGATGATGGAACGTTGGACGTTTCAGAGCCTAGTGATCTTGGCTTAATCGCCCGGGTCGCGAGGACGGTACATACCTCTATATAAAACCCCTCAATCTCAAGGTGTGCTATGTGCCGAGGAGATGCATGGCTTTTGAGGTTGAGCAGTCGTTAGCGAGCAACGTCTGAGGAACCTGCTGCACCTCAGTTGTACAATTCTTACCCAGGCAAGCGGGGCTCTGTCTGGATGGATCTTTAGATCCCTAGCTGCTCGTAGGAACAAAATGAAACTAGGAAATGAAAACGTTGGTGGACGTATAACCACCGTCTCAAAGCGTGGGAAGTTTCATACCTCTTCTTATGACCTCAAGTCGTTCCCTTCCTTGGCCACACCCTGGGAGGAACGCAGGGCTGCTACCGGAAATGAGCCATATACGCCGAAATATTTAGTATGTACAAGGGTTGATGGGGAATCATTTACGACATTGAAGCCTCAGTTCCGCGTAGACCATCTGGAGGAGAAGTTTGGAGATGGGGGAGTCCCTCTCAAAGATGCGTAATGGCTCTTTGCTGATTCACACCACATCCCCTGCCCAGTTGCAGGCGATGCTTGCTTGCAATAAGCTGGGAGATATCGCGGTCAACATCGCGCCACATAAGTCCCTGAATCTGGTCCAGGGCATTATTTTTCACCGGGATCTCCTCTTACAATCTGATGAGGAGCTGCGCGCCATCCTCGAGCAGCGAGGTGTTCACTTCGTCCGGTGCATCCATCGTGGGTCGAAAGCCCCCCAGGGGGCCCACAGTTCTTTTGTGGGTACGTGTGTGGCGCGCACGGGGCCCCGAGCCTTTCTTCTGCCCCAGGCTGCTTCACTTTCCCTCCCGGTTTATGCCTTCGCCCGGAGACGGGCATATTTCGTGAGATACGGTGGTTCTTGTTGTGCTTTTTCTTCCTTCGTTCCTTCCTTTTTTACCCTTCGTTTTCTGTCTTTCTCTCCTTGAACTCTCCTAGCCTTCTTCTCCTCATTAGTCTCCGCCTCAGCGTTTGAGACACTTCTTTTCTTTCCTTCTTTCTTTTCCTTTCCTATCCTCTTCTTCTTTCCTCCCTGTGCGTGTCTGAAGGCCGACCCACGCATTATCGTGCGTAGCAGGTGACGGGGTAACGCGTAATTCCCCGCCCCGGGTAGGCATGTAAGGCACGTACGTACCACCTGGTAAAGGCCAGGCCCAGGGAGGGGTGATTACCCGAGCTGGTACCTTCCGAACGTGCCGATTGGTCCCTCCGTCAGTTCTCGGGAGGTGTGACCTGAGGTGTGAACAATCACCTAAGGCGGGTAAGCCCTCGGAGAGGGCCCCCACTAGGAAGGAGCGCGCCATCGGAGACGCCGGTAATCACGGGGGACACTTCCGCGATGACTTCCTCCTTATCTTCTTTCATGACGTTGACCCACAAACGTAAGTTAGACTCGCCTCGGCCTAAAAAGACTCTGCCTAATGTTCCTAAATATCTGGTTGTCTCTCGCACCGACGGAAAGGATTTCAATTCTGTCAATCCTTTCGTTATACAGAAAGGTGTAGATGCAATTGCTGGCCCTGTTAAAACCTGTTCACGTCAGCGCAATG
The DNA here is from genome assembly GCA_026315105.1 of Locusta migratoria. NCBI lineage: Eukaryota > Metazoa > Arthropoda > Insecta > Orthoptera > Acrididae > Locusta > Locusta migratoria. The sequence goes on from CM048749.1 coordinate 325,410,571, forward strand.
GCACATTGTTGCTGGAAGTGGAAAGTGCCTTCCAAGCCCAAAAACTGATACGTACTACGTTGTTGCACACTTTTCCAGTTAAGGTCGAAGCGCACCGCACACTCAACTCATCACGGGGGGTAGTCTTCACGAGATCCCTTGATGGGTTGTCTGATGAAGACATCCAATCGTATATGTCCGATCAGGGTGTGACAGCCGTCCACAGGGTGATGAAAAAGGTCGATAACCAATTGACACCGACTCGTACTGTGTTTTTGACGTTCGACAGAGTTGACCTCCCGTCAAAGGTCAAAGCAGGGTATGAAGTCATAACCGTCCGACCTTATGTGCCTAACCCAACGCGCTGTTTTCAATGCCACAGGTACAACCATACCCGTGAACATTGCCCAAATGCAGCAAAGTGTGTCACTTGTGGTAGGGACGCCCATGAGGGGGATTGCCCACCTCCGTCCCCTCACTGCCTAAACTGCAACGGTGATCATGCGGCTTCCTCTCGCGACTGCCCTGTATACAAAGATGAGAAGGTAATCCAGCAAATTCGGGTTACGGAGAAGGTATCAACATCTGCCGCTCGAAAGTTGTTGGCGAGTCGAAAGCCCACTGTCCTCCCAGCGGGTACATAAAGTAAGGTACTCACCTCAACTCGACCTACAAAGGATTCCAGTACCCAGACATGTGACTTGACTTTCGCTGACACAGTTGTGCGATCCGCCAGCCCGAAGATTGCCCGTTCCACGTCCCCGCTTCCTCCTGCTGCTTCTAGGGTACAGTCTTCGTCCAACTCTAGTAAACCGCGGGCACCTAAACAAGATGCCTGGACCTTGAAAAAGGAACCCGTCCGTGAGGATTTTCTGCGTTCTCAGGCTTCCCAACCGTCAACTGCCTCTTCCTGCCGTCACTCTTCCAGAAGAGCTGACAAGAAAAAGAGTTCCTCTCCTTCCCCGCCGAGGCGTGACCCATCTGTCGCGCCGTCCAACAGTTGCCGGCCTCGGCCGTCTTCTGTTTCACCGGGACGCTCCGTTTGCCGGGCGCCCGGCCCTTTACCGGCGGTGGAAACTGCCCCTCCTGATCAACTCAGGGAGGTGGCAGGCGCGTCGGGCGAACCAATGGAACATGACCCTTTGCCCCCAGACAGCAATAGCAGTGCTCCCTCGACATCCGGTCCTCAGCGGACGTCGAGGTGACCCCGCTCGCTACTTGGTTTTTATTCTTATTTCTTCTCTCATTTTTATCATGGCGCTCCTTCAATGGAACATTCGCGGCTTTCGTTCTAATCGGGAGGAGTTAAAACTACTCCTTCGATTGCACTGCCCGCTTCTAGTCTGCCTGCAGGAAACTAAGTTGCGTCCACGTGATCGTGCAGACTTTCCACACTACACCTCTGTGCGGTTCGACCTGCCACCCGTGGAAGGTGTCCCAGCCCATGGGGGGGTTCTGATGCTTCTTCGAGACGACGTCTATTTCCATCCCATTTCCTTGCACACTCACCTACAGGCAGTTGCCGTCCGCATCACCTTATCCACATTTACCTTCTCCCTCTGTAATATATATTCGCCATCGTCATCTGCCCTTACTAGGGCAGATGTGCTAAACCTTGTTGATCAGCTCCCTTCACCTTTCGTGTTGGTAGGCGACTTTAATGGCCACCACCCCCTATGGGGCTCTCCGGCACCTTGTCCGAGAGGCTCCCTTTTGGTGGACATTCTCCACCACCTCGATCTTGTCTGCCTCAACACCGGTGCACCGACCTTCCTTTCTGACACAACACACACTTATTCCCATATAGACCTCGCAATATGCACTCCTCAGCTTGCCGGTCGGTTTGAGTGGTATGCACTTTCTGACACGTACTCGAGTGACCATTTCCCTTGTATCATCCACTTCCTACATCATTCCCCATCTCCACGTCCCACCAGTTGGAACATTTCTAAAGCCGACTGGGGGCTTTATTCTACCATGGCTGTTTTTCACAATCAGAATTTTCCCAACTGTGACAGTCAGGTCGAATACCTCACAGAGGTTATTCTCACTGCTGCTGAACGTTCCATACCTCGTACATCCTCTTCTCCACGTCGTGTGCAGGTCCCTTGGTGGACTGCAGCCTGCCGCGACGCGCTTCGAGCCCGGCGCCGTGCTTTACGCACTTTCCGCCGCCACCCAACTTTGGAGAATTGCATCAATTACAAACGTATGAGAGCGCAGTGCCGTCGTATCATAAACGACAGCAAGAAAGCTTGCTGGACAGATTTTACTAGTTATTTTAACCGTTTTACTCCCTCCACGGTTGTCTGGGGTGGCCTACGCCGTTTGTCCGGCATCAAGGTCCACTCCCCGATTCCTGGCCTGACCGTGGAGAACGCGGTCCTCGTGGACCCAGCTGATGTTTCAAACGCATTGGGTCGTTTCTTTGCGGAGGTTTCGAGCTCTGCCCATTACCACCCTGCCTTTCTCCCTCGCAAACAGGTAGAGGAGGCACGGCCGCCTTCTTTCCGCTCTTTTAATCGGGAAAATTATAACGTCGCCTTCACCATGCAGGAGCTAGATCGTGCTCTCGCCCTGTCCCGGTCTTCTGCTCCCGGGCCCGATTCCATTCACATTGAAATGCTGAAGAACCTCTCTCCAGCGGGCAAGTGCTTTCTTCTTAGTACCTACAATCGCATATGGACTGAAGGTCATGTTCCCACAAGTTGGCGTGAAGCCATTGTTGTCCCCATCCCCAAACCAGGGAAGGACAAACACCTTCCAGTTATCGTCCTATTTCTCTGACGAGCTGCGTCTGTAAGGTGATGGAACGCATGGTTAACGCTCGGTTGGTCTGGCTCCTCGAATCTCGCCGCCTCCTGACTAACATCCAATGCGGTTTTCGTCGACACCGCTCTGCTGCTGACCACCTCGTTACGTTGTCGACCTTCGTTATGAACAACTTTCTAAAGAAGCGTCAAACAGTAGCCGTGTTCTTCGACTTGGAGAAGGCATACGATACCTGTTGGAGAGCGGGCATTCTCCGCACATTGCACACATGGGTCCTTCGGGGCCGCCTTCCTCTTTTCATTCAAGCGTTTTTGGCGGATCGCAAGTTCCGGGTGCGGGTGGGCTCTGTTTTGTCAGATACCTTTTGCCAGGAAAATGGGGTACCACAGGGCTCCGTCTTGAGTGTGGCGCTCTTTGCCATTGCAATCAATCCGATCGTGGACTGCCTTTCAGCCGACGTCTCCGGATCTCTTTTTGTTGACGATTTCGCAATTTATTGTAGCGCCCAGCGGACGTGTCTCTTGGAGCGTTCTCTCCAACGCTGTCTTGACAGTCTATATTCCTGGAGTATCGCAAACGGCTTCAGATTCTCCACTGAGAAAACTGTGTGTATCAATTTTTGGAGATATAAGGAATTTCTTCCACCTTCTCTACGTCTCGGCCCGGTTGCTCTCCCTTTCGTGGAGACTACAAAATTCTTGGGACTCATGTTGGATCGGAAACTTTGCTGGTCCACGCACGTGTCCTACCTGGCTGCCCGTTGTGCCCGATCCCTTAACGTTCTTCGTGTCCTCAGTGGCACGTCATGGGGAGCGGATCGTACCGTCCTGCTTCACCTTTACCAGGCCATTGTTCAGTCGAAGCTCGACTATGGAAGCCTTGTATACTCTTCAGCACGGCCGTCGATTCTCCGCCGTCTCAACTCTATCCACCATCGTGGATTACGTCTGGCGACCGGTGCATTTTATACCAGCCCTGTTGAAAGTCTGTATGCCGAGGCTGCTGTATTACCCTTGACCACTCGGCGTGACATACTCTTGTCAGTACGCATGCCGCCTACGGTCGATGCCCAACCATCCATCTTACAGATTATTTTTTGACAACTCACTCGATCGCCAATATCAGTTGTCTGCGATTGCCTTGCTTCCACCGAGAGTTCGGTTTCGCCGTCTGCTACAACGGCTCGATTCTACCCTTCCTTCCACCCTTCGGTTGAGCGAAAGCCCATTGCCACCGTGGCATCAGGCCCAGGTTCACACACACCTCGAACTTAGTTCGCTCCCCAAGGAGAGCACTCCGGATTTGGTATTCCGCTCGAGGCTTGTCGAACTCCGTTCGCGGTTCGATAATGCCGTATTTATTTACACTGATGGTTCCAAGTGCACTGCCGGTGTCGGATCTGCCTTCGTCGTCGGGGACAACCGTTTCCAATACAAGCTCCCTGACCGGTGCTCAAACTTCACGGCTGAGCTTTTCGCCCTCCACCAGGCCGTTTTGTATACCTGCCGCCACCGCCACCCTTTCTATGCCATATGTTCGGACTCCCTCAGTGCCCTGCAGAGCCTTAAGGACCCTTTCTCGAACCATCCTCTCGTGTATCGGATCCAACGCTCCCTCCAGTTGCTGGCGGATGACAGCTGTCACGTTTCTTTCCTGTGGGTCCCTGGCCATGTGGGTGTGCCCGGGAATGAGGCCGCCGACACAGCAGCCAAGGCAGCAGCTCTTTTGCCTCGCATGGCTACCTTTTGCGTCCCATCGGACGATGTTAAACTGGCTCTTCGCCGGAGTATCGTGTCGCAATGGCACAGTGTGTGGCTTTCACTGTACAACAATAAATTGCGAACTGTCAAACCGATCCCGACCGCTTGGAGGACATCCTCACGCCCCTCTCGGCAGGAGGAGGTCATCCTGGCTCGTTTGCGGATCGGTCATTGCCGTTTCAGCCACCGTCACTTGCTATCCGCCGAACCTGCACCGCTATGCTCCTGCGGTGAACTGCTGACAGTGCGGCATGTTTTACTGACTTGTGTTAATTTTAATCATCTCCGTGTAGCCCTTCACTTTCCGTCTACTCTGGAGGAAATTTTAGCTGATGACACACGAGCAGCTGCTCGAGTTTTGCGTTTTATCGATTTGGCCAACTTATCCAAGGATATTTAACTCTTTTAATTGTCTTTTATCTTTCGTTTTTAGCCTATTGTTGATGTTCTGACAGTCTACATTTTTTTAGATCATAGCGAATCTATGTTCTTGGCTGGGCGCTAATGACCATGGAAGTTGTGCGCCCTAAAACTACAAAAAAAAAAAAAAAAAAAAAAAAAGTGGGTCGAAAGAAAATAGGGTTGCCACTGGTGACGTCATCGTAGCCATTGAAGGCGATACACTGCCGGAGAAGGTGAAGTGATGTGCTACTGGTGTGATGTAAAACCCTACATCCCTCCTCCTATGAGATGCTTACAGTGTTGGAAGTTTGGGATTATGTCGTCCCGTTGCCCTTCCAGCGCCACTTGCCGGGGTTGTGGACGTCCAGCCCACCCGGACGCCCCATTTACTCCGCCGCCCATCTGCGTGAACTATGGCCAGAAGCATCCACCCTGCTCATCACAATGCCCTATGCTCCGGAAAGAAAGAAAAATCATAGAATATAAGACCTTGGACCGATTGACCTATACTGAGGCGAAAAAGAAATACGAGCGCTTACACCCAGTGGCCATGACGACTTCTTTTGCGGCAATTACATCATCATCTGTGGCGACTCCCATCTTCTCTACTCATGCTTTTCTTGTGTGCCCCCAGGGCTGCAAACCTACATCAGCCCCCAAGGTGGTTGGGGGCTCCCTTCCTTCATCTGCTCCCAAGGTAATTGCCTCAGGAGCAACCTCCACCCTTCTGGGACACTCCCTTCTGAGGGTTCCGCCCGTGTCGCTTCAGACACACGCCAGCAGCAGGCAAAACCGAAGGCTGCTGGACGCAGGGCCTCATGCTGCTCCTCAGTCCCTGCGGCTGAGTCGGAGAAGCCAGCCCTGACAGCGAAGCCCCCGAGGGGCAAGAAGGATCGGAGGAAAAAAGTATAAAATGATGACCTGAAGGATACCACAGTTCCTCATGAGCCACCTCACCTCACCTCTCCACCTCGACCCCTGGGGACGAGGTGGAGATTCTAGCGTCCCTGGACGACCTCGCTGTCGGGGACATCCCAGAAATAATGGATGCTAAGCCAGAACAGCAGATTTGAGTAACGCTGAGTTGTAATCTTCATGTCTTCCCAGTTATCAGACAGCATTATCCTCCAGTGGAACTGCGGCGGTTTCTTCCATCAGGCTGAGCTACGACACCTTTTAAGCATAACACCTGCTTTCTGCATTGCCTTACAGGAATGCGGATCCCAGCCCTTTGCGGCTACAGGGGATATTACTGTAACCGTAGCTCATACAACAGGGTCTCAGGTGGTGTGTATGTGTCTGTCCTTACTTCTGTTCATAGAGAACCTATGCCCCTTCATACACCACTAGAAGCAGTGGCTGTCAGGGTAAGGACAAAACAGGAATTTACTGTCTGCAGCCTTTATCTCCCTCCAGATGGTGACCTCTCTTTGAATGATTTGGCTGCACTTATTTCGCAACTCCCCCTGCCTTTCTTCTTATTGGGCGACTTCAACGCCCATAACCCATTGTGGGGTGGTACTACACTTTCTGGGCGGGGCAGACTATTTGAGTCCTTACTTTCTCAACTCGACCTCTGCCTCTTAAATACTGGTGCTCCCACACACTTTAGTGTGGCGCATGGCACGTTCTCTGCCATTGATTTATCGATCTGCAGCTACAGCTTTCCACAATCTGTCCACTGGAGAGCCCATGACGACTATGTAGTAGTGACCATTTCCCCCCTTTTTCTGTCACTCCCACAACGTCAGTCCTCAGGACACTCCCACAGGTGGGCTTTAAGCAGGGCTCACTGGGAAGATGACATGTCCACTGCTATTATTCGACCTCACCCAGTCGATGCCATCGATGTGGTTGTCGAGGGCGTCACTCACACCATTCTTTCTGCTGCAAAAGCTGCAATTCCATGCTCCACAGGGTACCCACGGCGGAAGAGAGTGCTGTGGTGGTCGCCGGAAACAGCTGAGGCTATTAGAGATCGTAGGCGGGCCGTACAGCGCTATAAGCGTCATCCCTCTCAAGAGCATCTCATCAATTTTAAACGGCTTCGCGCTCGTGCTCTTCAGTTAATAAGAAGACGGAAACAGGAGTGCTGGGAGAGGTACGTCTCCACTATAGGCACGGGTATCTCTGCCTCACAGGTCTGGGGTAGAATCAGGCTGTTAAATGGAATACAGTCTCCAGCAGGAATACCCGGAATCTCCACAAATGGAGTTCTATGTACGGACCCGGACACACTTGCAGAGATGTTTGCCGAGCATTATGCCCGCGCTTTTGCCTCTACAAATTATCCACCGGCCTTCCGTACAGTAAAGGAGAGGGTAGAACGCCAGTATCTCTCCTTTCGTACCCGCCGCTCTGAATCCTACAACAGTCCTTTCACTGAGTGGGAGCTCCTCAGTGCTCTTCGACAATGTCCTGACACGGCGCCAGGGCCTGATAGCATCCATAGCCAAATGCTGAAACGTCTCTGTAGATAGTCGGCGTAATCTACATGCGGTCTATAACCGCAATTGGTGTGATGTTTTCCCTTCATCATCCCAGTGCTTAAACCCGACAAACATCCTTTTTCCTTGGATACCTATCGGCCCATTAACCTGACTAACGTTCCATGCAGACTTTTGGAGCGAATGGTCAGTCGTCGGTTGTGTTGGATTCTGAAGACTCGAGGCTTATTGGCTCCATGCCAGGGCAGTTTTCGCCAGGGTCAATCTACCACCAACATTCTGGTGCATCTCGAGTCTGCAATATGCACAGCCTTTTCCAGGCGCCATAATCTTGAAGCTGTCTTCTTTGATATGCACAAAGCATACGATACCACCTGGTGACGAAACATTCTCAACACTTTATATGACTGGGGCCTCCGGGGCTCCCTGCCGATTTTTATCCAGAATTTTTTAGCTGTCCCTACCTTTCGTGTTCAAATTGGTGCTTCCGTGAGCCTCTCACATCCAGGAAAATGGGGTTCCTCAGGGTTCTGTTTTAAGTGTTCCATTATTTTTAATTGCCATCAACTGTTTAGCGACAGTGGTTGGATCGTCGGTGTCCCCCTTCACTTTATGCTGACGACTTTTGTCTCTTTTAGTTCCTGCAGCACCCAAGTTGCCGAGCGCAGGTTGCAAGGTGCTATTCGGAAGGCAGAGAACTGGGCGCTTACCCACGGCTTTCAGTTTTCCGCCACCAAGACCAGAGTGATGCACATCTGTCGGCGTCGGACTGTCCACCCGCACCCTGAACTTTATCTTAATGACGAACTACTTATTGTAGTGGACACTCATCGCTTTTTGGGGCTTGTTTTCGACTCACGGCTGACGTGGCTCCCCCACATCCGTCAACTAAAACGGGAGTGCTGGCGCCACCTCAACGTCCTCCGCCACCTGGACCATACTGCCTGGGGAGCTGACCGCTCCACCCTGTTGTGGTTCTATCAGGCTCTGGCGCAGTCCCGTTTAGATTTTGGATGTGTCACCTACGGTTCTGTGTTACCCTCAGCATTGCGCTTGCTGGACCCCATCCACCACTGTGGGGTTCGCATTGCAACGGGTGCCTTTCATACCAGCCCTGTGACCAGCTTGCTTGCTGAGGCCGGGGTACCACCTTTGTCGATCCGTCCTGAGAACTGCTTGCAGCCTATGCAGCGCTCGTGCACAGCTCATCCAGCCACCTGAACCACCGTGTTCTTTTCTCTCTCATGGTCGTCCATGACCGACGACGACCCAGGTCGGGTCATACGATCGCCTTCAGGGTCCAGTCACTGCTGTGAGAACTTGAATCTTACCCCCTACCAGCGCCTCCGTGGCGCCTGCCTAGGCCATCTATTTGCCTGGACTTGGCCTGTGGACCCAAAGACTCAGTTCCACCTGCAGCTCTCTGTTGCCAGTTTTTAGCACTCATAGCTAGATTTCCTGGACACAACCTAATTTACACGGATGGTTCGAAAATTGAGAGACGGGTTGGTTTTGCATTTGCTCATGACACCCATGTCGAACAACGCTCTCTACCAGCTGGCTGCAGTGTGTATACTGCAGAGCTGGTGGCTATTTCCCAGGCTCTGGAGCACGCCAGGTCCTGCTCAGGTGGGTCCTTTCTCATATGCAGTGACTCCCTGAGCAGCCTTAGAGTCCTTGACCAGTGTTATCCGTGGTCTCCTCTGGTGCTGGGAATTCAGGAGGCCCTATCTGCGCTTGACAGGTCTGGTCGATCAGTGGTGTTCCTCTGGTCTCCGGGCCATGTCGGTATTCTGGGCAATGAACATGTTGATATGCTGGCCAAGCAGGCGGTTGAGGCTCCTGTTCTAGAGATTGGCCTCCCGGCTGCTGATCTGCAGACGGTGCTGCAACAAAGAGTGCACGAGCTCTGGGCCACTGAGTGGCGAAGTATGGCAACAGTCAACAAACTTACGGCTATAAAGGGGACGACGGCTGTGTGGCGATCTTCAATGCGGGCCTGCCGCCGGGACTCCGTAGTCCTGTGTCGGCTCCGCATTGACCATTCATGGCTAACTCACGGCCATCTCCTCCGTGGCGAGGAACCGCCTGTGTGTCGTTGTGGCGCACGCCTGACGGTGGCACACATCTTAATGGAATGCCCTGTTTTAGCTCCTCTGCGGCAGAGTTTTAATTTTCCTGCGCTTTTATCCCAAGTTTTAATTGACGATACCAAAATGGCTGATACTGTTACAAGTTTTATTCGGGACAGTGGTTTTTACCCCTCCATTTAAAGCTTTTCTTCCGTGTCTGTGTCCCTCCTCTGATTAAAGATTTCCCTTTGTTTCCGTGTGGCTGACTTTTCCTGTTTTTAGTCTCACAGTCGGTCAGCGACAGACGTCGGCTTTTACATTATATTTGTTGTTATTTCTCAGTTATACTGTGTCGTTTTCATTGTTTTAGTTGTCTCATGCCGGCTTCGTTGTCCGTTAACTGACTTGGGATCTTCCTCCCCCCCTAGTTGTTCTTCACTCTAGGCTCCTTTGCCTGTTCACGTCCTTTGTTGTGACGCCTCATGATGGGATGGGGGACTGATGACCTCTGTAGTTTTGTCCCCCTAAAACATCCCAAACAACAACAACAACAACAACAATACCCCGTGTGGTGCTTTTACGATCCCCACATTTCTTACTGTTATGCGACTTTAATGCCCACAGTCCCTTGTGGGGTTGTTCTACAATCTCTGGTCACGGCAGGGTTGTCGAGGACCTGCTTTCTCAACTCGATCTCTGCCTATTGAATACAGGTGCCCCACACATTTCAGTGCGGCACACAGCACATTCTGGGCCGTTGATCTGTCATATGCAGCCACTGCCTTCTGCCATCCATCCATTGGAGTGTCCATGATGATTTGTGTGGCAGCTCGCCCCTCCTCGGTGGGTTCTTCACAGGGCTCACTGGGAAGACTACACCTCTGCTGCCATCGTTGGCCCTCCCCCACTCGATACCATCGATGTGGTGGTTGAGAGCACCACACTATCCATATTGTCTGCTGCGGAAGCAACTATTCCACATTCCTTGGGGTGCCCACGGCGTAAGACGGTGCTATGGTGGTCGCCAGAGTTTGCTGATGCCATTACAGACTGTAGGCGGGCCAACAGTGATACAGGCAGCACCCTTCTCTTGAGCACCTCTTTACATTTAAAAGGCTCCGTGCCCATGCTCGCCAAGACGGAAACGGAAGTTTTGGGAGACGTACGTCTCCACTATTGGGTCAGGTATCTCCACTTCCCAGGTCTGGAGCCGGATTAGGTGTTCACAGGGATACCCAACACCAGCAGGAATCCCTGGGATCTCAGTGAATGGAGTCATATGTACGGATCCAGTCACGTAAGCAGCGTTGTTTGCTGAGCATTACGCTTGCGCTTCTGCCTCTGCAAACTACCGACCGGCCTTCCGTACATCAAAGGAGCTGTTGGAATGCCAGCCTATCACTTTTACTGCTCGATGCAATGACGCTTATAACCCTCCATACTGTGAGTGGGAGCGACTTGGTGCACGCGCCCATGTGTCCTGACACGGCCCTTGGGCCTGATAGCATCCATGCCCAAATGCTGTGACACCTGTCCGCAGAAAGCCTGGTTAATATCCTCACCGTCTTCAACCGAATTTTGTGCGACGGAGTATTCCGTTCGCAGTGATTAAACCAGGCAAAAACTCTGCTCATTTGGATAGCTATCGACCCACCATCCTAACCAATGTTCTTAGTAAACTGTTTGAGCGCATGGTCAGTAGGCGGTGGTGCTGAGTCCTCGAGACTCGGAGCTTACTGGCTCCATACCAGGGCGGGTTCTGCCAGGGTCGCTCCACCTCCGACAACCTGATGTACATTGAGTCCGCAATCCGCACAGCCTTCTCCAGGCGCCAACAGCTCATAGCCTTCGTCTTTGATATGCACAAGGCATGCGATACAACATGGCGACACCACATACTCACTACTTAGCATGGGTGGGGCGTCTGCTGCTACCTTCCGATTTTTATTAACTTTTTAGCTGTCTGTTCTTTTCGAGTTCAAGTTGGTGCCTCCTGAAGCACCTCTCATGTGCAGGAAAACGGGGATCGTCAGGGATCTGTTCCGAGTGTTCACTTATTTTATTAGCCATTAAAGGCCTGGTGCCAGCAGTTCGGTCGTTAGTATCCCCTTCACTATATGCCGACGACTTCTGCATGTATTTTAGCTCTTCCAGCACCCACGTCGCTGAACGCAGACTGCAGGGAGCGATTCGAAAAGAGCAGTCCTTCCCTCTTGCCCACAGCTTCCAGTTACTCTTATTCAGGAAAACAGAGTTCCCCAGGGCTCGGTCCTGAGCGTTGTTTTATTTGCAGTGGCAATCAATTTTATAGCCCATAACCTTCCACTGGGAGTGTCGGCGTCCCTCTTTGTTGACGACTTCGATCTACAGCAGCTCTGAGCAAACGGGTCTCCTGGAGCGGCGCCTTCAGCGGTGCCTGGACACACTCCACACGTGGAGTATGGACACTGGCTTTCGATTCTCAGCTGACAAGACAGTCTGCATGAACTTTTGGCAGCGGAAGGAGTTCCTTCCCCCGTCCCTTCGTCCGGGCCCCATAGTACTTGCATATGTGGATACCACGACATTCATGGGACTTGTTTTCGACAGGAAGTTAAGTTGGTTTCCCCACATATCCCGTTTGCAGCTCGCTGTACCCGCTCTCTCGATGTGCTACGGGTGTTAAGTGGCACCTCGTGGGGAGCTGATAGGTCTACTCTCCTCCATCTGTATCGCACCATAGTTCGGTACAAACTGGACTATGGTAGCATTGTTTATTCTTCAGCTCGACCATCCATACTGCGCCGCCTTAATACAATCCACCACCAAGGTATCCTTCTGGCGACGGGTGCGTTTTACACTAGCCCTGTTGAGAGCCTCTATGCCGAGGCCGCCGAACTACCTCTTTCTTACCGTCGGGAACTCCTACTTAGCCGTTACACTAGCCGTTTGTCGTCCATGCGAGGACACCCAACGTACGCAGTTTTCTTTAACGACTCACTTGACAAACTCTTCGCCGTGCGCCCGTCTGCTTTGCTACCGCCAGGAGTACGTTTGCGTTCGTTACTCGGCCAGCTCGGAGTTACAATGCCTGCTATCTTCTCGACTGTAGGGGGCACCTCTCCACTGTGGCGAAGCCCCGAAGTCAGTGTTAACTTTGATCTTCATTCTCTTCCAAAGGACTCCACACCTAGTTTCGTCTACCAAAGAGAATTTCACGCACTCCGGTTTAAATTTGATGACAATTTGTTCATTTACACTGATGGCTCAAAGACAGACCAGGGTGTTGGGTGTGCTTTTGTACTTGGCAACGTCTCTTTTAAATATCGTCTTCCTGAGTGGAGTTCGATTTTTACAGCTGAGCTGTATGCATTATACCAAGCCACACAATATGTCCGGCGCCACTCGCTCAGTAAGACTGTCATTTGCTCGGACTCTGAGTGCTTTGTTGAGCCTTCGCATCCTATATCCGGCCCATCCCCTGGTACAAAGCATCCGTAATTGCCTTACTTCTCTTTCAACGAGCGGAACAACTGTGACGTTTCTGTGTGTCCCTGGCCACGTGGCAGTGTTGAGGAATGAGGCTGCGGATACGGCTGCCAAGGAGGCAGTTCTCCCTCCTCGGCTATCTACCTTTTCAACTAGCTCTGATGACCTTCGCGCTGGTATCTCCCAGAGTATTATCTCCCGTTGGTATCTACATTGGTCATCCCTGCCAGGGAACAAATTGCGAGCCATTAAACCTGTGCCTGATCTCCTGTCAACGTCATCTCGACCCACCCGCCGAGAGGAGATTGTTCTGGCCCAGCTTCGTATTGGCCACTGCCGTTACAGCCACCAGCATTTACTACGTGGTGGTCCTGCTCCCTTATGTGAGCACTGTGATGCACCTTTTACTGTGAACCATCTTTTAGTGCAATGTCCGTTTTTAATCGTCTCCGTCATGATCTGTGTTTACCATTTGAAATGTCTGACATTTTAGCTGATGACCCGCAATTGCTTAAGTGTTTCACTTTTTATACATGGTGCAAACAGGGCGAAATCCATTTAAGTCCTAGCCCCGGTCTTATTTTACTATGGGCAGTGTTGGGCGCTAATGACCACAGCAGTTGTGCGCCCTAAAACCCCCCCCAAAAAAAAAAAACACATGGCGGGGTACATCACCATTTGGTGGAAGATATATACTGCAGACGGTTATAGCTAGGGGTGTCCTGATCTGAACAGCCATGGCCTCTGAAGGTGTTTGAAGGGGCACTACTTCACTGTAGGCAGAGTTGTTGACATAAATGGAGACGTCACCGGATGCTCTGTCATAAGCAAGAAGATTCCTGTAAAAATTCTCGATAGCCATGAAGGGCTGGGGTTCGAGTTGCCTGAAGCCAGGTTTCCTGGAGGGCAATGCATAGTACATGTGAAGTGCTTAGAAGCACAGCAATTCCATTGGAGGAAAGTGCTGACTGCTGCCTATTGACAGGGAAGACAAGTGATTTTGAGACACTATGCAGCTGTCACTTGCCACCACCCGCTGAGGGTCTGTGGTGTCCATGTCCATTGCATCCAGGTTGTCAGTAAGAACAAGGTCCTCTTTAGACACAAGGATTTAGACCTCATCATCGGAGTCTGAACTAGCAGCGAACGACAGCAAGGAAGCCGCATTTCCGCCGGCTCTTTCTCCTGTGGTACGTCCTTCTTTCTTGTCTGCTCCCGCTTTGGTTTGGGCTTCGACGCCTGAGTGGACTTTCCAGAAGTGACGTCGGATGTTGATTCAGACGGGTAGGCCCAGCTACCAGCGGGTGCATGGGCTTTTAACCACTGACTGACATCTGGCTAAGTCGAAACTGGAGCCGTGGAAAGGGTAGCCTCAAGAGTCCCTTTCCGTGCAGTAGGAGATTGACTGACATCCATGGTGTCAGGGATAGTGGGAACAAGAGGTGGTGGAAGGGGATGGTCAGGTCTCTTTCCTGAAGGAAGAGTTTCTTCAGCAGAGAGATGGGGTTCAATGACCCCGTTAAAGGGGGAGGCAAAAAGCTTCGCAGAAGAGGTGCCCCCCAGGCGTCTGGGGAGCCGAGACTGACTGATGGCCCGAAGGGCCTATAGAAGGTGTGAGAGTGGGTCGGTCAGCTGCCCCCAATGGAGGCGATGCCACTATGGCTTCAGCATATGTGGATGTCATAGAGACAGGATGGAGTTTCTCATACTTACGACGGGCCTCAGAATATGTTAGACGATAGAGGGTCTTGTACTCTACGACCTGGCACTCCCTTTGGAAAGCAGGACAGTCTGGCGAACAAGGCGAATGGTGTCTACTGTGGTTAACACAAAGGTGGCATCTGGATTTACAGGACAGCCACAGTCGCGATGAGTAGGGGCCACATTTCAACGGGAAGACATTCATCCAAACCGCAAGCACTTAAAACAGAGCATGGGTGGAGGGATGTACGGTCGGATATCACATCTGTATATCATCACCTTGACCTTCTCGGGCAAGGTATCGCCGTTGAAGGCCAATATGAAGGCCCCGGATGCCACCCTATTGTCTTTTGGACCCCAAAAGACACAGCGAACAAAATGACACCACACCATTGCAAGTTTGCACGCAACTCATCAGACTGTAGCAAAAGGTCGTGATGAAAAATGACTCCATGGACCAGATTCAATTTCTTATGCGCTGTTACAGATACAGGCACGTCACCAAGCTTATAGCATGTGAGCAGAGCCTGAGACTGTGCAGAGGTCTCTGCCTGTATTACAATCGATCCATCACGCATTTTTCATATACCCGCAACCTCACTGAACTTATCTTCAATATGCTCGACAAAAAACATGGGCTTCGTTGTCTGGAAGGATCCCCCAGCCGTCCTAGAGTAGCTAGAAATTTCGGGACCTCATTCTCTCTACCCCCACGTTCCCGCCAAGTAGTAGTCAGGAGAGGGAATGAGTAGGGGTCATAAGTGTCTGCTTTAAACTTCCCACACTTTGAGACACCTGTTGCGCCAGGATTTTGATTATTGGATTTATTCTACTTCATTGCGAATCATCCACCCCGATGCCACCCACTCAGAGCAGGGGCTCTCCTCATGGGTGCCACCCAGCTGCAGCAAGGGTCACCTGGCAGGATGACCATTGCTGGGAGTCCTGATGCTCCACAGCGACAACCATCTACTCCTCGGCCTACAAGAAGAGTTTACAGCTGTGGAATCAGTAGAGCGATCCCTGTGTTTTCACGGAGGCTACAGCCAAGAGGGTACATGATGACCCCACCACAACAAACTGGCTACCGTGCTGGCTTTCTGGCGCTGTGTAAACCATTATGACTGGGGTGCAAGGGTGTCAGTGCACAGCGGACATAGCGTGCGCTGAAAAGAAATAACCTGCCCAACGGCTAAATAAACGCCGCAGCCATGAGGCCGTTCCATAATGGGTGCATAAGATGGAATTGCACAGTTAATACTCGTTGCACCATGTAAGGCGTCCTTCCCAAAATGGTTCGCTAGTCAGTATAATTTTGATAAACGGAAGGTCAAACCCACATAGGGGACCAAAGACATATGGCCGAATCATAAGGGGACATATTTTAGTCGCCTGTTAAGACAGGAAGGAATACCGCGGGCCTATTCTTAGCCCCAAACACGCAGGGGGAATTTCGGCGACGTCCGAAGTCCGCCGACCATTTTGCGTGACCCAGGTGACAAAGTTGAGTCCCGGCCTTTCTCTCCCTGTTAAGATGGTAGATTGAGAGCGCCTCCCCGCTAACAGCACCTACGGCCTACGGGCTGACTGCGAACCACCGGGCCCTCGACCTCACGTCGCAACAGATTCAAAAGCTGCGCCTTGAAGCGTTTGAATTCGGGCAGTAGCCCAGGGTCTGCGATGGCGCGGCGCACGAGGTCCTGGAGGCACTGCTGATAGAACTGCGCCGTGGACTTCCGCCAATGCAGCTTCCCTGCTGTAGTCGATAACGATCGAATAGCAGGTTTGGGAATCAACATACACATTCGATAGTACTAATAGGAGGATTTTTGTCGTGTAGGAGGCGTTGCCACATACAAGTAAATTTTTGAATTAAACAGTCTTCTGATAGCAGGCTACAGTTTAATTTCCAGACGCATTTGCGCCGTGGACGTGACACATAAGGCAACATGAGACCACACAAGTAGCTACAATGGTCAGAGAACTGGTCCGGCTGAGCTCCAGCTTTGCTAAAGCCATCGGTAAAGGTGGACAACACATAGATTCTGTCAAGCCGGCTGTCGCCGCTCGGGTAAAAGTAGGTATATTTCGTTTTATCGGGGTGCAAAACACGCCAAGAATCCTTCAAACGGAAGCTGTCAATTAACGTCTGCAGTTCCGGACTTTTATTGGGACGAGGCACTTGATCTACATAGGCTAAAACTGCGTTATAATCTCCTCTGACGACTAGTTTGTTGGTGTTACTGCTTAAAAGGTGACAGACGTCTTCAGCATAAAAGGGAATGCCTGCCTGCGTCTCTCCAGAGGGAACGTACACATTAATAAAAAGGATATTGTTGATAGTGCAGGCAAAAGCGTGTCCACTTGGCAGACCCTCAATTTTGTCAACTACAACATATGGTGAAACTAAAATGGTAGTGCTGGGTTCCTGATCTGGGGCCACATTGTCAATGACACTAATACCAGTTATGTAACTAACTTCTTGGACATACACGACGTGACTGCTTTTTGGCAACAAAAAGTCGCTCAACACTAACGCTTTGACGTGATTGCACATTTTGTTAGCATTAATGGTTATAATATTCCACGGCAACGCACTACTCTTGTTACAACTAAAAACACAGCTGAGTCAACTGACGAGTCATAACGAATAAAAGAAAACAGAAATTTAAAATCAAATAGCCCCAAATATTAAAAAAAATGCTGCAATACTTCAAACATTAGGTCAGACGAAATTTAAAAAAAACGTAAAATATGTGTAAGACCTTAGCGTGGCATGAGCAGAACAGACCGCTAAAAAAAAGACAGATTGTCATTAAAGAGACGAGGCATCTACGGGCCCCCTTGTCATATAAATTTTAAAAGCAAGAGTAAATAAAAGAAGTGGCGCGGAGCAGTAAACGTTTGATATACTCATATAAACGAACACGATAAAACCGACAACACACGTGAATGGCAGCCAAAGGAGAATTAAAATAAACATCAGCGACGAATAAAGACGCCACAAGAAAATGGTGACACACAACTCGAGCACACACACAAATAAAAGGTGTAAGGAAAATGTAGCCACGACTTGAACACACGCGAATAAAGCCTCTACAAAATGTAGCACAAGAATAGATGGTAAAGCGAGCTACCGTGATAGGCTGCATAAATTTTCAGTTATTGAAACATCGTCACGTCTCCCCCTCACTTTCAGTAAAATCTAGTGGAAGGGGGGTAGAGTTCTGTGCCAAAGAGGTGGCGTCCCTCTGGGGAGGATCTGTACCGGAGTCCTACATCAGCGCACGGAGGCGTCGTTCCGGACTTTCCTCCAGTTTCCGCTTAACCGAAGATTGGGATGGGAGCGACTGCTTGCCCGTCATACCCTCAGTGTCCATCTGAAATTCAGACGCCGTTTCATCAAGGATGTCATTGAGGTGCCTCACGGTGTCATCTAGCCTGCTCTCCGCGCTACTGAGTGGGGGTGGTTGTTCGGTCACTGTGGTGTTCAATTTTTGGCGGCCGCCAGAAGTGCGCGAAGGCTTAAGGTCTACGTTGTCAGCCGGTGGTGGTCTTAGGTCAACGTCGCTACCCCGTCGTAGCCCCCAGGTCTAAGTCACTGCTCTGTAGCTCTGCACTGTCCGACAACGAGGACTGCGAGGAAGCCGTTTGCTTACTTGTCACGCGACCTGCGGTGTTATCGCGGTTTCGGGGACGGACTACGGTCTTTCGAACGTGACGGCTGTGCCGTCAAATCAATCACTGCTGTCACTACGCCCTGCATGTTTTCGCGCTGCGGCTTGGGCTCCTGCGAGAGAGCACGAGACACCGACTTCCGAACGGAGACCCCCCCCAGGGGGCCCACAGTTCTTTTGTGGGTACGTGTGTGGCGCGCACGGGGCCCCGAGCCGGAGCAGCCTTTCTTCTGCCCCAGGCTGCTTCACTGTCCCTCCCGGTTTATGCCTTCGCCCGGAGACGGGCATATTTCGTGAGCTACTGTGGTTCTTGTTGTGGTTTTTCTTCCTTCGTTCCTTCCCTTCTTACCCTTTGTTTTCTGTCTTTCTCTCCTTGTACTCTCCTGGCTTTCTTCTCCTCATTAGTCTCCGCTTCGGCGTTTGAGACACTTCTTCCTTCTTTCTCTTCTTTTCCTATCCTCTTCTTCTTTCCTCCCTGTGCGTGTCTGAAGGCCGACCCACGCATTATCGTGCGTAGCAGGTGACGGGGTAACGCGTAATTCCCCGCCTCGGGTAGACAAGTAGGGCACGTACGTACCCCCTGGTAAAGGCCAGGCCCAGGGAGGGGTGATTACCCGAGCTGGTACCTTCCGAACGTGCCGATTGGTCCCTCCATCAGTTCTCGGGAGGTGTGACCTGAGGTGTGAACAATCACCTAAGGCGGGTAAGCCCTCGGAGAGGGCCCCCACTAGGAAGGAGCGCGCCATCGGAGACGCCGGTAATCACGGGGGACACTTCCGCGATGACTTCCTTATCTTCTTTCGTGACGTCGACCCATAAACGTAAGTTAGACTCGCCTCAGCCTAAAAAGACTCTGCCTAATGTGCCTAAATTTCTGGTTGTCTCTCGCACCGACGGAAAGGATTTCAATTCTGTCAACCCTTTCGTTATACAGAAAGGTGTAGATGCAATTGCTGGCCCTGTTAAAACCTGTTCACGTCAGCGCAATGGCACATTGTTGCTGGAAGTGGAAAGTGCCTTCCAAGCCCAAAAACTTATACGTACTACGTTGTTGCACACGTTTCCCGTTAAGGTAGAAGCACACCGCACACTCAACTCGTCAAGGGGGGTAGTTTTTACGAGATCCCTTGACGGGCTGTCTGATGAAGACATCCAATCGTATATGTCCGATCAGGGTGTGACAGCCGTCCACAGGGTGATGAAAAAGGTCGATACCCAATTGACACCGACTCGTACTGTGTTTTTGACGTTCGACAGAGTTGACCTCCCGTCGAAGGTCAAAGCAGGGTATGAAGTCATCTCTGTCCGACCTTATGTGCCTAACCCAACGCGCTGTTTTCAATGCCACAGGTACAATCATACCCGTGAACATTGCCCAAATGCAGCAAAGTGTGTCACTTGTGGTAGGGACGCCCATGAGGGGGATTGCCCACCTCCGTCCCCTCACTGCCTAAACTGCAACGGTGACCATGCGGCTTCCTCTCGCGACTGTCCTGTATACAAGGATGAGAAGGTAGTCCAGCAAATCCGGGTTACGGAGAAGGTATCAACATCTGCCGCTCGTAAGTTGTTGGCGAGTCGAAAGCCCACTGTCCTCCCAGCGGGTACATACAGTAAGGTACTCACCTCACCTCGACCTACCAAAGATTCCAGTACCCAGACATGTGATTTCACTTTCGCTGACACAGTTGTGCGATCCGCCAGCCCGAAGATTGCCCGTTCCACGTCCCCGCTTCCTCCTGCTGCTTCTAAGGTACAGTCTTCGTCAACATCTAGTAAACCGCGGGCACCTAAACAAGATGCCCGGACCTTGAAAAAGGAACCCGTCCGTGAGGATTTTCTGCGTTCTCAGGCTTCCCAACCGTCAACTGCCTCTTCCCGCCGTCACTCTTCCAGAAGAGCTGACAAGAAAAAGAGTTCCTCTCCTTCCCCGCCGAGGCGTGACCCATCTGTCGCGCCGTCCAACAGTTGCCGACCCCGGCCGTCTTCTGTTTCACCGGGACGCTCCGTTTGCCGGGCGCCCGGCCCTTTACCGGCGGTGGAAACTGCCCCTCCTGATCAACTCAGGGAGGTGGCAGGCGCGTCGGTCGAACCTATGGACCACGACCCTTTGCCCCTGGCCAGCGATAGCAGTGCTCCCTCGAAATCCGGTCCTCAGCGGCCGTCGAGGTGACCCCGCTCGCTACTTGGTTTTTATCCTTATTTCTTCTCTCATTTTTATCATGGCGCTCCTTCAATGGAACATTCGCGGCATTCGTTCTAATCGGGAGGAGTTAAAATTACTCCTTCGATTGCACTGCCCGCTTCTAGTCTGCCTCCAGGAAACTAAGTTGCGTCCACGTGATCGTGCAGACTTTCCACACTACACCTCTGTGCGGTTCGACCTGCCACCTGTGGAAGGTGTCCCAGCCCATGGAGGGGTTCTGATGCTCCTTCGAGACGACGTCTATTTCCATCCCATTTCCTTGCACACTCACCTACAGGCAGTTGCCGTCCGCATCACCTTATCCACATTTACCTTCTCCCTCTGTAATATATATTCGCCATCGTCATCTGCCCTTACTAGGGCAGATTTGCTAAACCTTGTTGACCAGCTCCCTTCACCTTTCGTGTTGGTAGGCGACTTTAATGCCCACCACCCCCTATGGGGCTCTCCGGCACCTTGTCCGAGAGGCTCCCTTTTGGTGGACATTCTCCACCACCTCGATCTTGTCTGCCTCAACACCGGTACACCGACCTTCCTTTCGGACACAACACACACTTATTCCCATATAGACCTCGCAATATGCACTTCTCAGCTTGCCGGTCGGTTTGAGTGGTATGCACTTTCTGACACGTACTCGAGTGACCATTTCCCTTGTATCATCCACTTCCTAAATCATTCCCCATCTCCACGTCCCACCAGTTGGAACATTTCTAAAGCCGACTGGGGGCTTTATTCTTCCATGGCTGTTTTTCACAATCAGAATTTTCCCAACTGTGACAGTCAGGTCGAATACCTCACAGAGGTTATCCTCACTGCTGCTGAACGTTCCATACCTCGTACATCCTCTTCTCCACGTCGTATCCAGGTCCCTTGGTGGACTGCAGCCTGCCGCGACGCGCTTCGAGCCCGGCGCCGTGCTTTACGCACCTTCCGCCGCCACCCAACTTTGGAGAATTGCATCAATTACAAACGTATGAGAGCGCAGTGTCGTCGTATCATAAACGACAGCAAGAAAGCTTGCTGGACAGCTTTTACTAGTTCTTTTAACCGTTTTACTCCCTCCACGGTTGTCTGGGGTGGCCTACGCCGTTTGTCCGGCATCAAGGTCCACTCCCCGATTCCTGGCCTGACCGTGGTGAACGCGGTCCTCGTGGACCCAGCTGATGTTTCAAACGCATTGGGTCGTTTCTTTGCGGAGGTTTCGAGCTCTGCCCATTACCACCCTGCCTTTCTCCCTCGCAAACAGGTAGAGGAGGCACGGCCGCCTTCTTTCCGCTCTTTTAATCGGGAAAATTATAACGTCGCCTTCACCATGCAGGAGCTAGATCGTGCTCTCGCCCTGTCCCGGTCTTCTGCTCCCGGGCCCGATTCCATTCACATTGAAATGCTGAAGAACCTCTCTCCTGCGAGCAAGTGCTTTCTTCTTAGTACCTACAATCGCATATGGACTGAAGGTCATGTTCCCACAAGTTGGCGTGAAGCCATTGTTGTCCCCATCCCCAAACCAGGGAAGGACAAACACCTTCCTTCCAGTTATCGCCCTATTTCTCTGACGAGCTGCGTCTGTAAGGTGATGGAACGCATGGTTAACGCTCGGTTGGTCTGGCTCCTCGAATCTCGCCGCCTTCTGACTAATATCCAATGCGGTTTTCGTCGACACCGCTCTGCTGCTGACCACCTCGTTACGTTGTCGACCTTCATTATGAACAACTTTCTGAAGAAGCGTCAAACAGTAGCCGTGTTCTTCGACTTGGAGAAGGCATACGATACCTGTTGGAGAGCGGGCATTCTCCGCACGTTGCACACATGGGGCCTTCGGGGCCGCCTTCCTCTTTTCATTCAAGCGTTTTTGGCGGATCGCAAGTTCCGGGTGCGGGTGGGCTCTGTTTTGTCAGATACCTTTTGCCAGGAGAATGGGGTACCACAGGGCTCCGTCTTGAGTGTGGCGCTCTTTGCCATTGCAATCAATCCAATCGTGGACTGCCTTTCAGCCGACGTCTCCGGATCTCTTTTTGTTGACGATTTCGCAATTTATTGTAGCGCCCAGCGGACGTGTCTCTTGGAGCGCTCTCTCCAACGCTGTCTTGACCGTCTATATTCCTGGAGCATCGCAAACGGCTTCCGATTCTCCACTGAGAAAACTGTGTGTATCAATTTCTGGAGATACAAGGAATTTCTTCCACCTTCTCTACGTCTCGGCCCTGTTGCTCTCCCTTTCGTGGAGACTACAAAATTCTTGGGACTCATGTTGGATCGTAAACTTTGCTGGTCCACACACGTGTCCTACCTGGCTGCCCGTTGTGCCCGATCCCTTAACGTTCTTCGTGTCCTCAGTGGCACGTCATGGGGAGCGGATCGTACCGTCCTGCTTCACCTTTACCAGGCCATTGTTCAGTCGAAGCTCGACTATGGAAGCCTTGTATACTCTTCAGCACGGCCGTCTATTCTCCGCCGTCTCAACTCTATCCACCATCGTGGATTACGTCTGGCGACCGGTGCATTTTATACCAGCCCTGTTGAAAGTCTGTATGCCGAGGCTGCTGTATTACCCTTGACCAATCGACGTGACATACTCTTGTGTCGGTACGCATGCCGCCTACGGTCGATGCCCAACCATCCATCTTACAGATTATTTTTTGACGACTCACTCGATCGCCAATATCAGTTGTCTGCGATTGCCTTGCTTCCACCTGGAGTTCGGTTTCGCCGCTTACTACAGCGGCTCGATTTTACCCTTCCTTCCACCCTTCGGTTGAGCGAAAGCCCATTGCCACCGTGGCATCAGGCCCAGGTTCACACACACCTCGAACTTAGTTCGCTCCCCAAGGAGAGCACTCCGGATTTGGTATTCCGCTCGAGGCTTGTCGAACTCCGTTCGCGGTTCGATAATGCCGTATTTATTTACACTGATGGTTCCAAGAGCACTGCCGGTGTCGGATCTGCCTTCGTCGTCGGGGACAACCGTTTCCAATACAAGCTCCCTGACCGGTGCTCAAACTTCACGGCTGAGCTTTTCGCCCTCCACCAGGCCGTTTTGTATACCTGCCGCCACCGCCACCCTTTCTATGCCATATGTTCTGACTCCCTAAGTGCCCTGCAGAGTCTTAAGGACCCTTTCTCGAACCATCCTCTCGTGTATCGGATCCAACGCTCCCTCCAGTTGCTGGCTGATGACAGCTGTCACGTTTCTTTCCTGTGGGTTCCTGGCCATGTGGGTGTGCCCGGGAATGAGGCCGCCGACACAGCAGCCAAGGCAGCAGCTCTTTTGCCTCGCTTGGCTACCTTTTGCGTCCCATCGGACGATGTTCAACGGGCTCTTCGCCGGAGTATCATGTCGCAATGGCACAGTGTGTGGCTTTCACTGTACAATAATAAATTGCGAACCGTCAAACCGATCCCGACCGCTTGGAGGACATCCTCACGCCCCTCTCGGCGGGAGGAGGTCATCCTGGCTCGGTTGCGGATCGGTCATTGCCGTTTCAGCCACCGTCACTTGCTATCCGCCGAACCTGCACCGCTATGCTCATGCGGGGAACTGCTGACAGTGCGACATGTTTTACTGACTTGTGTTAATTTTAATCATCTCCGTGTAGCCCTTCACTTTCCGTCTACTCTGGAGGAAATTTTAGCGGATGACACACGAGCAGCTGCTCGAGTTTTGCGTTTTATCAACTTGGCCAACTTATCCAAGGATATTTAACTCTTTTAATTGTCTTTTATCTTTCGTTTTTAGCCTCTTGTTGCTGTTCTGACAGTCTACATTTTTTTAGATCATAGCGAATCTATGTTCTTGGCTGGGCGCTAATGACCATAGCAGTTGTGCGCCCTAAAACCACAAAAAAAAAAAAAAAAAAAAAAAAAAAAAAACGAACGGAGACCTCAGGAGGAGAAGCGGATGTGTGTGCAGGGGGTGTGGGGGCGGCATGGCCGCCGTGGCTGCCAACCGCTCAGTCACAACGTCGGGAACGAGTACAGGAACCGAATCCGGTTAAGACGGCTGTTGCCGTGCAACACTGTCTACGTTTGCGGACACATTTTTTTCGGCATCAGAAGGAATCGTCAGTACTACATCGTCCACTGAAGCTACGGCTATATGTCGTGGCTCATTGTCTACATTCTGTGACCCTGAAGGTGCAGCCTCTGACTGCCATTCTTCGGTGCCGTCACTTTGCCTGTCGGAGTCGGAGATTTCCATCGCGGTCGGGTCACGTAAAGTGTCAACCGCCGCGTGGCGGGGGGGGGGGGGGGGCGTGGGAAGCCAAGCGCCACAGAAGCGTACGACGCGACCGCGACCGCGACCGCGACCGCGTACGCGTCGCCGGCCGGCAACTCCACGGGGGGGGGGGGGGGGGCGAGGGGCTTGTTCTTGTTGCGAATGTGTCTCGAAGAGTGACAAAAGGATCACGCCTGGGGTGGCCACTATATGTAATGTACGAACGGTTCCCTCCCATCAACAAAAACGACGGTATATGTTTGTCAACAACCATACGGACGCTGCGCGCACCGTTCTCTCACTGGTATGTATACGCAGCCGACAACTTTCCTTTGGTAACAGAGTACGTCACCGTACGGCGATAAACTCCATTTAATGCCTGATTTCTAGTTTCAAAGGTGTAGGTCAAGAACTCTAACAGTTCTAGCACCAAGACGCGCGTGTGACAGGTTAACTAGTGCAACATTTGCATTTAAGTACTTAAACGATCGAGAATCACCATTAAAGCTTAAAAGATCTTCACAAATTTCCGAAGACGGTAAATTTAGAAAAATTTCGTTGAGGAAAACGGCAAGTTGCATACGAAGTACATCATTTACCGGTAACCTAAGTTCATTAAGAAGCCGTCCATGGATTTCAAATGCGAACGGATTTTTAGAAGAACGACCAAACTGTCACTGAATATTATTCTCACGGTCTTCAGAATCCATTTATTTGTACTTACCGGTGATGTATGGCGAGCACCAGGAGAGGTTGCGAGAAACACTGCAAATAAGACTCACCTTAGCAGGACCGGATCTACATCTACATCTACATAGATACTCTGCAAATCACATTTAAGTGCCTGGCAGACGGTTCATTAACCACTTTCATAACTTTTCTCTACCGTTCCATTCTCTTATAACGCGCGGGAAGAAAGAACACATAAATCGTTCCGTTTTCGATCTGATTTCTCTTATTTTATTGGGATGGTCATGTCTCCCTAAGTAGGAGGGTGCTTACAAAATATTTTCACATCCAGAAGTAAAAGTCGGTGATTGAAACTTCGCAAACAGATCACGCCGCAATGAATAAAGTCTTTCTTTTAATGATTTCCACCCCAATTCGTGCAACATTTCCGTGACGCTCCTCCCCCCCAACCCCGTAACGTGATAAAACAAATCGAGCTGCCCTTCTCTGAACCTTCTCAATATCTTCCGTCAGTCCCACCTGGTCAGGGTCCCACAAGGGGCAACAGTACTCCAAGAGAGGACGCACAAGTGTGATGTAGGCAGTCTCGTTGGTGAAGCTGGCGCATCTTCTAAGCGTTCTGCCAATGAAACGTAGTCTTTGGTTCGCCTTCCCCACAATATTTTTTGTGTGTTCTCTCCAGTCAAAGTTGTTCGTAATTGTAACTCCTAGGTATTTGGTAGAATCTACGACCTTAAGGTTTGACTGATTTATCGCGTAATTGAAGTTCAGCGGATTTCTTTTAGTGGTCATGTGCATTACTTCACACATTTCTTTATTTAGTGTCAATTGCCAATTTTCGCACCAAGTAGAAATTTTGTCTAAATCACTTTGCAGTTGCTTTTGATCCTCTTTTGACTTCACTGACCGATAATCGACAGCATCATCCGCGAACAGTCTAAGGGAGCTATTCAGATTATCTCCTAAATCGTTTATAAACACGAGGAAGTGTAGGGGACCTATAACGCTTCCCCGTGGAACGCCAGATATCACTTCTGTTTCACTCGACGACTTACCGTCAATTACAACGAACTGTATCCTTTCTGATAGGAAATCGTGAATCCAATCGCACTATTGGGGAGATATTCCATAAGCACGCAATTTCATTAGAAGCCGCTTGTGGTACAGTATCAAAAGCCTTCCGGAAATCCAGAAATATGGAATCGATTTGAGATCCTTTGTCGATGGCACTTAATACTTCATGTGAATAAAGGGCAAGCTGTGTTTCGCAAGAGTGATACTTTCTGAATCCCTGTTGACTACTGGTTAATAGGTCGTTCTCTCCGAGGTAGTTCATAATATTCGAACAAAGTATATGTTCAAAAATCCTACTGCAAATCGACGTCAATGAGATAGGCCTGTAATTTTTGGGATCACTCCTATTGCCTTTCTTGAATATTGGAGTAACTTGGGAAACTTTCCAGTCTTTGGGTACGGATCTTTCGCTGAGTGATCGGTTGTAAATTATAGCTAAGTACGGAGCTATTGCATCAGCATACTCTAAGAGGAATCTAGTTGGTATACAATCTGGCCCGGAAGATTTATTTTTGATTAGTGACTTAAGTTGTTTTACTACTCCAGGAACACCTACTTCTAAGTTTAGCATGCTGGCAGCTGTTCTTGGACTGAATATTCGAGTGTTCACTTCGTCTTCTTTGGTGAAAGAATTTCGGAAAGCTGTGTTTAGTAATTCTGCCTTAGCAGTACTGTCGTCGGTAGTATTACCATTGCTATCGCGTAGTGAAGGTAGTGTGTGTTTTGCCGCTAGTGTACTTCACATATGACCAGAATTTCTTTGGATTTTCTGCAAAATTACGAGACAGTATTTCGTTGTGGAAACAACTATCAGATTTTCGCATTGAAGTCCGCGCTAGGTTGCGAGTTACAGTAAAAGAATGCCAGTCTTGAGGATTCTGTGTCTTTTTAAATTTTGCATGCGTTTATCTTTGTTTCTGCAACAGTAATCTGACCTGTTTTGTGTACCACGGGGGTCACCCCCCTCTTTTATTAATTTATTTGGTATACGTCTCTCGATTGCTACTGATATTATGTCTTTGAAAGTAAGCCACAACTGATCTACACTCGCATTTTTAGTTTTGAAGGACTGGAGACTATCACTCAGGAAAGCGTGAAGCGAATTTTTATCTGCTTTATTGAATAGATATATTTTTCGTTTATTTTTGGTGCATTTGGGAATTTCGATATTTAGTCTCGCTACAACAACTCCATGTTCGCTAATCCCTGTATCTGTTTTGATGCTCTTTACTATCTCGGGATTATTTGTTGCTAGGAGATAAAGAGTATTTTCGCAACCACGTACTATTCTAGTGGGTTCACGAACTAACTGTTCGAAGTAGTTTTCAGAAAAAGCGTTCAGAACTAGTTCGGACGATGTTTTATATTTGCCCCCGGTTTTGAATATGTAATGATGCCAACATATCGAGGGTAAATTAAAGTCAACACCGATTATAACAGTATGCTTCGGATACCTATTTGAAATATGATTCAAGCTTTCTTTGAACATTTCTGCAACCGCATCGTCTGAGTCAGGGGGCCGATAAAAAGATCCAATAATTAATTTCGGTGGTCAGGTATAACCTCTACCCAGACCAATTCACAGGAAGTATCTGCCTCAATTTCGCTGCAGGATAAACCGTTTGTAACAGCAATAAACACGCCACGGATAAGCACGAGAGGTCTGTGAATGGCCACCAGCTCTGCAGTGTAATCACTGCAGCTATTCGGCAGAGATTGCTGTTGCACACGGTCATCATGAGTATATGCAAATCCCACACAGCCATCAACCAGGCAACCATCGGTGTAGATAAAGTCATAACCAGGGAACTCCGCTACGACAGCTGAGAACTGATAGCGGAGCGCCTCCAGTGGAACTGAGTCTTTGGGCCCATGGCAAAGTCTAGACGGGTACACGTCCTTCGCAAGCACCACGGAGGTGTACGTGCATGGACCCGATAGGGCGATGGAAGAGGAAAAGACTCAAGCTCCAGCAGGATCGTCGGAACTCTAAAGGCAATCGAATGACCTGATCTGGGGTGTCACTGATGGAGATGGACGACCACATCAGAAAAGTGGAGACGATGGTTTGGGTGGCCTGGGGAGCAATATACATGGGCTGCGTAAGCTGCAAGCATTTGTATCCCCAAGGGTGGGACCCCAGCCTCCACAAGTAAGCTGTTCACTGGGCTGGTGCGGAAGGTACCCGTCGCGATGCGAACCCCTCCACAGTGGAGGATAGGTTCCAACAGGTGCAATGCCAAATGCGATGCAGAACCGTAGGAAATGCATCCAAAGACTAGCCATGTCTGTACCAGTGATGTGTAGAGACGCAATAGTGTGGAGCGCTCAACGTCTCAAGTGGTATGGCCCAGGTAGCGAAGAACATTCAGAAGGTGTCAGCACTCCCGCTTCAGCTTACGAATGTGAGGAAGCCACGTCAGCCGGGCGTCGAAGACCAGCCCTAGAAACCTATGTGTTTCCACTACTTGAAGTAAGTGGTTGTCGAGGTAAAGTTTGGGGTGTGGGTGAACAGTCTGACAGCGACATAAGTGCATAACACTAGTTTTGGCCACAGAAAACTGTAGGCCGTAGGCAAGAGCCCAGGATTGCGCTTTTCGAATCGCTCCCTGCATTTTGCATTCAGTCACTTGGGCGCTGGAAGAGCTAAAATAGATGCAGAAGTCGTCAGCATAGAGTGAAGAGGATACTGACGACCCAACTGCTATCGCTAGGCCATTAATGGCTATTAAAAAAAAGGGAACACTCAGAACAGAGCCCTGAGGATCCCCGTTTTCCAGCACATGAGAGGTGCTTCGAGAGGCAACAACTAAAACTCTAAAAGTATGGACAGGTAAAAAGTTATTAATAAAAATCGGAAGGGAGCTCCGGAGGCCCCACCCATGAAATGTAGTGAGTGTGGTGTCGCCACATGGTGTTGTATGCCTTGTGCATGTCAAAGAAGACGGCTATGAGATTTTGGCGCCTGGAAAAGGCTGTGCGGATTGGCGACTCGAGGTACACCAGGTTGTCGGTGGTGCAGCTACTCTGGCGGAACCCGCCTTTGTATGGAGCCAGTAAGCCCAGAGTCTCGAGGATCCAGCCACAACCGCCTACTCACAATGCGCTCCAACAGTTTACAAAGGACATTGGTCAGGGTGATGGGTCGATAGCTATCCAAATGAGCAAGGTTTTTGCCTGGTTTAATCACTGGTATGATGATACCCTCCCGCCACTGCCAAGGGAATACCCTGTTGCACCAGATCCAGTTGAAGACGGCGAGGATATTAGCCAGGCTTTCTGCAGACAGGTGTCGCAGCATTTGGGTTGTTCTTGTAGTTTTAAGGGGACTAAACAGCTAGGTCATCAGTCCCCTGTTCCTAGCTAAGAGTCCTCTGTCAAGAGTATAAAAAGTAAAACACAGCTTCAAAAATGAAAAATCACAAATGGGGTAAGCTGACATTTGAGAATTCCCTGACAACACAGAAGGAAGAGACACAATGGGGAAACGAAGTCGAGATCTAAGCTAAAGCTGGACATCAGAAAAACACGGCTGGCTGATCACAGAGAGAAAACAGGATGAGACAGCCATACTTTACACACTAAAAACCCCTCGGTAAATTACAGAAGGGTCTTAAAAGGGTTTAAAATCGCTGGATAAGTGGGGACCTGAAGAATCAGGCTACAGTACCCACCACTAGATGGAGTTGTAAAAACCAGCTGTGCGAATAAAACTTAAAACAGAATGAGCCGTGGAGGCATCATCGCCTAAAACTAAAGGTAGCGCGTCTGGTAGGTTAAAAGACTGGCGCAATGTAGCTAAAACTGGGCACTCCATCAGAAGATGGACTACTGTCAACGCTGCTCCACACCGACACACAGGTGGGGCCTCACAGCGGAGGAGATGACCATGGGTCAGCCAGGTATGCCCAATTCGGAGGCGGCAGAAGACAACTGACTCTCGACGTATGGGCTGCAGTGAAGACTTCCACAGAATTGTGGATAGCTTCACTGCTTGGAGCTTGTTTGTTCCACTCATGGTAGACCATTCGGCACTCAAAGCATCACGTACCTTCTTGTGCATTGATAGCTTGACGTCTGATTCCATGACGCCAATGGTGAAGGGAGGCGCAGTGGTGGCCTGTTTGGCCAACTGGTCAACACGTTCATTCCCCGGTATTCCGACGTGGCCAGGGGTCCACAGGAAGACCACATATCGGCCAGATTTGCCAAGAGAGTAAGTAGTGTCTTGAATGGACTGCACTAATGGGTGACGAGGGAAGAACTGCTAGAGTGCCTGCAAGCCACTCAGGGAGTCACTACAGATGACAAATGACCCCCTGGGGGCAGGCTCGGAGGTGTTCTAGAGCCTTGAGGATAGCTACCAGCTCTGCAGTAAAGACACTACTTTCACGGAGCAATGAATGTTGTTCGACATGGTCACCATGGAGACATGCATACCCAGCACGACCATCAGCTAGGGACCCATCAGTATAGATGGTTTCAGCACCACGGAAAGAGTTGAAGAGATCCAGGAACTGGTGTCGGAGTTGCATTGGAGAAACGGAGTCCTTTGATCTATTGGCCAGATCCAGACAAAGCTGCAAATGGGGAATGGACCAAAGAGGGTTTGAAAGGAATAGTGGAAAGTGGCAGGGAGTGGTTGGGATTCGAAGGACGAAAGACAACGAACGCGGACTGATAATGGGTAACCCGACCGAGGTCGTCTTGGTGGGATAGGGAGTGCAGCGCCTGGAAAAAGAAGCCGGTGGTTCGGATGGTGTGGCAAGGCCCTAACATGGGCAACGTACGAAGCCAGCAGGTGCTGCCGGCGGAACCGCAGAGGAAGGACCCCAGCTTTAACTAGTAGGCTTGTTACAGGGCTCGTGCGGAAAGCCCCTGTCGCCAAACGAACTCCAGAATGTGACTGGGTCTAATGTTTGCAGTGCTGAAGGTGCAGCCGAATCGTATACTACGCAGCCATAGTCTAGGCGCGACTGGATGAGCGCCTTATAAAGGTGCAGGAGCGTTGGGCGTGATGCTCCCCAAACAGTACGGCTTAGACATCGTAGAATATTAAGGTGTCGCCAGCACTTTTGTTTGAGCTGGCCAAGGTGTGGCACCCAGGTGAGACGGTTGTCGAACAACATGGCTAAAAAACGGTGCGTCTCTTCGACACGCAGCAGGTCATCAGCGAGATACAGTTCGGGTTCCGGGTGTACTGCCCGACGTCGACAAAAATGCATCACACGGGTTTTGGATGCAGAAAATTGAAAACCGTGGGCAAACGCCCACGACTGTGCCTTTCGAATTGCGATCTGCAACCGCCGTTCAGCTACGCTGATGCTGGAGGAGCTGTAATACATGCAGAAGTAATCGGCATACAAGGAAGTGGAAACCGATGACCCCGCAGCCGCAGCAAGACCGTTTATGGCGATTAAGAATAAAGGAACACTAAGAACGGAACCTTGTGGGACTCCGTTCTCTTGACAATGAGGTGAGCTGAAACAAGAACCAACACGAACACGAAAAGAACGCAACGCCAGGAAGTTCTTAATAATGTAGGAAGTGGACCCCTTAAGCCCCAATCGTACAGTGTAGACAGGATATGATAGCGCCAGGTGGTGTCGTACGCTTTCCGCAGGTCAAAGAAGACGGCAATCAGGTGTTCACGGCGAGAAAATGGTGTACGAATGGCCGACTCTAGTGACATGAGATTGTCGATAGCAGAGCGGCCTTGATGGAACCCACCCTGTTGAGGCGCCAAGAGTCCTCGGTCCTCGAGGATCCACATGAGCCTCCGACTCACCATCCGTTCGAGGAGTTTACACGGGACGTTGATGAGGCTGATTGGGCGGTAACTATCAGCCACCTGTGGATCAGCCCCGGGCTTCAGAACTGGGATGATGCTATCCCGCCATTGAGACGGGAAGACACCCTCAACCCAGAGACGATTCAGCAAGGGGAGAAGTTGGCGTTTAGTCTGCTGACAGATGTCGGAGGAACTGACTATGAATGCAGTCGGGTCCAGGGGACGTGGCTGGGCATGCGGCAACGGCGCTTTCGAACTCCCACTCGCTGAAAGGGATGTTATAGATTTCCTGGCGTCGCGTTTGAAATCTTACCTGTTTTCGCTCGGTGCGCTTTTTAAGGGCGCGGAAATCCGCATCATATGCAGCGGTCGCTGAGGTGTGAGCATAGTGGTGTGCCAAATGCTCAGCTATTGTGACAGGGTCAGTGCAAATTGTACCCTGAATGCTAAGGCACGGAATTCCCACTGGTGGGCGGTGGCCAAAGAGGCGTGGAACTTGCGACCATATCCATGAAGGTGATGCTCGGGATCCAATGGAGGCGACATAACGCTCCCAGGAGGCCCTCTTGCTTTGCTGGATCAATCGGCGTGCCCGTGCACGGAGACGCTTAAACGCAATAAGGTTATCGACGGAAGGGTGGCGACAGTGGCGCTGTAGTGCTCGCCGACGTTCCCGGATGGCCTCAGCTGTCTCTGGCGTCCACCAGGGCACTGACTTAGGGTGGAGTGATCCCAGTGAGACGGGTACGGTTTTTTTCTGCAGCAGAAATGATGGCACGTGTGACCTGCTGGACAGCGGTATCGATATCAGCCAGAAGAGGAGAGGGAAGCACAGCGGCTATGGAATATGAAGGCCAGTCGGCCCTACGGAGGGACCAGCGAGGCAGACGGTCAGCAGGTGGACACTGTGGGAGCGACAGGAAGATAGGAAAATGGTCGCTGCCACACAGGTCATCGTGGACCCTCCAAGTGAAGTGCGGAAGTAGCCTTGGGCTACAGACACAGGTCTATGGCGGAGAATGTACCGTGTGCCACGCTAAAGTGCGATGCAGCACTGGCGTTCAGGAGACAGATGTTCAGCTGGTTCAGTAGTGTCTCAACATCCCTACCCCGTGCCGAGGTCTGCATGCCACCACACAGTGTGGTGGGCATTGAAATCCCCCAAAAGAAGGAAGGGTGGGGGAAGTTGGGCGACCAAGGCAGCGAGGTCCACAAGAGAGACAGCCTCATCTGGTGGGAGATAGATTGAACAGATTGTAACATCTTGCACTGCCCGGAGCCGAACAGCAACCGCCTCTAGGGGCGTTTGAAGAGGCACGGCAGCGCTCGGGACAGTGGATAGGACATAGATACCAACTCCACCAGAAACTCTGTCATACATAGGCCGATTTTTAAAATAGCCCCTGTAGCCTCGAAGGGCAGGGGACCGCGTCGCTGGGAACCAGGTCTCTTGAAGAGCGATACAAAAGGCAGGTGTTTGGCTGAGAAGTTGTCGTAGCTCAGGCAGGTGATGGAAAAAGCCGCTACAATTCCACTGGAGGATGTTTCCTTCTGGCTGTACTGCCATGACGAATAAAACAGCAGATCACTCCATCGGATCGTCTGCTACCATGTGCTTGGAATCCACGGAACCAGAGATCTTATTTTCTGGGGAATCGGTAATTGTGAGATCCTCAGGAGATGCGAGGATCTCGAGTTGATCCTCCGAAGAAGAGGATGTGGGTGGTTGTGGCTTTGAAGCCACTGAACATTCTTTCTTCTTATTTCTCTTCTTCTTGTCCTCTCGCTGGCCCTTTGGTTTGCAGGGCCGAGTGGGCTTCCCGAAGTGGCATCCGGGACGGAGGAAGAGCAGGAAGCTCTTCGACCGGCAGGTTGGAGATCCTGAAGACTGCAGCCAGGATCCTCCGCAGAATTCTGGGAAGCTGCAGAAGGGGTTGTCTCTAAGGACCCCTTCCGAGCGAGAGGGGCCGGAGAAGGCTTCTCCTTCCCCGGCTTAGAGGTGGGGAATGGAGTCCCCGGTGTTGTAGCTGGTGATGCTCCCACTGTGAAAAGAGTGGGAGCCACCGAAGATGAGGTGCCCCCTGCTGGTAGGGGGGCCGGGTCAGTCGATTGGGCCTGGGGGCGCGCTGTTGTTGACGGAACAGGTGGAACAGCAGGCACAGTGGACGAGGACGATGAGGCTGCTGCAGCATAGGCGGACAGGATGAAGCTTCTGATATTTCCGTTTGGCCTCTGAATAAGTCAGTCGATCTGTGGTCTTGTATTCCATGATTTTCCTCTCTTGCTGCAGAACTGTACACATAGGCGAGCAAGGGGAGTGATTCTGGCCGCAGTTGACACATACTGGAGGCGGCGTACAAGGGACGTTCGGATGAACTGCACGTCCACACTCCCGACATGTTGGGTTGGCATCACATCGGGAGCTCATATGGCCAAACTTCCAGCATTTAAAACGGCGAATAGGGGGAGGAAGGTAGGGCTTTACGTCGATCCGGTAAACCATCACCTTGACCTTCTCGGGCAATGAATCACCCTCAAAAGCCAAGATGAAGGCACTGGTGGCGACCCTATTGTCTTTCGGACCCCTATGGACTCGCCGAATAAAATGTACTCCCCGCCGTTCTAGGTTGGCACGCAATTCGTCATCTGACTGCAGCAAGAGGTCTATGTGAAAGATGATACCCTGTACCATATTTAGGGTCTTGTGCGGCGTAATGGTAACGGAAACATCACCCAGCTTGTCACAGGCAAGCAGTGCCCACGATTGAGCTGGGGATGACGTCGTTATTAATACTGATCCCGACCGCATCTTCGACATGCCTTCCACCTCTCCATACTTGTCCTCAAGGTTCTCAACAAAAAATTGTGGTTTAGTTGTCTTAAAAGATTCCCCATCACTACGGCTACAGACCAGATACTTTGGGGCATAAGCCTCACCCTTCTGTCTTCCCTGACGTTCTTCCCAAGGTGTAGCCAGAGAAGGAAACGTTTGGGGATCATAATCTGCAGCATTGTAGTCCCTTTTACCACGCTTAGAGACGCCAGGTTTGCGTGTGGCGACGCTATTAATTGCTCGTTTCATGTTCGTCCCACGAGCAGCTAGGGAACTAAAGGTCCACCCAGGCAGAGCCCCGCTTGCCTGGGTAAGCCTTGTACAACTGAGGTACGGCAGGTTCCTCAGAGGTTGCTCGCTAGCGGCTGTTCAACCTCAACAGCCATGCATCTCCTCGGCACGTAGCACACCTTGAGACTGAGGTTTTTTTTTATAGAGGTTTGTACCATCGTCGCGACCCAGGCGATTAAGCCAAGATCCCCGGACTCTGAAACGTACAACGTTCCACCGTCGCGCCGAACGATGGTCGTTGAAGCACGCACAGAGCTTACGGTGTAGCGGACTGTTGGCGCGACACAGCCCACAGCTCAGGACCCCGGGTTCGCCAAGCCCGTACTCAGCAAATTAATGTTTAGCCCCTGAGGGGGAAGAAACGTGTGTCCATAACTTATTTCGTAATGATGATCGCCAGCAATAATGAAGCACACACAACTCACCAAGGAACAGCTGATTACAACATAATGCTCGTTATGTGTGTCATCTAACAATGTAGCACGCACTCGCTGCCACCTACGTGACACGTCTTTCTTTGCTCTAAGGTGCTACCTGCCTGTCGGCCCGCTGTCCCTACGGGTATACCAACTCTACCGTTCCACTCCTTACTGCAGTGCGCCATTCTTAAAAAGAGGGAAAATCGGCTTGCTGCACTGCCTTAGGCGATTACTGAGGACAACAGAGTTCGACAGAGGAAGGAAACTGAAGGTAGCTTTTTTTTTTACTACTCTCGTACTGATGGCCGCGCCCTGCCACGGCTGCCGCCCGCCAGTAGGGGCGCCACGACGACGCCAGCCGCCGTGTGCCCGCCCCCCCGCAGTTAACAGTGAGAACACATATATAATTTTTATTTTTGTTATATATGAATGTAATCCAGTCTCTTGCATTAAATAAAACAAAGAAAAGCAGAATAAATCGTGGAAAACCACCAAAGAGAACCACTGCCGACGCCAGAAGGTCCACTTTGCATTTCACAAGAAACTGCGAATTATTTTTATGTTATTTTAAAAAAAAAAAAAATTTTATATTTTTATCAGTGTAGTGACACAAAATAAAGCTTGCCATTGAAAATAACGGCTTGAAACTCCTTTCAAATCAATGCAATTAAAGATAAAATAAGAAGCAATTCCTTAGAGAACCATTAAGGCACACAACGTAAATGGAATCTTGAAGTTCATTTATAGATACCATAAAACATTATAGAATAAGACTGTGTTATTAAACAAATAAATAATATATAAATAAGTAAATAAATAAAAGCTCCTCTGTAGAATTTTGTTCATATGAACAAAATTTACTTCATGTACGATATGATATTTAGGAAGAAAGAAGAATCAACCTTAACTGTAAGATTACTAAGAGACGACTATCTCAATCAGATTAACACATGCCACCTTTCAGAAAGTATAATCGAGGGTAATTAAAAAAAATGGCGAATGTCCCCGGTTTTTGTCATGTTCTTGAGAATTTTTAGTCCATAGGTAAATTAGAAAATCCAGGGTTTGTGTCATTTTCAGGGTAAAGATGCAGTGTACCGCGTGTCAGAGCAGCCACACGGTTGCGTTGCGCTTCGTCCTGAGGTACGGATTACCTTGCAGCGGCATCGCATCCGCGACCGTCACGTTGTTGAGTGGGAGGCGGTTGACCACTCGCACCATGTCACTCGCGGCGTCCCACACGGCAGAAAACTGTCGACACTCGAACCGGTGCTCGAGCGTGTCGTCCTCACCGCAGTCATCGCAAGCGCCGGATGGGCTTGGATGGATGGATGGATGGATGGATGGAGTGGAGGTTTGCGTTAGTGGCGACGGTCCTGTTGACCGCCCTGTACCACGTGGCGCGCAACGGAGGCGGCAGCAGCGGGCTGGAGACCGCCCTCCAGACGGCCCTCCAGTCCCACTTGTTGCCAACGGGACATCCGCGGAGGTCGTCGACGATCTTGGTAACGACGTTGCCGTGAAGGGTGAGCGGCGAAATATAACAGCGGTCGAGGAAGTAAGGTCGAACGTATCGCAACGTTCGCAGACGGGAGCAGACAGTGAGGCCGGCCGGTACCTCCGGAACAACGCCGCCGTCGGACCGTCAGGTCGTCTTTCCGCAACGACTCGCGTCCGTAAGAGAAACAGTGCCACACACTTGGCGCCGAAATCGACCAGGCCGAGGCCGCCATCACTCGGCCTGAGGGTGCGGGTGTCCATGGACACCTTGAATATGTCCCCTCTCCACAGCAGCCAGAATACGGCATGCTTGATGGCTCGCTCAATTTTCTTAGGCACTGGCAGTATCTGAGCCAGGTACCACGCCCTGACCAGAATACAGTTATTGATACGGAACTCTATGTCCGCCAGAGCCAAGTTGCGGGCGGCATGTATCTTAGCGACGGCTCGGATCTTGTACAGCGTATCTCTCCAATTGAGAGCCGCCATGCGCTGTGGAGTGTCCGTCATGACGACGCCCAACACCTTGTGTTGGCGCGCGACGGTGAACCAGGGACGCTGCAGGCGCAGGAAGCGCAGGGAGAGGGGCAGGAGGACGGTTTTAGTGGCGCTCACGACGGCTCCCGTAGCCCGTTCAAACTGCCGCAGGACTAAGTGCAGCCTGTCGACGTCGGCCTCACGCTCAATGAAAAATCAGAGATGCGCGTAAGCGCGGCAAATCAGCTGACTGTTGCCGATCGCAATACCCCGACATTCGTCAGCTATAAGTCGGAGGAGCAGGTGTAGGGCTATGGCGTAAAGCGCTATGGACAGAGGACAGCCTTGACGCACCAAGCGGCAGATGAAGTTATCAGTAAAGGAGCCATTGACAAACACGCGCGATGTGGCCGAGCTGAGAAGGTTCTGAACCATGGTCGAGAATTTAACCTCGAAGCCCATGGCAGCCATCACCTTCTTTCGCTCCGGGACCGCACATGTTTGATGTTCACTGATGACCGTTGATATCACCGGCTTCAGACTACCGACTATACATCGGGCAATGATCTTATAATCTGTATTTAGGAGCGTGATCGGACGTTATCAATATTTAGTGTGGCGCGAGTTTTGGGGATTAAAACAATGCCACCGGCAGTAAAAGCTGGCGGAATAAAAGTGCCACGTTGGCTCTCAGTGGCTATCGTTCTAAGTGTGTCACCTAACAAGTAAAAGAATTTTGAATAAAATTCTGCAGACAGTCCATCAAGGCCTGGAGACTTGCCTTTAGGACTCCTTTTTATGGCGTCTTCAATATCTAAGCTAAAATGGTCATTAAGATACGTCTGGTCCGTTAGAGATAAAACACGTGTAATCTTTGATAAAAATGTTCGTAAAAACAGCTGGGTCCACGGGCGTCTCTTGAAAGACGGTCAAAGTGATCGCGAACGTCACGCTTAATTTCGGCGACGTCAGAAGTCCGCCACCCAGGTGGCAATATCGAGTCGTTCCCTACGTTTCCTCTCCCTGTTAAGATGATAGATGGAGAGAGCCTCCCCGCTAACACCACCTACGGGCTGACTACGAACAACAGGCCCCTCGCCCTCACGCCGCAACCTATTCAACAGCTGTGCCTTAAAACGTTTGAATTCGGGCAGTAGCCCAGGGTAAGCGGTGGCACGGCGCGCGAGGTCCTGCAGGCACTGCTGATAGAACTGCGCCGTGGCCTTCCGCCAATGCGCAGCTTCCCTGCTGTAGTTGATAAGGAACGAACGAATGGTAGGTTTGGCAATCAACACCCACCATTCGATCATACTAAAAGAATGATCCCTCTCATGTAGGCGTTTCCACAGACAAGTAAATTTTTGAACTATACGGTCATCAGATAACAGACTACATTTAAATTTCCAAACGCATTGACCCCTGGGATGTGAGACATGAGGCAACATAACACTACACAGGTAGCTACAATGATCAGAGAATAGGACCGGCTGAACTATAGCTTTGTTAATGTTATCGGCAAACGCGGACGACACACAAATTCTATCGCTCCGGCTGTGGCCCGTTGGGTAAAAGAACGTATATTCCGTTTTATCGCAGTGTAAAAATCGTCAAGTGTTCTTCAAAAAGAAGCTGTTAATTAAAATCTGCAGTTCCGGACTTTTATTGGGACAAGGCACTTGATCTACATCGGCTAAAACTGCGTTAAAATATCCTCCTACAACTATTACTGAGTAAAAGGTGACAGACGTCTTCAGCATAAAAACGCGACTTGTCGACTTATCTCCCGAGGGAGCGTACATATTAATAAAAAGAATATTGTTAATAGTGCAGTCAATAGCGTGTCCACTTGGTACACACTCAATGTTGTCAACTAAAACATTCGGGGAAAGTAAAATGGTAGTGCCAGTTTCCTGATCGGGGGCCCCATTTTCAATGACAGTAAAACCAGTTACGTAACATCAGAATCCATTTGTTAGTACTTACCATTGATGAACACCAAGATGAAAGCTCCGACGACGCCGGCCGAAGGAAACAAGGGCTGTAAACAACCCGTCCTCCGCACAGAGTTGTGGACAGGCGGGCACGTCCGCACGAGCCCACGGGTCCGAAGAGACTGGTGCCTGAAACCAGCGCCTTAGACCGCTCGGCCACGCTACCCTCCCTGCACGAACGGCATGTGTGTTGTCTTCTTGAAGACAAAATCGCGCCGTCTTAGCTTGAAAGGCGTGCGTACGCGCGTGCGGCGGCGGCGACGTTTTAAATCATAGAAACTAAATGTGTGTAATTTCCCGTTTTCAGATAGTCCTATTTCTTTCGAGTTGTCTGCTATTCATCTGAGATTATTAATGTACATTCCGTAATTAGTAAGAGTGGTGTGTTTTCGCAAAATTGTCATTGTCATTGGCACTGTGCAATTTGTTGCTGTTCGTTAAGCTTATGGGACTTCACTACAGGGTCATCAGTCCCTAAACTTACAAACTACTTATGAACTACTTACGAACTAGGACGGCACAAATATCCATGTCCGAGGGGATTCGAACGCCCCCCCCCCCCCCGACCGTAGTGGCCGTGCAGACCGTGACTGAAGCGTCTCAGTCCCCGCGGCCACCGCGGCCGGCAATGTGCAATTCGGCAGATTTTTTCCACGTTAGGCGATTAGTGTCTGTTACACTTTACCACATGCATAGGACACTAGGCTACTAGTCTGACATTACGTCGAATCTGTAGTGCTTCGAAAATTACAAAATGGAAGGGTACGGCTCTAGCTGGGAGAATTTCGCGAGTACCTGAGTGCAAATGTGTGTCCAAATTGCTGTCGTTGCGGTCACGCGTAATGAATCATGTACGATAAGCTGTGCAAAAACGCCTGTGGCAGCTTTTTATTTTTATGGGGCTCCTTTCTCCCCTACACCCCGTCCTTACACTCTCCAAAAAGTGCCTTTATCGGCGAGCTTCAGTGGCTTTCGTAGGAGCTAATGACGGCGTTGGCGATGAGAAGCCGGCGGATGTCTTGAGGGAACTTCATGAAAAAAGAAACGTAATGGTATTGATAAAATTATAACTAAAATTGGAAGATATCTCCACTTCATTACTTGAAATCAATTGGCAAACTTCTTCCTCATAGATATAAAACAAAACAAACTTTCCAAATATTACTAAAAATAGAAGACAGGTACAGAATCACTTTTTAGTGTTCCGTGTCTGGCAAATTTTGATATGCGTATTTGCAACAAACATATTCCGTGTAATAAAAGTTTTAGAACTATATATTACTCTTCATACATTGCCCAGGTGTAAGAAATGTCAGCAAGTAAATAATTAACTAAAACGTAGAAATAAAGTCTTCTCATGACCCCATTAGAAGGGGGGGGGGTAAACCAGATCCTTAAGTCTCAAGACATCCTTCACATAACTCCATCCATAAAAATCCTGATGTAAATATTACCTATGAGAGTCCAACTTAAATTCTTCCGCTGAAACCAGCAGTAGCAAAAGTCAATGCGTAACTAGGAAAAAATATATAAAATAAGAAAAGAAACTAAATCTTCTTGGCAGGTATACGTTCTGCAGAAAGGGTAAGATAGTTTTACCTTTTACAGCATATATCAAAAATTTACTGTAGCCCTATGTCCTTTCAAATGAATCAATTCCTAATTCATGTTATTTGGAGAATAAATACGATTAAGTGCAACTTGTAGAAATTTTGCAAATTTTTTCGTATACGCCGGTAGTGATTTTTCAAATCTGTGTTCTTGCCATAGACAAGTTATGTAGTCAAGTCGTTGAGTTGTCTTGAGTGTGAAAATAGAATGTATTGCGTGTCCCAAAATCCA
The DNA here is from genome assembly GCA_026315105.1 of Locusta migratoria. Classification (NCBI taxonomy): domain Eukaryota; kingdom Metazoa; phylum Arthropoda; class Insecta; order Orthoptera; family Acrididae; genus Locusta; species Locusta migratoria. The sequence continues at coordinate 325,452,176 of CM048749.1, forward strand.
GTTGGTAGCGTTTGTCTTAGTGGTGGGGTAGGGATTCCTTTGCTGGTGGATAGCGTCCGCCACCGTGATGTCATCGATCGACACCCTGTTGATCAGGCGCAGCATGTCGCGCGCAGTGTCCCAGATCCAACGAAACCTGCGACACACAAAACGATGTTCCAAGATGTCCTCCAAATTTCAGAGGTCACAGGCACTTGTCGTGGGTAAGGCGAATGGAAGCCAGTTTCGAATTGGTCGCTATAGTGTGGTTGACCACATTGTACCAAGTCGCCCGAACAGCACGTGGAATGACCGGTGAGGTGACGTTTCGCCAGACGGAGGGCCAGTCGACGTGCGGCAGGCGGAGTTCCCACCGGTTGGCAGGCGGGGACCCCGAAGTTCCTCCGAGATCTTCCGGACGTCGTTTGAGCGAAGGGCGGTCAGCGATACGTAGCTACGGTCCAAGAACAACTGCCGGACGTAGCCGAGGGCGAGCGGGACTCCGGCGAGGTTGACTGGCGCGGCCAGCGACGGCTGCCGGTACCTGGAGAGCAGCGCGGCCGTGGGGCCGCCGGGGTGTTTCGCAGCCACGACGCGCGTCCTCTTCAGGAAGAGCTCCGCGCACTTGGCGGAGAAGTCGGCCAGGCCGAGGCCGCCCTCCGTCGGAGGCAGGTTACAGGTCTGATACGACACCTTGAAGATCTCTCCCCGCCACAGCATCCAGAAGATGGCGTGCTTGATGGTGCGCTGAAGAATCTTGGGGACGGGCAGGACCTGCGCCAAGTACCAGGCCTTGGCTAGGATGTTATCATTGACGAGCGGCACCGCCTCTGTCAGCGCCAGATTCCGCACAGCGTGGAGTTTGCAGACGGCCCGTATTTTGTACAAGGTTTCGCGCCAGTTGGTCGCCATGCGTTGTGGGGAGTCGCACATGACGACCCCCAACACCTTATGTCGATCCTGGACGCAGAACCAGCTCATCCTCAAAGAGCGCGCACGGCGTGTGAGAGGGGGGTGGGGGGGGGAGCAGAACCGTTTTCTGGGTGCTGACGAGCGCCCCAGTCGCCCTCTCAAAATTCCGCAAAACGGTGTGCAGGCGGTCGATGTCGTCGGCACTTTCAACGAACACCCCCAGGTCATCTGCATACGCCTTACATATCAGACTGTCATTTCCTATGCGAATGCCTCGGCACTCTTCACAAATATATCGTAGAAGGGGGTCGAGCGCTAACGCGTACAGGGCAATTGAGATGGGGCATCCCTGACGCACGGACCGATTTATGTTGATTTTGTCACTGACCAAACCATTGACGATGACACGTGAGGTAGCACTACCGAGGATGTTCTGTATCATTGTTGCTAACTTTCTACCAAACCCCAAAGCGCCCACAACGTTTTTCAAATATGCATGGCTAATGCGATCGAAAGCATTTTCGAAATCGATCAATAGCATTGCCGCGGTACGCTGACTATCCTCTTTGATGTAACCGATGCAATCCCTGTATGTTAATACAGCATCGAAAATGTTCCGGTCAGGTACCGCGCAAGTCTGGTGATCGCTGGTAACTTTTGACATGACCACTTGAAGTCGACTACAAACACACCGCGCCACGATCTTGTAGTCGACATTAAGTAACGTGATCGGGCGCACGGTGTTGATACTGGGCGTAGCGCTCGATTTCGGTATTAAAACAATACCACCCTCTGTAAAGCCGGGCGGTATAGTTACACCATTGCGTATTTCGTTTGCTATGGTTAATAATGTGTCACCCAGAAGATTAAAAAATTTAACATAAAATTCAATTGGAATCCCATCCAATCCGGGGGACTTCCCCCAAGGGCTCCTTTTAACGGCGTCTCTTATGTCATGAATATCAAAAGGCTCATTAATACGGCGTCTGTCCGTTGCAGGTAAAACATGAGTCCTGCTTAAAATGTTACCCATGGCAACTGAATTTACAGTGCTATCATTAAAAAAGTTCATTAAAGTAGTCATATGCGTCCTGCTGTATCTCCCGCACATCGGTCATCTGACCGTTCTGTTTCACCCAGCACATGAAGTGCAGTTTCTCCCTCCGCTTGGGCTCTCTGTACAAGTGGTAGAGCGACAGCGGCTCCCCCGGGACGGCCCCGACGGGCTGGCTGCGCGCCACCACTCCCTCGCTCTTCCGCCGCAGATCGCTCAGCAGCTGAGCCTTGAACTTTTTATATTCTGGAAGCAAACCCGGGTCCTCCGTGACGCGCTTCGCGAGGTCCCGCAAGCACTCCTGGTGGAACTCCGCCTTGGCGCGGCGCCAGTGCGCGGCCTCGCGGCTGTACGTCTTCAGAAACTCGCGGATCGCGGCCTTGGCCGTCGTCACCCACCATTCGGTGACGCTGCGTGCACTAATGCGCTCACGCAGTTGTTTGTGCCACACGGCGGTAAATTGCTCGGTCACAATATCGTCCGTCAACAGATTACAGTTAAACTTCCAAAGATTTCTGCGGCGAACAGACGGAGATTGAGGAAAATTCTGATAATTGCAGTTATTTATGCCAAATAAAAAGTCCACCGGTAGAACCTCTGTCCGACGAACCTGATGTGCAAGAGTGTCTGAAACGTAAATCCGGTCTAGCCGGCTGTGCCCCGTAGCGTATAAGGTGTACTCCGTGGTGCTCGGGTTCAGAACCCGCCAGGTATCTTTGAGTCTAAAACTGTCAACTAAAACACGGAGTTGGACCAGATCCCGAGACCTAACAGGTGCCACCATGTCGGCGAGAACAGCGTTAAAGTCGCCGCCGATCACAATGTCTGTACCATTGCGGCGCAAAAGGTGGCACAAGTCATTGCCGTAAAAAAAAAACACTCGCCGGTCTGTCGCTAGAGGGCCGTAAACATTGACAGCCGGCCGCGGTGGCCGCGGAGACTGAGGCGCTCCAGTCACGTTCTGCACGGCCACTACGGTCGGGGCCCCTCAGGGGGCCCACAGTTCTTTTGTGGGTACGTGTGTGGCGCGCACGGGGCCCCGAGCCGGAGCAGCCTTTCTTCTGCCCCAGGCTGCTTCACTTTCCCTCCCGGTTTATGCCTTCGCCCGGAGACGGGCATATTTCGTGAGATACGGTGGTTCTTGTTGTGGTTTTCTTCCTTCGTTCCTTCCTTTCTTACCCTTCGTTTTCTGTCTTTCCCTCCTTGTACTCTCCTAGCCTTCTTCTCCTCATTAGTCTCCGCCTCGGCGTTTGAGACACTTCTTTCCTTCTTTCTCTTCCTTTCCTATCCTCTTCTTCTTTCCTCCCTGTGCGTGTCTGAAGGCCGACCCATGCATTATCGTGCGTAGCAGGTGACGGGGTAACGCGTAATTCCCCGCCCCGGGTAGACAAGTAAGGCACGTACGTACCCCCTGGTAAAGGCCAGGCCCAGGGAGGGGTGATTACCCGAGCTGGTACCTTCCGAACGTGCCGATTGGTCCCTCCGTCAGTTCTCGGGAGGTGTGACCTGAGGTGTGAACAATCACCTAAGGCGGGTAAGCCCTCGGAGAGGGCCCCCACTAGGAAGGAGCGCGCCATCGGAGACGCCGGTAATCACGGGGGACACTTCCGCGATGACTTCCTTATCTTCTTTCGTGACGTTGACCCACAAACGTAAGTTAGACTCGCCTCAGCCTAAAAAGACTCTGCCTAATGTACCTAAATTTCTGGTAGTCTCTCGCACCGACGGAAAGGATTTCAATTGTCAATCCTTTCGTTATACAGAAAGGTGTCGATGCAATTGCTGGCCCTGTTAAAACCTGTTCACGTCAGCGCAATGGCACATTGTTGCTGGAAGTGGAAAGTGCCTTCCAATCCCAAAAACTGATACGTACTACGTTGTTGCACACTTTTCCAGTTAAGGTCGAAGTGCACCGCACACTCAACTCGTCACAGGGGGTAGTTTTTACGAGATCCCTTGAAGGGTTGTCTGATGAAGACATCCAATCGTATATGTCCGATCAGGGTGTGACAGCCGTCCACAGGGTGATGAAAAAGGTCGATAACCAATTGACACCGACTCGTACTGTGTTTTTGACGTTCGACAGAGTTGACCTCCCGTCGAAGGTCAAAGCAGGGTATGAAGTCATCTCCGTCCGACCTTATGTGCCTAACCCAACACGCTGTTTTCAGTGCCACAGGTACAACCATACCCGTGAACATTGCCCAAATGCAGCAAAGTGTGTCACTTGTGGTAGGGACGCCCATGAGGGGGATTGCCCACCTCCGTCCCCTCACTGCCTAAACTGCAACGGTGACCATGCGGCTTCCTCTCGCGACTGCCCTGTATACAAGGATGAGAAGGTAATCCAGCAAATTCGGGTTACGGAGAAGGTATCGACATCTGCCGCTCGTAAGTTGTTGGCGAGTCGAAAGCCCACTGTCCTCCCAGCGGGTACATACAGTAAGGTACTCACCTCACCTCGACCTACCAAAGATTCCAGTACCCAGACATGTGATTTCACTTTCGCTGACACAGTTGTGCGATCCGCCAGCCCGAAGATTGCCCGTTCCACGTCCCCGCTTCCTCCTGCTGCTTCTAAGGTACAGTCTTCATCAACATCTAGTAAACCGCGGGCACCTAAACAAGATGCCCGAACCTTGAAAAAGGAACCCGTCCGTGAGGATTTTCTGCGGTCTCAGGCTTCCCAACCGTCAACTGCCTCTTCCCGCCTTCACTCTTCCAGAAGAGCTGACAAGAAAAAGAGTTCCTCTCCTTCCCCGCCGAGGCGTGACCCATCTGTCGCCTCGGCCGTCTTCTGTTTCACCGGGACGCTCCGTTTGCCGGGCGCCCGGCCCTTTACCGGCGGTGGAAACTGCCCCTCCTGATCAACTCAGGGAGGTGGCAGGCGCGTCGGTCGAACTTATGGACCACGACCCTTTGCCCCTGGACAGCGATAGCAGTGCTCCCTCGAAATCCGGTCCTCAGCGGCCGTCGAGGTGACCCCGCTCGCTACTTGGTTTTTATCCTTATTTCTTCTCTCATTTTTATCATGGCGCTCCTTCAATGGAACATTCGCGGCATTCGTTCTAATCGGGAGGAGTTAAAATTACTCCTTCGATTGCACTGCCCACTTCTAGTCTGCCTCCAGGAAACTAAGTTGCGTCCACGTGATCGTGCAGACTTTCCACACTACACCTCTGTGCGGTTCGACCTGCCACCCATGGAAGGTGTCCCAGCCCATGGAGGGGTTCTGATGCTCCTTCGAGACGACGTCTATTTCCATCCCATTTCCTTGCACACTCACCTACAGGCAGTTGCCGTCCGCATCACCTTATCCACATTTACCTTCTCCCTCTGTAATATATATTCGCCATCGTCATCTGCCCTTACTAGGGCAGATGTGCTAAACCTTGTTGACCAGCTCCCTTCACCTTTCGTGTTGGTAGGCGACTTTAATGCCCACCACCCCCTGTGGGGCTCTCCGGCACCTTGTCCGAGAGGCTCCCTTTTGGTGGACCTTCTCCAACACCTCGATCTTGTCTGCCTCAACACCGGTGCACCGACCTTCCTTTCTGACACCACACACACTTATTCCCATATAGACCTCGCAATATGCACTCCTCAGCTTGCCGGTCGGTTTGAGTGGTATGCACTTTCTGACACGTACTCGAGTGACCATTTCCCTTGTATCATCCACTTCCTACATCACTCCCCATCTCCACGTCCCACCAGTTGGAACATTTCTAAAGCCGACTGGGGGCTTTATTCGTCCATGGCTCTTTTTCACAATCAGCATTTTCCCAACTGTGACAGTCAGGTCGAATACCTCACAGAGGTTATTCTCACTGCTGCTGAACGTTCCATACCTCGTACATCCTCTTCTCCACGTCGTGTGCAGGTCCCTTGGTGGACTGCAGCCTGCCGCGACGCGCTTCGAGCCCGACGCCGTGCCTTACGCACCTTCCGCCGCCACCCAACTTTGGAGAATTGCATCAATTACAAACGTATGAGAGCGCACTGCCGTCGTATCATAAACGACAGCAAGAAAGCTTGTTGGACAGCTTTTACTAGTTCTTTTAACCGTTTTACTCCCTCCACGGTTGTCTGGGGTGGCCTACGCCGTTTGTCCGGCATCAAGGTCCACTCCCCGATTCCTGGCCTGACCGTGGAGAACGCAGTCCTCGTGGACCCAGCTGATGTTTCAAACGCATTGGGTCGTTTCTTTGCGGAGGTTTCGAGCTCTGCCCATTACCACCCTGCCTTTCTCCCTCGCAAACAGGTAGAGGAGGCACGGCCGCCTTCTTTCCGCTCTTTTAATCGTGAAAACTATAACGTCGCCTTCACCATGCAGGAGCTAGACCGTGCTCTCGCCTTGTCCCGGTCCTCTGCTCCCGGGCCCGATTCCATTCATATTGAGATGCTGAAGAACCTCTCTCCTGCAGGCAAGTGCTTTCTTCTTAGTACCTACAATCGCATATGGACTGAAGGTCATGTTCCCACAGGTTGGCGTGAAGCCATTGTTGTCCCCATCGCCAAACCAGGGAAGGACAAACACCTTACTTCCAGTTATCGTCCCATTTCTCTGACGAGCTGCGTCTGTAAGGTGTTGGAACGCATGGTTAACGCTCGGTTGGTCTGGCTCCTCGAATCTCGCCGCCTCCTGACTAATATACAATGCGGTTTTCGTCGACACCGCTCTGCTGCTGACCACCTCGTTACGTTGTCGACCTTCATTATGAACAACTTTCTAAAGAAGCGTCAAACAGTAGCCGTGTTCTTCGACTTGGAGAAGGCATACGATACCTGTTGGAGAGCGGGTATTCTCCGCACATTACACACATGGGGCCTTCGGGGCCGCCTTCCTCTTTTCATTCAAGCGTTTTTGGCGGATCGCAAGTTCCGGGTACGGGTGGGCTCTGTTTTGTCAGATACCTTTTGCCAGGAGAATGGGGTACCACAGGGCTCCGTCTTGAGTGTGGCGCTCTTTGCCATTGCAATCAATCCAATCGTAGATTGCCTTTCAGCCGACGTCTCCGGATCTCTTTTTGTTGACGATTTCGCAATTTATTGTAGCGCCCAGCGGACGTGTCTCTTGGAGCGTTCTCTCCAACGCTGTCTTGACCGTCTATATTCCTGGAGCATCGCAAACGGCTTCCGATTCTCCACTGAGAAAACTGTGTGTATCAATTTTTGGAGATACAAGGAATTTCTTCCACCTTCTCTACGTCTCGGCCCTGTTGCTCTCCCTTTCGTGGAGACTACGAAATTCTTGGGACTCATGTTGGATCGGAAACTTTGCTGGTCCACACACGTGTCCTACCTGGCTGCCCGTTGTGCCCGATCCCTTAACGTTCTTCGTGTCCTCAGTGGCACGTCATGGGGAGCGGATCGTACCGTCCTGCTTCACCTTTACCAGGCCATTGTTCAGTCGAAGCTCGACTATGGAAGCCTTGTGTACTCTTCAGCACGGCCGTCGATTCTCCGTCGTCTCAACTCTATCCACCATCGTGGATTACGTTTGGCGACCGGTGCATTTTATACCAGCCCTGTTGAAAGTCTGTATGCCGAGGCTGCTGTATTACCCTTGACCACTCGACGTGGCATACTCTTGTGTCGGTATGCATGCCACCTACGGTCGATGCCCAACCATCCCTCTTACAGATTATTTTTTGACGACTCACTCGATCGCCAGTATCAGTTGTCTGCGATTGCCTTGCTTCCACCGGGAGTTAGGTTTCGCCGCCTGCTACAACGGCTCGATTTTACCCTTCCTTCCACCCTTCGGTTGAGCGAAAGCCCATTGCCACCGTGGCATCAGGCCCAGGTTCACACACACCTCGAACTTAGTTCGCTCCCCAAGGAGAGCACTCCGGATTTGGTATACCGCTCGAGGCTTGTCGAACTCCGTTCGCGGTTCGATAATGCCGTATTTATTTACACTGATGGTTCCAAGAGCACTGCCGGTGTCGGATCTGCCTTCGTCGTCGGGGACAACCGGTTCCAATACAAGCTCCCTGACCGGTGCTCGACCTTCACGGCTGAGCTTTTCGCCCTCCACCAGGCCGTTTTGTATACCTGCCGCCACCGCCAACCTTTCTATGCCATATGTTCTGACTCCCTTAGTGCCCTACAGAGTCTTAAGGACCCTTTCTCGAACCATCCTCGTGTATCGGATCCAACGCTCCCTCCAGTTGCTGGCGGATGACAGCTGTCACGTTTCTTTCCTGTGGGTCCCTGGCCATGTGGGTGTGCCCGGGAATGAGGCCGCCGACACAGCAGCCAAGGCAGCAGCTCTTTTACCTCGCATGGCTACCTTTTGCGTCCCATCGGACGATGTTCAACGGGCTCTTCGCCGGAGTATCGTGTCGCAATGGCACAGTGTGTGGCTTTCACTGTACAACAATAAATTGCGAACTGTCAAACCGATCCCGACCGCTTGGAGGACATCCTCACGCCCCTCTCGGCGGGAGGAGGTCATCCTGGCTCAGTTGCGGATCGGTCATTGCCGTTTCAGCCACCGTCACTTGCTATCCGCCGAACCTGCACCGCTATGCTCCTGCGGTGAACTGTTGACAGTGCGACATGTTTTACTGACTTGTGTTAATTTTAATCATCTCCGTGTAGCCCTTCACTTTCCGTCTACTCTGGAGGAAATTTTAGCTGATGACACACGAGCAGCTGCTCGGGTTTTGCGTTTTATGAACTTGGCCAACCTATCCAAGGATATTTAACCCTTTTACTTGTCTTTTATCTTTCGTTTTTAGCCTTTTGCTGATGTTCTGACAGTCACCATTTTTTTGAGATCATAGCGAATCAATGTTCTTAGCTGGGCGCTAATGACCATAGAAGTTGTGCGCCCTAAAACCACAAAAAAAAAAAAAAAAAAAAAAAAAAACTACGGTCGGGGGTTCGGGTTCCCCCCCCCCCCCCCCTTGGGCGTGGATGTTTGTCCCGTCCTTAGTATAAGATAGTTCGTAAGTAGTTTGTAAGTTTAGTAGGGACTATAACCCCGTAGTTAAGTCCCATAAAAAAAACATTGACAAACACGACGCCATTTATGGTGCAGGCCATGGCGTGACCGTCTGGCAAACATTCGACGTCCATGATTTCAACTTCCGGGCACACTAAAATCGCCGTCCCCGTGTCCCGATCCGGGGGCACATTGTTGATGATGATAAAATCTTTATTAAAAGTCAAAGCCTCCCGTGTTACCTCCTGAACGAGCGCAACATGACAGTTAATGGTGCGTAAGAAATCATTTAAAGCCACGGCTCTAAACTGATTGCGCATTTTGTTAGCCTTTATTGTTAAAACAGTCCACGGTCGTGAACCCACAGTCATGAAACTACCAGATGTAGTCGGTTCACGCGACACCACGTGTTAAAAATAGATAAAAGCAAAGGTGCGCAAAGGACGCCTGCAACACCATTAAAGTCTTAAAGGGTAAGAAGCATAAAAAGGGAAACGTACTTTTCCAACACAGCTCCAATAACACGAGCAATGACAATCGACGATTAACGCACACCCATTATTGTGCAGGAAAATAAAGCGGAACGTGTTCGTCATAAAGCGGCACATAAAGAAAAGTGGTACATGCCATCCGTTCCATGTTATCCTGTACGCGACGTCAAACACACTGTTAAAATCAAGATCCTTCACGGAGCATTTCATTCATGCATAAGAGGAAAAGAAATATCACTAAATTTCTCACAATAAAATGAAGGAATAAAATGCCACGTTTGCACTCAACTTAAGATTCACAAATCCTAAAATATGGAGACATTTAAAAAAGTCTCGAAATATGAGCAACACTACTGTACACTATAAAAAAAGCAGTTCACGATATAGTTGTGAATGTCTATATATATAAATAATAACAAATAACTGCAAGCTTTGAACTGCGGGACAAGTTGTGTGGAGAAACACGACGATGTGCATAATATAGCTTCAGGAAGTGTAAGCCATCGTAAGCACAGCGTGCTAATAAATACGCCAAAGTAAACTAAAACACACGCTGCGCATAACAAAAAACAGGAATAGAGACCTCCATCGGCTAGCGCGCCGCGCAAAGCAGATTAGGAGCAACACACACACACACACACACACACACACACACACACACACACACACACACACACACACACACACACATCCAATAAAACAGCGTATGTTTTAAAAAAACTGTGCACCCGATCCTTACTCATTTGCTGATTCGTTTTTAGAGTCCCAAAGGAAACGTATTGAACTTAAATTTCATCATAAAACACTAATCTTCACAACTACAAAGTATATCCCGTACATTGTTTATAGATATCAATCCTTCCCCTCTTGTTGGGCATCATAAAAATACGGAGCATATAGCCACAAAAATATTACAACACTCTCATCGTAATATTTTACAGTGCGGGAAAGCAAGAATCGACATAAAAATATTTCCACCACTGATTCGAACTTATTAAAGGTGATTCCAATAAACAGAGTACGTTCTTCACTTATAACGAAGCGCTCATTAACATCCGAATGAACACAACGTAAGCAGTTCGTTTTTGCAATGTCAGTACCACGTGAGAAAAAGTAACTAAAAATCACAGTTAATAATAAAGTAAAGCACGTGGTCGGGAATATGACATGCCAGTGCAATTAGCGTGTACACTCATAATAAAACATATTTAAAAACTCTCCAGTGAGGTAAAGGATTATAGCGACATTGAAATTTGGAAACAAAGCCTTAAGACATAAAAAGACGCCGTTAAAGGTCAATTCCTAGGACACAATATAAAACATTCTATCGGCAGCTACGATACATGGTGTTCGCGCCGCCATGACAGTCTCTATTTAAGTACAGGTGGATCGTCGGCCCAGGCCCAAGGCGGGGTGCGGGGTGCGGGGTGCGGGGGGCGGGGGTCTCGCACGTAGACCCTGGGCGTCGACCCGCAGCCTCGGTTGCGAGGTGTGCAGCCGGGGACATTTCGACGTCCTGTTCTGTTTCTGAACATGATTCCTGTACCTTTGTGCAGCTACCTCGACCCGGATACTCCTCAAGCTTCCGTTTCGCCGAAGTTTGCGCAGTTGCCGGTTCTTGAGGAGCGCAAAAATCCCCCCCCCCCCCCTGCGGTTTCGGGGGTAAGAATAGGCCCGCGGTATTCTTGCCTGTCGTAAGAGGCGACTAAAAGGAGTGCTCATATCTTTTGGCCATACATATTTAGTCCCCTATGTGAGTTTGACCTTCCATTTGTCAAAATTTTCTTGAAGAGCGAACCATCTGGGGAAGGATACCTTACGTGGTGCAATGAGTATTGTGCAATTCCATCTTATGCAACCATTATGGAATGGCATGCGGCTTTTATGTAACCGTCGGGCAGGTTATTTCATCTCGGCGCAAGCCATGTCCGTTGTGCACTGACACCCTTGCACCCCAGTCGTCATGGTTTACACTGCGCCAGAAAGCCAGCACGGTAGCCAGCCCGTTGTGGTGGGGTCGTCATGTACCCTCTCGGCTGTAGCCTCCGTGAAAACACAGGGATCGCTCTACCGATGCCAGAGCTAAATACTCCTCATGCAAGCCAAGGAGTAGATGCTTGTCTCTGTGGGTCATCAGAACTCCCGTCAACAGTCATCCCGTCAGGTTACGCTGCTGTGGCTGGGTGGAGGAGAGCCACTGATCGGAATGGTTGGCAACGGGGTGGATCACCCGCAATGAAGAGAGAAATTGGGTGACGTTGGCGGACGTACAACCGCCGTCTCAAAGAAGGGAAAGTTTAATGCTTCTTTGTACGACCCCCAAACGTTCCCCTCCCTGACCGCACCTTGGGAGGGATGTCGGGCCGCAAAACAGGGTGAATATTATGCTCCCAGTAATCTCGTGTGCAGCATGACTGATGGGGACTTACTTACAGCGACCAAGCCTCAGTTCTCTGTGGACCATCTGGAGGACAGGTTTGGGAAGCGGACTCAATATCTAAAATGCCCAACATTTCAGTTCTCATCCACAGAGCATCACTTCAAGGGGCCCACAGCTCTTTTGTGGGTACGTATGTGGCGCTCACGGGTCCCTGAGCTGAAGTACCCTTTCTTCCTCCCCAGGCTGCTTCACACACCCCCCCCCCGGCCCCGGTTCGTGCCTTTACCCGGAGACGTGTGTGTAACTGCAGGTCATCTCCTTTTCTACTCTTTCCTCTTCCTAAGGTCCTTCCTTCCCGTCACTGATTTTCTTCGCTCATTCTTCTTACTCTGTTGTTCCTACCTGGGAGCCATCCATACCATCTCCGCTTCGGCGTTTGAGATTCTCCCTTTTCTCACTTTTCTATCCATCTTATATTCTTCTTGCTTCCTCCCTGTGCGTGTCTCAAGGCCGACCCACGCATCCCCATGTGTAGCAGGTGACGGGGTAACGCATAATTCCCCGCCCCAGGTAGGCAAGTAGGGCACGTACGTACCCCCTGGTAGAGGCCAGGCCCGGGGAGGGGTGATTACCTGAGCTGGTACCTTCCGACTATGCCGATTGGTCCCTCCGTCCGTTTCTCGGGAGGTGTGACCTGAGGTGTGGACAATCACCTAAGCCCTCGGAGAGGGCCCCCATAAGGAAGGAGCGCGCCATCGGAGACGCCGGTAATCACGGGGGACACTTCCGCAATGACCTCTCTCTTCCCTTTTGACTTCGACCCAGAAACGCAAGTAGGATGCCCCTCAAACTAAAAGAAATACTACCTAACGTTCCTAAGTTTCTCATTGTTAGCCATAATGATGGTCCTGATTTCTCTAAGGTCAATCCCTTAGTAATTCAGAAGGGTGTAGATGCCATTGCAGATCCTGGTAACGAGGCTGCTGATGGCGCTGATGCCGCTGCCAAGGCTGCAACTCTCTTACGTCGGACAGCTACATACTGTGTACCATCGCATGATATTGAAGGGGCTCTTTGGCAGCGCCTTATATCGTCGTGGCATAATGTGTGGTCTTCCCTTGCTAATAATAAGCTCCGGACCATTAAACCGCTCCCCGACTTGTTGATGTTCAGAAGGCTACCAGCGGCTTGCCCGTATCGCTCTATCCAACTTAGTACTCTTCGTACTTCACCTGGTGAGCGATCCAGCAGTAGGAGGTCATCGGCCTAAGCTCTGTAGCGAAATGTGATGGCGTACAGCTTGTGGTTGAGACCTGCAAGTAGTAGTTCTAGTGCGATCGCTTGAAGGTAGGTGGAAATGGGACAACCTTGTCGTATGGACCTTTTAATGGGTATTGGGCCAACAGTCCTTCCATTGACCTGTACTTTAGAGCTGCCGACGATCAAAATCAGCCGCAGAATGTCGATGAAATTCGGAGAAAATCCCATCCGTTCCATCACCCGTAGGAGAAATGTATGTTGTACTCTATCGAACGCGTGTTCAAAATCAATGGAGACGATCGCCGTTCTCAGACGGCACGCTGACGCGATCGCAATTAAGTCCCTGCAGTCACCAGTGGCCATCTGTATGTTGGCTTCCCCTCCATAAGACGTCTGTTCTGGAGCAAGAACCATCGGCAACGTCGTCTTAATGCGGCCTGCTAAAAGCCTGGCAAATATCTTGTTCCCGGAAGGACCGATAGAATTCACCTGGGATTCCATCAGGCTCCGGAGACTTGTGAATCGCACCCTTGTTTAAGGCGTCCTCCACTTCCTCAGACGTGATGTCCTCTGTTAGTGCTCTTTTTGCGGTGATATCGATTGTTCGTGATACTTTCTGTAATACTTCTGCAGTGGCCTCTTCATCTGCAGTCCCTTCCTAGTAAAGATGGTTGTAGTGGCTCTCTGACATTCACTATTTTCGCTTGGGTTGTGCAGGTGCGACCGTCAAGAGTCATAAGGCGCTGTCGGCGCTTGTCCGCCGTAATATGGTGCATGGTGGGTGCCTCTGCCGTTGTTAGATCATGTCTTCGACAGCGGACTACCGCTCCTTCTAAACGGCGCTTCGTTAACGATAGTACGTGGGCCTTCATTCGGCTTCGTTCTTGTTGCGTTCCTTGTGATGGAGGTAAGGCGTCAAGGTCCCTAAGCGTCGCGTAGTAGAAATCTAAGGTCTGCCGGTGCCACGCCACCGTGTCCTTGCCAAACTGCATCAGCGTCCTATGGATTGCCGGTTTAGCGCAGAACAGCCACCATTCCAATGTAGTGGAATATCACGAATGGTGCCATTCGCAGGTGGCCCACGTTGCGGTTACCCTCTCTCGGCAGTCTGGGTCTTGAAGATGTCAGCCGTTAAATTTCCACAAGCTGTTACTACGCCAGACGTTTTCGCGATGAAGACGGACCGTGCATAAATACGCGCTATGGACCGAGTGTGCCTGTGGCCACCGTTCAGCGTCCACGACTCGGTTTGTAAGACTTTGAGACACATATATACGATCCAGTCGACTCGCTGAATGACTGGTAAGAAATGTATATCCAGGTCTGTCGCCAGGAACCTTTTCCCATGTATCGCACAGCTGAAGATCTTGAACTACCTTACCCAACTCGGGGCAGGGGTATAGTTTGGGATTTGATCCTTAGGGTGAAGGACCCAATTAGTCACCGGCTGTGACAATGTGTTCGTAGCGACCTAGGAATAGTGGGGCGACCTCTGTAGAGAAGAATCTGGCCCTGTCGCGCCTTAGGGAGTTGCCTGACGGTGCATAAACATTGATAAATCGGGTGTCAAGTGCCGTCACCGCTATTCCTCGATCAGAAGGGAGGTACATGTCAGTGACGTCAATACCGTCACGCACTAAAATCGCCACACCGCTGTCGCCCTGTATCATGTAGGTTACATAACCATAAAAGTCAGGGAGTGCGTTCATCCTTACTTCCTGCAGAAATGCGAAGTCAACGTCTGCTGCTCTTATTGTGTCTTTCAGAAGTTGTATCTTAGCTGGGGATCGGATGGTAGTGATGTTCATCGTAGCCACGCGATAGGTGTGGCTAAGCGGTGATTGGGCTGGGGTATCCATGGCGATGGATGATACGGACGGTCGTCATTTGTGTCGGCGTCCCCCGCCGGCCGCAAATTTCTGATCAGACTGAATGGCCTGGGGGGGGGGGGGAACTTTGATGGCCCCCCAGGTTTTGGTCAAGCCCGGTCATTACTTCATCTCCCCACGATATGGACGCAGAAGTCTGTTCATGTTCCATAAGGTCGTGTTGGTTCATAGGGAGGGTTCGCACGGCTTCACAGCCAGCACTGGAACCTTCCAGACGAGCAGTGTTCATTTCGGTAGACTGTTGATTGGTTTGCGCCTGTCCCACCGTCTGTTCCTCAGGGGCATGGTCAGTGGCGATGGTGTCAGCCTCGTCGTTGGTGTCCTGGGGTATCGGGTCATCCCCCTCCTGCGAGTGGGAGTTGCCTTGATAAGACACGTTATTACGGCGGCGCTTCCGGCGTTGCGGCGAACGCTGCTTTCGTATATGACTTTCCGTGTCGGAAGATGGCACCGAATCACGTCTCACTGGTACAAATGCTGCGGTGGGTACGATAAGAGATTAGAATACCGCCCTGCTGTTGGTGGGTTCTCCTATGTTCAGTGGCATCGATGAAGTTGTAGATTTCTCTGTCGCAGGCAAGGCTGACCGATCTACCGCACTGCTGTCCACAGGGCGTTGTTCTGGTTCCGTAACGGTGGGTGATTGTTTGTGTCTGGACAGACGGGAACTTCGTAAGGGCCGCAGCATAAGTCACTGGAAGGATTGTCGGTATCGGCGTAGGTTCCACTTCTTTCGGTGGCAGTTGTGTGATTCTGCACTGGAAGCATTCGGAACGTAGGTGACCTTCCGCGCCGCAACCAGAACATGTCTTAGATTGACCGTAGTAACGGATTACTGCTCGGCATCCTCCGATCCCTAGATAGGATGGCACATGCCGACGGAGTTCAATACGAACCTGGCGTACTCCGTTTAGGACTGGGTAGGTCTTGAATTGGGTCCACTTTTCTGCCACGTGTTCGTGCACCGTGCCGTAAGGGCGTAGCGCTGCCACGACGTCTGCCGCCGGTAGTTCGAACGGTAGTTGAAATATTCGTATAGTCCGCAGTCCCAAACTAAAAATCCAATAAAATCGACTTTCTTCTCTCTCATGTGATTTGCAGCAAATACCAGCAAATAAAAAAAAAGCAACACACAAAGTTTATGTTCCATAAATGTCCACAGAATGTCACACACTAAAACCATTTAAAATCCCTTAATAGTAGCATGTGAAGGTGGTAAAAAGCTTTCATTAAAAAACACTGCATTTAAAAAATGTCATTCATTGGGGTGTCCTGCAATTCCTCAGTGAAAGCAATTCTTGAAAAATTGCAAATCTCTAGCGGAGTCGGTATCCGCACCCCCTGTAGAGGAGTGTGGAGCAGATTGCAGGGGATCCGTCCAAGAGTCCTTCATGACGGGTCGAATACGCCTTTGCGGACTTCCTTCCAACTTCCGCTTCACAGAGGGGTGCTGGGATTGCATGACATAAAAGTCCATCTCGAATGTAGTCCCAGTTTTGGCCAAAAACTCTTGCAAATGACGCACAGTCTTATCCCGTTTACTGTCCGCATCGCTAATAAAGGGGTGCTGGTGACCGCCAGTAGCCGTTGACGGACATCGGCCATCGGACTTAACCGGTTGCTCAGTCTACGTTGCCGCCCTGTTGCCCGAGGTCTATGTCGCCAGACACTGGTTTGCGACGCGGCCTTCTGCTTTGACTTTCGCCTGGACCGCCTGTTCTTTTTGACCTCAGGTGACGGACTACGCTCCTTGCCACTACTGGGTGCGGACACTAACACCGGAGCGCTACTGGAACTACGCCTCGGTTGGTGTTCTCGCCGCGGTTTTGGCTCTTGTGATAAAGAACGCGGCACTATTTTCCGTCCAGACGTGTCAACTGCAGAGATGGATAACTGTTCACGCAAGACAACTGGCCTGCGATCGACAGGGGAAACAGTGGCAGACGTAATGGCGTCAATCACAACTTGTTTATAGTCAGGAAGTATTAAAGACGCAGTCGAAGATTCGGTAAAGTCATCACGTTTTGTGTCATAAGAAATTACAGGAGCTGACGGGCAGGGAACAGCAGCAGCAGAACCAGACATCACAGTGGCCTCCACTGCCGCCACATCAACAAGTTGCGGAATAGTTTTTCTAGATTCAAGTGGCACAGGTAAACGCACTGGCGTAGATACTGGTAACTGCTTTTCCGCAGAGCCACTTTGAGAGTCTGAGTCAGAAATGTCCATTTCGGTGTGGTCTGCTGCCGTATCAACAGTCGCGCGGCTCGAGAGGGGGGCGGGGCGGCGCAGAGCCCAGCGCCACCGAGGCGTAAGAGGCGGTATCCCGAGCTTCACTAATTGGAAGCTGCACGGGGCTCCTGCTTCTGTTGTGCGGACACTCCTTACGAATGTGGCCAGAAGCGTGACAGAATGAACATGTTTGGGGCTGCCCACTTTACGTGATGAAAGCACGGTTACCCCCCATTATTAAAAACGACGGAATGTACTTACGCAAAACCATGTTACAGGCTTCTCTTTCCGGATGTTGTCCTCCCTTTCCCACGACGGCGGCAAAGGTCGGGTCTCCCAATCGCGGTTCGTGTTCGATCCCTTCTCTCTTAACTTAAATCTCTTCTGTATCCATAATATTGTACTTACAGGTGATGAAACACCAAAGCAGAAAACACCAAAGCCGCCGGCCGAAGTAAACAAGTGACGTCAGCAACCCGTCCGCCGCAACCAGGTGTGGACAGCGGGCACGTCCGCACGAAGCCACGACTCCGAACAGACTGGTACCTGAAACCAGCGCCTTAGAAAGCTCAGCCACGCTACCCTGCCTCCATGAATGGCATGTGTGTTGCCTCCTTCGCCGTCTTCATTTGAAAGGCGTGCGTGCGTGCGTGCGGGCGGGCGGCGGAGGCGGCGGCAGCGACGACGACGACGACGTCGTTTGAAATCATAGACACTAAATGAGTATAATTTTCCGTCAAACTTATTTCTTTTCATTCTCCACTCCGAGGAGTGGAGCGGGCTGTTTGAGATTCGGCCCATTTTGAAGTATCCCTATTTCTTTCGAGTTGTCTGCCATTCACCTGCGATTATTAATGTACATTCCGTTATTAGTAAGTGTGGTGTGTTTTCGCAAAATTGTCATTGGCACTGTGCAATTCGGCAGATTTTTAGGTGAGTAGTGTCTCGGACACTTCGCCACATACATAGCGACACTTCGCTACTAGCTACTACTTTTAAAAAGTAAAACTAAAAACAACTAAAACCGTGCTGCTAGATCAACTTAAAAAGTAGTCAGGTCTGTCGTCCTGTCCTGTCATGGTCAGGGTGTAAGTACCGTTCTCGTCTTCCGGCGGCGCCTCCGCCCAGTCGAGGCGCACGCCGAAGGGGGGGGGGGGAGGGGCGGCGGGGCGGCGGGGGCGGAATCAGGCACTCCGTCGCTCGCTCTTGTTTCTCCCCCACCTCCTGCGTCACCCCAACAGACTGACGAGATTTTCAAGCTTGGGAGACCTCGTCCTCGGCCTTCCTCTTTAGGGCCGACGAGCTAATTGTCGGGGGGGGAGGGGGGGGGGATCGTCCTCCATAGCGAGGTCCGCGTCTGTTGTTACCATTTTCTGCGCCAGCAGCGACTGAAGGTGCTGCACGGTCACAGAAAATGCGCTGGACTCCGCTGAGGAACGTTCCTGTTCCGCTCGCTGCTGCGGAGGGGGGGGGGGGGGCAGCGGCGACGGGCGGGATGCGGGGTCCGGGTCTGCGCGGTCCCGACGCGACACGTGCTGTCGCGGTGCCGGGGACCGAACAAGGGAACCGGAGGGATCGCGACGCGAACCGCCGGACCTACGGGACGAGCTCGACCGTCTAGTGCGTGACCGCACTCGCCTCGGCCGAGGGGGGGGGGGGGGGGCGCGCGCGCGCGCCTCCGACTGAACACTGGCCTGAGGCACAAGTTCAGTTTCCGGGGCCACATCCCCCACTGCCGAAACCACGGCGGGAACGGTCACTGGGACAGGGACTATCTCTACCTCGGTACGGGATACGGCAATAGTTATTAATGCCGCGGTATCCTGATCTATTGTAGTCACGGCGGTATCCGGATCCACGGTTGTCCGGTTGGTATCCGGATCCACGGTTGTCCGGTTGGTATCCGGATCCACGGTTGTCCGGTTGGTATCCGGATCCACGGTTGTCCGGTTGGTATCCGGATCCACGGTTGTCCGGTTGGTATCCGGATCTACAGTGGAACTGATGGTATGCGGATCTACAGTATCAACAGGTACCGGACTACACACTTGCACAGGAGAGGCAGAAAGGTCACATTTAAGGTAGTCTTGTCACTGACGGGAGGTATGCTGTCTGATGTTTCCGCCACCGCGGGGTCTGCCGCCGAAGCGGTTTCCACGTCGAGGCGTGGCGAAGCGGGGGGGGGGGGGGCAGCGCTGGCCGGGCTGACAGCCACGGCGGCGTAGCTGCGCCCCTGGAAGTTGGCCACGTCCGGCGGCAACTGCACCGGACGCCTACGTTTCGGGCATTCTAGTCGGTAATGACCGACCGCGTGGCAAAAGCTAAAAGTCTGTGGCTGGCCGTTATACGATATAAGAGCTCGATGGCCATTCACCAACAGAAACGATGGTATATGTTGACGTACTAATATCGTCACGCTTCGAATCCCGTTATAAACTTGGTATTTATAGTCACTTGACCAACGCTCCCTCACTATTGGTCACCTCACCGTATGGTCGTAAATGTATTAATGTATCGTCTCTTATCTCGAACTGTAAATTAAAAACGCTGACATGGCGGACACCCAAACCCGCGTGCGATATCTTAACCGCACTTATATTAACTTTAAGGTGACTGAATTTTCGTTCACCATTATTTACAGAAACAATCCGGTCACATACGTCAGCCGACACAAGCTTTAAAAACAGAAGGTTAATAAAAGTGTCGTACTGAATACAAATTACGTCATTAACGGGTAATAATAAATAATCCTCGAGCCATCGGTGAATTTCAAAGGCCGTGGGCTTATCAGAATTCTTGGGAAACTGAACCTGAACGTTGTTCTCGCGTTCCTCACTCGTTGAAAAACTTAACATAGTTCGGACTTACTTGATAAATTGAAGAGTTCAAGCAAGGAAACTCGCCGCCGCGACCAGCAGCGACGTAACCACCTGACGTCAACAACCCGTCCGCCGCACCGAGGTGAGGACAGGCGGGCACGTCCGGTCGAACGCACGCCTCCGAAGAGACTGGTGCCTTAAACCAGCGCCTTAGACCGCTCGGCCACGCTACCAGCGCAAATACTGCGTCCTTTTCTTGCAGAAGTTGTTTCTGTATCAGTGAATGGCGTGAGGTTACATAACATTTATTGGCAGTTGAAATAAATCCATCACATGTCAAACTTGTATCCCTTCGGCTATGGAATAGCTCTCTCACCGCTTTGCCAAAGTCTCCTTTACATGCAGCCAATGAAACAGTAGCACGGTCTCGGCACTCGTTATTACTTTCACTGCATCAGAGAGCACACATATTTGAAAATTATTAAATACTATAAGTCGAATTCAGAGTTGTGAGAATTTTTCAAGCTGCCGTGACCAGGATTCGAACCTGGGTTATTGCGGCCACTACGCAATGTCCTAACCACTAGACGATCACGGCTACGATTGCAACGAGCCTCTGGTCTTCCAGTTCTGAAGGTTGGTGTTACTTGGCGAATGCAAAAGCTAAACCATAGCCGCTCATCGTCTATTTGACGACGTGTGCACACTACAAAATCATGTATCTACGCTGATAGCCCTCTAAACTGCGTGCTACGTGTGCACTTACTTTCTTTCTCGGCGTTCACGTCCATCACGGATGCTTGCAGACGTTCTGGTTTGCACTTTCATGTTTCGACAACTTTGCTCCTTAACAAATGGACAAGAGCCCCAAATCTCTAGGTGCCGTGATTTTGTCTCAACAAGTGATATTTACTGCAACTTTCAACGAGCGTCAGGTGAGTAACGCTTTTCGGGCCTCCCAACACCCCTTATAGCCCGTCCTTGCGCTCTCCAAAAATGCCTTCAACGGCGAGCTTCATTGCTATACAAAACAACAAAAAAAGTTCCCCCGCTGGGCAAACGAAAATATCTCCCTCACGGGAGATGCGACGTGAAGTACTCGATTACATATCACCGCTGTAGAAATCTCAATAAAAAACAAACGTCATCCTTCTGACAAGTAACATATTAAAAAGACAAGAATAAAACTAAAGCCTTCCATTGGCGGAGATTCCACGATGATATACAGTAATTATTAACCTAAAAAGTACCTCGAAATGTCGAAAAGAAAATATTATAAAAGAATAAAGAAACTGACACTCCAATAAATGGGAAAGGTAGCACTCTTCAATGTGCTACACATCCCAGGCTAACGCAAAACAGAAAATAAACAGAAAAATGAAAAAGGAAAAAAATGTAAAGAAAAAATGGGACACAGAACGATCATAGAATTACGGCAAAATATCCACAGGAAATTACAAAGATGTCCATGAACAAATGCAAGGTCGTCATAATGAAAAGATAGAACAATAGTAAAAATCGAGCAAGATTCGCGACAATGAACCACAGGAAAAGAGTAATTTCCGTGGTTCATTGCGGAAAAGAAATTGATAATTTGGCAAATCCGTGTAAAATTGACACTTTCAGGAATTTGGCAAACTGGCGTCGATAATTGGGTAAGTCACGAATCCGGTTATGTTCTACCCATAGATACGTCAGGTAATCTATGGGCGTAGTCAATTTTAAATTAGCAAACAAGTTTGTCCCAAGATCCACACTGTTGCGTTTCTCTTAGTTATAGGATAAGCGGTACATTGCGGCAGCAGCACGTCGTCGATGGTGACTGACCTGGTGTCGACCCGGTTGATGAGCCGCACCAAGTCCCGCGCGGTCTCCCACACCTGGCTGTGACGCCGACACTCGAAGCGGTGACGTAGAGGGTCGGGCAGTCCGCACTCCTCGCACGCGCTGGTAGTGGCGAGGCGGATGTCGAACAGCCGCTGGGCGGTGGGGAAGCCGCGGTGGACGACGGCGAACCACGCGCCGTGCACCCTGGAGGGCAGGAAGGCGGCGGCCAGGTTGCGCCAGACGGCCGGCCAGCGGACGTCCGGGATGCGGTACTCCCACTTGCTCCTCGCCGTCGAGCCGCGGCGACGTCGGCAGCCATGGTGGTCGGGCTGTCCGCGAGCAGCAAGTAGGAGTCGTCCACGAAGAAGCGGCGCACATGGTTCAGGTGGTACGGCACGTGCGCCACGTAGACCGGCGTCGTCGGAGAAGCCGGGCGGTACCTGGCGAAGAGGGCGGCGGTGGGGCCCGCTGGGGTCCCTCCGCATCACCTACGTCGTCCGCCTCCAGAAGAGGGCCGCGCACCTGGAGCTAAAGTGCACCAGGCCCAAACCCCCGTCCTCCGGGCGGAGAGTGCACACATCCAGGCTGACTTTGAGCGTGGCGCCACGCCACAGGAACCAGTAGGCCGCCTGCTGGATGGCGCGCGCCTGCTGCAGCGGCACGGGCAGCACCTGCGCCAGGAACAACGCGCGCGCGAACACGTGCGTGGCCACGAGCGACGCCTTGTCGTGCAGGGCGAGGCGCCGCGGCGTGTACATCCTGACGACGGCGCGGATGGCGTTCAGCGCGGTACGCAATAAGGGCGTCGAAGATGGTACGATCAGAAACTGCACAGGTTTGGCTCTTGCAAAGGACACTGCTTAAAACAGTACGCACACGGGACGCGACGCAACGAGTTAAAATTTTAAAATCGGCTTTTAAAAGAGTGATTGGTCTGACGTTGTGGATGCTCGGGATCGCGTTGCTTTTCGGTATCAACGTGACCACGCCTTCCGCAAAAGCGGTGGGAATACGCGCGCCACGTTGGATATCGCGCGCAATCTCTAGCAGCACGGGACTTAAAACGTCATAGAACTTCTGATAAAATTCCGCGGGGATGCCGTCCGGACCGGGCGACTTCCCCTACGGACTTCGTCGCACAGAATCGGACAGCTCGTCATCTTCAAACGGAGCATTTAATTGCTCCCGATCTGTGCGTCCGAGAGAACACGGAATAAAAGATAAAACAGACTGTAAAGCGTCAGAATCCAAGTCGACATCTAAAAATAGAGTTCTAAAATGATCGTGGACGTCGACTCTGGGAGCAGCGCGGGCTCTGACGTCACACGACGTGCCAGATCGCGCAGACATTCGTGGCGGAACTGGTACATGGCGCGGCGATAGCGCGCCGCCTCGCGACTCGTGTCCATTAAAAAGCGTCTGAGTGCCGGTTTGGCCACCGACACCCACCACTCTAAAACGCTAACGTCACCGGGCCGTTCACGGACAATCTTATCCCACTTTATTTTTAAACTTTCTACAGAGTGGACATCATTTAAAAGGCTAACGTTAAATTTCCACAGCGCTGCGTGCCGAGGGACACTCGGCCGCGATAAAAACAATTTGCAATAAAAAGCGCTGTGGTCTGAAAAAAACACCGGGAAAACATTAGTAAAAATGATTTTGTCCGACAGGTCAGGCGTGACATAAAAACGGTCCAGCCGGCTGCGACCGGTGGAGTAAAAATGCGTAAAAAGAGTCGTGGCGGGGTGCAGAACCCGCCACGCGTCAACAAAATTAAAAGTACTAACTAAAACGCGTAACTCTTCACATTTGTACGGCCGCGGCTCTTGGTCGCGGTCGCCCAAAACACAATTAAAATCTCCCCCTAAAATCATTGTTCTAAAATTACGTCTGAAAAGGTGACAAACGTCACGCGCATAAAAGTCAGCCTTGACCTGTTCGTTAGAACCGGCCGGTCCGTAAACATTAATAACAGCTACCCCGTTAATAACAACTGCAATTCCACGACCATCGGGGAGCAACTCTAAATCACTTATTTGAATATCTGAGTGGACTAAAATAGCAGTGCCTGTAGTCATCAGGTAAAACGTTATCAATAATATTAAAATCCGATAGATCAGATAAAAATAACATGACCTCACGGGTAACCTCTTGTAAAAGCGCAACGTGACAATTGTGATATAATAAAAAATCCTTTAAAGCTATCACTTTGTACACGCTGCGCATGCTACTAACATTTATTGTTCAAATATTATAGGTTCCCGGATTGGCCATTAAAACAACATTAACTCATTAAAACAACAAGTATAAGACTTTGCAGACACTGTAAAATCGAGTTTAAAAAGTAAAACTAACTAAAAACAATGAAAACCGTGCTGCTAGATCAACTTAAAAAGTGGTCACGTCTGCCGTCACGTCTGCCGTCCTGTCCTGTCTTGTCCTGTCCTGTCATGGTCAGGGTTTAAGTCCCGTCCTCGTCTTCCGGCGGCGCCTCCGCCCAGTCGAGTCGCACGCCGGGGGGGGAGGGGCGGCGGGGGCGGAATCAGGCCCTCCGTCGCACGTTCTGGTTTCTCCCCCACCTCCTGCGTCACCCCAACCGACTGACGAGATTTCCAAACTTGGGAAATCTCGTCCTCGGCCTTCCTCTTTAAGGCCGATGAGCTACTTGTCGGGGGAGAATCGTCCTCCATAGCGAGGTCCGCGTCAGTTGTCATCGTTTTCTGTGACAGCAGCGACTGAAGGTGCTGAACTGTCACAGAAAACGCGGTTGACTCCGCGGAGGAACGATCCGTGTCCGCCCGCTGCTGCGGTCGGCTCCTGGGGGGCGGAGGGGGGGGGGCAGCGGCGGCCTGCGGGACCCGGGCTCCGGGTCTGCGCGGTCCCGACGCGACACGTGCTGTCGCGGCGCCGGGGGCCGAACAGGGGACCCGGAGGGATCGCGACGCGAACCGCCGGACCTACGGGACGAGCTCGACCGTCTTGTGCGTGACCGCACTCGCCTCGGCCGAGGGGGGGGGGGGGGGCGACTGAACACTGGCCTAAGGCACTGGTTCAGATTCTGAGGCCACATCCCCCTCAGCCGAAACCACGGCGGGAACGGTCAAATGGACGCGGTCTAACTCCACCTCTGAGCCGGACGCGGCAACAGGTGAGAGGCCTTGGTATCCTTTTCTACCAGTCACTGCGGTAGCCGGATCTACAGTAATCTGAGTGGTAGCCGGAACTTCAGTTGGCTGGGTGGTATCCGGATCTACAGTAGTCCGGCCGGTAGACGGATCTACAGCGACCCGATGGTAGCCGGATCTACACTTGACACTGAAACGGTAGTCTGGTCTACACTAGGTGTAACTGCGGTAGCCAGATCTACAGCAACAACAGGTTCCGAACTACACACTGGCACAGGGGAGGTAGAAAGGTCACATTGGGGCACTACAGTCACATTTGTGTTAGTCTCGTCACTTACGGGAGGCACGCTGTCGGACGACTCTGTCGTCGACGTGTCCATCGCCGCGGGGTCTGCCGCCGAAGCGGTTTCCACGTCGCGGCGTGGCGAAGCGTGGGGGGGGGGGGGGGGCGGGGGGCGGGCAGCGCCGGCCGGACTGACAGCCACGGCGGCGTAGCTGCGCCCCTGGTCCAAGTTGGCTGCGTCCGGCGCCAACTGCACCGGACGCCTACGTTTCGAGCATTCGAGTAGATAATGACCGACCGCGTGGCAAAAGCTAAAAGTCTGTGGCTGGCCGTTATACGATATAAAAGCTCGATGGCCATTCACCAACAGAAACGATGGTATATGTTGACGTACTAATATCGTCACGCTTCGAATCCCGTTATAAACTTGGTATTTATAGTCACTTGACCAACGCTCCCTCACTATTGGTCACCTCACCGTATGGTCGTAAATGTATTAATGTATCGTCTCTAATCTCGTACGGCAAGTTAAACACGCGGACATGGCGGACACCAAAACCCGCGTGAGAGATCTTTACTGCACATATATTTCCGTTTAGGTAACGGAAATTTCGTTCACCGTTATTAACACACACGATCCTGTCACAAACATCAGCCGACACAAGCTTTAAAAACACGTTAATAAAAGTGTCGTACTGTACACAAATCACGTCATAAACCTGTAATAGCAAGTCATCCTCGAGCCAACGATGAATTTCAAAGGCCGTGGGCTTGTCTGAATTAGGGGGGAAACTGGACCTGGATGTTATTCTCACGTTCCTCGTTCGCAGAAATACTAGACATGATCGGACTTACTTGAAGGCGACGGCGACGGCGTTTAAAATCATACACTTAATGTGTATAATTTCCCGTTTTCAAATAGTCCTATTTCTTTCGAGTTGTCTACCATTCACCTGAGTTTATTAATGTACATTCCGTAAATAGTAAGGGTGCTGTTCTTTTGCAACATTTTCGTTGGCACTGTGCATTTCGGCAGATTTTTCCACGTTAGATGAGTAGTGCGTCGGCCACTTTACCACATGCATAGCGGCACTTCGCTACTAGTCTGGCATTACGTCACATCTGTATTGCTTCGAGTACCTGAGTGCTAATGCATGTTCAAAGTGCTGTCGTGACGTCCACGCGTAAGCATTCTTGTACAATCAGCTGTGCAAAATCGCACGTGGCAGCTTTTATTTATTTATTTTTTTTTTCGAAAAAAATGAGAGTAAAAAACTTGGCAACGATGGGATTCGAACCCACGCCTCAGAAGAGTCTGGTGCCTTAAACCAGCGCCTTAGACCGCTCGGCCACGCTACCAGCGCAAATACTACATCCTTTTCTTGCAGAAGTTGTTTATGTATCAGTGAATGGAGTGAGGTTACATAACATTCTTTGGCTGTTAAAACAAATAAATGTTGATCCATCACACGTCAAACGTGTATCCCTTTCGGCTATGGAATAGCTCTCTCACCGCTTTGCCAAAGTCTCCTTTACATGCAACCAATGGAACAGTAGCACGGTCTCGGCACTCGTTATTATTTTCACTGCATGAGAGAGCACAATCATTTCAAAATTATTAACTACTATGTGGGATTCAGTGGTGAGAAAAATTTTCAAGCTGCCGTGACCAGGATTCGAACCTGGGTTATTGCGGTCACAACGCAATGTCCTAACCACTAGACGATCACGGCTACGATTGCAACGAGCCTCTGGTCTTCTTGTTCTGCAGGTTGGTGTTACTTGGCGAATGCAAAGGTAAACCATAGCCGCTCATCGTCTATTTGACGACGTGTGCACACCACAAAATCATGTATCTACGCTGATAGCCCTCTAAACTGCGTGCTACGTGTGCACTTACTTTCTTTCTCGGCGCTCACGTCCATCACGGATGCTTGCAGACGTTCTGGTTCGCACTTTCATGTTTCGACAACTTAGCTTCTTAACAAATGGACAAGAGCCCCAAGTCTCTAGGTGCCGTCATTTTGTCTCAACAAGTGATATTTACTGCAACTTTCAACGAGTGTCAGGCGAGTAACGCTAAGACAATTAGCATAAGGGAAACACGAAAACGGACGTTCCGGTGCCGGGAAACGAACCCGGGCCTCCTGGGTGAGAGCCACTAGACCACACCGGACTATAAGCCAACTACAATGCGTAATGAGCACCCACATGCTTCCTCACTGATTTTTCACATTCGAAGAAACATGTGCCCATGACTTATTCCGTAATTACGATCACCAGCAATAACGAAGCACACAAAACTCACCAAGAAACAGCTGATTACAACATAATGCTTGTTGTTATGTGCATCATCTAACAGTGTAGCACGCACTCGCTGCCACCTAAGTGACACTTGTCTGTTCCTTTGCTCTAAGGAGCTACCTGCCTGTCGGCACGCTGTCCCTACGGGTATACGAACTCTACCGTTCCACTCCTTACTGCAGTGCGCCATTCAACAAAATTTGTAAATTCGGGTTTCTGCACTGCCTTATGCGATTACTGAGGACACCAGACTTCGACAGAGGACGAAAACAGATGGCAGCTTAGTTTAGTTTTTATTTAAAAAAAATCCTAACAAAAAAAAGTACTAGTGCCACCGCCACTTCTACCCTATGCTAAAAAAAAAAAAAAAAAAAAAAAAAAAAAAAAAAAAAAAAAAAAAAAAA
Source organism: Locusta migratoria (assembly GCA_026315105.1). Classification (NCBI taxonomy): domain Eukaryota; kingdom Metazoa; phylum Arthropoda; class Insecta; order Orthoptera; family Acrididae; genus Locusta; species Locusta migratoria. The sequence goes on from CM048749.1 coordinate 325,480,090, forward strand.
AAAACATTCCCCTGTTTCTTGTTTCTTGAGTTGGGGAAACGGAAACGTAATGTCCTCTCCATTGAGGATTTGGAAATTCATTTTATAATCGCGACTTCTACCCATTTACATTAATAGAAGTCGCCTTGCAAGAAAAAGGTACAACAATGAATTACATATTCGTAATAATCCCTTGCAAAGTAAAAGTAAAATGGTATTAGCCATTTTTTCATTGTTTCATGAAAAAAAAAATTCTTCTATAAACATTACATAATGATGAAAAGAAAAGTAACAAAATAAATAATAAAAGTTAACAAAAACATCCTTATATGGGAACGATCGTAGGAGAACGTATGTTAACAAGAACCTAATAAGTACCAATCAAAACCGTGTCCGTAGCTATGTAGCCGTCATCAGTTTAGCAAATCCATGGAGTATAGACACATTCAGAAAATTCGCAAAGGTAAGTCCATATCGGGAGGTAGACTTTTGTTTCTCATATTCAGTGGCGAGATAGGTTAGAAAGTCCAATTCGGAAGTCAACTTGAGGTGAAAGATAGCATACACCGTATGACCGTAAATCCACAATGTGGCATTCCTCTTAGTCCATGGGTAGGCGTTACACTGCGGAATGAAACGTCCGTCGGCGTGATAATGCGCGTGTCGACACGATTGATAAGACGCGCCATGTCCCTCGCCACTTCCCACACGGCGTGGTGGCGTTGACACTGGAAACGGTGTTCGAGGTTGTCTAGCACACCACAAAGTTCACACGCGTCGGACGGAGCCAGGTGAATTGAATATAACAGCCACGGAGCGCCGCCGCAATCTCGCTCGCTCTGCCGCAAGTTACGTCGCAGAGTATCAAATAGCTGTTATCCAGATAGTAGCGGCGAACGTAGTTGCAGCAGAACGGCACGTGACTGATGGACACGGGCGCCGGCACAGAGTGGGGGCGGAACCTTTCGAAGACGGCGGCGGTGGTGCCGCGCGGGTCCTTCTGCAGCACAGCGGAGGTCCTTTTCCACAGCAGCGCTGAACTTTTTGCCCGGAAGTCCACCAATCCTAATCCGCCCTGTTGCTGGGGCAGGGTGCACGTGGCGAGCGACGCCTTTAAGACGTCGCCGCGCCAGATGAACCAGTACACGGCGGACTGTATGGCGCGCGCCAGTAACTTCGGCACAGGCAGCACCTGGGCCAGGTACCAGGCGCGCGCGAGCAGATGGGAGTCCGCTAGCCGCACCCTGTCTCGCAGCGCGAGGGCGCGGGCCGCGTAGATACGGGCGACGGCGCGGACCTTGTGCAGCGTCGGCCGCCAGCTCAACGCCTCCATCTGCTGGGGGTTCGCGGTGATGGTGACGCCGAGAACCTTGTGTTGGTCGCGCACGCAAAACCAATCACCGGCGAGGGAGCGCGCGCGGGGCGTCAGGGGCAGCAGCACCGTCTTGAGGTGGTTCACCACTGCACCCGTCGCCCGCTCGAACCGTTGTAATGTCCGGTGCAGGGTGTCCACGTCGGCGGCTCGGTGCAAGAAGACGCCCAGATCGTCGGCATAGGCCTTACACACAAGGCGCGTGTCGCCGATGGTGATGCCGGTGCAAACTCCACTGATGGTCCGCAGAAGTGGATCTAAGGCGACCGCGAACAGCGCCATACTCAGTGGGCACCCCTGGCGCACAGAGCGGGCCACCGGGAAGACGGGGGTGAGGCGGCCGTTGACGGAGACGCGGGACGTCGCTGTTCCCAACAGATGCCGCACCATCGTCGTAAACGTTCGACCGAAGCCCATTGCAGTAATCACCCTACAGAGGTAGGTATGGCTGATGCGGTCGAAAGCGTTGGCAAAGTCAATTAAAATGATCGCCGCCGTCCGCAGTCGGGAGCTCTTCACGAACCCAACGCAGTCACGATACGCAAGAATGGTGTCGAAGATACTGCGGTCCCTGACGGCGCAGGTCTGGTCGCCGCTCAGGACCGCCGGCAGCACATTACGCAGACGAGACGCCACGCAGCGCGTGACAATCTTGTAATCTGCGTTGAGTAACGTGATTGGACGGACGGTGGCGATGCTCGGTGTGGCAGTCGATTTACGAATCAGCGAGACGTGACCTAGTTCAAAGTCCGACGGAATGACGGCACCATTTTGAATTTCACACGCGAGTTCACTAAAAACATCCTTAAAATATCGGAAAATTTGTGGTAAAATTCCGCAGGTATTCCATCCGGTCCTGGAGACTTCCGTTTAGGACTGCGCTTAATGGAGTCGAGTACCTCGTCAGATGTAAAATGTTCGTTGAGGTGGTTCCGTTCAGTACGTCCAAGACTCCGTGGAACATGTTGGAGGCTCCGCAGGGCTGCGGAGTCGGCGTCGACAGCACTGAAGAGCGTACGAAAGTGGTGGTAGGCGTCCTCGGCTATCTCCGACGTGTCGGAGGTGCGGGTGCCGTCGGCCCTCAGCCAGGTGGCGATGTGCAGCTGCCGCCGCCGCTGCCGCTCCCTGTTGAGATGGTACAGGGAGAGCGGCTCGTCGTCCGCGGGGCCGACCGGCTGGCTCCTGGCGATGGCGCCGGCGCACGCGCGCCGCACGGTTTGCAGGTACTGCGCCTGCAGCCGCATGTACTCTGCCAGCAGCGCGGGCTGTGACGTCACCCGCGCCGCCAGGTCCCGCAGGCAATCTTGCTGGAACAGGGCGGTGGCGCGCCGCCAGCGAGCGGCTCCGCGTCTGACGACGATCAGATAGCGGCGGACGGCCGGCTTGGCCTCCCGCACCCACCACTCGAGGGCGCCGACGCCCGGGCGCCGAGTCCGCAGAATCTTCTGCCACCGGAGCCGGAAGCTGTCGACAAAGTTCTCGTCGTCCAGTAGGCTGCAGTTGAGTCTCCAGACCGAACTACGACGCGGAACACTAACGCTACCTAAGCGAACCCGACAATAATAGGCACTGTGGTCAGAAAATATGACCGGTAACACTTCTGCGTGACGGACATATGTACGAAGATGGTCTGACACGTAAATTCGGTCGAGACGGCTTCGACCGGTGGGGTGAAGAATGTAAAATGAGTAAAATCAGGATATAAAATCCGCCACGTATCAACTAATTTAAAACTATTGACCAAATCTGAGAGTTCCGCGCATTTGTTGGGTTGCGGCTCCTGGTCTTTGGCATCTAAAACTGCATTAAAATCACCCCCTAAAATAATTGTATTAAAATTGCGTCTTAATAGTTAAATCTTGTCCATAAAATTGAGCTCTCGTTGTTTGCTACCGCCTGACGGGGCATAAACATTGATAAAAACGACGCCTTGGATCGTCACAGAAATTCCGCGTCCGTATGATAAAATATCAATGTCCGTCACTAAAAGATCAGATCGTACTAAAATTGCAGTGCCCGTAACATCATACGGCACAATGTTGTCAATAATAATAAAATCCGTAAAATCATTTAAAGAACACAGTGCCTCAAGAGTTACTTCCTGTAAAAAGGCGACGTGGCATCGTTTCGAAAGTAAAAGATCTTTAAGCGCCATGGCCTTATGAACAGTGCGCATCTTATTTACATTTACAGTGAACACGTGCCACAAGTGTTCCACAGTCGCCATACGATAAAAACAGACTAACGAGGTTTAATAAAACGGTGCCGAAACTTACATAAGGGGTCCACGCTAAAAATGGTCGCGGGTTCAGGTCCCGTCCTCTTCGTCCACAGGCTCCGCCCAGTCCACGCCTACGAGAGGCGACGACGTTATCGGGGCCCCGGGATCCGGTGCGCTGACGCTTGCGGCAGATGCCATATAGACGTCAGAGGTGGTTGGCGTCGCAGCGACGTCAGCAGTCGGACGGGTACGAAGGCGGTCGGAGACGTCACCTTCCACCTTGCGCTTCGTGGACAGAGTCCCCGACGGCGCGACGGTGTCGGTGTCCATAGCACAATCCTGCGTTGCCGACTTCATTTCCTGAGCTAAAATGTTCTTGAGGTGAAGAACGGTGGCGTCCCGCCTCTCGGTGTCGGTCCGCGCCACGTCCGTCGTCTGCGGTTGCCGCTGGGCGACGCTGGAGGTGGATGCAGTCTGCCGCTCAGGGTCCGGCTGGCTGCGCGAGGCGGCCGCCTGCGCACGCGCAGAGGAGCGGTCGCGGCGCCTGGAGCGGGAGCGCACGCCGCGGTCTCGGCCGCGGGACTCGCAGTGCCGGGGTGCCCCTTCCTGCTCGGCCGGGGACGGACTGCGGTCTCGGACTCGCCCTCCGGACTCCAACTTGTCGGAGGACGTACTGGAGCGACGGGGCGGCTTGGGCGGCTGGAAGACGTCACGTCCGGAGTCGGTCGGCGCGTCCGCAGGCGCAGGCGCGTCGACTGTCGCACGATCGGTGGTCGCGGAGGTAGCGGGTTCAGATCGCGTCGCCGACGCAGACGCGGCAGCGGCGGGTTCCTGCACGGATTCCGAAGGCGGCTCCCGGTCTTCGGTGGCGGCTACGTCGGGAACAGCCCCCCAGGGGGCCCACAGTTCTTTTGTGAGTACGTATGTGGCGCACACGGGGCCCCGAGCCGGAGCAGCCTTTCTTCTGCCCCAGGCTGCTTCACTTTCCCTCCCAGTATATGCCTTCGCCCGGAGCCGGGCATATTTCGTGAGCTACGGTGGTTCTTGTTGTCGTTTTTCTTCCTTCCTTCGTTGCTTCCTTTCTTATTCTTTGTTTCTGTCTTTCTCTCCTTGTACTCTCCTCGCCTTCTTCTCCTCCTCATTAGCCTCCGCCTCGGCGTTTGAGACACTTCTTTCCTTCTTTCTCCTCACTTCCTCTATTCTTCTTCTTGCCTCCCTGTGCGTGTCTGAAGGCCGACCCACGCATTATCATGCGTAGCAGGTGACGGGGGTAACGCGTAATCCCCCGCCCTGGGTAGACAAGTAGGGCACCTACATACACCCTGGTAAAGGCCAAGCCCAGGGAGGGGTGATTACCCGAGCTGGTACCTTCCGAACGTGCCGATTGGTCCCTCCGTCAGTTCTCGGGAGGTGTGACCTGAGGTGTGAATAATCACCTAAGGCGGGTAAGCCCTCGGAGAGGGCCCCCACTAAGAAGGAGCGCGCCATCGGAGACGCCGGTAATCACGGGGGAGACTTCTGCGATGACTTCCTTCTCTACTTTAGTGACGTTGACCCATAAACGTAAGTTAGACTTGCCTCAGCAAAAAGACTCTGCCTAATGTACCTAAATTTCTTGTCTCTCGCACCGACGGAAAAGATTTCAATTCTATCAATCCTTTCGTTATACAGAAAGGTGTAGATGCAATTGCTGGCCCTGTTAAAACCTGTTCACGTCAGCGCAATGGCACATTGTTGCTGGAAGTGGACAGTGCCTTCCAAGCTCAACCTAATCCGGACTACACTGTTACACACGTTTCCTGTCAAGGTAGAAGCGCATCGCACTCAACTCGTCAGGGGGGGTAGTCTTCACCAGATCCCTTGACGGGTTGTCTGATGAAGACATCCAATCCTATATGTCCGACCAGGCTGTGACAGCCGTCCATAGGGTGATGAAAAAGGTTGATAACCAGCTGACACCGACTCGTATTGTGTTTTTGACGTTAGACAGAGTTGACCTCCCGTCGAAGGTCAAAGCAGTGTATGAAGTCATCTCCGTCCGACCTTATGTACCTAACCCAACGCGCTGTTTTCAGTGCCACAGGTACAACCATACCCGTGAACATTGCCCAAATGCAGCAAAGTGTGTCACTTGTGGTAGGGACTCCCATGAGGGGGATTGCCCACCTCCGTCCCCTCACTGCCTAAACTGCAACGGTGACCATGCGGCTTCCTCTCGCGACTGCCCTGTATACAAGGAAGGTATACAAGAGAAGGTAATCCAGCAAATTTGGGTTACGGAGAAGGTATCAACATCTGCCGCTCGAAAGTTGTTGGCGAGTCGAAAGCCCACTGTCCTCCCAGCGGGTACATACAGTAAGAACCTCACCTCAACTCGACCTACCAAGGATTCCAGTACCCAGACTTGTGACTTCACTTTCGCTGACACAGTTGTGCGATCCGCCAGCCCGAAGATTGCCCGTTCCACGTCCCCGCTTCCTCCTGCTGCTTCTAAGGTACAGTCTTCATCAACATCTAGTAAACTGCGGGCACCTAAACAAGATGCCCGGACCTTGAAAAAGGAACCCGTCCGTGAGGATTTTCTGCATTCTCAGGCTTCCCAACCGTCAACTGCCTCTTCCCGCCGTCACTCTTCCAGAAAAGCTGACAAGAGTTCCTCTCCTTCCCCGCCGAGGCGTGACCCATCCGTCACGCCGTCCAACAGTTGCCGGCCTCGGCCGATTTCTGTTTCACCGGGTCTGCCAGGCACCGGCCCCCTACCGGCGGTGGAAACTGCCCCTCCTGATCAACTCAGGGAGGTGGCAGGAGCCTCGGTCGAACCTATGGACCACGACCCTTTGCCCCTGGACAGCGATAGCAGTGCTCCCTCGAAATCCGGTCCTCAGCGGCCGTCGAGGTGACCCCGCTCGCTACTTGGTTTTTATCCTTATTTCTTCTCATTTTTATCATGACGCTCCTTCAATGGAATATTCGTGGCATTAGTTCTAATTGGGAGGTGTTAAAACTACTCCTTCGATTGCACTGCCTGCTTCTAGTCTGCCTCCAGGAAACTAAGTTGCGTCCACGTGATCGTGCAGACTTTCCACACTACACCTCTGTGCGGTTCGACCTGCCACCCGTGGAAGGTGTCCCAGCCCATGGAGGGGTTCTGATGCTCCTTCGAGACGATGTCTATTTCCATCCCATTTCTTTGCACACTCACCTGCAGGCAGTTGCCGTCCGCATCACTTTATCCACATTTACCTTCTCCCTCTGTAATACCTATTCGCCATCGTCATCTGCCCTTATTAGGGCAGATGTGATACACCTTGTTGACCAGCTCCCTTCACCTTTCGTGTTGGTAGGCGACTTTAATGCCCACCACCCCCTATGGGGCTCTCCGGCACCTTGTCCGAGAGGCTCCCTTTTGGTGGACCTTCTCCAACACCTCGATCTTGCCTGCCTCAACACCGGTGCACCGACCTTCCTTTCAGACACAACACACACTTATTCCCATATAGACCTCGCAATATGCGCTCCTCAGCTTGCCGGTCGGTTTGAGTGGTATGCACTTTCTGACACGTACTCAAGTGACCATTTCCCCTGTATCATCCACTTTCTGCATCATTCCCCATCTCCTCGTCCCACCAGTTGGAACATTTCTAAAGCCAACTGGGGGCTTTATTCTTCCGTGGCTGTTTTTCAGGATCAGAATTTTCCCAACTGTGACAGTCAGGTCGACTACCTCACAGAGGTTATCACCGTTGCTGAACGTTCCATACCTCGTACATCCTCTTCTCCACGTCGTGTCCAGGTCCCTTGGTGGACTGCAGCCTGCCGCGACGCGCTTAGAGCCCAGCGCCGTGGTTTACGCACCTTCCGCCGCCACCCAACTTTGGAGAATTGCATACATAATAAACGTATGAGAGCGCAATGTCGTCGTATCGTAAACGACAGCAAGAAAGCTTGTTGGACTGCTTTTACTAGTTCTTTTAACCGTTTTACTCCCTCCACGTTTGTTTGGCGTGGCCTACGCCGTTTATCCGGCATCAAGGTCCACTCCCCGATTCCTGGCCTGACCGTGGAGAACGCAGTTCTCGTGGACCCCACTGCTGTTTCCAACGCATTAGGCCGTTTCTTTGCGGAGGTTTAGAGCTCTGCCCATTATCACCCTGCCTTTCTCCCTCACAAACAGGTAGAGGAGGCACGGCCGCCTTCTTTCCACTCTTTTAATCGTGAAAATTATAACACCGCCTTCACCATGCAGGAGCTAGACCGTACTCTCGCCCTGTCTCCATCTTCTGCTCCTGGGCCGGATTCCATTCATATTGAGATGCTGAAGAACCTCTCTCCTGCGGGCAAGTGCTTTCTTCTTAGTACCTACAATCGCATATGGACTGAAGGTCATGTTCCAACAAGTTGGCGTGAAGCCATTGTTGTCCCTGTCCCCAAACCAGGGAAGGATAGGATAGGATGTTTTGGGCGCACAACAGCAATGTTTTTAGCGCCCTGACTAAAGAATTAGACAACAGTAACTAAAGTAGGTCTCGGCAAGAACCCGAACCCATATTGCCAGTCAGAGATGGAAGTTGGCAGACGGAAGGTTGAGTACTTCAAAGTCGTTAAACGAAAATGTCAGAGTATAGGAGGACGATGATCGCTGATGTTAGAGGCATCAGCGAGCCTTCCTGTAACACACTAAAACGTCTGGCCTAAGAGCTTAGGCCAGAGTCGGGAACGTTCACAAAATTGTAAAACGTTCGTCACATTCGCCTCGTCGTCAGCTAAAACAATGGGTAGGGCATGACCAAGATTAGCCGCTGCCCTCTCAACACAATATAAAACACATTCAATTAAAATGTGGCTTATGGTGATTTGCACACCACAAGCATCACAAATCGGTGGATTCTCCCGACGGAATAAAAAGCTGTGGGTCAAAGGGCTGTGTCCAATGTGAAAGCGCGTCAGTGTCACTTCGAAACGTCTGCATGGCTGGCAGGAGGTTCGCCACGGTCGGACAGTTGGTTTAACCAACCGCAGTTTATTACCTGTCGCTGCCAGCCACGTCTCCTCCCACAACTGAAGGGACCTCTGGCGCAGCACCGAGTAGACGTCCCGCAAGTGAATGGCACACTCCGTGACATTTGGGTCACCGCAGGCCGCCTTGGCAGCAACATCAGCCGCTTCATTTCCGCATATCCCAACATGCCCAGGTACCCAAAGAAATGACACCTCTTTACCCCGCCGTTGGAGGAGGTAAAGTTGGTCATGGATCAATTTTGATATAGGTTCAGCTGGGTACATGACCAGCAGTTACTGGAGGGCACTAAGGGAATCTGAGCAGAGTAGAAATTTTGTACTTCGACCACGACGGATGTGTTCCAGTGCCTGGAGGATAGCATGCAGCTGTGCCGAAAAAACTGAGTAGGCAGCGGGCAGGCGAATCCCTATCAGGTGACCTGGAAACACTGCAGAACACCCCACCGAGTCCCCTTGTTTCGATCCATCAGTGTACACAATTGTAAAATCACGATGCTTGTTTAAAATGTCGTAAAATTCTGACCTAAACGTCATGTCCGGGGTGCAATCTTTTTTAAAACTGGTTAAATCTAAAATGATGCTGGGTCTCTGTTGTAACCAAGGGGGATATCGACTCCATCCTCGACGCAAAACAGTAAAATCTGAAACACCCATATATAAAAAACAGTCCTTAGCACGTATCCCAAAAGGCCTCGTAGCTCGAAGCCGATTGCGAAACAACCGTTCCATAGGCGGCCGAGCGACATTATCGTAAGCAGGTGTATACGGGGTGGACAACGCTGCATACGCCGGACGCACCATGAGGAGCTGTCGCAGTACGGAAAGCGGTGGCTCAGCAGCCTCGGCGCAAAGGCTTGGTATAGGGCTGGTTCGAAATGCCCCGGTAGCCAACCGAATCCCTTCATGGTGCACCACGTCCAACATTTTGAGGTAGGAAGGTCTTGCAGATCTATACACCGTGAAGCCGTAATCAAGTCGGGATCATACAAAAGCTCTATAAAACTGGAGCAGACGAGTCCTGTCAGCTCCCCATGAGGTGTGACTTAGACACTTTAAAATACTGAGTGCTTTGAGGCACCGCCTCTTCAAGTCTTTAAGATGTGGCAACCAAGTAAGCTTACAGTGAAATGTAAGACCCAAAAAACGCACAGTGTCTTTAAAATTCAGAACAGTGTCCCTCATCCGTAGTTCGGGTAAGTTAAAAATAGAACGTGAACGGTTAAAAAGACCACACACACACACACACACACACACACACACACACACACACACACACAGAGAGAGAGAGAGAGAGAGAGAGAGAGAGAGAGAGAGAGAGAGAGAGAGAGAGAGAGAGAGAGAGAGAGAGAGAGAGAGAGAGAGAGAGACTTCTCGGTTGAAAATTTAAAACCGGTCTTCCGTGCCCATTCGTCCAGCCGTCGGAGAGTGAGCTGCAACTGACGTGTTGTCGTTGCAAGGCTGGAGGAAGAACAGAATACAGAGAAGTCATCAACAAACGGGGAACACTGGACAGGACTTTTCACAACAGAAGTAATACCGTTAATAGCAATAGCGAACAACGTCACACTTAAAACACTACCCTGAGGGATACCATTCTCTTGCTCAAAGCGGTCAGAGAGCACGCCACCAACGCGATACCTAAAATAACGTGGAGAAAGGAAAGACCGAATAAAAATGGGAAGACAACCTCTAAATCCCCAGTCGTGAAGCTGCTGAAGTATAAGACGCCGCCAAGTAGCATCGTAGGCCTTCTCGATATCAAAAAATACGCCCAAAAGGTGGTGACGTCGCAGGAAAGCCTGTTGGATAGCCGCCTCAAGAGAGGCCAGGTTATCGAAGGTGGAACGATAGCTCCTGAACCCACACTGGAGGCGACTAAGGAGCTGCCTGGATTCCAACATCCAGACAAGGCGGCGGTTGACCATCCGCTCTAAGGTCTTTCCAATGCAACTAGTGAGGGCAACACTACGATAGCTGCTTGGGCACGTACGATCTTTCCCAGGTTTTAGAAGGGGGATTAAAATTGCTTCTCTCCACGAATCAGGAAAGTGACCTGACGACCAAATGGCATTAAAAAGATTTAGGAGGACTTCTTTATTTCGCTGTGTTAGATGCCTCAGCATACTGTAGTGGATGCTATCATTGCCAGGGGATGTGTCATGCGCCACAGACAAAGCAGAATCCAGCTCCCACAGTGTGAAAGGGCAGTTATAATCTTGATGACAGGTGGACCTGAAGTCCAAATTGCGCCTCTCAGCAACCACTCTGTGGCGATGGAATACCGGATCCTGATTGGCAGTAGCTGAAACATTGGCAAAATACATAGCCATGGTCTGGGCAATTTCCCGCGGGCTGGTGTGGAGAACGCCATTCCCCATGATAGCAGTCACTGGACACCTCCCCCCCCCCCTTTCCGAGAAATCCTCCGTATGGTCTCCCATACAGTAGAACTTTTAGTGGAGTGGGTAACGGTACTCAGGAACTGTTGCCAAGATCTCTTTCGGCTCTCTCGTATAATTTGGCGACATTGTGCCCTCGCCATCCGAAAGGCCGCGAGGTTGTTTGCAGTTGGCCGACTCTTAGATCTACGCAGAGCTGCACGCCTGGCCCTAATCGCTGAGCGACACTCGGCCGTCCACCAAGGGACAGGGTGCCGATTTGGTCGTCGTAACGACAGCGGCATAGATGCATCAGCAGCACTGTGTATAGTTTGAGTGATACAGTCCACCCATTCCTGGACATTGCCACGAATTTCTAGTTCGGCGAGTTGGCTGAACAATGTCCAGTCGGCTTTACTGATCACCCATTGAGATGGTCTGCTATCAGGCTCTACACCGTCTGGCAGGTGAAGCCAGATTGGGAAATGGTCACTACCATGCAGGTCATCGACCACTTCCCAGTGTGTAGAGTCGGCGAGGGCTGGAGAACAAAGCGAGAGATCTATGGCTGAGAACGACCCCGTTGCAGTACAAACATGTGTGGGCTGTCCCGTGTTCAATAAATATGCTCTCGATGACAAGAGAAGCCTCTCGGTCGCTCGACCCCTGGGGCAGGTTCTAACAGAGCCCCAAAGCACGCTGTGTGCATTAAAGTCCCCACAGAGGATAAAAGGGTGGGGGAGCTGCATCAGAAGGTCTTCGAGGACCGCTACATCAAACGTGTTGTGAGGTGGCAGATAGAGGGAGCACACTGTCAAACGGTGGCGCACATAGACGGAAACTGCAACGGCTTGTAACTGTGTAGTGAGAGAGAGGGGCTCAGAGTGATACGCCGTATTAGCAAAAATTGCCACTCCGCCTCTCGCTCTCTCTCCACTAAGGTCGTCCTTCTTGTGGAGTACATAGCCACGGAGCTCAGGGTTGTCAGTTGATTTGAAGTTAGTCTCCTGGAGGCAGATACAAACTGGTCTAGCCTGAGTCAATATACGGAGTTCCTCCACATGCGTCCTGAAACCCTGTAAGTTCCACTGCAGTATTGGGGCCATTTACCAAACCAGGGAAGAACAAACACCTTCCTTCCAGTTATCGCCCAATTTGTCTGACGAGCTACGTCTGTAAGGTGATGGAACGCATGGTTAACGCTCGGTTGGTCTGGCTCCTGGAATCTCGCCGCCTCCTGACTAATATCCAATGCGGTTTTCGTCGACACCGCTCTGCTGCTGACCACCTCGTTACGTTGTCGACCTTCGTTACGAATAACTTTCTAAAGAAGCGTCAAACAGTAGCAGTGTTTTTAGACTTGGAGAAGGCTTACGATACCTGTTGGAAGGCGGGCATTCTCCGCACATTGCACACATGGGGCCTTCGGGGCCGCCTTCCTCTTTTCATTCAAGCGTTTTTGGCGGATCGCAAGTTCCGGGTACGGGTGGGCTCTGTTTTGTCAGATTCCTTTTGCCAGGAGAATGGGGTACCACAGGGCTCCGTCTTGAGTGTGGCGCTCTTTGCCATTGCAATCAATCCGATCGTAGATTGCCTTTCAGCCGACGTCTCCGGATCTCTTTTTGTTGACGATTTCGCAATTTATTGTAGCGGCCAGCAAACGTGTCTCTTGGAGCGTTCTCTTCAACGCTGTCTTGACAGTCTATATTCCTGGAGCATCGCAAACGGCTTCCGATTCTCCACTGAGAAAACTGTGTGTATAAACTTCTGGAGATATAAGGAATTTCTTCCACCTTCTCTACATCTCGGCCCTGTTGCTCTCCCTTTCGTGGAGACTACGAAATTCTTAGGACTCTTGCTGGATCGTAAACTTTGCTGGTCCACACACGTGTCCTACCTGGCTGCCCGTTGTGCCCGGTTCCTTAACGTTCTTCGTGTCCTCAGTGGCACGTCATGGGGAGCGGATCGTATCGTCCTGCTTCACCTTTACCAGGCCATTGTTCAGTCGAAGCTCGACTACGGAAGCCTTATATACTCTTCTGCACGGCCGTCGATTCTCCGCCGTCTCAACTCTATTCACCATCGGGGATTACGTCTGGCGACCGGTGCATTTTATACCAGCCCTGTTGAAAGTCTGTATGCCGAGGCTGCTGTATTACCCTTGACCACTCGGCGTGACATACTTTTGTCTCGGTACGCATGCCGCCTGCGGTCGATGCCCAACCATCCATCTTACCGATTATTTTTTGACGACTCACTCGATCGCCAATATCAGTTGCCTGCGATTGTCTTGCTTCCACCTGGAGTTGGGTTTCGCCGCCTACTACAGCGGCTCGATTTTACCCTTCCCTCCACCTTTCAGTTGAGCGAAAGCCCATGCCACCGTGGCATCAGGCCCAGGTTCACACTCACCTTGAACTTAGTTCGCTCCCCAAGGAGAGCACTCCGGATTTGGTATACCGCTCGAGGCTTATCGAACTCCATTCGCGGTTCGATAATGCCATATTTATTAACACTAATGGTTCCAAGAGCACTGCCGGTGTCGGATCTGCCTTCGTCGTCGGGACAACCGGTTCCAATACAAGCTCCCTGACTGGTGCTCGAACTTCACGGCTGAGCTTTTTGCCCTCCACCAGGCCGTTTTGTACACCTGCCGCCACCGCCAACCTTTCTATGCCATCTGCTCGGACTCCCTTAGTGCCCTGCAGAGTCTTAAGGACCCTTTCTCGAACCATCCTCTCGTGTATCGGATCCAACGCTCCCTCCAGTTGCTAGCAGATGACAGCTGTCACGTTTCTTTCCTGTGGGTCCCTGGCCACGTGGGTGTGCCCGGGAATGAGACCGCCGACATAGCAGCCAAGGCCGCAGCTATTATGCCTCGCATGGCTACCTTTTGCGTCCCATCGGACGATGTTCAATGGGCTCTTCGCCGGAGTATCGTGTCGCAATGGCACATTGCGTGGTTTTCAATGTACAACAATAAAGTGAGAACTGTAAAACCGATCCCGACCGCTTGGAGGACCTCCTCACGCCCCTCTCGGCGAGAGGAGGTCATCCTGGCCCGGTTGCGGATCGGTCACTGCCGTTTCAGCCACCGTCACTTGCTCTCTGCTGACCCTGCACCGCTCGCTCCTGCGGTGAACTGACAGTGCGACATGTTTTACTGACTTGTGTTAATTTTAATCATCTCCATGTAGCGCTTCACTTGCCGTCTACTCTGGAGGAAATTTTAGCTGATGACACACGAGCAGCTGCCAGAGTTTTGCGTTTTATCAACTTAGCCAACTTATCCAAGGATATTTAACCCTTTTCATTGCCTTTTATCTTTCGTTTTTAGCCTCTTGTTGATGTTCTGACAGTCACCTTGTTTCTTTGAGATCATAGCGAATCTATGTTCTTTGCTGGGCGCTAAATACCATAGAAGTTGTGCACCCTAAAACGACAAAAAAAGAAGTCGGGAACAGTAAGAGGAGTCACATCGGTAGTCTTGTCCGGGTGTTGGCGGTCGGGTAGAGCTTCTGCAGCCGGCAGCGTATCCATTGCGGCGGAGTCGTCAGCCGGGGCGGCCCCGTCTTCCGGCTTGCGCTGCGCTGGGACGGGTGGAACGCCGGCCGCAACGAGGGCGTAGCTGCCGGGCGCCTCCCTCGGAAGCTGTACGGGTTGTTTCCGTTTGGGACACAGCTACCGGTAGTGTCCGACGCCGTTGCAGAAAGAGCAGGTCTGCGGTTGGCCGCTGTACGACAGAAAGGCCCGGTGTCCGTTGACTAGGATGAAAGACGGGATGTGTTGTTTCACAACCATCTTGACACTTCGGATTCCGTTCTCAACTTGTAGTGCGTACGCGGCCGACCATTTCTCCTTCACAACTTGTAGAACCGTTCCGTAGGGACTCAGGTGTCTTGAAATCGTGTCATTCCGTACCTCGAATGGAAGATTGAAGACGCGCACGTGGCGAATGCCATAGCCAGCGTGCGGTATCTTCACGGTACTGATATTTCCGTTGAGATGTCGAAATTTCCGTTCGCTGTCACCTGCGTCGAGAAGCATCTCACACAGTTCGGAATTCTTCAACTTTAGAAACACAGAATTAATAAATGTGTCGTATTGTACACCAAGGACTTCAGTCGACGTGAACTTCAAGTCTTCTATTATCCATCGATGAATTTCATACGCAGTAGGTTTGTCAAATGCACGGTCGAAGGAACATTGTACGTTGTTCGCCCTTTCTTCACTATTATCAAATTGCATTGTACGATACGTATAAATAAATTCAAAGCTACGCTGCACAAAGTACGCCGCCGCGAGCCTCGCAGCGACGCAAATGTAAAAAAACACGATCGCTCGAGCCGCTGCCCGGCGGGCAACCTCTCGAGCCCACGGCTCCGAAGAGACTGTTGCCTTAAACCAGCGCCTTAGACCGCTCTGCCACGCTACCAGGGCAAATACTACCACACTTTTCTCATATTTTTTTCGGTATCAATGAATGGCGTAACATTATTTCGCTGTTGATCCATCACACGTCAAACTTGTAACCCTTTCGGCTACTTTCCACGAGCGTCAGGCGAGTAACACCAAGACAATTTGCGTAAGAGAAACACCAAAACAGACATTCCGGTGCCTGGAATAGAACCCGGGCCTCCTGGGTGAGAGAAAGGTATTTTTTCCCTCTCTCGGTCCTCCCAATACCCCTTATAGCCCGTCCTTGCGCTCTCCAAAAATGCCTTCATCGGCGAGCTTCAATGCTATACAAAAAAAGAACAGAAAGGTCCCCGCTGGGCAAACTTATCATACTCCCTCATGGGAGATGCGACGTGAAGTACTCGTTGATTATATATCATCGCGGTCGGCATCTCAATAAAAACAAGTCATTCTTCTGACAAAGAAAATATTAAAAAACAAGAAAACTACAGCCTTTCATAGGCGGAGATTCCACGATGATATACAGTAAACATTCGCGTAACGAGTACCACTATGCGTCCAAAAGAAAATATTATAAAAGATTTTAAAAAAACACACTTCTAAGAAATAAGAAACGTAGCACCCTTCTACGTGCTACGTATCCCAGGCTAACGAAAAAAATAAACATTAAAATGAAAAATTAAAAAAAATTAAAGAAATTTAAAGAGAAAGGGTACAGGGAACGATCTGAGAAACGCGGCAATTAATCCATAGGAAGATACAAACATGTCCATGAACTAATGCAAGGTCGTCATAAAAATAAGAGCATTTGAAAAGATCGGGGAAGACTCGCGACAATGAACCACAGGAGAATAGTAATGTCCGTGGTTCATTGCGGAAAAGAAATTGATAATTTGGCAAATCTGTGTAAAATTGACACTTCCAGGAATTTGGCAAACTGCCGTCGATAATTAGGGGAGTCACAGATCAGGTTATGTCCTGCCCATAGATACGTCAGGTAATCTATGCGCGTAGTCAATTTTAAGTTAAAAATAGCAAACACGATGTGTCCGAGGATCCACACTGTAGCGTTTCTCTCAGTAGTCGGATAAGCGATACATTGCGGCGGCAGCAGCACGTCGTCGATGGTGACTGACCTGGTGTCGACCCTGTTGATGAGCCGCACCATGTCCCGCGCGGTCTCCCACACCTGGCTGTGACGCCGACAATCGAAGCGGTGACGTAGTGTCGGGCAGTCCGCACTCCTCGCACGCGTTGGAGGTGGCGAGGCGGATGTCGAACAGCCGCTGGGCGGTAGGGACGACGCGGTGGACGACGGCGAACCACGCGCCGTGCACCCTGGAGGGCAGGAAGGCGGCGGCCAGGTTGCGCCAGACGGCCGGCCAGCGGACGTCCGGGATGCGGTACTCCCACTTGCTCCTCGCCGTCGAGCCGCTGAGCGCCGCGGCGATGTCGGCAGCCCTGGTGGTCGGGCTGTCCGCAAGCAGCAAGTAGGAGTCGTCCACGAAGAAGCGGCGCACGTGGTTAAGATTGTTCGGCAAGTGCGCCACGTAGACCGGCGCCGTCGGAGAAGCCGGGTGGTACCTGGCGAAGAGTGCGGCGGTAGCGCCGCTGGGGTCCCTCCGCATCACCTCCATCGTCCGCTTCCAGAAGAGGGCCGCGCACCTGGAACTAAAGTGCACCGGGCCCAAACCCCCGTCCTTCGGCCGGAGAGTGCACACATCGAGGCTCACCTTCAGCGTGGCGCCGCTCCACAGGAACCAGTAGGCCGCCTGCTGGATGGCGCGCGCCAACTGCAGCGGCACGGGCAGCACCTGCACCAGGAACCACGCGCGCGCGAACACGTGCGTGGCCACGAGCGACGCCTTATCGCGCAGGGCGAGGCGCCGCGGCGCGTACATACTGACGACGGCGCGGATAGAGTTCAGCGCTGGCCGCCAGTTCAGCGCCTCCATGCGCTGAGGGCTGGCCGCCATGACGGCGCCCAAGACCTTATGCTGTTCCTTGACAACGTACCAATCCCTGAAAATCCGACTAGCCCGCGGCGTGAGAGGAACGTAGATGGTTTTCCTACAATTCATGATATCCACGGACGCGCCCACAAATTGTAACAGAACCCGATATAAAATGTCGACGTCGTCCGGACCGTCGACCAAGACGCCCACGTCGTCGGCGTACGCTCGGCACCGGAGCGGCCGACCGCCGACAGAGACGCCCCGACACTTGGCGGTGACGGCGCGGAGCAGGGGGTCGAGGGCGATCGCGAACAGCGCCATGGACAGGGGGCAGCCCTGCCGCACGGAGCGCCGCACGGGGAACGGGGCGGTCAGCTGACCGTTGACCCGCACCCGGGAGTTGGCACACCCCAACAGGTGTCCCACCATCGCCACGAACTCGGAACCGAACCCCATACCCTCCATCACCTTGCGCAAGTAGATGTGACTCTCGCGGTCGAAGGCGTTCTTAAAATCGATCGACACGATCGCGGCATCCGGCACGCGATCGCTCTTGACGTACCCGCTACCGTCGCGGTACGCAAGAAGGGCGTCAAAGATGGCGGGAAAACTGCACAGGTTTGGCTCTCGCAAAGGACACTGCTTAAAACAGTACGCACACGGGACGCTACACAACGAGTTAAGATTTTAAAATCGGCATTTAACAGCGTGATTGGTCTGACGTTGTGGACACTCGGGATCGCGTTGTTCATCGGTATCAACGTGACCACGCCTTCCGCAAAAGCGGTGGGATTACGCGCGCCACGCTGAATATCGCTAGCAATCTCTAGCAGCACGGGACTTAAAACGTCATAAAATTTCTGATAAAATTCCGCGGGGATGCCGTCCGGACCGGGCGACCTCCCCTTCGGACTTCGTCGCACAGAATCGGACAGCTCGTCATCTTTAAACGGAGCATTTTATTGCTCCCGATCTGTGCGTCCGAGAGAACACGGAATAAAAGATAAAACAGACTGTAACGCGTCAGAATCCAAGTCGACATCTAAAAGTAGAGTTCTAAAATTATCGTGGACGTCGATTAAAATGTCGGACATGGTGCTGGTTCGAGTACCGTCGCGCCTCAGCCAGGAGGAGACTTGCGTGCGCTGTCTGCGCTTGCGCTCCCGGTTCATGTGGTATATGGAGAGGGGCTCGTCGGCCACCGGGCTGGTGGGTTGGCTACGGACGACCACACCCTCCCCCGCGGCCCGCAGGTCGGCCAACCGGCGCGCCTGGAACCGCTTGAACTCTGGGAGCAGCGCGGGCTCTGACGTCACGCGACGTGCCAGATCGCGCAGACACTCCTGGCGGAACTGGTACATGGCGCGGCGATAGCGCGCCGCCTCGCGACTCATGTCCATTAAAAAGCGTCTGAGTGCCGGTTTGGACACCGACACCCACCACTCTAAAACGCTAACGTCACCGGGCCGGTCGCGGACAATCTTGGGCCACTTTAGTTTAATACTGTCGTCAAAGTGGGCATCATTAAAAGGCTAACGTTAAATTTCCACAGCGCTGCGTGCCGAGGGACACTCGGCCGCGATAAAAACAATTTGCAATAAAAAGCGCTGTGGTCTGAAAAAATCACCGGGTAGACGTTAGTAAAAATTATGTCCGACAGGTCAGGCTTGACATAAACTCGGTCCAGCCGGCTGCGACCGGTTGGGTAAAAATGCGTAAAAAGAGTCGTGGCGGGGTGCATAACCCGCCACGCGTCAACAAAATTAAAAGTACTTAATAAAACTCTCAATTCTTCACATTAGTACGGCCTCGGCTCTTGGTCGCGGTCGTCCAAAACACAGTTAAAATCGCCACCTAAAATCATGATTCTAAAATTGCGTCTTAAAAGGTGACAAACGTCACGCGCATAAAAGTCAACCTTGATCTGTTTGTTAGAACCGGCCGGTCCGTAAACATTAATAAAAGCTACCCCGTTAATAACTGTTGCAATTCCACGACCATTGGGGAGCAACTCTACATCACTTACTGTGATATCCGACTGGACTAAAATAACAGTGCCTGCAGAGTCATCGGGTAAAACGTTATCAATAATCCCCACAGGGGCTCAGCATTAATTTGCTTGGTACGGGCTTGGCAAACCCGGGGTCCTGAGCCGTGAGCCGTGGGCTGTGTCGCGCCAACAGTCTGCTACACCGTAAGCTCTGTACGTGCTTCAACGACCATCATTCGGCGCGACAGTGGAACGTTGTACGTTTCAGAGCCCGGGTCGCGAGGACGGTACAAACCTCTATAAAAAAAACTCGATCTCAAGGTGTGCTACGTGCCGAGGAGATGCATGGCTGTTGAGGTTGAACAGCCGCTAGCGTGCAACCTCTGAGGAACCTGCCGCACCTCAGTTGTACAAGGCTTACCCAGGCAAGCGGGGCTCTGCCTGGGTGGACCTTTAGTTCCCTAGCTGCTCGTGGGACGAACATGAAACGAGCAATTAATAGCGTCGCCACACGCAAACCTGGCGTCTCTAAGCGTGGTAAAAGGGACTACAATGCTGCAGATTATGATCCCCAAACGTTTCCTTCTCTGGCTACACCTTGGGAGGAACGTCAGGGAAGACAGAAGGGTGAGGCTTATGCCCCTAAGTATCTGGTCCGTAGCCGTAGTGATGGGGAATCTTTTAAGACAACTAAACCACTATTTTTGTTGAGAACCTTGAGGACAAGTATGGAGAGGTGGAAGGCATGTCGAAGATGCGGTCGGGATCAGTATTAATAACGTCATCCCCAGCTCAATCGCGGGCACTGCTTGCCTGTGACGAGCTGGGTGATGTTTCCGTTACCATTAAGCCGCACAAGACCCTAAATATGGTACAGGGTATCGTCTTTCACAAAGACCTCTTGCTGCAGTCAGAAGACGAATTGCGTGCCAACCTAGAACTGCGGGGAGTACATTTTATTCGGCGAGTCCATAGGGGTCCGAAGGACAATAGGGTCGCCACCGGTTCCTTCATCTTGGCTTTTGAGGGTGATTCATTGCCCGAGAAGGTCAAGGTGATGGTTTACCGGATCGATGTAAAGCCCTACGTTCCTCCCCCTAAGCGCTGTTTTAAATGCTGGAAGTTTGGCCATATGAGCTCCCGATGTGATGCCAACCCAACAAGTTGGGAGTGTGGACGTGCAGTTCATCTGAACGTCCCTTGCACACAGCCTCCAGTATGTGTCAACTGCGGCCAGAATCACTACCCTTGCTCGCCTATGTGTACAGTTCTGCAGCAAGAGAGGAAAATAATGGAATACAAGACCAGAGATCGACTGATTTATTCAGAGGCCAAACGGAAATATAAGAAGCTCCATCCTGTCCGCCTGGTAACTACCTATGCCGCGGCAGCCTCATCGTCTTCGTCCACTGTGCCTGCTGTTCCACCTGTTCTGTCAACGAGAGCGCGCCCCCCAGCCCCCCTACCAGCAGGGGGCACCTCCTCTTCTGGGGCTCCCACTCTTTTCACAGTGGGAGCATCACCTGCTAAAACACCGAGGACTCCAGTCCCCACCTCTAAGCCGGGGAAGGAGAAGCCTTCTCCGGCCCTTCTCGCTCGGAAGGGGTCCTTAGAGACAACCCCTTCTGCAGCTTCCCAGAGTGCTCCGGAGGATCCTGGCCGCAGTCTTCAGGATCTCCAACCTGCTGGTCGAAGAGCTTCCTGCTCTTCCTCCGTCCCGGATGCCACTTCTGGGAAGCCCCCCTCGGCCCTGCAAACTAAAGGGCCAGCGAGAGGACAAGAAGAAGAGAAATAAGAAGAAAGAATGTTCAGTGGCTTCAAAGCCACAACCACCCACATCTTCTTTGGAGGATGAAGTCGAGATCCTCGCATCTCCTGAGGATCTCGCAATTACCGATTCCCCAGAAAATAAGATCTCTGGTTCCGTGGATTCCGAGCACATGGTAGCAGACGGTCCGATGGAGTGATCTGCTGTTTTATTCGTCATGGCAGTACAGCCAGAAGGAAACATCAACCTCCAGTGGAATTGTAGTGGCTTTTTCCACCACCTGCCTGAGCTACGACAACTTCTCGGCCAAACACCTGCCTTTTGTATCGCTCTTCAAGAGACCTGGTTCCCAGCGACACGGTCCCCTGCCCTTCGAGGCTAACAGGGCTATTTTAAAAATCAGCCTATCTATGACAGGGTTTCTGGTGGAGTCTGCATCTATGTCCTAGCCACTGTCCCGAGCGCTGCCGTGCCCCTTCAAACGCCCCTAGAGGCGGTTGCTGTTCGGCTCCGGGCAGTGCAAGATGTTACAATCTGTTCAATCTATCTCCCACCAGATGAGGCTCTCTCTCCTCCACGTGGACCTCGCTGCCTTGGTCGCCCAAATCCCCACCCTTCCTTTCTTTTGGGGGATTTCAATGCCCACCACACTTTGTGGGGTGGCTCACAGACCTCGGCATGGGGTAGAGATGTTGATACTCCACTGACACAGTTGAACATCTGCCTCCTGGACACGGGTGCTGCTACGCTCTTTAGCGTGGCACACAGTACATTCTCCGTCATAGATCTGTCGGTCTGTAGCCCAAGCCTACTTCCGCACTTCACTTGGAGGGTCCACGATGACCTGTGTGGCAGCGACCATTTCCCTATGTTCCTGTCGCTCCCACAGTGTCCACCTGCTGACCGTCTGCCTCGCTGGTCCCTCCATAGGGCCGACTGGCCAGCATATTCCATAAACGCTGTGCTTCCCTCTCCTTTTCTGGCTGATATAGATACCGCTGTTCAGCAGGTCACTCATTCGATCATTTCTGCTGCTGAGAAAACTGTACCCATCTCACTTGGTTTCTCCACCGTAAGTCAGTGCCCTGGTGGACGCCGAAGATAGCTGAGGCCATCCGGGAACGTCGGCGAGCACTACAGCGCCACCGTCGCCACCCTTCCGTCGATAACCTTATCGCGTTTAAGTGTCTCCGTGCACGGGCACGCCAATTGATCCAGCAAAGCAAGAGGGCCTCCTGGGAGCGTTATGTCACCTTCATTGGATCCCGAGCATCACCTTCACGGGTATGGTCGCAAGTTCGACGCCTCTTTGGCCACCGCCCACCAGTGGGAATTCCGTGCCTCAGCATTCAGGGTACAATTTGCACTGACCCTGTCACAATAGCTGAGCATTTGGCACACCACTATGCTCGCACCTCAGCGACCGCTGCATATGATGAGGATTTCCGCGCCCTTAAAGAGCGCTCCGAACGACAACAGATATCCTTTCAAACGCGACGCCAGGAAATCTATAACATCCCTTTCAGCGAGTGGGAGTTCGAAAGCGCCCTTGCCGCATGCCCAGCCACGTCCCCTGGACCCGACTGCATTCATAGTCAGTTCCTTCGACATCTGTCAGCAGACTCTAAACGCCAACTTCTCTCCTTGCTGAATCGTCTCTGGGTTGAGGGTGTCTTCCCGTCTCAATGGCGGGATAGCATAATCATCCCAGTGATGAAGCCCGGGGCTGATCCACAGGTGGCTGATAGTTACCGCCCAATCAGCCTCATCAACGTCCCGTGTAAACTCCTCGAATGGATGGTGAGTCGGAGGCTCATGTGGATCCTCGAGGACCGAGGACTCTTGGCACCTCAACAGGGTGGGTTCCGTCAAGGCCGCTCTGCTATCGACAACCTCGTGTCGCTGGAGTCGGCCATTCGTACAGCAATTTCTCGACGTGAACATCTGATTGCCGTCTTTTTTGACCTGCGGAAAGTGTATGACACCACCTGGCGCTATCATATTCTGTCTACGCTGTACGATTGGGGCTTACGGGGTCCACTTCCTACATTCATTAAGAACTTCCTGGCGTTGCGTTCTTTTCGTGTTCGTGTTGCTTCTTGTTTCAGCTCACCTCATTGTCAAGAGAACGGAGTACCACAAGGTTCCGTTCTTAGTGTTCCTTTATTCTTAATCGCCATAAACGGTCTTGCTGTGGCTGCGGGGTCATCGGTTTCTACTTCCTTCTATGCCGATGACTTCTGCATGTATTACAGCTCCTCCAGCATCGGCGTAGCTGAACGGCGGTTGCAGATCGCAATTCGGAAGGCACAGTCGTGAGCGTTTGCCCACGGTTTTCAATTTTCTGCATCCAAAACCCATGTGATGCGTTTCTGTCAACGTCGGGCAGTACACGCGGAACCCGAACTTTACTTAGCTGGCGACCTGCTACAAGTCGAAGAGACACACACATTCTTAGGTATGGTGTTTGATGACCGTCTAACCTGGGTGCCGCACCTACGCCAGTTAAAACAAAAGTGCTGGCGCTACCTCAACATGCTACATTGTCTCAGCCACACTGTTTGGGGAGCCTCACGCCCAACGCTCTTACAACTTTACAAGGCCCTCATTCAGTCGCGCCTAGACTATGGCTGCATAGTCTACGATTCGGCTGCGCCATCAGCGCTGCAGGCAATAGACCCAATTTTACACTGCGGTGTTCTTTTGGCGACAGGGGCCTTTCGCACAAGCCCTGTGACAAGGCTCCTAGTCGAAGCTGGAGTCCTCCCGCTGCGGTTCCGCAGGCAACACCTGCTGGCTTCTTATGTAGCCCATGTTCAGGCCTCGCCCCTCCATCCGAACCGCCGACTCATTTTTCGAGACGCTGCGGTCCCTATTCCTCCACGACTGCCTAGGTCGGGTTACCCGATCTCAGTCCGTGCTCGTTCCCTTCTTTCGTCTCTCGCATCCTCTCCACTCCCTACCATGTTCCATTATTCCTTTCGAAACCCTCCTTGGTCTATTCCTCGATTGCAGCTCCGTCTGGATCTGTCCTGTACGTCAAAGGATTCGGTTTCCGCTAGACATCTCCGCCATAAGTTTCTACAACTCCTAGACTCGTTCCATGCCGCAAAACCCGTCTACACAGATTGTTCCGTACTAGATGGCCATGCTGGGTATGCATTTCTTCATGACGACCATGTGGAACAGCATTCTCTGCCAGGTGAGAGTTCCATTTTCTCTGCCGAACTGGTCGCCATTCTAAGGGCTCTGCAACACCTCAAAGCGTGCCCCAGGGGGTCATTTGTCATCTGTTGTGACTCCCTGAGTGGCTTACAAGCGATCGACCAGTGTTTTTCTCGCCAGCCATTGGTAAGGTCGATCCAAGTTACTGTTCACTCTCTAAGCCGATCTGGCCGTTCTGTGGTTTTTGTGTGGACCCCGGGCCACGTCGGAATCCCAGGGAATGAACAAGTAGATCGCTTAGCCAAGCAGGCCACTATGGAGCCACCGCTAAATATTGGCGTCATGGAACCTGATATGAAATTGCTGTTGCACCGGAAGGTGCGCGACACCGAGTGGGCTACAGCGACTGTGCCGAATAAGCTTCGGGCAGTGAAGCTCTCCACAGCCCTGTGGAAATCTTCACTGCAGCCGACCCGCCGAGAGACAGTTGTCCTCTGTCGCCTCCGGATTGGACATATGTGTTTAACCCACGGGTATCTTCTTCGGCGTGAGGCTCCACCCGTGTGTCGATGTGGCACTGTATTGACAGTGACCGATCTTTTGATGGACTGTCCGCTTTTAGCCAACCTGCGGCACTATTTTACTCTTCCAGACGCATTACCCTTAGTTTTAGGTGACGACGCCTCTATGGCTAACAAAGATTTAAGTTTTATTCGCGCTGCTGGTTTTTATGACTCGATCTAACGATAGGTGCTGTCGCCTGACATCTTAGGCCACCACCAACCCAGCTTTTTTAACTTTTCACGTCCTGAGGAGTTCTTAGTGTGTGCAGTATGGGTGGCTCATCCTGTTTTTTCTTTATGATCAGCTAGCCAAGGTACTCTGTTATCCAGTTTTATTCGTGACTTTCTTTTACTAATTGTGTGTGTCTTCGTTTTGTATTGTCAGTGGCTTGTCTATTGTTAACCTGCCCTTTTGTGCGGTGTCATTTTCAGGGCATTGTTTTATCTTTGACAGTTGACTCTCAGCTAGGAACAGGGGACTGATAACCTAGCTGTTTAGTCCCCTTAAAACAACCACCACCACCACCAACAACAACAACAACGTTATCAATAATATTAAAATCAGTTAAATCAGATAAAAATAACATGGCCTCACGGGTAACCTCTTGTAAAAGAGCAACGTGACAACTGTGATATAATAAAAAATCCCGTAAAGCTATCACTTTGCACACGCTGCGCATGCGACTTACATTTATCGTTAAAATATTGTAGGTTCCCGGAGTATTGGCCATTAAAATAACATCAACTCATAAAACAACAAGTAAAAGACTTTGCAGACACTGTAAAATCGAGATAAAAAGGAAAAATAACTAAAAACAATTAAAACCGTGCTGCTAGATTAACTTAAAATGTGGTCACGTCTGTTATCGTGTCAGTCTGGGTTTAAGACCCGTCCTCGTCTTCCGGCGGTGCCTCCGCCCAGTCGAGGCGCACGCCGGGGGGGGGGGGGGGCGGCGGAGGCGGAATCAGGCCCTCCGTCGCACGCTCTTGTTCCTCCCCCACCTCCTGCGTCACCCCAACAAACTGAAGAGATTTCCACGCTTGTATAATCTCGTCCTCGGCCTTCCTCTTAAGTGCTGACGAGCTGATAGTCGTCCTCCATAGCGAGGTCCGCATCGGTAGTCAACATTTTCTGCGCCAGCAGCGACTGAAGGTGCTGCACGGTCACAGAAAATGAGCTAGACTCCGCGGAGGAACGTTCCTGTTCCGCCCGCTGCTGCGGTCGGCTGCTTGGGGGCGGAGGGGGGAGGAGCGGCGGCCTGCGGGACCCGGGCTCCGGGTCTGCGTGGTCCCGACGGGACATGTGCTGTCGCGGCGCCTGATCCCGACCTACGGGAGGAACTCGACCGCCTTGTGCGAGACCACACTCGCCTCGGCCGAGGGGGGGGGGCGCCTCTGACTGAACACTGGCCTGAGGCACAGGTTCAGTGTCGGGGGCCTCATCCCCCGCTGCCGAAACCACGGCGGGACGGTTACAGGGACACGGACTACCTCTACCTCTGTGCGGGATACGGCAATAGTTGTTAATGCCGCGGTATCCTGATCTACTGTAGTCAAGGCGGTAGCCGGGTCTGCGGTAGTTCGGCCGGTAGCCGGGTCTGCGGTAGTTCGGCCGGTAGCCGGGTCTGCGGTAGTTCGGCCGGTAGCCGGGTCTGCGGTAGTTCGGCCGGTAGCCGGGTCTGCGGTAGTTCGGCCGGTAGCCGGGTCTGCGGTAGTTCGGCCGGTAGCCGGGTCTGCGGTAGATCCAATGGTATCCGGACACTAGACACTAAAACGGTAGTCTGGTCTACACTAGGTGTTACAACGGTAGCCTGATCTACTGTAACAACAGGTACCTGACTACACACTGGCACAGGAGAGGAAGAACGGTCACATTTAGATTAGTCTTGTCACTCACGGGAGGCATGCTGTCTGACGTTTCCATCGCCGCGGGGTCTGCCGCCGAAACGGTTTCCACGTCGCGGCGTAGCGAGGCGGGGGGGGTGGGGGCAGCGCCGGCAGCCACGGCGGCGTATCTGCGCCCCAGGTCCAAGTTACCTGTGTCCGGCGGCAACTGCTCCGGACGCTTACGTTTGGGGCATTCTAATCGGTAATGACCGACCGCGTGGCAAAAGCTGCAAGTCTGTGGCTGACCGTTATACGAGATAAAAGCTCGATGGCCATTAACCAACAGAAACGATGGTATATGTTTTACAACCATCGTCACACTACGAATACCGTTAAATACTTGGTAGCGGTAGTCACTCGACCAACACTCCCGGACTACATTCGTTACCTCATCGTACGGTCTTAAATGTCGTGTCAAAGTATCGTCTCGTATCTCAAACAGTAAATTAAAGACGCGGACATGGCGAACGTCAAAGCCCGCGTGCGAGATTTTAACCGCACTTATATTAGCGTTAAGGTGACGGAATTTTCGTTCACAATTATTTACAGACACAATCCGGTCACACACGTCAGCCGACACAAGCTTTAAAAACAGTACGTTAATAAAAGTGTCGTACTGAGCACAAACTACGTAATTTACCGGTAATAAAAGATCATCCTCGAGCCAACGATGTATTTCGAAAGCCGTGGGCTTATCAGAATTACGGGGGAAACTGCACCTGAACGTTATTTTCACGTGCCTCACTCGCAGTAAAGCTAGACATGGTTCGGACTTACTTGGAAGAAATTGAAGTGTTGAAGCAAGCCGGCCGCGGTGGCCGAGGGGACTGAGGCGCTTCAGTCACGGTCTGCACGGCCACTACGGTCGGGGGTTCGAATCCCCCCTCGGGCATGGATATTTGTGCCGTCCTTAGGTTTAGCTAGTTCATAAGTAGTTTATAAGTTTAGGGACTGATGACCCCGTAGTTAAGTTCCATAAGCTTAACAAACATTTGAACATTTGATTTGTTGAAGCAAGAAAGTACGGCGCCGCGATCCGGAGCGACTTAAACACGTGTCGTTAGCAACCCGTCCGCCGCACCGAGGTGTGGACAGGCGTGCACGTCTGCACGAAGCCACGACTCCGAAGAGACTGGTGCCTTAAACCAGCGACTTAGACCGCTCGGCCACGCTACCAGCACAGAGATTACGGCCCTTTCTTTCATATGTTGTTTCTGTATCAGTGAATGGCGTAAGGTCACACATATTTGAAAATTATTAACTACTATAAGTCGAATTCACAGTGGTGCGAAAAATTTGAAAGCTGCCGTGACCAGGATTCGAACCTGGGTTATTGCGGCCACAACGCAATGTCCTAAACACTAGACGATCACGGCTACGATTCCAACGAGTCTCTGCTCCTCTTGTTCTGCAAGTTCGTGCTACTTGGCGAACGCAGAAGCAAAACGACAGCCGTTCATCGTCCATTAGACGACGTGTGCACACCACAAAATCATGTACCAACGCCGATAGCCCGCTAATCTGCGTACTACGTGTGCAGTTACTTTCTTTTTCGGCGTTCACGTCCATCGCGGCTGCTTGGAGACCACCTCGTTCGCACTTTCGTGTTTCGACAACGTTGCTCCTTAACAAATGGACAAAGAACCCAAGTCCCTAGGTCTGTCATCTTGTATCAACAACCAATATTTACTGTATTTGTTGTTCTTCACGGGTTTGCGGCCGGATTAAGTCGATCTTCTGATACGATATTTCGGCGGTCTACCTGGCCGCCATCTTCAGGTATGACTGGTTCACAATCACGCCGGAACTGAGGACATATCAGTTACGGCGGCTCCTTTATACCACGGGAACAGGCCAGTGCGCATGTGCAAAAAGTGTAAAAACGCCTTCTGGGACGTGAAGAGTATAGCAGCGCCACCAGCGATAGAAGTTGGCCAAAGCGAGTAATCGAAAATTAAGAAGAAGCTGGTCGAAAACTTGACCGTTGTTTTTTAATATTAGATAAAATGGGATTCCACGTTTTACTCAAGGGAAAACCTTTCCCTATTAATAAGATTATCAGTAATCTTATTTCGATCGCTTCCTTAAGGAGCAATAATTTGCGTGTCTTTAAATGACATGTTATCCCCTTCATTAATACAATGTTCAGCTACCGCAGACTTATCAGGTTGGAACAGACGTGTGTGCCTTTGATGTTCCACACAACGGTCGTGAATTGTACGAATATTCGGCCCAATATAAACCTTTCCACAGTGGCAGGGGATTTTATATACTCCAGGCTTTCTTAAACCCAAATCATCTTTTACCGAACCTAGAAGAGCTCTGGTTTAGACAAAGGCAATAACATGTTTTTGATGTCGTATTTTTTTAAGGATCCTAGATATCTTTGATGAAATACTTCCCGCATAAGGTAAAAATGCAACTGATTTTGAAGTGTCCGTGGGTGGTTCACGTGGTGGTCCAAATTGGAAAGCTCGACTGATTTGATGATTGGTACAGCCATTCTGCCCAAAAACAACCTTAAGATGATCCAATTCTTGCGTCAAATATTCAGAATCAGAAATGGCATAAGCTCTTTTGACGAGTGTACGTAGAACACCCAACCGTTGATGGGGTGGATGACAGCTAGTAGCGTGGAGATAGCGGTCCGCATGTGTGGGGTTTACGGTACATGCTGTACCCCAAAGTCCCATTTTCTTTTTTGTGTACTAAAACATCCAAGAAAGGCAATTTACCATCCTGTTCAATTTCCATCGAAAATTTTATGCATGGGTGAAGACAGTTAAAATCTAGAAACCGATGGAGGGCTTCCATTCCGTGAGGCCAGACAATAAAAATATCATCCACATATCTCAAAAAAACATGTAGGCTTAAGAAAAGAAGTGCGAAGAGCAATGTCTTCAAAATCCTCCATAAAAAGATTGGCGACGATTGGGGAGAGAGGACTCCCCATGGCCATACCGCCAGTTTGTTAAAAAAATGCATCATTAAATAAAAAGTATGTGGAAGTCAATACATGGCGACACAGTTCAGTGGTTTCGTCATCCAAAAGCTGACCAATTAACAACAAGGACTCCTCCAAAGGTACCTGAGTAAAAAGTGAAACATCCAAACTTACTAGGATTTCAGATGTTCCAAGATGTAGGGACTTCAAACGTTGAATAAAATCAGTCGAGTTAGATACATGATGCTCACACTTCCCGACATAAGGACTGAGAACAAATGCAATATGTTTAGCCAAATTATAGGTAGGTGCCCCCAAATTACTAACGATCGGCCGAAGAGGATTTCCATGTTTATCAACCTTCGGTAAATCGTACAACCTGGGTGGTACCGCCGCCCTTGGATAAAGTTTTTTAGTAATGTCCTCTGACAGAGCTCTTCTTAATAAGAGAGATGGTTTTCCGCATTATCCTGTCTGTAGGATCACTCCGTAATTTGCTATAAGCTGAGTCCTCTAATAAACATGACATTTTTGCTAAATAATCTTCACGAGAGAGAACAGTAGCACTGCCTTTATCAGCAGGAAGAATGACAAGATCCTTATCTTCCCTTAAAGAAAGAATGGCCTGTCTTTCGCTATAAGAAATGTTACTACGTTGAAGTGGTGCACGACGCAGGTGGTGAGAGACTTCCTGTCTAATTTCCTCAGCCTGATCTTCAGGAAAGCGTGCGATCGCCTGTTCAGCAGCACTAATAAACTCAACAGTAGGCAAATTCCTCGGTGTAGGAACAAAGTTCATACCTTTCTCTCAAACCGACAGACCAGCATCGTCCAATTCTTTGTCAGTTAAATTAATAACAGTCCAACAACGAGAGATGTCATCAGATGTTGATAGTTGTTGGCGAAGTCGATTAAACTTGGAAGATTGTTTCTTAACAGTGTTCTTATGCGTCGACTCCGAATAAGCCCAAGAGGCATCGTCAACCCATACCCAAGAAGCAGAAGACAGACGAGAAGACAACTCCAAATGTAAGTAATACAAATCTTTGGACATGGAATCCAATTGTCGACGTGTAGAACGAATTCTCTCACGTACCATGTCCAAACTAGCACGTTTCTTAATCTTTTTAGCCATGTTAGTATCGATAAAATGAGAAATGTTAGCAAATTTAGGCACAATACCTTCGTCACGACATCTCAATAAGAAAACAAGTGCACCCAGTAACTTCCCTTTTTCCTTGCGAAGTTTATCAAACTTCTTGACAAGAATAACCATCTCCTCCCCGTAGAGGTTTCAGAGCTCTTCTATGTTCGGTAAAAGATGATTTGGGTTTAAGAAAGCCTGGAGTATATAAAATCCTCTGCCACTGTGGAAAGGTGTATATTGGGCAACAAGTGGGCGCGGCGCCTGCCGCACGTGGTTTGGAGGGCCGTCTGGAGGGTAGTCTCCAGCCCGCTGCTGCCGCCGCCGGTGCGCGCCACGTGGCGGGACACCCGCGCAGGTCGTCCCCCATCTTCGCGACGACGTTGCCGCGAAGAGTAAGTGGCGAAATGTAACTGCGGTGCAGGAAGTAGTGTCGGACGTACCGCAACGTGAAGGGGATGCCGTCGAGGCAGGCGGAAGCAGACAGCGAGGCCGGCCGGTACCTACGGAACAGCGCCGCCATCGGACCGTCAGGTCGTCTCTCAGCAAAGACGCGCCGAAATCAACCAGGCCGAGGCCGCCGTCACTCGGGTTGAGAGTACAGCTGTTCATGGACACCTTAAATATGTCCCCCCGCCAGAGCAGCCAGAAAACGGCATGCTTGATGGCTCGCTCGATTTTCTTAGGCACTGGCAGTATCTGAGTCAGGTACCAAGCCCTGGCCAGATTACAGTTATTAATAAGGGACACTTTGTCCTCCAGAGCCAAGTTGCGGGCGGCATGTATCTTAGCGACGGCTCGGATCTTGTACAGCGTGTCTCTCCAATTGAGAGCCGCCATGCGTTGTGGAGTGTCCGTCATGACGATGCCCAGCACTTTGTGTTGGCGCGCGACGGTGAACCAGGGGCGCTGCAGGTGCAGGAAGCGCCGGGAGATGGGCAGGACGACGGTTTTAGTGGTGCTCACGACGACTCCCGTGGCCCGTTCAAACTGCCGCAAGACTACTTGCAGCATGTCGACGTCGGCCTCATGCTCGATAAAAACACCGAGATCGTCGGCGTACGCGCGGAAAATCAGCTGACTATTGCCGACCGTGATACCTCGACATTCGTCAGCGATAAACCGGCTGAGCGGGTCCAGGGCTATGGCGTAAAGCGCCATGGAGAGACTACTGCCTTGACGCACCGAGCAGCAGATGGAGAAGTTTTCAGTGAACGAGCCATTGACAAAAACCCTCGATGTGGCCGAGCTGAGAAGGTTCTGAACCATGGTCGAGAATTTAACCCCGAAGCCCATGGCAGCCATCACCTTCTTTAAATAAAGATGACTAATACCGTCAAACGCATTTTTGAAATCGATTAGCAACATCACCGCTGTCCTCAAATCGTGGCTTTTGACCCAGCCTATACAATCACGGTATGCCAACACCGCGTCGAAGATGTTTCGCTCCGGGACCGCGCAAGTTTGATGTTCACTGATGACCGTGGACATCACCGGCTTCAGTCTACTGACTATGCACCGGGCAATGATCTTATATTTGGTATTTAGGAGCGTGATCGGCCGGACGTTGTCGTTCAGTGTGGCGCGAGATTTCGGAATTAAAACAATGCCGCCGGCAGTAAAAGCTGGCGGAATTAAAATGCCACATTGGATCTCTATGGCAATCGTTTTCAGTGTGTCACCTAAAAAGTAAAAGAATTTCGAATAAAATTCAGCAGGCAGTCCATCAAAGCCTGGAGACTTGCCTTTAGGACTCCTTTTTATGGCGTCTTCAATGTCCTCCAAGCTAAAATCGTCAATATGATGTGTCCGGTCCGTTCTAGATAAAACACGGGGAATCTTTGATAAAAAGGTCCTTAAAACAGCTGCGTCCACGGGCGTCTCTTGAAAGAGACGGGCAAAGTGATCGCGAATGTCACGCTTAATTTCGGCAACGTCAGAAGTCCGCCGACCATCTTGCGTGACCCAGGTGGCAATGTCGAGTCTTCCCGACGTTTTTTCTCCCTATTTAGGTGGTACATGGAGAGAGCCTATGGGCTGACTACGAACAACCGGCCCCTCGCCCTCACGCCGCAACCTATTCAACAGCTGTGCCTTAAAACGTTTGAATTCTGGCAGTAGCCCAGGGTCTACGGTGAGGCGGCGCGCGAGGTCCCGCAGGCACTGCTGATAGAACTGCGCCGTGGCCTCCCGCCAATGCGCAGCCTCCCTGCTGTCCCCCCAGGGGGCCCACAGTTCTTTTGTGGGTACGTGTGTGGCGCGCATGGGGCCCCGAGCCGGAGCAGCCTTTCTTCTGCCCAAGGCTGCTTCACTGTCCCTCCCGGTTTATGCCTTCGCCCGGAGACGGGCATATTTCGTGAGCTACGGTGGTTCTTGTTGTCGTTTCTCTTATTCCTTCGTTCCTTCCTTTCTTACCCTTTGTTTTCTGTCTTTCTCTCCTTGTACTCTCCTAGCCTTCTTCTCCTCATTAGTCTCCGCTTCGGCGTTTGAGACACTTCTTCCTTCTTTCTCTTCATTTCCTATCCTCTTCTTCTTTCCTCCCTGTGCGTGTCTGAAGGCCGACCCACGCATTATCGTGCGTAGCAGGTGACGGGGGTAACGCGTAATTCCCCGCCCCGGGTAGACAAGTAGGGCACGTACGTACCCCCTGGTAAAGGCCAGGCCCAGGGAGGGGTGATTACCCGAGCTGGTACCTTCCGAACGTGCCGATTGGTCCCTCCGTCAGTTCTCGGGAGGTGTGACCTGAGGTGTGAAAAATCACCTAAGGCGAGTAAGCCCTCGGAGAGGGCCCCCACTAGGAAGGAGCGCGCCATCGGAGACGCTGGTAATCACGGGGGACACTTCCGGTATGACTTCCTTATCTTTTTTCGTGACGTGGACCCAGAAACGTAAGTTAGACTCGCCTCAGCCAAAAAGACTCTGCCTAATGTACCTAAATTTCTGGTTGTCTCTCGCACCGACGGAAAGGATTTCAATTCTGTCAATCCTTTCGTTATACAGAAAGGTGTAGATGCAATTGCTGGCCCTGTTAAAACCTGTTCACGTCAGCGCAATGGCACATTGTTGCTGGAAGTGGACAGTGCCTTCCAAGCCCAAAAACTGATACGTACTACGTTGTTGCACACGTTTTCAGTTAAGGTAGAAGCGCACCGCACACTCAACTCGTCACGGGGGGTAGTTTTTACGAGATCCCTTGACGGGTTGTCTGATGAAGACATCCAATCGTATATGTCCGATCAGGGTGTGACAGCCGTCCACAGGGTAATGAAAAAGGTCGATAACCAATTGACACCGACTCGTACTGTGTTTTTGACGTTCGACAGAGTTGACCTCCCGTCGAAGGTCAAAGCAGGGTATGAAGTCATCTCCGTCCGACCTTATGTGCCAAACCCAACGCGCTGTTTACAGTGCCACAGGTACAACCATACCCGTGAACATTGCCCAAATGCAGCAAAGTGTGTGACTTGTGGTAGGGACGCCCATGAGGGGGATTGCCCACCTCCGTCCCCTCACTGCCTAAACTCCAACGGTGACCATGCGGCTTCCTCTCGCGACTGCCCTGTATACAAGGATGAGAAGGTAATCCAGCAAATTCGGGTTACGGAGAAGGTATCGACATCTGCCGCCCGTAAGTTGTTGGCGAGTCGAAAGCCCACTGTCCTCCCAGCGGGTACATACAGTAAGGTACTCACCTCAACTCGACCTACCAAGGATTCCAGTACCCAGACATGTGACTTCACTTTCGCTGACACGGTTGTGCGATCCGCCAGCCCGAAGATTGCCCGTTCCACGTTCCCGCTTCCTCCTGCTGCTTCTAGGGTACAGTCTTCGTCAAACTCTAGTAAACCGCGAGCACCTAAACAAGATGCCCGGACCTTACAAAAGGAACCCGTCCGTGAGGATTTTCTGCGTTCTCAGGCTTCCCAACCGTCAACTGCCTCTTCCTGCGGTCACTCTTCCAGAAGATCTGACAAGAAAGAGTTCCTCTCCTTCCCCGCCGAGGCGTGACCCATCCGTCACGCCGTCCAACAGTTGCCGGCCTCGGCCGTCTTCTGTTTCACCGGGTCGCTCCGTCTGCCGGGCACCCGGTCCTCTACCGGCGGCGGAAACTGCCCCTCCTGATAGACTCAGGGAGGTGGCAGGCGCGTCGGTCGAACCTATGGACCACGACCCTTTGCCCCTGGATAGCGATAGCAGTGCTCCCTCGAAATCGGGTCCTCCGCGGCCGTCGAGGTGACCCCGCTTGCTAGTTGGTTTTTATCCTTATTTTTTCTCTCATTTTTATCATAGCGCTCCTTCAATGGAATATTCGCGGCATTCGTTCTAATCGGGAGGAGTTAAAACTACTCCTTCGATTGCACTGCCCACTTCTAGTCTGCCTCCAGGAAACTAAGTTGCGTCCACGTGATCGTGCAGACTTTCCACACTACACCTTGTGCGGTTTGACCTGCCACCCGTGGAAGGTGTCCCAGCCCATGGAGGGGTTCTGATGCTCCTTCGAGACGATGTCTATTTCCATCCCCTTTCATTGCATACTCACCTACAGGCAGTTGCCGTCCGCATCCCCCTATCCACATTTACCTTTTCCCTCTGTAATATTTATTCACCATCGTCATCTGCCCTTACTAGGGCAGATGTGCTACACTTTGTTGATCAGCTCCCTTCACCCTTCGTGTTGATAGGCGATTTTAATGCCCACCACCCCTTATGGGGCTCTCCGGCACCTTGTCCGAGAGGCTCCCTTTTGGTGGACCTTCTCCAACACCTCGATCTTGTCTGCATCAACACCGGTGCACCAACCTTCCTTTCTGACACAACACACACTTACTCCCATATAGACCTCGTAATATGCACTCCTCTGCTTGCCGGTCGGTTTGAGTGGTATGCACTTTCTGACACGTACTCGAGTGACCATTTCCCCTGTATCATCCACATTCTGCATCATTCCCCATCTCCTCGTCCCACCAGTTGGAACGTTTCTAAAGCCGACTAGGGGCTTTATTCTACCATGGCTGTTTTTCACGATCGGGATTTTCCCACCTGTGACAGTAAGGTCGACTACCTCACAGAGGTTATTCTCACAGCTGCCGAACGTTCCATACCTCGTACTTCCTCTTCTCCACGTCGTGTCCAGGTCCCTTGGTGGACTGCAGCCTGCCGCGACGCGCTTCGAGCCCGGCGCCGTGCTTTACGCACCTTCCGCCGCCACCCGACTTTGGAGAATTGCATACATTATAAACGTATGAGAGCGCAATGTCGTCGTATCATGAACGACAGCAAGAAAGCTTGCAGGACAGCTTTTACTAGTTCTTTTAACCGTTTTACTCCCTCCACGTTTGTTTGGCGTGGCCTACGCCGTCTATCCGGCATTAAGGTCCACTCCCCGCTTCCTGGCCTGACCGTGGAGAATGCAGTCCTCGTGGACCCCTATGACGTTTCCAACGCATTGGGCCGTTTCTTTGCAGAGGTTTCGAGCTCTGCCCATTACCACCCTGCCTTTATCCCTCGCAAACAGGTAGAGGAGGCCCGGCCACCTTCTTTCCACTCTTCTAATCGTGAAAATTATAACGTCGCCTTCACCATGCAGGAGCTAGAGCGTGCTTTCGCCCTGTCCCGATCTTCTGCTCCCGGGCCCGATTCCATTCACATTGAAATGCTGAAGAACCTCTCTCCTGCGGGCAAGTGCTTTCTTCTCAGTACCTACAATCGCATATGGACTGAAGGTCATGTTCCCACAAGTTGGCGTGAAGCCACTGTTGTCCCCATCCCCAAACCAGGGAAGGACAAACATCTTCCTTCCAGCTATCGTCCTATTTCTCTGACTAGCTGTGTCTGTAAGGTGATGGAACGCATGGTTAACGCTCGGTTGGTCTGGCTCCTCGAATCTCGCCGCCTCCTGACTAATATCCAATGCTGTTTTCGTCGACACCGCTCTGCTGCTGATCACCTCGTTACGTTGTCGACCTTCATTATGAACAACTTTCTAAGGAAGCGTCAAACAGTAGCAGTGTTCTTCGACTTGGAGAAGGCATACGATACCTGTTGGAGAGCGGGCATTCTCCGCACATTACACAGATGGTGGCCTTCGGGGCCGCCTTCCTCTTTTCATTCAAGAGTTTTTGGCGGATCGCAAGTTCCGGGTACGGGTGGGTTCTGTTTTGTCAGATACCTATTGCCAGGAGAACGGGGTACCACAGGGCTCCGTCTTGAGTGTGGCGCTCTTTGCCATTGCAATCAATCCGATCGTGGATTGCCTTTCAGCCGACGTTTCCGGGTCTCTTTTTGTTGACGATTTCGCAATCTATTGTAGCGCCCAGCGGACGTGCCTCTTGGAGCGTTCTCTTCAACGCTGTCTTGACCGTCTATATTCCTGGAGCATCGCAAACGGCTTCCGATTCTCCACTGAGAAAACTGGGTGCATCAACTTCTGGAGATACAAGGAATTTCTTCCACCCTCTCTACATCTCGGCCCTGTTGCTCTCCCTTTCGTGGAGACTACGAAATGCTTGGGACTCATGTTGGATCGTAAACTTTGCTGGTCCACGCACGTGTACTACCTGGCTGCACGTTGTGCCCGATCCCTAAACGTCCTTCGTGTCCTCAGTGGCACGTCATGGGGAGCGGATCGTACCGTCCTGCTTCACCTTTACCAGGCCATTGTTCAGTCGAAGCTCGACTACGGAAGCCTTGTATACTCTTCTGCACGGCCGTCGATTCTCCGCCGTCTCAACTCTATTCACCATCGGGGTTTACGTCTTGCGACCGGTGCATTTTATACCAGCCCTGTTGAAAGTCTGTATGCCGAGGCTGCTGTATTACCCTTGACCACTCGACGTGACATACTCTTGTGTCGGTACGCATGCCGCCTACGGTCGATGCCCAACCATCCATCTTACAGATTATTTTTTGACGCCAATATCAGTTGTCTGCGATTGCCTTGCTTCCACCTGGAGTTCGGTTTCGCCGCCTACTACAGCGGCTCGATTTTACCCTTCCTTCCATCTTTCGGTTGAGCGAAAGCCCATTGCCACCGTGGCATAGGGCGCCGGTTCACACTCACCTCGAACTTAGTTCGCTCCCCAAGGAGAGCACTCCGGATTTGGTATACCGCTCGAGGCTTGTCGAACTCCGTTCGCGGTTCGATAACGCCATATTTATTTACACTGATGGTTCCAAGAGCACTGCCGGTGTCGGATCTGCCTTCGTCGTCGAGGACAACCGTTTCCAATACAAGCTCCCTGACCGGTGCTCGAACTTCACGGCTGAGCTTTTTGCCCTCCACCAGGCCGTTTTGTACACCTGCCGCCACCGCCAAACTTTCTATGCCATCTGTTCGGACTCCCTTAGTGCCCTGCAGAGTCTTAAGGACCCTTTGTCGCACCATCCTCTCGTGTATCGGATCCAACGCTCCCTCCAGTTGCTAGCAGATGACAGCTGTCACGTTTCTTTACTGTGGGTCCCTGGCCACGTAGGTGTGCCCGGGAATGAGACGGCCGACATAGCGGCCAAGGCCGCAGCTCTTTTACCTCGCGTGGCTACCTTTTGCGTCCCATCTGACGATGTTCAACGGGCTCTCCGCCGGAGTATCGTGTCGCAATGGCACAGTGCGTGGTTTTCAATGTCCAACAACAAATTGCGAACTGTAAAACCGATTCCGACCGCTTGGAGGACCTCCTCACGCCCCTCTCGGCGGGAGGAGGTCATCCTGGCCCGGTTGCGGATCGGTCACTGCTGTTTCAGCCACCGTCACTTGCTGTCCGCCGACCCTGCGCCGCAGTGCTCCTGCGGTGAACTGCTGACCGTGCGACATGTTTTACTGTCTTGCGTACTTTTTAATCATCTCCGTGTAGCCCTTCACTTGCCGTCTACTCTGGAGGAAATTTTAGTTGATGACACACGAGCAGCTGCTCGAGTTTTGCGTTTTATCAACTTGGCCAACTTATCCAAGGATATTTAACC
The DNA here is from genome assembly GCA_026315105.1 of Locusta migratoria. NCBI lineage: Eukaryota > Metazoa > Arthropoda > Insecta > Orthoptera > Acrididae > Locusta > Locusta migratoria. The sequence goes on from CM048749.1 coordinate 325,518,853, forward strand.
CTTTTAATTGTCTTTTATCTTTCGTTTTTAGCCTCTTCTGGATGTTCTGACAGTCCCCATTTTTTTTAGGCCATAGCGAATCTATGTTTTTGACTGGGCGCTAATGACCATAGAAGTTGTGCGCCCTAAAACCACAAAAAAAAACTCCCTGCTGTAGTTCATGAGGAACGATCGAATGGCAGTTTGGCAATAGACACCCACCATTCAATTCTACTAAAGGAAGGATCTCTCTCGCGTAGGAGTTGTTGCCACAGACAAGTAAATTTTTGAGTCAAACGATCATCAGACAGCAAGCTACAATTTAATTTCCACGCACTTGTATGCCGTGGACGGGACACATAAGGCAACATAACACTACACAGGTAACTACAATGGTCAGAGAACGGGACCGGCTGCACTATAGCTTTGGTAATGTTATCGGCAAACGTGAACGACACATAAATTCTATCTGGCCGACTGTGGCCCGTTGGATAAAAGAACGTATATTCCGTTTTGTCAGGGTATAAAACACGGCAAGAGTCCTTCAGACGGAAGCTGTCAATTGAAATCTGCAGTTCGGGAGTTTTATTAGGACGAGGCACTTGATCTACATCGGCTAAAACTGCGTTAAAATCACCTCCGACAATTATTTTGTCGTTGTTTCTGCGTAAAAGGTGACAGAGGCCTTCAACATAAAAACGACGACTTGCCGGCTTATCTCCCGATGGGGCGTACACATTAATAAATAGAATATGGTTTATAGTGCAGGCAATAGCGTGTCCACTTGGCAGACATTCAATGTTGTAAACTAAAACATCTGGAGAAACTAAAATTGCAGTGCCGAGTTTTTGATCTGGGGCCACATTGTCAATAAACAGTAAAACCAGTTATGTAACTAAGAGCTTCACGCGTCACTTCCTGGACAAACACAACATGACACCTGTTTGTCAACAAAAAGTTGTTCAATGCTAACGCTCTGACATGACTGCGCATTTTGTTAGCATTGATGGTCGTTATATTCCACGGCCACGCACTACTCATGTTATAACTAAAAACACAGTTGAGTCAGTTGACGATTCATAATGAGTAAAAGCAACAACAGAACTATAAAAACAAACAGCCCTAAATATGCCTTTAAAAGGATAATGCTGTAATACTTCATCCAATATGTCGGACGAAATAATATTTGTGAGAGCTTAGCGTGGCATGAGCAGAACACAGACCGCTAAAAAAGAAAGATAAAAGACAGAGAGATTGTCGTAAAAGAGACGAGGCATCTACCGCTTCCTTGCCATTTAAAGTGTAAAGCAAGTATAAGTAAAAGAAGTGACACGGAATAGTAAATGTCTGAAATTCGCATAATAAAAACAAACGCGATAAAACCGACCACACACGTAAAAGGCAACCAAATCGGAATTAAAATAAACATCAGAGACGAATAAAGACGCCATAAAAATGGTGACACACCACTCGAACACACACAAATAAAAACCTATAAAATAATATAGCCACAACTCAACTACACCCAAATAAAACTGTAATAAAATGTAGCCACAACTCGAACACACGTAAATAAAGTCTTTAAAAAAATAATGTAGCACAAAAAAAGATGGTAAATCGTGCTACCTTCATACACTGCATCAATTGTCAGTTAGTGAAACATCGGCACGTCTCCGTCCTCATCCACGCTTTCTGCAAAATCTAGTGGAGGGAGGTGCGAGTCCTGTGCCAGAGAGGGAGGATCTGTACCAGAGTCCTTCATCAGAGGACGGAGACGACGTTCCGGACTTCCCTCCAGTTTCCTCTTTACCGAAGACTGCAATTGCATTCCCGTGGTACCCTCAACGTCCATCTGTAAGTCGGACGCCGTTTTCTCAATGAAAGTCTTGAGATGCCGCACAGTGTCATCTCGCCTGCTCTCCGCGGTACTGAGTGGGGGTGGCTGTTGGGTCACAGTAGTGACCGATTTTTGGCGGCCGCCAGAAGCGCGCGAAGGCCGAAGATCTACGTGGCCACTCCCCCGTAGCCCCAGGTCCACGTCACTGCTCTGTAGATCGGCACTATCTGACAACGAAGACTGTGACGAAGCCATTTGTCTTGACTTTTTTCGAGACCTACGTTGTTTGCGCGGTTTCGGGGACGGACTACGATCTTTCCAACGCGACGGATGCACCGCCAAATCGGGATCACTGCGGCCTGCATGTTTTTCTCGCTGTGGCTTGGGCTCCCGCGAGAGAGCACGATACCCGGACTTCTGGACAGGGACCTCGGGAGCAGAGGAGGATGTGGGTGCAGGGGGTGCGGGGGCGGGCATGGCCGCCGTGGCTGCCACCCGCTCAGTCACAACTTCGGGAGGAAACACAGGCAAAGGTTCCGAATTAGACGGCTGTTGCCGTGTAACACTCTCTACTTTATCGGACACACTTTGTTCGACATCGGCAGGAACGGTCACTACTGCATCGTCTACTGAAGATCCGGCTACCTGTCGTTCCTCAATGTTTACGTTCACTACAGTGTCTAATGAAGATCCGGCTACCGCGCGTTTCTCAATCTTTACGTTCTGCAAACCTAATTCAGCAGCCCCTGACTGAGGTTCTTCAGTGCCGTCACTTTGCCTGTCCGAGTCCGAGATTTCCATAGCGGTCGGGTCACGTACAGAGTCAACCGTCACGCGTCAAGGGGGGGGGGGGGGGGGGGCGGGGGCGGGCGGTGTGACGCCGAGCGCCACAGAAGCGTATGACGCGCCGGCGTCAGTGTCGCCGACCGGCAACTGCACGGGGGCCTTGTTCTTGTTGTGGGGGCAGTCTTTACGGATATGTCCCGAACCGTGACAAAGGGAACACGTTTGCGGTTGCCCACTATACGTAACGTACGCACGGTTCCCCCCCATCAACAAAAACGACCGGATATGTTTCCGGACAATCATGCAGATGCTGCGTATACCATTCTCACACTGGTATGTATACGCAGCGGACCACTTTTCTTTTGTAATTGAGAATACGTCACCGTACGCCGCTAAATTACGTTTAATGGTTTCATTACGAGTTTCAAACGGGAGGTTCAAAACCCTAACCGTTCGAACACCAAGTCCCGCGTGCAACAAGTTAACTAGAGCAACATTTCCATTCAAGTACTTAAAAGAACGAGAACCACCATTAAAATTTACGAGCTGCTCACATATTTCCGAAGATGGTAACTTTAGAAAAATTGCGTTCAGGAACACGTCAAGTTGTAAACCAAGTACGTCATTGACCGGTAACCTAAGTTCGTTAAGGAGCCATCTATGTATTTCGAATGCGGACGGGTTTTTAGAAGAACGTTCAAACTGGCACTGAATATTATTTTCCCGATCTTCTGAATCCATTTTTAAGTACTTACTGGTGATGAAACACCAAAGCTGAAAGCACCGAAGCCGCCGGCTGAAGTAAACAAGTGATTTCAGCAACCCGTCCGCCGTACCGAGGTGTGGACAGGCGGGCACGTCCGCACGAAGCCACGACTCCGAAGAGACTGGTACCTGAAAGCAGCGCCTTAGACCGCTCGGCCAGGCTGCCATGCCTGCCAGAAGGGCATGTGTGTTGCCTCCTTGCAGACGAAATCGCGCTGACTTCATAAGAGAGGTGTGCGTGCGTGCGTGCGGCGAGGGCGACGACGACGTTTTAAAACATACACTAAATGTGTATAATTTGCCGTTTTCAAATAGTCCTATTTCTTTCGAGTTGTCTACCATTCACCTGCGATTATCAATTTACATTCGGTAATTAGTAAGGGTGGTGTGTTTTCGCAAAATTGTCATTGACACTGTGCAATTCGGCAGATTTTTCCACGTTAGGTGAGTAGTGCCATAGACACTTCACCACATGTATAGCGACACTTCGCTACTAGTCTGACATTACGTCTGATTGCTTCGAAAATCACGAAATGTAAGGGTGCGGCTCTAGCTGGGAGCATTTGAGCATTTCGCGAGTACCTGAGTGCTAATGTATATCCAAATTGCTGTAGTGACGTTCACGCGTGAGCATTCTTGTACAATCAGCTGTGCTAAAACGCATGTGGCAGCTTTCTTTCTTTCTTTTTAATTTTTTCCTCCGAAAAAAAAAAATAGTGTGCAAAATTGTCAGCGGTGGGATTCGAATCCACGCCTCCGAAGAGACTGGTGCCTTAAACCAGCGCCTTAGACCGCTCAGCCATGCTACCAGCGCAGAGATTACGGCTCTTTCTTTCATATGTTGTTTCTGTATCAGTGAATGGCGTAAGGTCACATAACATTCTTTGGCTGTTGATCCATCACACGTCAAACTTGTATCCCTTTCGCCTACGGCATAGCTCTCTCACCGTGTTTCCAAAGTCTCCTTTCCATGCAGCTAACGAAACAGTAGCGGGAACTCGGTACTCATTATTATTTGTACTGCAGGAGAGAGCACACATATTTGAAAATTATTAACTACTATAAGTCGAATTCACAGTGGTGCGAAAAATTTGAAAGCTGCCGTGACCAGGATTCGAACCTGCGTTATTGCGGCCACAACGCAATGTCCTAACCACTAGACGATCACGGCTACGATTCCAACGAGTCTCTGCTCCTCTTGTTCTGCAAGTTCGTGCTACTTGGCGAACGCAGAAGCAAAACGATAGCCGTTCATTGTCCATTAGACGACGTGTGCACACCACAAGATCATGTACCTACGCTGATAGCCCGCTAATCTGCGTACTACGTGTGCAGTTACTTTCTTTTTCGGCGTTCACGTCCATCGCGGCTGCTTGGAGACCACCTCGTTTGCACTTTCGTGTTTCGACAACGTTGCTCCTTAACAAATGGGCAAAGAACCCAAGTCCCTAGGTGCTGTCATCTTGTATCAACAACCGATATTTACTGTAACTTTCCACGAGCGTCAGGCGAGTAACGGTAAGACAATTGGCATAAGAGAAACACCAAAACAAACATTCCGGTGCCGGGAATCGAACCCGGGCCTCCTGCGTGAAAGCCAGGTTTTTTATTTCTTATTTTTTTTATTTTTCGGGCCTCCCAACACCCCTTATAGCCCGTCCTTGCGCTCTCCAAAAATGCCTTCATCGGCGAGCTTCAATGGTATACAACAAAAACATAAAGGTCCCCCGCTGGGCAAACGAAAATTACTCCCTCATGGGAGATGCGACGTGAAGTACTCGTGGATTATATATCACCGCGGTCGGAATCTCAAATAAAAAACAACCGTCTTCTTCTGACAACATATTAAAACAAAAATAAAACTAAAGCCTGCATTGGCGGAGATTCCACGATGATATACAGTAAACATTCACATAACGAGTACCACTATTCGTCGAAAAGAAAATAGTATAAAAGAATTTTAAATAACTAACACTTCTAATAAATGGGAAAGGTAGCACCCTTCTACGTGCTACGTATCCCAGACTAACGAAAAATAAACAAAAAAAAAAATGAAAATGAAAAATGAAAAAATTTAAAGAAATTTAAAGAGTAAGGTTACAGGGAACGATCGAAGAAGCGCGGCAATGAATCCATAGGAAGATACAAACATGTCCATGAACCAAGTAAGGTCGTCATAAAAAAGAAGAGAAAGAATATTTGACAAGATCGGGGAAGATTCGCGACAATGAACCACAGGACAAGTGTAATGTCCGTGGTTCATTGCGGAAAAGAAATTGAAAGTTTCGCAAATCCGTGTAAAAGTGGCACATCCAGGAATTAGGCCAACTGCCGTCGATAGTTTGGTAAGTCACAAATCTGGTTATGTTCTGCCCATAGATACGTCAGGTAATCTATGGGCGTAGTCAATTTTAAGTTAAAAATAGCAAAGACGGTGTGTTCGAGGATCCACACTGTAGCGTTACTCTTAGTAGTCGGATAAGCGATACATTGCGGCAGCAGCACGTTGTCGATGGTGACTGACCTGGTGTCGACCCTGTTGATGAGCCGCACCATGTCCCGTGCGGTCTCCCACACCTGGCTGTGACGCCGACAATCGAAGCGGTGACGTAGTGTCGGGCAGTCCGCACTCCTCGCACGCGTTGGAGGTGGCGAGGCGGATGTCGAACAGCCGCTGGGCGGTGGGGAAGACGCGGTGGACGACGGCGAACCACGCGCCGTGCACCCTGGAGGGCAGGAAGGCGGCGGCCAGGTTGCGCCAGACGGCCGGCCAGCGGACGTCCGGGATGCGGTACTCCCACTTGCTCCTCGCCGTCGAGCCGCGGAGCGCCGCGGCGACGTCGGCAGCCCTGGTGGTCGGGCTGTCCGCGAGCAGCAAGTAGGAGTCGTCCACGAAGAAGCGACGCACGTGGTTAAGGTGGTACGGCACGTGCGCCACGTAGACCGGCGCCGTCGGTGAATCCGGGCGGTACCTGGCGAAGAGGGCAGCTGTGGGGCCGCTGGGGTCCCTCCGCATCACCTCCGTCGTCCGCCTCCAGAAGAGGGCCGCGCACCTGGAGCTAAAGTGCACCAGGCCCAAACCCCCGTCCTCCGGCCGGAGAGTGCACACGTCGACGCTGACCTTCACCGTGGCGTCGCGCCACAGGAACCAGTAGGCCGCCTGCTGGATGGCGCGCGCCTGCTGCAGCGGCACGGGCAGCACCTGCGCCAGGAACGACGCGCGCGCGAACACGTGCGTGGCCACGAGCGACGCCTTGTCGCGCAGGGCGAGGCGCCGCGGCGAGTACATTCTGACGAAGGCGCGGATGGCGTTCAGAGCGGGCCGCCAGTTCAGCGGCTCCATGCGCTGAGGGCTGGCCGCCATGACGGCGCCCAAGACCTTATGCTGTTCCTTGACAACGTACCAATCCCTGAAAATCCGACTAGCCCGCGGCGTGAGAGGAACGTAGATGGTTTTCCTACAATTCATGATATCCACGGACGCGCCCACAAATTGTAACAGAACCCGATATAAAATGTCGACGTCGTCCGGACCGTCGACCAAGACGCCCACGTCGTCGGCGTACGCTCGGCACCGGAGCGGCCGACCGCCGACAGAGACGCCCCGACACTTGGCGGTGACGGCGCGGAGCAGGGGGTCGAGGGCGATCGCGAACAGCGCCATGGACAGGGGGCAGCCCTGCCGCACGGAGCGCCGCACGGGGAACGGGGCGGTCAGCTGACCGTTGACCCGCACCCGGGAGGTGGCACACCCCAACAGGTGTCCCACCATCGCCACGAACTCGGAACCGAACCCCATACCCTCCATCACCTTGCGCAAGTAGGTGTGACTCACGCGGTCGAAGGCGTTCTTAAAATCAATCGACATGATCGCGGCATCCGGCACGCGATCGCTCTTGAGGTACCCGATACCGTCGCGGTACGCAAGAAGGGCGTCAAAGATGGTACGATCGGGAACTGCACAGGTTTGGCTCTCGCAGAGGACACTGCTTAAAACAGTACGCACACGGGACGCTACACAAAGAGTTAAAATTTTAAAATCCGCATTTAAAAGTATGATTGGTCTGACGTGTGGACACTTGGTATCGCGTTGCTTTTTGGTATCAACGTGACCACGCCTTCCGCAAAAGCGGTGCGAATACGCGCGCCACGCTTAATATCGCGCGCAATCTCTAGCAGCACGGGACTTAAAACGTCATAAAACTTCTGATAAAATTCCGCGGGGATGCCGTCCGGACCGGGCGACCTCCCCTTCGGACTTCGTCGCACACAATCGGACAGCTCGTCATCTTTAAACGGAGCATTTAATTGCTCCCGATCTGTGCGTCCGAGAGAACACGGAATAAAAGATAAAACAGACTGTAACGCGTCAGAATCCAAGTCGACATCTAAAAATAGAGTTCTAAAATGATCGTGGACGTCAGTTAAAATGTCGGTCATGGTGCTGGTTCGGGTACCGTCGCGCCGCAGCCAGGAGGAGACTTGCGTGCGCTGTCTGCGCTTGTGCTCCCGGTTCATGTGGTATATGGAGAGGGGCTCGTCGGCCACCGGGCTGGTGGGTTGGCTACGGACGACCACACCCTCCCCCGCGGCCCGCAGGTCGGCCAACCGGCGCGCCTGGAACCGCTTGAACTCTGGGAGCAGCGCGGGCTCTGACGTCACGCGACGTGCCAGATCGCGCACACACTCCTTTCGGAACTGGTACATGGCGCGGCGATAGCGCGCCGCCTGGCGACTCGTGTCCATTAAAAAGCGTCTGAGTGCCGGTTTGGCCACCGACACCAACCACTCTAAAACGCTAACGTCACCGGGCCGGTCTCGGACAATCTTATCCCACTTTATTTTTAAACTTTCTACAGAGTGGACATCATTTAAAAGGCTAACGTTAAATTTCCACAGCGCTGCGTGCCGAGGGACACTCGGCCGCGATAAAAACAATTTGCAATAAAAAGCGCTGTGGTCTGAAAAAATCACCGGGAAAACATTAGTAAAAATTATTTTGTCCGACAGGTCAGGCGTGACATAAAAACGGTCCAACCGGCTGCGACCGGTCGAGTAAAAATGAGTAATAAGTCGTGGCGGAGTGCAGAACCCGTCACGCGTCAACAAAATTAAAAGTACTAACTAAAATTCGTATTTCTTCACATTTGTACGGCCGCGGCTCTTGGTCGCGGTCGTCCAAAACACAGTTAAAATCGCCACCTAAAATCATCATCATCATCATCATCATCAACAACAACAACCTAAAATCATTGTCACCTTTTAAGACGCAATTTTAGAACAAACGTCACGCGCATAAAAACAGCCTTGACCTGTTTATTAGAACCGGCCGGTCCGTAAATATTAATAAAACCTATCCCGCTAATAACGACTGCAATTCTACGACCATCGGGGAGCAACTCTATATCACTTACTGTGATATCCGACTGGACTAAAATAGCAGTGCCTGCAGAGTCATCAGGTAAAACATTATCAATAATATTAAAATCGGACAAATCAGATAAAAATAACATGGCCTCACGGGTAACCTCTTGTAAAAGCGCAACGTGACAATTGTGATATAATAAAAAATCCCTTAAAGCAATCACTTTGTACACGCTGCGCATATGACTTACATTTATCGTTAAAATATTATAGGTTCCCGGATTGGCCATTAAAACAACTTTAACTCATTAAAACAAGTAAAACACTTTGCAGACACTGGAAAATCGATTTTAAAAAGTAAAACTACCTAAAACAATTAAATCCGTGTTGCTAGCTAAAACAACTTATAAGGTGGTCACGTCAGTCGTCATGGTTTTGTCAGGGTTAAAGTCCCGTCCTCGTCCTCGTCTTCCGGCGGCGGCGCCTCCGCCCAGTCGAGGCGCACGCCAGGGGAGGGGCGGCGGGGGCGGAATCAGGCCCTCCGTCGCTCGCTCTTGTTTCTCCCCCACCTCCTGCGTCACCCCAACTGACTGACGAGATTTCCAAACTTGGAAACCTCGTCCTCGGCCTTCCTCTTTAGGGCCAACGAGCTGATAGTCGGGGGGGGGGGGGGGGGGGGGAATCGTCCTCCATAGCGAGGTCCGCGTCAGTTGTCATCATTTTCTGTGCCAGCAGCGACTGAAGGTGCTGAACTGTCACAGAAAAAGTGCTTGACTCCGCGGAGGAACGTTCCTGTTCCGCCTGCTGCTGCGGTCGGCTGCTGGGCGGCGGAGGGGGGGGGGGCGGCGGAGGGGGGGGGGGCAGCGGTCACCTGCGGGACCCGGGCTCCGGGTCTGCGCGGTCACGACGCGACTCGTGCTGTCGCGGCGCAGGGGACCGAACAGGGGACCCGGAGGGATCGCGACGCGAACCGCCGGACCTACGGGACGAGCTCGACCGTCTTGTGCGTGACCGCACTCGCCTCGGCCGAGGGGGGGGGGGGGGGGCGGGGCGCCTACGACTGAACACTGGCCTGAGGCACTGGTTCAGATTCTGGGGCCACATCCCCCTCAGCCGAAACCACGGCGGGAATGGTCAAATGGACGCGGTCTAACTCCACCTCTGTGCCGGACGCGGCAACCGGTGATAAGGCCTTGGTATCCTTTTCTGGTATCCGGATCTACAGTAATCTGAGTGGTAGTCGGAACTTCAGTTGGCTGGGTGGTAGCTGGATCTACACTTGATACCGAAACGGTAGTCTGGTATACACTAGGTGTAACTACGGTAGCCAGATCTACAGCAACAACAGGTTCCGAACTACACACTGGCACAGGGGAGGTAGAAAGGTCACATTCGGGCACTACAGTCACATTTGTGTTAGTCTCGTCACTTACGGGAGGCACGCTGTCGGACGACTCTGTCGTCGACGAGTCCATCGCCGCGGGGTCGGCCGCCGAAGCGGGTTCCACGTCGCGGCGTGGCGAAGCGGGGGGGTCGGGGGGGGGGGGGCAGCGCCGGCCGGGCTGACAGCCACGGCGGCGTAGTTGCGCCCCTGGTCCAAGTTAGCTGCGTCCGGCGGCAACTGCACCGGACGCCTACGTTTAGGGCATTCTAGTCGGTAGTGTCCGACCGCGTGACAAAAGCTACATGTCTGTGGCTGGCCGTTATACGAAACAAAGGCTCGATGGCCATTCACCAACAGAAACGATGGTATATGCTGACGTACTACCATCGTTACGCTTCGAATCCCGTTAAAAATTTGGTACTTATAATCACTGGACCAACGCTCCCTCACTATGTTGGTCACCTCACCGTATGGTCGTAAATGTATCGTCACGTATTTCGTATGGTAAGTTAAAAACACGGACATGGCGAACACCAAAGCCCGCGTGCGAGATTTTAACCGCACTAATATGACCGTTAAGGTGACGGAATTTACGTTCACCATTATTAACGGAAACAACCCTGTCACACACGTCAGACGACACAAGCTTCAAAAACAGAACGTTAATAAAAGTGTCGTACTGGATACAAATTACGTCATTAACGGGTAATAATAAATCATCCTCGAACCATCGGTGGATTTCAAAGGCCGTGGGCTTATCAGAATTCTTAAGAAACCGAACCTGAACGTTGTTCTCACGTTCCTCACTCGTCGAAAAACTGGACATGATCGGACTTACTTGAATAAATTGAAGAGTAGAAGCAGAGAAGCACGCCGCCGCGACCCGCAGCGACGCAAACACCAGACGTAAACAAACCCGACCGCCGCACCGAGGTGAGGACAGGCGGGCACGTCCGGTCGAACGCACGCCTCCGAAGAGACTGGTGCCTTAAACCAGCGCCTTAGACCGCTTATATATATATATATATACACACAAAGCAACTGTTTCTTCCGCTAATAAGACAGTTTTCTCTGAGCTAACGATATTTTCGCACAAAATCCTTTTTAGCCTATTCCCATTCTTTCAAAAACAAGTCTTAGCATATTACCAAACTTCTCTTTTTCATCTTTATATCTACTGATTTTGTAGTATTGGCACTGCATGTGCACTTTAAAGTCTATGATATTATCAGGGCCGATATTGTTAATGACATAGTTAACGTAATTCCCCATCAGCCAGTAGACGGCATTATTTTTTTTCTCCGGAAAGTAACGAATCTCTGGTCTATGGAGGTTCGATGATGTTATGTTGTCTGGTGAGGTCCTTGTGATAAATGCTATTTGCTCTTTGAGCCACTTCCAGTTATATAGGTTCCCCCCGCAAGTATATCTATGTTGTATTGTATCGATAAGATGGCATTCTTGACACAAAGCAGTTTCACTTCGACCGATTTTAAAAAGTCTTTCTTTTGTGCTAATTATATTGTTCTCTGCTTTGTACCATGTCGTCTTTATGTCAGATGACAGGACATCAGAATTGATATTTTTCCAGAGAGCGGTCCAATCGATATCTGGTTGCAGTACTGCTAGTTTGTTCCTACCTTCATTTTCTTGTCTTTTTCGTAATATACCTCTCGTTTTTATCCGTTGCGATTGTGTTACTTCCGTACTCAAATAAAGCTTTTGACGTAGTGAATCATAGATATCTATTAAATACACTTAAGAAGTTGGGTTTTAACGAAAGAGCTGTACAAATGATTCAAAACGTGGTGATAGGAATAAGTGCAAAAATAGCTGTTAATTGTCAAACAACTAAGCTGATAACGATCAGACGAGGCGTTCCCCAAGGAAGCCCACTCTCGATGACCTTTTTCGTCATTTCCCTGGACCCATTTCTGCGTCATATTCAGAAAAAATTAACAGGAATAACGCTGGCAATATAAAACAGTTGTATCAGCTTATGCTGATAATGTAGGGGTCATCATAAGGGAAAAAGATGACTTAAGATAGAAACATTAATTACATCGTATTGCCGCGTATCAGGAGCAAATGCGAACGCAAATAAAAGCAAAATTTTAAACCTCAGGGGCTTCGAGAATATACCTATAGACTGGGCAAAGTTGGTGAAGAAGCACAAGACGCTCGGGGCTATACTAACAGCATGCACGATGCGAACGGCTGCATTAAATTGGAAGGACATTTCCTGCAAATTACAAGGGGATATAATTGCAAACTTAACACGTTCCTTGAACCAGCTTCAGAGGGTAAAATACATTAACACGTGTATTCTCTGTAGGGCATACTATATAGCCCAAGTCTTCCCTTTACCGAAGATGATAGCAAAGAAAATCATTTCAAAAATTACTAATTTTGTGTGGAAAGGTGAAATATTTCGAGTAACAACAAAAGCAGCGACGTTAGCTCCTAGGAACGGCGGATTGGGACTAGTAGATATTGCGAATAAAACCTCTGCACTGTTCGTCAAAAGGCAAATGAACATCATCAGAGAGTCACCGGAAAGTCTCACCACACAAATCTTCAGAATTTTAAAACCCCTAAGGTCTGGTACCTCCTATCGATGTGCAAAGAATAAACGGCCGTTTACAGCACGTAAGATTATTTTACATCGAAATAAGTTATTTGAGTACGGAAGTAACACAATCGCAACGGATAAAAACGAGATGTATATTACGAAAAAGACAAGAAAATGAAGGTAGGAACAAACTAGCAGTACTGCAACCAGATATCGATTGGACCGCTATCTGGAAAAATATCAATTCTGATGTCCTGTCATCTGACATAAAGACGACATGGTACAAAGCTTTATTAAAGTCCAGGAAGAGGAAAGCACACTTTGTTAGTGACAGAGGTTAACGTAATAATGTCTCTGTATTCAGCCAAATTGTTAAATATTGTTTTGCCTACAACACAGTTTTGCTGGTGACTAATGACTTTGTTCACTAAAGATGAAATTCTTTTGTTTATAAACCTAGCTATTATTTTGTAATCGGCATTGAGCAGCGAAATAGGGCGTAAGTTTCTTAGTTCATTGTTTCCGTTATTTTTTGGAACAAGTACAATCTTACTCTCTTTAAATTCGTTGGGTATCGTTTTCCCCTGAATTACTTCATTTACCATTTGTGATTTTATCGCCCACGAGTGACCAGAACCGGATGTAAAACTCAGCTGGTAAACCATCCGGGCCTGGGGATTTTTTTTGGTGGTGAGTTCCGCAAAGTGTCATATACGTCCTCTGCTCTGACTTCCGAAAGGAAATTCACATTATCATAGTCGGTAAGCTGTGGGGCAATGATATAAAGGACATTATCTACTAATTCTTCACAACTTGGATTATGTGAATAGAGATCATTATAATATGTATATATCTCGTGTAGAATCTCTTTCTGGGTCCTAAGTATAATTCCATTTTCTGTGCGTATTTCGTCAATTACGGTTTTCTTTCTATTTTTTCCTATGTTGAAGTAGATGAAACAGTGAAGCTGTCTCGTCTTCTGCTACAGATTTTGTTTTAGATTTTATTTTAAGCCCTTCTAATTGCTTCCGCTTGATGTTTAATAATTTCGCTTTGACTTTTTTTTATCTCCATAAGACGAGGGGTGGAACTAGACGATTCAGCATAAGTTCTCTTAATACTGAGTAATAAAACTCTATAGTATTTTTAACTTCCCTGGCTTGTTGGGCGCTATACCGCATGAGAACTCTCCGGACTTTCGGCTTCGCTAATTTCGTCCACCAGTCTATCACTGTGGTGTATTTATGAACTGCACGCAAGCATATCTCCCACGCTTCTTTTAGATGGTCTTCTAACTCATTGTCATGTAACAGAGAAACATTTAGATTCCACTGATTTCTAAATCGAGATATTGGCTGTTTCTTTAAATTTATACACGCCAGCACACTTGAATGATCGGAAAAGTAAGTAGGGATTGTCTATACTTTTGTTAAGGACATTTCCAAATTTTTTGAAATATATATCCTATCAATTCTACTACGTGAGTTTTCTGTTACGTAAGTGAACTCGACAATAGCAGGGTACTTAATTTCCCAAGCATCCTTTAACTCCAACCCGGAAATTAGCTGTTTTAGTGGCGCAGAAAAATTAAAATTGGGGACCTGGTCTTTGCGATTTAATACACAATTAAAATCTCCGCCAATTATGATCTGACTTGGGTTTTTCCTTAAAAGATATATAATTTCATTAAAAAAAATAATTAAGTGTCCTGTCTGACCGGTGTGAATTCCCTGAAGGAGCATAAATGTTTAAAATAGTGACGTCATAAATCTTTATTGAGATTCCCCTCCCAGATTCCAATCTTTCAACCTCTGTAACTGGAATACCTTCTCTAATTAAAATTGCAGTTCCTACACTTGTTTCATGGGAGACATTTAAATAGGAGACATATCCAGGAATATATAGATCCGACATGAGAACTTCTTGTAACAACGCGATATCGCTTGAAGATTCATACAAAAAATCTTTAAGCGCTGCTGTTTTTAATTCCGAACTTATTTTATTTATGTTTATAGTAGCAATAGAGTAGGACTGTGTCATGCTCTGTCACTATATAGTTGTTCTATAAAAACATATTACTAGTTGTTTACTAAACTTCTCTTAAACATTTCACAGAAAACTGGGGTGCTGTTAACATTCCGTTGATATTAGATTCATTGCACTACTTTCGTCTGGTTATTAGACTTTCCACCTGTATCGTTGGCAGATTGATTATTTTGTGTATCATTGGGAATATCTTCTACTGATTTGTGCCTTACAGTTTCGTAAAGTAGATTTTTTGGGTGTATTTTCACCCCTCCCTGATTTTGCCTTTCCCTGATTGCGAGGAACATTGATATTTGGTTGCACTTTACTACTTCGATGCGACACGTTCGGAGGCATCGTGACTGTTTTCGCGCTCCCTGGCTGTGGTACCGATCCAGCTGCGTTGACCACAAATGCATCTGGGTCACCACTTTCTGGCTCTTTATTTTGATTATTTGTTTCCTGATCACTAGAAGCACGTGTGGCAGGCAGTTCTTGACAAACTACTTGCTCCTCTATACTATCAATAGACTGCTGATCTACGCTATCAGATACCTCTCTTTTTGTTTCTTCTACCGCGGCCATAACGACCTCAGCAGCACTGTCCGCCGGTTTGCCATCATCTATTTGTGTGTCCGTTTCCATTTTTTTTATTCCAGTCATTTTGTGACACCTCCCCCTCGTCGCATTGTTTTTGTTTGCGCACTGAGTGGGGTATGCCTGACAAATCGTCATCGGAACAACTATCTGTAGTTTCGTGTGGTCTTTTTTTAGTTAACATTTCAAGATCGGGAACAGAGGTGACAGTGCTTGTACTTTTTATTAGAGGCGGAAATTTGCTGTTGTCTTGAAGAGAGAGACTTCAGCTTCGCCAACTTCGTTATTAACCATGTCGACCGGTTTGCTATTTGGTAAAACATCATTTAATGTCAGTTTCTGCCGTTGCGTTAAATTGCTTTTAAGCACAAAAACGCGACGGGGACATTCCTGTCTGAAGTGACCCGATTCATTGCAGATATGACATGTAGGATCTTGACCAGTGTACACTATCTGCGCTTTATAACCATGAACAATTATGTGTGACGGAATGTTAATTTTTACTTCCATTTCTACTGAACGTATGCCATTAAAGCACTGAAGTTTGTATTTACGCGACCATCGTTCATTAGTGATACATTTAACGTCACCATACTTCAAAAGTGCCTCTCTAATCAGATCATTATCCAGTTCGATTGGCAGATTCAAAACCCTAACGGTTTTATAAACAACGTCAGGTCTCCATATCGTAACTTTACTTTTAGACTCGTCTCTATGAACAAATTCCACTTCTCTACCCCCCACTTAAGTAACAGCTTTTCTACATACACGGCATTCACGAGCTTCACAAATACACAGTATTGATCATTATCTAGTTGCACGGTATGAATAGTTTCATTTGTGATACCAATTACCTCAGTGTTCCAGTCATCTATTTCCAGTGAAGACGGCTGTACGTGGCGTGTTTCCTTGTCAAAGGCGAAGACCAGGGTGTTCTTCCTCAAGTTCGTAGACGTGGATGACATGGTAACTTGCAGTGTGGAAACTTCGGTTAAAAAACCGAAATTCCAATCAAAAACAGCACTAGAGAAGACGAACACTTATACAAATACCGAACGTAACAAACACGGCCGTCAGCGAAGAACATAACACAGCTACACGCGAGTTCGCGAATGTAAACAAACAGCGGAGCGCAGCAGACAGTAGTCAGGTCTACACGCTACCGCGGCTGAACCGGAACTGGACCGCTCTGCCACGCTACCAGCGCAGAGATTACGGCCCTTTCTTTAATATGTTGTTTCTGTATCAGTGAATGGCGTAAGGTCACATAACATTCTTTAACTGTTGATCCATCACACGTCAAACTTGTATCCCTTTCGCCTACGGCATAGCTCTCTCACCGTGTTTCCAAAGTCTCCTTTCCATGCAGCTAACGAAACAGTAGTGGGAACTCGGTACTCATTATTATTTGTACTGCAGGAGAGCGCACACATATTTGAAAATTATTAACTACTATAAGTCGAATTCAGAGTGGTGCAAAAAATTTGAAAGCTGCCGTGACCAGGATTCGACCCTGGGTTATTGCGGCCACAACGCAATGTCCTAACCACTAGACGATCACGGCTACGATTCCAACGAGTCTCTGCTCCTCTTGTTCTGCAAGTTCGTACTACTTGGCGAACGCAGAAGCAAAACGATAGCCGTTCATCGTCCCTTAGACAACGTGTGCACACCACAAAATCATGTACCTACGCTGATAGCCCGCTAATCTGCGTACTACGTGTGCAGTTACTTTCTTTTTCGGCGTTCACGTCCATCGCGGCTGCTTGGAGACCACCTCGTTTGCACTTTCGTGTTTCGACAACGTTGCTCCTTAACAAATGAGCAAAGAACCCAAGTCCCTAGGTGCTGTCATCTTGTATCAACAACCGATATTTCCTGTAACTTTCCACGAGCGTCAGGCGAGTAACGGTAAGACAATTGGCATAAGAGAAACACCAAAACAAACATTCCGGTGCCGGGAATCGAATCCGGGCCTCCTGGGTGAAAGCCAGGTATCCTAGCCACTAGACCACACCGGACTACAAAGAGAAAGCCAACTGCTATGCTGAATGGACACCCACACGCTTCCTCACTGATTATTCACATTCGAAGAAAGATATGTCCATGACTTATTTCGTAATGACGATCGCCAGCAATAACGAAGCACACAAAACTCACGAAAGAAACAGCTGATTACAACATAATGCTCGTTGTTGTGTGCATCGTCTAACAGTGTAGCGCGCACTCGTTGCCACCTAAGTGACACGTGTCTCTGCCTTTGCTCTCATTACTGCAGAGCGCCATTTTATAAAAGGGGAAAAATAGGGTTTCTGCACTGCCCACCAGAATTCGACAGAGGAAGAAAACAGATGGCAGCGGTGGGATTCGAACCCACGCCTCCGAGGAGACTGGTACCTGAAACCAGCGCCTTATTTTTTTGGTTTTTTTATTTTTGTTTGTTTGTTTCGGGGCTCCCTTCGCCCCTACACCTCGTCCTTACTCTCTCCAAAAAGTGCCTTCATTGGCGAGCTTCTTTTTGCTTTCATAGGACCTGATGACTGTGGACGTTGTTGGCGTTGAGAAGCTGGCGGATGTCTTGAGGTAACGTCTTGAAAAGAAAAGAAACGTAATCCTCTTCACAAAAATAAAACTAAATTTGAATATATCTTCTCTTCATTTGTTAATCAATTTGCAATCTTCTGTCTTATTTGGGAAAATACAAAAGAAACGTTCCAAATGTTATAAAAACAAAAGACAAGTAAAGAATCACTTTTCCAGTGTTCCGTGTGTGGCAATTCTTGATGTGCGAATTCGCAACATTAGCACATTTCACACGGTAAAAGTCTTAGAACGAAATTGGACTCTTCCTCCTGCGTCGTCCAGGTATGAGAAAATTTGAGGAAGGAATAAGTAACTATTTGAAGGAATGAACCGTCTCTTCAAAACCCCATCAGAAGGGGGAGAACATATACTTTGGTCTCAAGACATCCTGAAACGCATCCCATCTATAAAAAAAATTTTCCCTTTATAAAAAAAAATAGTCCTATGAAAGTCCAACCAAAATTCTTCTGCTGAAACACAGCAGTGGCAGAAATCAATATAAAACCAAAAGAAAATAAAGAAACTAAATCTTCTGAGCAGGTTACAACCTGCAGAAAGTGTACGATTATTTAACTTTTACAACATCTATCAATAATTCACCATATCACTAGATCATTTCAATTGATGCAAGTCCTAATTCATGCCGTTGGTATCACTACATCATTTGAAGTGAATCAATTCCTAATCCATGTTGGTTGCAGAGAAATATAATTCAATGCAACTTGTAAAAATTTAGCATATTTTTTGTCATACGCCGGGTGTGATTTTTCAATTTCGTGTTCATGCCATATATAAGTAATGTAATCAAGTCGGGAAGTTGTCTTAATTGTGAAAATAGAATGTATGGTGTGTCCCAAGATCCAATTCGTAGCATTTTCTTGGTGGTAGGATAAGGATTCCTTTTTGGGTGCATAGCGTCGGCCACCGTAATATCATCAATCGACATCCTGTTGATCAGGCGCAGCATGTCGCGCGCAGTGTCCCAGATCCAACGAAACCTGCGACACACAAAACGATGTTCCAAGGTGTCCTCCAAATTTGTCACAGGCACTTGTCGTGGGTAAGGCGAATGGAAGTCAGTTTCGAATTGGTCGCTATAGTGTGGTTGACCACCTTGTACCAAGTCGCCCGAACAGCAAGTGGAACGACCGACGAGGTGACGTTTCGCCAGACGGAGGGCCAGTCGATATGCGGCAGGCGGAGTTCCCACCGGTTGGCAGGCGGGGTCCCCCGAAGTTCCTCCAATATCTTCCGGACGTCTTTTGAGCGAAGAGCGGTCTGCGACACGTAGCTACGGTCCAAGAAGAACTGCCGGACGTAGCCGAGGGCGAGCGGGACTCCGGCGAGGTTGACGAGCGCGGCCAGCGACGGCGGCTGGTACCTGGAGAGCAGCGCGGCCGTGGGGCCGCCGGGGTGTTTCGCAGCCACGACGCGCGTCCTCTTCAGGAAGAGCGCCGCGCACTTGGCGGAGAAGTCGGCCAGGCCGAGGCCTCCCTCCGTCGGGGGCAGGGTACAGGTCTGATGCGACACTTTGAATATCTCTCCCCGCCACAGCATCCAGAAGAGGGCGTGCTTGATGGAGCGCTGAAGAAGTTTGGGGACGGGCAGCACCTGCGCCAAGTACCAGGCCTTGGCTAGGATGTTGTCGTTAATGAGCGGTACCGCCTCCGTTAGCGCCAGGTTCCGTACAGCGTGGAGTTTGCAGACGGATCGGATTTTGTAAAGAGTGTCGCGCCAGTTGATGGTAGCCATGCGTAGTGGGGAGTCGCACATGACGACCCCCAACACCTTATGTCGATCCTGGACGCGGAACCAGCTCCTCCTCCAAGAGCGCGCACGGCTTGTGAGGGGGGAGCAGAACCGTCTTCTGGGTGCTGACGAGCGCCCCAGTCGCCCTCTCAAAGTTCCGCAAAACGGTGTGCAGGCGATCGACGTCTTCGACACTTTCAACGAACACTCCCAGGTCATCCGCATACGCCTTACATATCAGTTGGTTATTGCCAATACGAATGCCTCGGCACTCTTCACAAATATGGCGTAAGAGGGGGTCGAGCGCCAACGCGTACAGGGCCATTGAGATTGGGCAACCCTGACGCACGGACCGACTAATATGAATCGTGTCACTGAGCGACCCGTTGACGATGACACGTGAAGCAGCACTGCCAAGGATATTCTGCACCATAGCGCCGAACTTTCTACCAAACCCCAAAGCGGCCATGACTTTTTCAAATATAAATGACTAATGCGATCAAAACAATTTTTGAAATCGATCAATAGCATTGCCGCGGTACGCTGACTATCCTCTTTGCTGTAACCGATGCAATCCCTGTATGTTAATACAGCATCGAAAATGTTCCGATCAGGTACCGCGCAAGTCTGGTGATCGCTGGTAACTTTGGACATGACCACTTGAAGTCGACTACAAACACACCGCGCCACGATCTTGTAGTCCACATTAAGTAACGTGATCGGGCGCACGGTGTTGATACTGGGCGTAGCGCTCGGTTTCGGTATTAAAACAATACCACCCTCTGTAAAGCCGGGCGGTATAGTTACACCATTGCGTATTTCGTTTGCTATGGTTAATAATGTGTCACCCAGAAGATTAAATAATTTAACATTTTTGTGTCTCAACTTCGACGTCGCTTTTGTGTCCCAGCCTCGTCGTAGGTGTCGGTGTCCGAGTGGAACGAGACCGACACAGGAACAAAGACAGCACGCTGGTGCAGGTACGGAGGGGAGCAGCCAGAAACTATAAACACTCGAGTAAATTAGAAAGTGATATATTGCACAGAATGTAACAATACTTAACTTTTACATAGTACTGCAGAATGTTGATACATAGTTGTTAGAGGCCTGCCTAGTGCCTGTACAATAGCAAAGTCTTCACTGGTGCCTATCTGATTCCGAAGTCTTTACTCGTTGCTACCTCAGTCGGAAGTGGACGATGTCCTTCAGTGGTGGCCACGAGCGGAGTTGTCGCAGATGGCGCTCTGGCTGTTGTCGTGAGAACGCCGCGCCGTGCGTGCCTGGCGGCGCGCGGCGAAAGTAAGTGGCGCGCACTTTGTACTTGTGCGACACCACAAACATAAAATTAAATTGGAATCCCATCCAATCCGGGGGACTTCCCCCCCCTCGGGCTCCTTTTAACGGCGTCTCTGATGTCATCAATATCAAAGGGCTCATTTATACGGCGCCTGTCCGTTGCGGTTAAAACATGAGGAGTCCTGCTTAAAATGTTACCCATTGCAGCTGAATTGACAGTGCTATCATTAAAACACGGAGTTCGTGGCACCTGTTAGGTCTCGGGACCTGGTCCACGTCGGAGAGGACAGCGTTGAAGTCGCCGCCGATCACAATGTCTGTACCATTGCGGCGCAAAAGGTGGCACAAGTCATTCCCGTAAAAAATACGACTCGCCGGTCTGTCGCTAGAGGGGCCATAAACATTCACAAACACTACGCCATTGATGGTGCAGGCCATTGCGTGACCGTCGGGCAAAAATTCGACGTCCCTGACGTCAGCGTCCGGGCACACTAACATCGCCGTCCCCGTGTCCCGTTCCGGGGGCACATTGTCGATGACAATAAAATCAGTGATAGCACTTAAAGCCTCCCGTGTTACCTCCTGAACGAGCGCAACATGACAGTTATTTGTTCGTAAAAAAATCATTTAGAGCGACGGCTCTAACCTGAGTGCGCATTTTGTTGGCATTTATAGTGAAAACAGTCCACGGTCGTGAACCCACAGTCATGCAAGCACTAGACCTAGACGGTTCACGTGACACAACATGTTAAAATGAATAAAATCAAAGTTGCACAAGGGCGTCTGCAACACCATTTAAAAAGTCGGAAAGGGTAAGAATCAT
This sequence comes from Locusta migratoria, assembly GCA_026315105.1. Taxonomy (NCBI): domain Eukaryota; kingdom Metazoa; phylum Arthropoda; class Insecta; order Orthoptera; family Acrididae; genus Locusta; species Locusta migratoria. Next base: position 325,540,613 of record CM048749.1, read on the forward strand.
AAAAAAGAAACATATTTCCCAACACAGCTCGGATAACACGAGCAATACCAATCCATGAATAACGCACATCAGTCACTAAAATTCTCATAAAAGTGAAAGAATAAAATGCAAAAGTTGCGCTCAACTTCAGTTAACAAATCATAAAATGTGAACACAATTTAAAAAAAATCTCGAAATATGAGTAACACAACCTTACATTTTAAAAAAACAGTTCACGATATAGCTGTGAATGTCCATGTAGAAAGAATAAATAAAGAATAATAAATAATAACTTCAAGCTTTGAATGCATGAAGGTTGCGTGGAGAAACACCACGGTCGTCATAACACGGCTACAGGAAGTGTGAGCCATCGTAAGCACAGCGTATTTATGAATGCGCCAAGGTAAACAAAAGCACACGCCGCGCCCAACAGGAACCAGGAAAACAAACCTCCACGGGTCAGCGCCGCGCAAAGCAGAGCAGGAAGCAAAGGCGCGTTACCAAAGTTAAGTCATCACCTTAACATCAGTCAGCAAGCAGTAGTGGTCAAAATAAAAAACACACACCCAAGAAAACAGTATATGTGTTAAAAACTGTGCACCCGATTGTTACTCATTGACCGAACCACTTTTCCCGTTCCAGTAAGAAAGTGTTCAACATCAGTTGCATCAAAAACCACTAAACTTCACAACCGCAAATTATTCCCTGTACACTGTAGAGATAAATCATCTCCCTCTTGCATCAAGGCACTCATTTACAACTGAATGAGCACAACATAACCAGTTCATTCTTGTAAAATCAGTACCACGTGACAAAAAGTAACTAAAAACACAGTTATTAATAAAGTAAAGCACGTGGTCGGGAATGTAACACGCCAGTGCAAAGAAGCGTGTACGCGCAGAATAAAACATGATACATTTAAAATTGTCCAGTGAGGTAACAGATTGTAGTGACAGTTGACATAAAATTAAGGCGCCGTTAAAAAATTCGAATTCTTGGGACACAATAGAAAACAGTATATCGGCAGCTACGAGAGGTGGTGTTCGCGCCGCCATGACACTCTCTATTCAAAATCAGGTGGGTCGTCGGCCCAGGTAGTGGGGGGGCCGGACGATGACCCCGGGCGTCCACCCACAGCCTCCGTTGCGAGGTGTGCAGCATGGGACATTTCCACGTCCGGTTCTGTTTCTAAACAAGATTCCTGCATCTTGGTGCGACTACCTCGACCCGGCGACTCCTCGAGCTTCCGTTTCGACGAAGTTTGCGCAGGTGTCGTTTCCTGAGGAATACTAAATTCCATTGTCGTGTCGGTCGCGGATTTCGCTAGAAAATCAGCGAGCCGACGGACTACTTCATCTCGCGAGCTACCCGCGGTCGCCTGTTGTGGTCCTGGTTGACCAGCAGGCGCGGATCGCTGCTGACTTCGGTCGGGGTTCGAGTCCTGTCCGATGTAGACTCCCTCGCGGGTGGCCGGTTGTGACGCCGACTTGCTCTTTGCCCTCCTCCTGTTCTTTTTTACTTTTATTGGGGACGGACTACGATCCTGGCCGGCACGAGCCTTGGAATCGTCGACGCTGGACCTGCTGGTACTGCGGTGCCTCTGCGACTCCTCGCGTCGCGGCTTTGGGTTGTCGCGGCTTTGGGTTGTCGCGGCTTTGGGTTGTCGCGGCTTTGGGTTGTCGCGGCTTTGGGTTGTCGCGGCTTTGGGTTGTCGCCAGGCGCGGAGGCGCGGGCGCGTTCTACCGGCACAGAGGGTTCTTGTTCGATAACTTCTTGTCGGTCACCTTCACGTTCGGTTCCAGACACTTGTTCAATTGCAACAGGAGCGACAGTCGCCGAAGCGGCCTGTGCTTCCGTCGGGGGGACAACATTTGCAACATTTGCCGGACCAGGCAAAGGTACTGTCGGAGCAGCTGATTCAGATGTCGAAGCCGGAGTGTCCGCCACAAGGTCGGAGTCACTAGTCGCGATATCCATGGGGACGTCATCAACTGAAGTTCCGGCTACCGCGAGGCGGCGCGCGGAGGGGGGGACTGGGCCCAGCGCGACCGCGGCATACGACGCGGCGCCCGGGTCGGCACCAAGCGGCAGCTGCGCGGGCTGTTGCAGGCGTGGACAGTCTTTGCGTATGTGGCCCGTGACATGACAAAATGAACAGGTCTGGGGCTGACCGGTGTACGTAATAAATGCCCGGTTGCCGGCCATCACTAAAAAAGACGGAATGTGTTTGTGAACAATAATTTTCACACTTCTAATTCCGTTCTCGACAGGGTAGACATAGGCCGAGGACCACTTTCCCTTGACAACCTGTAGTACGGTACCGTACGGCATCAAACTACGCGATATCGTTTCATTTCTAACCTCAAAAGAAAGTTGAAAACACGCACGGTACGAATACCGAAACCGGCATGCGACAAGGTCACATTACTAATATGTCCATCAAGGTGCTGAAATTTGCGAGTTCCTGAATTTGCATTGACAAGATCATGACACAGTTCGGAAGTTCTTAGTTTCAAAAATACGGATTTAACAAAAACATCAAGTTGTACGCCAAGTAACTAAGTTTGCGGCACACTAAGTTCGGAATTTAACCATCTGTGAATCTTGTAAGCGGACGGTCGTTTAGCATCTCGATCAAACGCGCACTGAACGTTGTTTTGACGGTCTTCAGAATCCATAATTACTCACGTAATACACCAAACGAAGTCGGAAGACGATGCGACGAAGCCGCCTCAGCCGCCCGTGACGTCACTTGTTTACCTGCCGCTGCGGAGCTCACAGGCAATGCGTCCGCTCGAAGCCACGGCTCCGAAGAGACTGGTACCTGAAACCAGCGCCTTAGACCGCTCGGCCACGCTACCGTCGGCGCATGGAAGACCAAGGTGTTGCCTGCTTCCTCACGATACCGCACTGTCTTCGCTTGAAAACGATAAACCAAAATTGGCAATGCATGGATTCGAATCCACGGCCCAAAAGAGACTGGTTCCTAAAACTAGTGCCTTATACAACATTTTTATGTTCATGTATCATATTTCTTAATTTGTTATTGCCTATCTGCTGCGACAGTACAAAGGCATGAGCTCAACCCCCGTACCAAGTCTGACAGATGCAGCCGCACTAAATGTAGTGCATAATGTACCACCAGAAGGCACTGTCATGCAACAAACACATCTTACTCGAAGCTGTGTGGCAAGTTAAAGTCGTAATGCAGCGAAGTATCGAGTTTCACCTCCGGTATTGGTCAAATGGCGCTGTTTTCTTTTCTTTTCTTTCCTTTATTCTTTATTTATTTATTTATTTATTTTTCCTGTATTTTCGGTAGCACTTTGCATCGCAAGTGTTTCATATGACGTGCGTGCATGCGGCGGCGGCGGCGGCGGCGACGACGACGACGACGACGTTTTAAATCATAGATTCTACTTGTGCAAGAAATCCGCTTTTCAACACATCTATTTGTTTTGCCTCGTCTGCATTTCATCTGCGATTATAAGAGTACACTTCGTAAATTGTAAATACCGAAATATTTCTCACATCATCAACAGCACTCTGCTTCTCCGGAGGCTATTCGATGTTGGATGAGTAGTGGCCCCGCCATTTGACCATATGTCCCGTGGTCCTCTGTTGTAGACACATGCAGTACTAAATCCTTCCAATTGTTTTTTACCGAGCAATTTCTAGCGGATGCGTCTTAAAGGTCTATTTGTCACACAGTGCTCCTGTTCTGACGTTTCAAACACCTCTGTAATGATTCGACATTCACAAAATGCGTAGCCACTACCTCGTGGGGCGTGACTACGCGGATCTAGTTGTCAGGATTTGAAGAGCACATTATCACCTAAGGCCTAAAGTGCGGTGCACTGCCAATGGTGGTCGATTTCCTAAGAGCTGCACGTGACTCTCACATGTAAACATTCGTGTACGTTCTACTACAACCTCAAAGTACCAAAATTGTGGCAGCGGTGGGATTCGAACCCACGCCTCCGAAGAGACTGGTGCCTAAAACCAGCGCCTTAGACCGCTCGGCCACGCTACCAACTACGCAAACGGCGGTTCCTGCAGTGTAGTTTACTCATCAGTGCACGCAAAGAAAGACGAATTATCTTGCACGTAATGAAATGCTAGTATGAACTGTGACTTTCGGATAATTTTTGCAGCAGAAGAGAGGTCTTGCATTTAAAAACTATTGACCACTGCCAGTCTTACCTATAATAAAAAGCTTCAAAATTGCCGTGACCAGGATTCGAACCTGGGTTATTGCGGCCACAACGCAATGTCCTAACCACTAGACGATCACGGCTACGAGCACACGCGCCAGCGACACTCTCAGTGCTTCAAGACTACGAATCTTGGCGATTCGCAGCCCAAGCCGTCACGTAATTGCTAGTTGTTTATTGGTCGTTATCACATAGGCGACCTGTATACGCCAAGAAATCGTGTAGCTATGCTTGTAGCTCACTAAACGGTGTGGTACGTGTGCGGTTACTCTCTGTGGTTGCGTTCACATCCATCCCAGCTGCTTGTAGATCTCCTAGTATGACCTTTTGGCTACCGACAACGTTCCTCCTTAAAAAATAAAAAAAATAAAAAACTGACAGACGTCGGAACCCTATCACCATCATTTTGCCTCAAACGAACGATGTTTAATGCACTTTCCCTAGAGCGTCAGCCCTGCAAAGTCAATACAAGTTGCTTTGAACCAGCACCAAAAGTGACATTCCGGTGCCGGGAATCGAATCCGGGCCTCCTGGGTGAGAGCCAAGTATCCTAGCCACTAGACCACACCGGACAAGGATGCGCAGCCACTCGGTGATGCACCTACATTACTGTTGGCATTTTTTCACATTCGCAGAAAAGTTTGTAAACGACTGTCTCACCTAATAGCGTGGTAGACACTGCCATCTCAGTTACCTCTGCATTTTTTCTTCGATTCTGTCACTGCTTGCACACGAACCGTATCGTTGCCATTCCATAAAACAGAGACTCACACACGCTTTCGGCACAGCTTTCAGCATAAAATGAGCTGCCACTCAAATTTTCGTCTTTTAACATTTCACAAAAATACGGAGATAGCGAAGTCTTCGATCTTCGTAGCAAGTAAGAATAAAGAAAATTAAGAACAAGTTCCATATATAGACATCAAGGTCCATAAATAAAACAAATGTACACATCCACGGCGTGACATGTCTGCAGTCCGACTTCAAACGAAAGAAAGAACTAAGTAAAACAGCCCTAGACCGTACCAAACGCTACCGGCCTAAAGGCTGTATCAAACAATACAAACTCAGTTAAAAAAGTAAGGAAATAAATACACTCCTTCTTCTGTCGGAGGAAATAATAATTAGTAGATGAAATCTTCATCCAGCAAAAAGAAAATAACAATTGTAAATGAGAAAACAAAACTGTGTAGAATTTTGTTCACTAGAAACAAAATATACTACGTGTACGTTTCAATCAGTAGGTACAGTAACACTTGTAGAACTTCAAATGCGAAGGAGAAAAATTACTTGCACTTAAGGAATACTATACCCCTAATCGGTTAAATCATACATATTTTTGAAAGGCATAATCAAGTGAAACCTCCAAAAAGTTGGCAAACGTCTTAACATAGGTAGGCTTGTCCTTTTCTTGAATAAGTTCAGTCCACATATAAGTTAGATAGTCCAAAATCCGGGTAGTTTTGAGGGCGAAGATACAGTGCACAGAATGACCTAGGATCCAGGTGGTTGCGTTCCGCTTGGTCCTGGGATACGGCTTCACCTGAGGCAACGTCGCGTCCTCGACCGTCACGCAGCTGAGCGACAGGCGGTTGATTAGCCTGACCATGTCCCTGGCGGCATCCCACACGGCGGCGAACTGGCGGCACTCGAAGCGTTGGTCGACAGTGTCCGTCTCTCCACAGACGTCGCACGCACTGGTCCGGATGAAACTGATGGCGTGGAGACGAGCGTTGGTGGCGATCGTCTTGTTCACCACTTTATACCATGTCGATCGGACCAGCCCAGGTAGTATCGGGCTGGCGATGGTCCTCCAGATGGTCTTCCAATCGACATGTGGCAGGCGCAGTTCCCACTTGTTTCTGCTTGGACATCCACGGAGATCGTCGACTATCTTGGCGACGACATTGCCTCTCAGCACCGTCGCTGAGACGTAGCTCCGATGGAGAAAGTAGTATCGGACGTAGGGCAAAGTCAGCGGGATACTCCTTAGATCAACGGGTGCAGTCAATGAAGGCGGCCTGTATCTCCTAAACAGCACTGCAGTCAGTCCATCGGGGAATCTTTCGGCAACCGCGCGCGTCCTTTTGATGAAGAGTGCTGCGCATTTTGCGCCGAAGTCGACGAGACCGATGCCTCCCTCAGTCGGCCTTAGGGTGCAGGTGGGTTGCGAGACACGGAAAATCTCCCCTCTCCAGATCATCCACGAGATGGCATTTTGAATGGCACGCTCCATCTTCTTGGGCACCGGGATGATCTGAGCCAAGTACCACGCCCTGGCCAGAATATTCGTATTAACGATGGACACTCTGTCTCCGAGGCCCAGATTGCGAACGGATTGAATCCTCGCGACGGCACGTACCTTATTTAGCACGTCCCTCCAATTCATGGTCCGCATCCGCTTAGGGGAACTGGTCATAGTTAGTCCTAACACTTTTTGTTGCTGGACAATAGTGTACCACTCACGCCTTATATGTTGATAGCGTGGTGTGAGGGGTAGGAGGACCGTCTTGGTGGAACTAACGACGGCACCCGTAGCACGCTCAAAATGTTTCAACGTCACATGCAAACGATCCACATCAGCCTCATGCTCTATAAATACTCCTAGATCATCCGCATAGGCACGACAAGTAAGCTGGCGGGTACCAACATTAATGCCCTGACAATCTTCGGTGATATATCGAAGAAGAGGGTCAAGGGCAACGGCGTAGAGCGCCATGGAAAGTGGGCAGCCCTGCCGTACAGAGCGGCGGATGGGAATCCTGTCGGTGAGGGACCCATTAATAAACACTCTGGACGTGCCTGTCTGAAGAAGATTTTGCACCATGGTAGTAAATTTTAATCCAAACCCCATAGCGGACATCACTCTACGCAAATAAAGGTGACTAATTCTATCAAAAGCATTTTTAAAATCAATTAAAATGATCGCTGCAAACCGCTGTCTTTCACTTTTAATAAAACCAACACAATCTCTGTAAGCCAGTACCGCATCAAAAATATTCCGACCAGGTACCGCACAAGTCTGGTTTTTCACTGATTACCTTTGACAACACAGCCTGCATCTTACTGGCTACGCACCTGGCAACAATCTTGTAATCATTATTTAAAAGCGTGATTGGGCGAACATTTTCAATGTTTAAAATAGCATTTGACTTCGGAATTAACACACCACCACCTTCAGTAAAAGCTTCCGGGACATTTACACCGCGTTGCAATTCCACAGCAATTGTCTTAAGTGTATCACGTAAAAGGTAAGAAAACTTCATATAAAATTCTGCTGGCAAACCGTCAAGTCCAGGGTATTTCCCTTTGGGACTCCCCTTAATAGCGTCGTCGATGTCCTCAAGATTAAAATCATCGTTAAGATTCGTTCTGTCTCTCCTAGTTAAAACATGTGGAATTTTACTTAATAATAGCCGCATCAGACGCGCGTCAACACCTGTCTCTTGAAACATGTGCGTAAAATGTGTGTGAACGTCACGCTTAATGGCCACAATATCCGACGTCCGCACCCCCTCCCGTGTTCTCCACGTCGTTATGTGAAGACGTTCGCGCCGCTTCCGCTCCCTGTTAAGGTGATAGACGGACAGAGGTTCGTCCTGAACAGCACCGATGGGTTGGCTACGCACTACCGGGCCCGCCCTCTCGAGACGCAGGTTGTTCAAAAGGCGCGCCTTGAACTGTTTCAGCTCCGGCAGCAGGTCAGGCTGCGCCGTGACCCGGCGCGCAAGGTCCTGCAGGCACTGCGCGTAAAACTGACCCGTCGTCCTGCGCCAGTGGGCCGCGTCCCGACTGTATTCCATCAGGAAGGACCTGATGGCGGGCTTAGCTGTCATAACCCACCACTCCACCGTGCTAACGGAAGCGTCTTTCTCACTCAACAAACGCTGCCATAAGGATGTGAACTGCCGAACCAAACGGCCATCGTTCAGGAGACTACAATTTAGTTTCCACACGTTCTGACGCCGTGATCTGGGGACGTAAGGCAACCTAATGACACAAATAGCTACTGTGGTCGGAAAATGCAACCGGTTGCACCACTGTCTTCACAATCCCTGCCGTGAATGCCGACGACACATAAATCCTATCCAAACGACTGTGGCCGGTAGGATAAAAGTAAGTATATTCAGTCGTGCCAGGATTTAGTACCCGCCATGTATCCTTCAAACGGAAAGTACTGGGCGCCCACCCGCAGCCTCCGTTGCGTGGGGTGCAGCCGGGGACATTTCCACGTCCGGGTCCGTTCCCGAACACGATTCGGTCACCTTAGTGCGACTACCTCGGCCCGGAGACTCCTCAAGCTTCCGCTTCGTAGATGTTTGCGCGGTAGCCGTTTCGTGAGGATCGGTAAACTCCATCGGTGTGTCGGTCGCGGATTTCTCTAAAAATGCCGCGAGCCGACGGACTACTTCATCTCGCGAGGTACCCGCGGTCGCCAGCATATGTTCTGGCTGACTACCAGGTGCGGTTCGCTGCTGACTTTGATCGGGGTTCGAGTCCTGTCCGGTGTTGACTCCCTCGCGGGCGGTAGGTTGCGACGCCGACTTACTTTTAGCCCTCCGTCTGTTCCTTCTCACTTTCACTGGGGACGGGCTGCGATCTTGGCCGGTACGGGTCTTGGATTCGTCGATGCTTGACCTACTGGTACTGCGGTGCCTCGGAGACGCCTCGCGTCGCGGCTTCGGATGATCGTCAGGCGCGGGGGCGGGGGCGGGCTCGCGTTCTACCGGCACAGTCTGTTTTTGTTCAAGAACTCGTTGTGGGTCTACATCACATGCGGCCTCAGACACTTGTGCAATCTCAACAGGAGCAACAGTCGCCGAAGCGGCATGTGCTTCCTTCGGGAGGACAACATGTGCAACATCTGCCGAATCGGACAAAGGTATTACGGGAGCTGTCGATGCAGATGTGGAAGCCTGATCGTCCGCCACAAAATCGGGGTCATTAGACGCGACATAGATAGGAACGGCATCAACTGTATATCCGGCTACCGGGGGGCGGCGCGCGGAGGGGGGGACTGGGCCCAACGATACGGCGGCGTACGGTACGGCACCCGGGACGTCACCAATCGGCAGCTGCGCGGGCTGCTGCAGACGCGGACAGTCTTTGCGTATGTGGCCCGTAACATGGCAAAATGAACACGTTTGGGGCTGCCCACTGTAAGTAATAAAAGCACGATTACCCCCCATAACTAAAAACGACGGAATGTGTTTACGCAACACCATACGCACACTCCGAATGCCGTTTTCACATTGATAAGGATATGCGGCAGACCATTTCTCTTTAACAACAGAAAGAACGTCACCATACGGGGATAAACTTCTCTTAATCGTCTCATTACGCGTTTCAAAGGGGAGATTGAAAACGCCTACAGTTCGTACACCAAACCCAGCATGTGAAATGTTAAACTTTGCTACGTTGCCGTCTAAGTATTTAAAGGTACGCGAACCACCATTAAAACCCACCACTCGATCACACATGTCCGATGACTGTAACTTAAAAAATATTGCGTTTAGGAACACATCTAACTGTAGTCCAAGAACGTCTGTGAACGGTAACTTAAGTTCAGTTTGAAGCCAACGATGAATTTTATAAGCGGACGGTTTTTTTGAAGAACGTTCAAACGAACACTGTACATTATTTTCTCGGACTTCGGAATCCATAATCATGTACTCACAGGTGATGAATCACCACAGCAGAAACACAGAAGCCGCCGGCCGAAGTAAACATGCGACGTCAGCTACCCGTCCGCAGCACCGAGGTGTGGACAGGCGGGCACGTCCGCACGAAGCCACGGCTCCGAAGAGACTGGTACCTGAAACCAGCGCCTTTGACCGCTCGGCCACGCTACCGTCGGCGCATGGAAGACCAAGGTGTTGCCTGCTTCCTCACGATACCGCACTGTCTTCGCTTGAAAACGATAAACCAAAATTGGCAATGCATGGATTCGAATCCACGGCCCAAAAGAGACTGGTTCCTAAAACTAGTGCCTTATACAACATTTTTATGTTCATGTATCATATTTCTTAATTTGTTATTGCCTATCTGCTGCGACAGTACAAAGGCATGAGCTCAACCCCCGTACCAAGTCTGACAGATGCAGCCGCACTAAATGTAGTGCATAATGTACCACCAGAAGGCACTGTCATGCAACAAACACATCTTACTCGAAGCTGTGTGGCAAGTTAAAGTCGTAATGCAGCGAAGTATCGAGTTTCACCTCCGGTATTGGTCAAATGGCGCTGTTTTCTTTTCATTCCTTTATTCTTTATTTACTTATTTATTTATTTATTTTTCCTGTATTTTCGGTAGCACTTTGCATCGCAAGTGTTTCATATGACGTGCGTGCATGCGGCGGCGGCGGCGGCGGCGACGACGACGACGACGTTTTAAATCATAGATTCTACTTGTGCAAGAAATCCGTTTTTCAACACATCTATTTGTTTTGCCTCGTCTGCATTTCATCTGCGATTATAAGAGTACACTTCGTAAATTGTAAATACCGAAATATTTCTCACATCATCAACAGCACTCTGCTTCTCCGGAGGCTATTCGATGTTGGATGAGTAGTGGCCCCGCCATTTGACCATATGTCCCGTGGTCCTCTGTTGTAGACACATGCAGTACTAAATCCTTCCAATTGTTTTTTACCGAGCAATTTCTAGCGGATGCGTCTTAAAGGTCTATTTGTCACACAGTGCTCCTGTTCTGACGTTTCAAACACCTCTGTAATGATTCGACATTCACAAAATGCGTAGCCCCTACCTCGTGGGGCGTGACTACGCGGATCTAGTTGTCAGGATTTGAAGAGCACATTATCACCTAAGGCCTAAAGTGCGGTGCACTGCCAATGGTGGTCGATTTCCTAAGAGCTGCACGTGACTCTCACATGTAAACATTCGTGTACGTTCTACTACAACCTCAAAGTACCAAAATTGTGGCAGCGGTGGGATTCGAACCCACGCCTCCGAAAAGACTGGTGCCTAAAACCAGCGCCTTAGACCGCTCGGCCACGCTACCAACTACGCAAACGGCGGTTCCTGCAGTGTAGTTTAGTCATCAGTGCACGCAAAGAAAGACGAATTATCTTGCACGTAATGAAATGCTAGTATGAACTGTGACCTTCGGATAATTTTTGCAGCAGAAGAGAGGTCTTGCATTTAAAAACTATTGACCACTGCCAGTCTTACCTATAATAAAAAGCTTCAAAATTGCCGTGACCAGGATTCGAACCTGGGTTATTGCGGCCACAATGCAATGTTCTAACCACTAGACGATCACGGCTACGAGCACACGCGCCAGCGACCCTCTCAGTGCTTCAAGACTACGACTCTTGGCGATTCGCAGCCCAAGCCGTCACGTAATTGCTAGTTGTTTATTGGTCGTTATCACATAGGCGACCTGTATACGCCAAGAAATCGTGTAGCTATGCTTGTAGCTCACTAAACGGTGTGGTACGTGTGCGGTTACTCTCTGTGGTTGCGTTCACATCCATCCCAGCAGCTTGTAGGCCTCCTAGTATGAACTTTTGGCTACCGACAACGTTCCTCCTTAAAAAATAATAAAAAAAAAAAACTGACAGACGTCGGAACCCTATCACCATCATTTTGCCTCAAACGAACGATGTTTAATGGACTTTCCCTAGAGCGTCAGCCCTGCAAAGTCAATACAAGTTGCTTTGAACCAGCACCAAAAGTGACATTCCGGTGCCGGGAATCGAACCCGGGCCTCCTGGGTGAGAGCCAGGGTTTTTTTTTTTTTTTTTTTTTTTTTTTTTTTTTTTCGGGCCTCCCGACACAAAAAGAAAACAAAAAGAAAACTAAAGCCTCCATTGGCAGAGATTCCACGATGACATACTGTAAATATTCACCACACAAGCACCTCAAAGCGTCGAAAAAAATTATATGATAAAAAGAAAGAAACTGACACTCTAAAAAATGGGTAAGGTAGCACCCTTCAATGTGCTACACATCCCAGACAAACGCAAAATAGAAAATAAACATAAAAGTAAAAAAGGAAAAACCTTAAAGAAAAAACGGGACAGAGAACGATCATTAGAAGCGCTACATTTTAATCCACAGGAAAGTACCAAGATGTCCGTGAACAAATGCTAGGTCGTCATAAAGAGTAGGTAAAGACAGTAGAAAAAAACGGAGAAGATTCGCGACAATGAACCACAGGAGAAAAGTAATGTCCGTGGTTCATTGCGGAAAAGAAATTGAAAGATTCGCAAATCCGTGTAAAAGAGACACATCCAGGAATTTGGCATATAGCCGTCTATAATCGGGTAAGTTACAAATCTGGTTATGTTCGGCCCATAGATACGTCAGGTAATCTATGGGCGAAGTCAATTTCAAAGTAAAAATCGCAAACACGGTATGTCCGAGGATCCACACTGTAGCGTTTCTTTTAGACATCGGATAAGCGGTACATTGCGGCAGCAGCACGTCGTCGATGGTGACTGACCTGGTGTCGACCCGGTTGATGAGCCGCACCAAGTCCCGCGCGGTCTCCCACACCTGGCTGTGACGCCGACACTCGATGCGGTGACGTAGAGTGTCGGGCAGTCCGCACTCCTCGCACGCGTTGGAGGTGGCGAGGCGGATGTCGAACAGCCGCCGGGCGGTGGGGAAGACGCGGTGGACGACGGCGAACCACGCGCCGTGCACCCTGGAGGGCAGGAAGGCGGCGGCCAGGTTGCGCCAGACGGCCGGCCAGCGGACGTCCGGGATGCGGTACTCCCACTTGCTCCTCGCCGTCGAGCCGCGGCGACGTCGGCAGCCCTGGTGCTCGGGCTGTCCGCGAGCAGCAAGTAGGAGTCGCCCACGAAGAAGCGACGCACGTGGTTAAGGTGGAACGGCACGTGCGCCACGTAGACCGGCGCCGTCGGTGAATCCGGGCGGTACCTGGCGAAGAGGGCGGCGGTGGGGCCGCTGGGGTCCCTCCGCATCACCTCCGTCGTCCGCCTCCAGTAGAGGGCCGCGCACCTGGAGTTAAAGTGCACCAGGCCCAAACCCCCGTCCTCCGGGCGGAGAGTGCACACATCCAGGCTGAGTTTGAGCGTGGCGCCGCGCCACAGGAACCAATAGGCCGCCTGCTGGACGGCGCGCGCCAGCTGCAGCGGCACGGGCAGCACCTGCGCCAGGAACCACGCGCGCGCGAACACGTGCGTGGCCACGAGCGACGCCTTGTCGCGCAGGGCGAGGCGCCGCGGCGTGTACATCCTGACGACGGCGCGGATGGCGTTCAGCGCGGGCCGCCAGTTCAGCGCGTCCATGCGCTGAGGGCTAGCCGCCATGACGACGCCCCCCTCAGGGGCTCGGCATTAATTTGCTGAGTACGGGCTTGGCGAACCCGGGGTCCTGAGCTGTGGGCTGTGTCGCGCCAACAGTCCGCTACACCGTAAGCTCTGTGCGTGCTTCAACGACCATCGTTCGGCGCGACGGTGGAACGTTGTACGTTTCAGATCCCGGGGATCTTGGCTTAATCGCCCGGGTCGCGAGGACGGTATAAACCTCTATAAAAAAACCCTCAATCTCAAGGTGTGCTACGTGCCGAGGAGATGCATGGCTGTTGAGGTTGAACAGTCGTTAGCGAGCAACCTCTGGGGAACCTGCCGCACCTCAGTTGTATAAGGCTTACCCAGGCAAGCGGGGCTCTGCCTGGGTGGACCTTTAGATCACTAGCTGCTCGTGGGAACAACATGAAACGAGCAAAAGAAAAACGTTGGTGGACGTATAACCACCGTCTCTAAGCGTGGTAAGTTTTATGCCTCTTCATATAACCCCAAGTCGTTCCCTTCCTTGGCCACGCCCTGGGAGGAACGCAGGGCTGCTTCCATCAATGAGCCATATTCGCCTCGATATTTAGTCTGTACAAGGGTTGATGGGGAATCATTTACGACCGTAAAGCCGCAGTTCTTCTTAGACCATCTGGAGGAGAAGTTTGGAGATGTGGAGTCCCTCTCCAAGATGCGCAATGGCTCTGTGTTGATTAACACCGCATCCCCTGCCCAGTCGCGGGCATTGCTTGCCTGCGATAAGCTGGGAGACATCGCGGTCAACATTGCGCCACATAGGTCCCTCAATCTGGTCCAGGGTATTATTTTTCACCGGGATCTCCTCTTACAATCCGATGAGGAGCTGCGCGCCAACCTCGAGCGGCGAGGTGTTCACTTCGTCCGGCGCATCCATCGTGGGTCGAAAGATAATAATAGGGTTGCCACCGGTGCCTTCATCGTAGCCTTTGAAGGCGATACACTGCCAGAGAAGGTGAAGGTGATGTGCTACCGGGTTGATGTCAAACCCTACATCCCTCCTCCTATGAGATGCTTCCAGTGCTGGAAGTTTGGGCATATGTCGTCCCGCTGCCCTTCCAGCGCCACTTGCCGGGATTGTGGACGTCCAGCCCACCCGGACGCCCCATGTACTCCGCTGCCCATCTGTGTGAACTGTGGCCAGGAGCATCCTCCCTGCTCATCACAATGCCCTATGCTCCGGAAAGAAAGGAAAATCATCGAATATAAGACCTTGGACCGGTTGACCTATACTGAGGCAAAAAAGAAATTTGAGCACTTACACCCAGTGGCCATGACAACGTCTTTTGCGGCAATTGCATCATCATCTTCATCATCTGTGGCGACACCCATTTTGTCTGCTCATTCTTTTTCTGTAGGGCCGCAAACCTACATCTGCCCCCGAGGTGGTTGGGGGCCCCCTTCCTTCTTCTGCTCCCCAGGTAATAGCCTCGGGAGCAACCTCCACCCTTCTGCCAGAGACACAACAACCCACTCCGGCACCCCTCGTTCGGAAGGGGTCCCTTGGGACACTCCCTTCCGAGGGTTCCGCCCGTGTCACTTCTGACACACGCCAGCAGCAGGCAAAACCGAAGGCTGCTGGACGCAGGGCCTCATGCTCCTCCTCAGTCCCTGAGGCTGAGTCTGAGAAGCCGGCCCTGCCGGCGAAGCCCCCGAGGGGCAAGAAGGACCGGAGGAAAAAGGTTGAAAACAACGACGTGAAGGATACCACGGTGGCTCCCGAGCCACCTCACCACTCCACCTCGACCTCTGGGGACGAGGTGGAAATTCTAGCGTCCCCAGACGACCTCGCCGTCGGGGACATCACAGAAATTATGGATACTGAGCCAGAACAAAGGCAGACAGCGGATTTGAGTGACGCTGATTTGTAATCTCCATGTCTTCCCAGTTATCAGACAACATTATCCTCCAGTGGAACTGCGGCGGTTTCTTCCCCCACCTGGCTGAGCTACGACACCTTTTAAGCACAACACCTGCCTTCTGCATTGCCTTACAGGAAACATGGTTTCCAGCAATGCGGACCCCAGCCCTTCGTGGCTACAGGGGATATTACTGTAACCGTAGCTCATATAACAGGGTCTCAGGTGGTGTATGTGTGTATGTCCTTACCTCGGTTCATAGTGAACCTGTGCCCCTTCGTACACCACTAGAAGCAGTGGCTGTCAGGGTAAGGACAACACAAGAGTTTACCGTCTGCAGCCTTTATCTCCCTCCAGATGGTGATATTTCTTTGAATGTTTTGGCTGCACTTATATCGCAACTACCCCCGCCTTTCTTCTTATTGGGCGACTTCAATGCCCATAACCCGTTGTGGGGTAGTACTTCGCTTTCTGGCCGAGGCAGAGTAGTCGAGTCTTTACTTTCTCAACTCGACCTCTGCCTATTAAATACTGGTGCCCCCTCACACTGTAGTGTGGCACATGGCACGTTCTCGGCCATTGATTTATCGATCTGCAGCCACAGCCTTCCACCATCTGTCCACTGGAGAGCCCACGACGATCTGTGTGGCAGTGACCATTTTCCGCTTTTTCTGTCACTCCCACAACGTCAGTCCCCAGAACGCCCCCCCAGGTGGGCTTTAGGCAGGGCTAACTGGGAAGATTACGCGTCCACTGCTATTGTTCAACCTCCCCCACTCGATTCCATCGATGTGGTGGTTGAGGGCGTCACTCACACAATTGTTTCTGCTGCAAAAGCTGCAATTCCATGCTCCACCGGGTGCCCACGGCGTAAGGCAGTGCCGTGGTGGTCGCCGGAAATAGCTGAGGCTATTAGAGATCGTAGGCGGCCTTACAGCGCTATAAGCGTCACCCCTCTCAGGAGCATCTCATTGATTTTAAACGGCTTCGCGCTCGTGCTCGCCAGTTAATAAGAAGACGGAAACAGGAGTGCTGGGAGAGGTATGTTTCCACTATTGGGACAGGCACCTTAGCCTCGCAGGTCTGGAGTAAGATCAGGCGGCTACAGGGATTACGGACACCAGTGGGAATCCCTGGGATCTCCTCAAATGGAGTCGTTTGTACGGACCCGGCCACTATTGCAGAGATGTTTGCTGAGCATTATGCCCACGCCTTTGCCTCTGCACACTATCCACCGGCCTTCCGTACATTGAAGGAGAGGATGGAACGCCAGCCCCTCTCCTTTCGTACCCGCCGCACTGAATCTTACAACACTCCCTTTACTGAGTGGGAGCTCCTCAGTGCTCTTCAACAATGTCCAGACACGGCGCCAGGGCCTGATAGCATCCATAGTCAAATGCTGAAACATCTCTCAGCAGATAGTCGGCGTAACCTCCTTGCGGTCTATAACCGCATTTGGTGTGATGGTGTTTTCCCGTCACAGTGGCGGGAGAGTATCATCATCCCAGTGCTTAAGCCCGACAAACATCCTCTGAACTTGGATAGCTATCGGCCCATTAACCTGACTAACGTTCCATGCAAACTGTTGGAGCGGATGGTCAGTCGGCGGTTGTGTTGGATTCTTGAGACTCGGGGATTATTGGCTCCATGCCAGGGCGGTTTTCGCCAGGGTCGGTCTACCACCGATAATCTGGTGTACCTCGAGTCTGCAATCCGCACAGCCTTTTCCCGGCGCCAACACCTTGTTGCCGTCTTCTTCGATATGCACAAAGCATACGATACAACCTGGCGACGACACATCCTCAACACTTTATATGACTGGGGCCTCCGGGGCTCCCTACCGATTTTTATTCAGAATTTTTTAGCCGTCCGTACCTTTCGTGTTCAAATTGGTGCTTCTCTGAGCTCCTCTCATATCCAGGAAAATGGGGTTCCTCAGGGTTCCGTTTTAAGCGTTCCCTTATTTTTAATCGCCATCAACGGTTTAGCTACAGCGGTTGGGTCGTCGGTGTCCCCCTCTCTTTATGCTGACGACTTTTGTCTCTCTTTTAGTTCCTGCAGCACCCAAGTTGCTGAGCGCAGGTTGCAAGGTGCTATTCGGAAGGCGCAGACCTGGGCGCTTACCCACGGCTTTCAGTTTTCTGCCTCCAAGACCAGAGTGATGCACTTCTGTCGGCGTCGGACCGTCCACCCGCACCCTGAATTTTATCTTAATGACGAACTACTTACTGTAGTGGAAACTCACCGTTTTTTAGGACTGGTCTTTGACGCCCGGCTGACGTGGCTCCCCCACATTCGTCAGCTGAAACGGAAGTGCTGGCGCCATCTCAACCTTCTCAGACACTTGGGTCATACGACCTGGGGTGCAGACCGCTCCACACTGTTGCGGCTTTACACGGCGCTGGTGCAGTCCCGTCTCGATTTTGGGTGCATTGCCTATGGGTCTGCAGCACCTTCAGCACTGCACCTACTGGACCCCATTCACAACTGTGGGGTTCGCATCGCGACGGGTGCCTTCCGCACCAGCCCAGTGAACAGCTTACTAGTAGAGGCTGGGGTTCCACCCTTGGAGATCCGCCGCCAACACCTACTAGCGGCTTACGCAGCCCATGTGTATTGCTTCCCAGGCCACCCAAACCATCGTCTCCTCTTTCCTGATGTGGTAGTCCGTCCCCATCAGCGACGCCCCAGATCAGGTCATACTATTGCCTATCGGGTTCAGTCCCTCCTGCGGGAGCTTGAGTCTTCTCCCCTTCCAACTTCCTATCGGGTCCGTGCCCGTACACCTCCGTGGTGTTTGCCAAGGCCGTCTACTCGGCTGGACTTGGCCCAGGGGCCCAAAGACTCAGTTCCACTGGAGGCGCTCCGCCGTCAGTTCTCTGCTGTCATAGCGGAGTTCCGTTGTTATGACCTGATCAACACAGATGGTTCAATGGTTGATTGCTGTGTGGGATATGCCTATACTCATGGTGACCACGTGGAACAGCACTCTCTGCCGAATGGCTGCAGTGTTTACACTGCAGAGCTGGTGGCCATTCACAGAGCTCTCATGCATATCCGGTCCTGCTCCGGCGAGTCTTTTGTTGTTTGCAGCGACTCTCTGAGCAGCCTCCGAGCTCTGGAGCACTGTTACCCGCGGTCTCCTCTGGTGTTGGCCATACAGGAGACGCTTTGTGCCATTGGAGAGTCCGGGCAATCGGTGGTGTTCGTCTGGTCTCCGGGTCATGTCGGCATCCCGGGCAATGAAAGTATTGACAGACTTGCCAGGCTGGCAGTCAGTGCGTCCATTTTGGACATCGGCCTCCTGGCGTCTGATCTCCGTTCGTTGTTGCGCCACCGCGTACATCAGCGTTGGGATGCCGAGTGGCATAGCCTGGGCACACCCAACAAGGTTCGGCTAGTCAAGGAGACCACCACCGCATGGCGTTCTTCCGTGCTGGCCTCTCGCCGGGACTCCGTGGTGCTGTGTCGACTCCGTATTGGCCATTCGTGGCTCACCCACGGACATCTCCTTCGTGGTGAGGCCCCGCCCCAGTGTCGTTGTGGCTCCCACTTAACAATAGTCCACATCCTAGTGGACTGCCCGTTTTTAGCCGCCTTGCGGCGTCGTTTTAACATTCCTGGCGTTTTATCAGATATTTTACGTGACGATGCTTCAGCAGCGAATTCAGTTTTAAGTTTTATTCGAGCAGGAGGTTTTTATCAGTCTCTATGACTGGTCTTTTCCTTGGACTGCCGAGTGGTTGACTTTTCCGTTTTTATTCCTATGGTCGGTCAACCACTGCCTTCGGCCTCTTTGTAGTAAGGTGTCTTTGTGTTTTCGCCCCCTTTTCTTTTAGTTTTTTCTCCGTTTTGTTGATGTTTTATAGACCCAGTGGGATTTCCATCCCACTTCGCAAACTTAATCTCTGGGCGCATTCATTTGACGTCCGCACTTTTATTTTTGACATTTTGTAATGGAATGGGGGACTGATGACCATTGTAGTTTTGTCCCCCTTAAACATCCAAATAACAACAATAACAACAACAATAACGACGCCCAAGATCTTATGCTGATCTTTCACAATGTACCAATCCCGTCTAATCTGACCTGCCCGCGGCGTGAGAGGAACGTAGATCGTTTTCCTACAATTCATGATAGCCCCGGTCGCGCGCTCAAATTGTAACAGAACCCGATATAAAATGTCGACGTCATCCGGACCGTCGACAAAGACGCCCACGTCGTCGGCGTACGCTCGGCACCGGAGCGGCCGACCGCCGACAGAGACGCCCCGACACTTGGCGGTGACGGCGCGGAGCAGGGGGTCGAGGGCGATCGCGAACAGCGCCATGGACAGGGGGCAGCCCTGCCGCACGGAGCGCCGCACGGGGAACGGGGCGGTCAGCTGACCGTTGACCCGCACCCGGGAGGTGGCACACCCCAACAGGTGTCCCACCATCGCCACGAACTCGGATCCGAACCCCATACCCTCCATCACCTTGCGCAAGTAGGTGTGACTCACGCGGTCGAAGGCGTTCTTAAAATCGATCGACACGATCGCGGCATCCGGCACGCGATCGCTCTTGACGTACCCGATACCGTCGCGGTACGCAAGAAGGGCGTCAAAGATGGTACGATCGGGAACTGCACAAGTTTGGCTCTCGCAGAGGACACTACTTAAAACAGTACGCACACGGGACGCTACACAACGAGTTAAAATTTTAAAATCTGCATTTAAAAGTGTGATCGGTCTGACTGTGTGGACACTGGGTATCGCGTTGCTTTTTGGTATCAACGTGACCACGCCTTCCGCAAAAGCGGTGGGAATATGCGCGCCACGTTGGATGTCGCGCGCTATCTCTAGCAGCACGGGGCTTAAAACGTCATAAAATTTCTGATAAAATTCCGCGGGGATGCCGTCCGGACCGGGCGACCTCCCCTTCGGACTTCGGCGCACAGAATCGGACAGCTCGTCATTTTCAAACGGAGCATTTAATTGCTCCCGATCTGTGCATCCGAGAGAACACGGAATAAAAGATAAAACAGACTGTAAAGCGTCAGAATCCAAGTCGACATCTAAAAATAGAGTTCTAAAATGATCGTGGACGTCGGTTAAAATGTCGGACATGGTGCTGGTTCGAGTACCGTCGCGCCGCAGCCAGGAGGAGACTTGCGTGCGCTGTCTGCGCTTGCGCTCCCGGTTCATGTGGTATATGGAGAGGGGCTCGTCGGCCACCGGGCTGGTGGGTTGGCTACGGACGACCACACCCTCCCCCGCGGCCCGCAGGTCGGCCAACCGGCGCGCCTGGAACCGCCTTAACTCTGGGAGCAGCGCGGGCTCTGACGTCACGCGACGTGCCAGATCGCGCAGACACTCCTGGCGGAATTGGTACATGGCGCGGCGATAGCGCGCCGCCTCGCGACTCATGTCCATTAAAAAGCGTCTGAGTGCCGGTTTGGCCACCGACACCCACCACTCTAAAATATTAACGTCACCGGGCCGGTCACGGACAATTTTGTCCCACTTTATTTTAACACTATCGACAAAGTGGGCATCATTTAAAAGACTGACATTAAATTTCCACAGCGCTGCGTGCCGAGGGACACTCGGCCGCGATAAAAACAATTTGCAATAAAAAGCGCTGTGGTCTGAAAAAATCACCGGGAAAACATTGGTAAAAATGATTTTGTCCGACAGGTCAGGCGTGACATAAAAACGGTCCAGCCGGCTGCGACCGGTGGAGTAAAAATGCGTAAAAAGAGTCGTGGCGGGGTGCAGAACCCGCCATGCGTCAACAAAATTAAAAGTACTAACTAAAACGCGTAGCTCTTCACATTTGTACGCCCGCGGCTCTTGGTCGCGGTCGTCCAAAACACAATTAAAATCACCACCTAAAATCATTGTCCTAAAATTTCGTCTTAAAAGGTGACAAACGTCACGCGCATAAAAATCAGCCTTGACCTGTTTATTAGAACCGGCCGGTCCGTAAACATTAATAAAAGCTACCCCGTTAATAACAATAGCAATTCCACGACCATCGGGGAGCAACTCTATATCACTTACTGGGATATCTGACTGGACTAAAATAGCAGTGCCTGCAGAGTCATCAGGTAAAACATTATCAATAATATTAAAATCCGATAGGTCAGATAAAAATAACATGGCCTCACGGGTAACCTCTTGTAAAAGCGCAACGTGACAATTGTGATATAATAAAAAATCCCTTAAAGCTATCACTTTGTACACGCTGCGCAGACGACTAACATTTATCGTTAAAATATTATAGGTTCCCGGATTGGCCATTAAAACAACATTAACTCATTAAAACAACAAGTAAAAGACTTTGCAGACACTGTAAAATTCGATATTAAAAGGTAAAACTAACTAAAAACAATTAAAACCGTGCTGCTAGCTAAAACAATTTAAAAAGTGGTCACGTCTGTCGTCATTTGTGAGTCAGGGTTCAAGTCCCGTCCTCGTCCTCCGGCGGCGCCTCCGACCAGTCGATGCGCACGCCGGGGGGGAGGGGCGGCGGGGGCGGAATCAAGCCCTCCGTCGCTCGCTCTGGTTTCTCCCCCTCCTCCTGCGTCACCCCAACCGACTGACGAGATTTCCACACTTGGGAAATCTCGTCCTCGGCCTTCCTCTTTAAGGCCGATGAGCTACTTGTCGGGGGGGAATCGTCCTCCATAGCGAGGTCCGCGTCTGTTGTCATCATTTTCTGTGACAGCAGCGACTGAAGGTGCTGAACTGTCACAGAAAACGCGGTTGACTCCACGGAGGAACGATCCGTGTCCGCCCGCTGCTGCGGTCGGCTGCTGGGGGGCGGAGGGGGGGGCAGCGGCGGCCTGCGGGACCCGGGCTCCGGGTCTGCGCGGTCCCGACGCGACACGTGCTGTCGCGGCGCCGGGGACCGAACAGGGGACCCGGAGGGATCGCGACGCGAACCGCCGGACCTACGGGACGAGCTTGAGCGTCGAGTGCGTGACCGCACTCGCCTCGGCCGAGGGGGGGGGGGCACCTCCGACTGAACACTGGCCTGAGGCACTGGCCCAGATTCTGGGGCCACATCCCCCACAGCCGAAAGCACGGCGGGAACGGTCAAATGGACGCGGTCTACGTCCACCTCTGTGCCGGACACGGCAATAGGTGGTAATGCCTTGGTATCTGTCTGTACCGTAGACACGGCGGTAGCCGGATCTACAGTAATCGTAGTGGTAGCCGGAACTTCAGTTGGCAGGGTGGTATCCTGATCTACAGTTGTCCGGCTGGTAGCCGGATCTACAGTAGTCCGGCTGGTAGCCGGATCTACAGTAGTCCGGCTGGTAGCCGGATCTACAGTTAATACGGAAACGGTAGTCTGGTCTACGCTAGATGTAACTACGGTAGCCAGACCTACAGCTACAACAGGTTCCGAACTACACACTGGCACAGGGGAGGTAGGAAGGTCACATTCGGGCACAACAGATACAGTTATATTAGGTTCGTCATTTACGGGAGGCACGCTGTCGGACGACTCTGTCGTCGACGTGTCCATCGCCGCGGGGTCTGCCGCCGAAGCGGTTTCCACGTCGCGGCGTGGTGAAGCGGGGGGGTCGGGGGGGGCAGCGCCGGCCGGGCTAACAGCCACGGCGGCGTAGCTGCGCCCCTGGTCCAAGTTGGATGCGTCCGGCGCCAACTGCACCGGACGCCTACGTTTAGGGCACTCGAGTCGGTAGTGTCCTACCGCGTGGCAGAAACTACAGGTCTGTGGCTGGCCGTTGTACGAGACAAATGCTCGATGGCCGTTGACCAGCAGAAACGATGGTATGTGCTGACGGACTACCATCGTCACACTTCGAATGCCGTTAAAAACTTGGTAGCGGTAATCGCTAGACCAACGCTCCCTCACTATATTCGTAACCTCTCCGTACGGTCGTAAATGTCTAGTCAGGGTATCGTCACGTATTTCGTAAGGTAGATTAAAAACACGGACATGGCGGACACCAAAGCCCGCGTGCGAGATCTTAACCGCACTAATGTGACCGTTAAGGTGACGAAATTTGCGTTCGCCATTATTAACGGAAACTACCCTGTCACACACTTCAGACGATACAAGTTTCAAAAATAAAACGTTAATAAACGTGTCATACTGGATACAAATAACGTCATTGACCGGTAAAAGTAAATCATCCTCGAGCCATCGGTGGATTTCAAAAGCCGTGGGTTTATCTGAATTCTTAGGAAACTGCACCTGAACGTTATTCTCGCGTTCCTCACTTGTAGAAAAACTGGACATGATCGGACTTACTTGTTAATTGATGAGTAGAAGGTAGAAGGAAGCACGCCGCCGCGACACGCAGCGACGCAAACACCAGACGTAAACAACCCGTCCGCCGCACCGAGGCGAGGAGGACAGGCGGGCACGTCCGGCCGAAGCCACGACTCCGAAGAGACTGGTACCTGAAACCAGCGCCTTAGACCGCTCGGCCACGCTACCGTCGGCGCATGGAAGACCAAGGTGTTGCCTGCTTCCTCACGATACCGCACTGTCTTCGCTTGAAAACGATAAACCAAAATTGGCAATGCATGGATTCGAATCCACGGCCCAAAAGAGACTGGTTCCTAAAACTAGTGCCTTATACAACATTTTTAAGTTCATGTATCATATTTCTTAATTTGTTATTGCCTATCTGCTGCGACAGTACAAAGGCATGAGCTCAACCCCCGTACCAAGTCTGACAGATGCAGCCGCACTAAATGTGGTGCATAATGTACCACCAGAAGGCACTGTCATGCAACAAACACACCTTACTCGAAGCTGTGTGGCAAGTTAAAGTCGTAATGCAGCGAAGTATCGAGTTTCACCTCCGGTATTGGTCAAATGGCGCTGTTTTCTTTTCTTTTCTTTATTCTTTATTTACTTATTTATTTATTTATTTATTTTTCCTGTATTTTCGGTAGCACTTTGCATCGCAAGTGTTTCATATGACGTGCGTGCGTGCGTGCGGCGGCGGCGGCGACGACGACGACGTTTTAAATCATAGATACTACTTGTGCATGAAATCCGCTTTTCAACACATCTATTTGTTTTGCCTCGTCTGCATTTCATCTGCGATTATAAGAGTACACTTCGTAAATTGTAAATACCGAAATATTTCTCACATCATCAACAGCACTCTGCTTCTCCGGAGGCTATTCGATGTTGGATGAGTAGTGGCCCCGCCATTTGACCATATGTCCCGTGGTCCTCTGTTGTAGACACATGCAGTACTAAATCCTTCCAATTGTTTTTTACCGAGCAATTTCTAGCGGATGCGTCTTAAAGGTCTATTTGTCACACAGTGCTCCTGTTCTGGCGTTTCAAACACCTCTGTAATGATTCGAAATTCACAAAATGCGTAGCCCCTACCTCGTGGGGCGTGACTACGCGGATCTAGTTGTCAGGATTTGAAGAGCACATTATCACCTAAGGCCTAAAGTGTGGTGCACTGCCAGTGGTGGTCGATTTCCGAAGAGCTGCACGTGACTCTCACATGTAAACATTCGTGTACGTTCTACTACAACCTCAAAGTACCAAAATTGTGGCAGCGGTGGGATTCGAACCCACGCCTCCGAAGAGACTGGTGCCTAAAACCAGCGCCTTAGACCGCTCGGCCACGCTACCAACTAAGCAAACGCCGGTTCCTGCAGTATAGTTTAGTCATCAGTGCACGCAAAGAAAGACGAATTATCTTGCACGTAATGAAATGCTAGTATGAACTGTGACCTTTGGATAATTTTTGCAGCAGAAGAGAGGTCTTGCATTTAAAAACTATTGACCACTGCCAGTCTTACCTATAATAAAAAGCTTCAAAATTGCCGTGACCAGGATTCGAACCTGGGTTATTGCGGCCACAACGCAATGTCCTAACCACTAGACGATCACGGCTACGAGCACACACGCCAGCGACACTCTCAGTGCTTCAAGACTACGACTCTTGGCGATTCGCAGCCCAAGCCGTCACGTAATTGCTAGTTGTTTATTGGTCATCACATAGGCGACCTGTATACGCCAAGAAATCGTGTAGCTATGCTTGTAGCTCACTAAACGGTGTGGTACGTGTGCGGTTACTCTCTGTGGTTGCATTCACATCCATCCCAGCTGCTTGTAGGTCTCCTAGGATGAACTTTTGGCTACCGACAACGTTCCTCCTTAAAAAACTGACAGACGTCGGAACCCTATCACCATCATTTTGCCTCAAATGAACGATGTTTAATGCACTTTCCCTAGAGCGTCAGCCCTGCAAAGTCAATACAAGTTGCTTTGAACGAGCACCAAAAGTGACATTCCGGTGCCGGGAATCGAACCCGGGCCTCCTGGGTGAGAGCCAGGTATCCTAGCCACTAGACCACACCGGACAAGGATGCGCAGCCACTCGGTGATGCACCTACATTACTGTTGACATTTTTTCACATTCGCAGAAAAGTTTGTAAACGACTGTCTCACCTAATAGCGTGGTAGACACTGCCATCTCAGTTACCTCTGCATTTTTTCTTCGATTCTGTCACTGCTTGCATACGAACCGTATCGTTGCCATTCCATATAACAGAGACTCACACACGCTTTCGGCACAGCCTTCTGCAGATACCAACGATACCAGATATTCAGAGGGGGGAATAGCATGTTGATCGCAGTTTTTCTTTTTTTTTTTTTTTTTTCTTTTTTTTTTTTTTTTTGGAAGAAACAGCTTATTACAATTACAACATAATGCTCGTTGTTATCTGCATCATCTAACAGTGTAGCACTGCCACCGCTGCCACCGCAGTGGCACGTGTAAAACAGGGAAACATAGGGGTTTCTGCACTACCTCATGCAATTACTAAGGACACCAGACTTCGACAGAGGAAGAAAACAGATGGCAGCGGTGGGATTCGAACCCACGCCTCCGAAGAGACTGGTACCTGAAACCAGCGCCTTAGACCGCTCGGCCACGCTACCGTCGGCGCATGGAAGACCAAGGTGTTGCCTGCTTCCTCACGATACCGCACTGTCTTCGCTTGAAAACGATAAACCAAAATTGGCAATGCATGGATTCGAATCCACGGCCCAAAAGAGACTGGTTCCTAAAACTAGTGCCTTATACAACATTTTTAAGTTCATGTATCATATTTCTTAATTTGTTATTGCCTATCTGCTGCGACAGTACAAAGGCATGAGCTCAACCCCCGTACCAAGTCTGACAGACGCAGCCGCACTAAATGTGGTGCATAATGTACCACCAGAAGGCACTGTCATGCAACAAACACACCTTACTCGAAGCTGTGTGGCAAGTTAAAGTCGTAATGCAGCGAAGTATCGAGTTTCACCTCCGGTATTGGTCAAATGGCGCTGTTTTCTTTTCTTTTCTTTATTCTTTATTTACTTATTTATTTATTTATTTATTTTTCCTGTATTTTCGGTAGCACTTTGCATCGCAAGTGTTTCATATGACGTGCGTGCGTGCGGCGGCGGCGGCGACGACGACGACGTTTTAAATCATAGATACTACTTGTGCATGAAATCCGCTTTTCAACACATCTATTTGTTTTGCCTCGTCTGCATTTCATCTGCGATTATAAGAGTACACTTCGTAAATTGTAAATACCGAAATATTTCTCACATCATCAACAGCACTCTGCTTCTCCGGAGGCTATTCGATGTTGGATGAGTAGTGGCCCCGCCATTTGACCATATGTCCCGTGGTCCTCTGTTGTAGACACATGCAGTACTAAATCCTTCCAATTGTTTTTTACCGAGCAATTTCTAGCGGATGCGTCTTAAAGGTCTATTTGTCACACAGTGCTCCTGTTCTGGCGTTTCAAACACCTCTGTAATGATTCGAAATTCACAAAATGCGTAGCCCCTACCTCGTGGGGCGTGACTACGCGGATCTAGTTGTCAGGATTTGAAGAGCACATTATCACCTAAGGCCTAAAGTGTGGTGCACTGCCAGTGGTGGTCGATTTCCGAAGAGCTGCACGTGACTCTCACATGTAAACATTCGTGTACGTTCTACTACAACCTCAAAGTACCAAAATTGTGGCAGCGGTGGGATTCGAACCCACGCCTCCGAAGAGACTGGTGCCTAAAACCAGCGCCTTAGACCGCTCGGCCACGCTACCAACTAAGCAAACGCCGGTTCCTGCAGTATAGTTTAGTCATCAGTGCACGCAAAGAAAGACGAATTATCTTGCACGTAATGAAATGCTAGTATGAACTGTGACCTTTGGATAATTTTTGCAGCAGAAGAGAGGTCTTGCATTTAAAAACTATTGACCACTGCCAGTCTTACCTATAATAAAAAGCTTCAAAATTGCCGTGACCAGGATTCGAACCTGGGTTATTGCGGCCACAACGCAATGTCCTAACCACTAGACGATCACGGCTACGAGCACACACGCCAGCGACACTCTCAGTGCTTCAAGACTACGACTCTTGGCGATTCGCAGCCCAAGCCGTCACGTAATTGCTAGTTGTTTATTGGTCGTTATCACATAGGCGACCTGTATACGCCAAGAAATCGTGTAGCTATGCTTGTAGCTCACTAAACGGTGTGGTACGTGTGCGGTTACTCTCTGTGGTTGCATTCACATCCATCCCAGCTGCTTGTAGGTCTCCTAGGATGAACTTTTGGCTACCGACAACGTTCCTCCTTAAAAAAAAAACAAAAAAAAAAAAAAAAAACTGACAGACGTCGGAACCCTATCACCATCATTTTGCCTCAAATGAACGATGTTTAATGCACTTTCCCTAGAGCGTCAGCCCTGCAAAGTCAATACAAGTTGCTTTGAACGAGCACCAAAAGTGACATTCCGGTGCCGGGAATCGAACCCGGGCCTCCTGGGTGAGAGCCAGGTATCCTAGCCACTAGACCACACCGGACAAGGATGCGCAGCCACTCGGTGATGCACCTACATTACTGTTGACATTTTTTCACATTCGCAGAAAAGTTTGTAAACGACTGTCTCACCTAATAGCGTGGTAGACACTGCCATCTCAGTTACCTCTGCATTTTTTCTTCGATTCTGTCACTGCTTGCATACGAACCGTATCGTTGCCATTCCATAAAACAGAGACTCACACACGCTTTCGGCACAGCCTTCTGCAGATACCAACGATACCAGATATTCAGAGGGGGGAATAGCATGTTGATCGCAGTTTTTCTTTTTTTTTTTTTTTTCTTTTTTTTTTTTTTTTTTTTTTTTTTGGAAGAAACAGCTTATTACAATTACAACATAATGCTCGTTGTTATCTGCATCATCTAACAGTGTAGCACTGCCACCGCTGCCACCGCAGTGGCACGTGTAAAACAGGGAAACATAGGGGTTTCTGCACTACCTCATGCAATTACTAAGGACACCAGACTTCGACAGAGGAAGAAAACAGATGGCAGCGGTGGGATTCGAACCCACGCCTCCGAAGAGACTGGTACCTGAAACCAGCGCCTTAGACCGCTCGGCCACGCTACCGTCGGCGCATGGAAGACCAAGGTGTTGCCTGCTTCCTCACGATACCGCACTGTCTTCGCTTGAAAACGATAAACCAAAATTGGCAATGCATGGATTCGAATCCACGGCCCAAAAGAGACTGGTTCCTAAAACTAGTGCCTTATACAACATTTTTAAGTTCATGTATCATATTTCTTAATTTGTTATTGCCTATCTGCTGCGACAGTACAAAGGCATGAGCTCAACCCCCGTACCAAGTCTGACAGATGCAGCCGCACTAAATGTGGTGCATAATGTACCACCAGAAGGCACTGTCATGCAACAAACACACCTTACTCGAAGCTGTGTGGCAAGTTAAAGTCGTAATGCAGCGAAGTATCGAGTTTCACCTCCGGTATTGGTCAAATGGCGCTGTTTTCTTTTCTTTTCTTTATTCTTTATTTACTTATTTATTTATTTATTTTTCCTGTATTTTCGGTAGCACTTTGCATCGCAAGTGTTTCATATGACGTGCGTGCGTGCGTGCGGCGGCGGCGACGACGACGACGTTTTAAATCATAGATACTACTTGTGCATGAAATCCGCTTTTCAACACATCTATTTGTTTTGCCTCGTCTGCATTTCATCTGCGATTATAAGAGTACACTTCGTAAATTGTAAATACCGAAATATTTCTCACATCATCAACAGCACTCTGCTTCTCCGGAGGCTATTCGATGTTGGATGAGTAGTGGCCCCGCCATTTGACCATATGTCCCGTGGTCCTCTGTTGTAGACACATGCAGTACTAAATCCTTCCAATTGTTTTTTACCGAGCAATTTCTAGCGGATGCGTCTTAAAGGTCTATTTGTCACACAGTGCTCCTGTTCTGGCGTTTCAAACACCTCTGTAATGATTCGAAATTCACAAAATGCGTAGCCCCTACCTCGTGGGGCGTGACTACGCGGATCTAGTTGTCAGGATTTGAAGAGCACATTATCACCTAAGGCCTAAAGTGTGGTGCACTGCCAGTGGTGGTCGATTTCCGAAGAGCTGCACGTGACTCTCACATGTAAACATTCGTGTACGTTCTACTACAACCTCAAAGTACCAAAATTGTGGCAGCGGTGGGATTCGAACCCACGCCTCCGAAGAGACTGGTGCCTAAAACCAGCGCCTTAGACCGCTCGGCCACGCTACCAACTAAGCAAACGCCGGTTCCTGCAGTATAGTTTAGTCATCAGTGCACGCAAAGAAAGACGAATTATCTTGCACGTAATGAAATGCTAGTATGAACTGTGACCTTTGGATAATTTTTGCAGCAGAAGAGAGGTCTTGCATTTAAAAACTATTGACCACTGCCAGTCTTACCTATAATAAAAAGCTTCAAAATTGCCGTGACCAGGATTCGAACCTGGGTTATTGCGGCCACAACGCAATGTCCTAACCACTAGACGATCACGGCTACGAGCACACACGCCAGCGACACTCTCAGTGCTTCAAGACTACGACTCTTGGCGATTCGCAGCCCAAGCCGTCACGTAATTGCTAGTTGTTTATTGGTCATCACATAGGCGACCTGTATACGCCAAGAAATCGTGTAGCTATGCTTGTAGCTCACTAAACGGTGTGGTACGTGTGCGGTTACTCTCTGTGGTTGCATTCACATCCATCCCAGCTGCTTGTAGGTCTCCTAGGATGAACTTTTGGCTACCGACAACGTTCCTCCTTAAAAAAAAAAAAAAAAAAAAAAAAAAAAAAAACTGACAGACGTCGGAACCCTATCACCATCATTTTGCCTCAAATGAACGATGTTTAATGCACTTTCCCTAGAGCGTCAGCCCTGCAAAGTCAATACAAGTTGCTTTGAACGAGCACCAAAAGTGACATTCCGGTGCCGGGAATCGAACCCGGGCCTCCTGGGTGAGAGCCAGGTATCCTAGCCACTAGACCACACCGGACAAGGATGCGCAGCCACTCGGTGATGCACCTACATTACTGTTGACATTTTTTCACATTCGCAGAAAAGTTTGTAAACGACTGTCTCACCTAATAGCGTGGTAGACACTGCCATCTCAGTTACCTCTGCATTTTTTCTTCGATTCTGTCACTGCTTGCATACGAACCGTATCGTTGCCATTCCATATAACAGAGACTCACACACGCTTTCGGCACAGCCTTCTGCAGATACCAACGATACCAGATATTCAGAGGGGGGAATAGCATGTTGATCGCAGTTTTTCTTTTTTTTTTTTTTTTTTTCTTTTTTTTTTTTTTTTTGGAAGAAACAGCTTATTACAATTACAACATAATGCTCGTTGTTATCTGCATCATCTAACAGTGTAGCACTGCCACCGCTGCCACCGCAGTGGCACGTGTAAAACAGGGAAACATAGGGGTTTCTGCACTACCTCATGCAATTACTAAGGACACCAGACTTCGACAGAGGAAGAAAACAGATGGCAGCGGTGGGATTCGAACCCACGCCTCCGAAGAGACTGGTACCTGAAACCAGCGCCTTAGACCGCTCGGCCACGCTACCGTCGGCGCATGGAAGACCAAGGTGTTGCCTGCTTCCTCACGATACCGCACTGTCTTCGCTTGAAAACGATAAACCAAAATTGGCAATGCATGGATTCGAATCCACGGCCCAAAAGAGACTGGTTCCTAAAACTAGTGCCTTATACAACATTTTTAAGTTCATGTATCATATTTCTTAATTTGTTATTGCCTATCTGCTGCGACAGTACAAAGGCATGAGCTCAACCCCCGTACCAAGTCTGACAGATGCAGCCGCACTAAATGTGGTGCATAATGTACCACCAGAAGGCACTGTCATGCAACAAACACACCTTACTCGAAGCTGTGTGGCAAGTTAAAGTCGTAATGCAGCGAAGTATCGAGTTTCACCTCCGGTATTGGTCAAATGGCGCTGTTTTCTTTTCTTTTCTTTATTCTTTATTTACTTATTTATTTATTTATTTTTCCTGTATTTTCGGTAGCACTTTGCATCGCAAGTGTTTCATATGACGTGCGTGCGTGCGTGCGGCGGCGGCGACGACGACGACGTTTTAAATCATAGATACTACTTGTGCATGAAATCCGCTTTTCAACACATCTATTTGTTTTGCCTCGTCTGCATTTCATCTGCGATTATAAGAGTACACTTCGTAAATTGTAAATACCGAAATATTTCTCACATCATCAACAGCACTCTGCTTCTCCGGAGGCTATTCGATGTTGGATGAGTAGTGGCCCCGCCATTTGACCATATGTCCCGTGGTCCTCTGTTGTAGACACATGCAGTACTAAATCCTTCCAATTGTTTTTTACCGAGCAATTTCTAGCGGATGCGTCTTAAAGGTCTATTTGTCACACAGTGCTCCTGTTCTGGCGTTTCAAACACCTCTGTAATGATTCGAAATTCACAAAATGCGTAGCCCCTACCTCGTGGGGCGTGACTACGCGGATCTAGTTGTCAGGATTTGAAGAGCACATTATCACCTAAGGCCTAAAGTGTGGTGCACTGCCAGTGGTGGTCGATTTCCGAAGAGCTGCACGTGACTCTCACATGTAAACATTCGTGTACGTTCTACTACAACCTCAAAGTACCAAAATTGTGGCAGCGGTGGGATTCGAACCCACGCCTCCGAAGAGACTGGTGCCTAAAACCAGCGCCTTAGACCGCTCGGCCACGCTACCAACTAAGCAAACGCCGGTTCCTGCAGTATAGTTTAGTCATCAGTGCACGCAAAGAAAGACGAATTATCTTGCACGTAATGAAATGCTAGTATGAACTGTGACCTTTGGATAATTTTTGCAGCAGAAGAGAGGTCTTGCATTTAAAAACTATTGACCACTGCCAGTCTTACCTATAATAAAAAGCTTCAAAATTGCCGTGACCAGGATTCGAACCTGGGTTATTGCGGCCACAACGCAATGTCCTAACCACTAGACGATCACGGCTACGAGCACACACGCCAGCGACACTCTCAGTGCTTCAAGACTACGACTCTTGGCGATTCGCAGCCCAAGCCGTCACGTAATTGCTAGTTGTTTATTGGTCATCACATAGGCGACCTGTATACGCCAAGAAATCGTGTAGCTATGCTTGTAGCTCACTAAACGGTGTGGTACGTGTGCGGTTACTCTCTGTGGTTGCATTCACATCCATCCCAGCTGCTTGTAGGTCTCCTAGGATGAACTTTTGGCTACCGACAACGTTCCTCCTTAAAAAACTGACAGACGTCGGAACCCTATCACCATCATTTTGCCTCAAATGAACGATGTTTAATGCACTTTCCCTAGAGCGTCAGCCCTGCAAAGTCAATACAAGTTGCTTTGAACGAGCACCAAAAGTGACATTCCGGTGCCGGGAATCGAACCCGGGCCTCCTGGGTGAGAGCCAGGTATCCTAGCCACTAGACCACACCGGACAAGGATGCGCAGCCACTCGGTGATGCACCTACATTACTGTTGACATTTTTTCACATTCGCAGAAAAGTTTGTAAACGACTGTCTCACCTAATAGCGTGGTAGACACTGCCATCTCAGTTACCTCTGCATTTTTTCTTCGATTCTGTCACTGCTTGCATACGAACCGTATCGTTGCCATTCCATATAACAGAGACTCACACACGCTTTCGGCACAGCCTTCTGCAGATACCAACGATACCAGATATTCAGAGGGGGGAATAGCATGTTGATCGCAGTTTTTCTTTTTTTTTTTTTTTTTTTCTTTTTTTTTTTTTTTTTGGAAGAAACAGCTTATTACAATTACAACATAATGCTCGTTGTTATCTGCATCATCTAACAGTGTAGCACTGCCACCGCTGCCACCGCAGTGGCACGTGTAAAACAGGGAAACATAGGGGTTTCTGCACTACCTCATGCAATTACTAAGGACACCAGACTTCGACAGAGGAAGAAAACAGATGGCAGCGGTGGGATTCGAACCCACGCCTCCGAAGAGACTGGTACCTGAAACCAGCGCCTTAGACCGCTCGGCCACGCTACCGTCGGCGCATGGAAGACCAAGGTGTTGCCTGCTTCCTCACGATACCGCACTGTCTTCGCTTGAAAACGATAAACCAAAATTGGCAATGCATGGATTCGAATCCACGGCCCAAAAGAGACTGGTTCCTAAAACTAGTGCCTTATACAACATTTTTAAGTTCATGTATCATATTTCTTAATTTGTTATTGCCTATCTGCTGCGACAGTACAAAGGCATGAGCTCAACCCCCGTACCAAGTCTGACAGACGCAGCCGCACTAAATGTGGTGCATAATGTACCACCAGAAGGCACTGTCATGCAACAAACACACCTTACTCGAAGCTGTGTGGCAAGTTAAAGTCGTAATGCAGCGAAGTATCGAGTTTCACCTCCGGTATTGGTCAAATGGCGCTGTTTTCTTTTCTTTTCTTTATTCTTTATTTACTTATTTATTTATTTATTTATTTTTCCTGTATTTTCGGTAGCACTTTGCATCGCAAGTGTTTCATATGACGTGCGTGCGTGCGGCGGCGGCGGCGACGACGACGACGTTTTAAATCATAGATACTACTTGTGCATGAAATCCGCTTTTCAACACATCTATTTGTTTTGCCTCGTCTGCATTTCATCTGCGATTATAAGAGTACACTTCGTAAATTGTAAATACCGAAATATTTCTCACATCATCAACAGCACTCTGCTTCTCCGGAGGCTATTCGATGTTGGATGAGTAGTGGCCCCGCCATTTGACCATATGTCCCGTGGTCCTCTGTTGTAGACACATGCAGTACTAAATCCTTCCAATTGTTTTTTACCGAGCAATTTCTAGCGGATGCGTCTTAAAGGTCTATTTGTCACACAGTGCTCCTGTTCTGGCGTTTCAAACACCTCTGTAATGATTCGAAATTCACAAAATGCGTAGCCCCTACCTCGTGGGGCGTGACTACGCGGATCTAGTTGTCAGGATTTGAAGAGCACATTATCACCTAAGGCCTAAAGTGTGGTGCACTGCCAGTGGTGGTCGATTTCCGAAGAGCTGCACGTGACTCTCACATGTAAACATTCGTGTACGTTCTACTACAACCTCAAAGTACCAAAATTGTGGCAGCGGTGGGATTCGAACCCACGCCTCCGAAGAGACTGGTGCCTAAAACCAGCGCCTTAGACCGCTCGGCCACGCTACCAACTAAGCAAACGCCGGTTCCTGCAGTATAGTTTAGTCATCAGTGCACGCAAAGAAAGACGAATTATCTTGCACGTAATGAAATGCTAGTATGAACTGTGACCTTTGGATAATTTTTGCAGCAGAAGAGAGGTCTTGCATTTAAAAACTATTGACCACTGCCAGTCTTACCTATAATAAAAAGCTTCAAAATTGCCGTGACCAGGATTCGAACCTGGGTTATTGCGGCCACAACGCAATGTCCTAACCACTAGACGATCACGGCTACGAGCACACACGCCAGCGACACTCTCAGTGCTTCAAGACTACGACTCTTGGCGATTCGCAGCCCAAGCCGTCACGTAATTGCTAGTTGTTTATTGGTCGTTATCACATAGGCGACCTGTATACGCCAAGAAATCGTGTAGCTATGCTTGTAGCTCACTAAACGGTGTGGTACGTGTGCGGTTACTCTCTGTGGTTGCATTCACATCCATCCCAGCTGCTTGTAGGTCTCCTAGGATGAACTTTTGGCTACCGACAACGTTCCTCCTTAAAAAAAAAACAAAAAAAAAAAAAAAAAACTGACAGACGTCGGAACCCTATCACCATCATTTTGCCTCAAATGAACGATGTTTAATGCACTTTCCCTAGAGCGTCAGCCCTGCAAAGTCAATACAAGTTGCTTTGAACGAGCACCAAAAGTGACATTCCGGTGCCGGGAATCGAACCCGGGCCTCCTGGGTGAGAGCCAGGTATCCTAGCCACTAGACCACACCGGACAAGGATGCGCAGCCACTCGGTGATGCACCTACATTACTGTTGACATTTTTTCACATTCGCAGAAAAGTTTGTAAACGACTGTCTCACCTAATAGCGTGGTAGACACTGCCATCTCAGTTACCTCTGCATTTTTTCTTCGATTCTGTCACTGCTTGCATACGAACCGTATCGTTGCCATTCCATATAACAGAGACTCACACACGCTTTCGGCACAGCCTTCTGCAGATACCAACGATACCAGATATTCAGAGGGGGGAATAGCATGTTGATCGCAGTTTTTCTTTTTTTTTTTTTTTCTTTTTTTTTTTTTTTTTTTTTTTTGGAAGAAACAGCTTATTACAATTACAACATAATGCTCGTTGTTATCTGCATCATCTAACAGTGTAGCACTGCCACCGCTGCCACCGCAGTGGCACGTGTAAAACAGGGAAACATAGGGGTTTCTGCACTACCTCATGCAATTACTAAGGACACCAGACTTCGACAGAGGAAGAAAACAGATGGCAGCGGTGGGATTCGAACCCACGCCTCCGAAGAGACTGGTACCTGAAACCAGCGCCTTAGACCGCTCGGCCACGCTACCGTCGGCGCATGGAAGACCAAGGTGTTGCCTGCTTCCTCACGATACCGCACTGTCTTCGCTTGAAAACGATAAACCAAAATTGGCAATGCATGGATTCGAATCCACGGCCCAAAAGAGACTGGTTCCTAAAACTAGTGCCTTATACAACATTTTTAAGTTCATGTATCATATTTCTTAATTTGTTATTGCCTATCTGCTGCGACAGTACAAAGGCATGAGCTCAACCCCCGTACCAAGTCTGACAGATGCAGCCGCACTAAATGTGGTGCATAATGTACCACCAGAAGGCACTGTCATGCAACAAACACACCTTACTCGAAGCTGTGTGGCAAGTTAAAGTCGTAATGCAGCGAAGTATCGAGTTTCACCTCCGGTATTGGTCAAATGGCGCTGTTTTCTTTTCTTTTCTTTATTCTTTATTTACTTATTTATTTATTTATTTTTCCTGTATTTTCGGTAGCACTTTGCATCGCAAGTGTTTCATATGACGTGCGTGCGTGCGTGCGGCGGCGGCGACGACGACGACGTTTTAAATCATAGATACTACTTGTGCATGAAATCCGCTTTTCAACACATCTATTTGTTTTGCCTCGTCTGCATTTCATCTGCGATTATAAGAGTACACTTCGTAAATTGTAAATACCGAAATATTTCTCACATCATCAACAGCACTCTGCTTCTCCGGAGGCTATTCGATGTTGGATGAGTAGTGGCCCCGCCATTTGACCATATGTCCCGTGGTCCTCTGTTGTAGACACATGCAGTACTAAATCCTTCCAATTGTTTTTTACCGAGCAATTTCTAGCGGATGCGTCTTAAAGGTCTATTTGTCACACAGTGCTCCTGTTCTGGCGTTTCAAACACCTCTGTAATGATTCGAAATTCACAAAATGCGTAGCCCCTACCTCGTGGGGCGTGACTACGCGGATCTAGTTGTCAGGATTTGAAGAGCACATTATCACCTAAGGCCTAAAGTGTGGTGCACTGCCAGTGGTGGTCGATTTCCGAAGAGCTGCACGTGACTCTCACATGTAAACATTCGTGTACGTTCTACTACAACCTCAAAGTACCAAAATTGTGGCAGCGGTGGGATTCGAACCCACGCCTCCGAAGAGACTGGTGCCTAAAACCAGCGCCTTAGACCGCTCGGCCACGCTACCAACTAAGCAAACGCCGGTTCCTGCAGTATAGTTTAGTCATCAGTGCACGCAAAGAAAGACGAATTATCTTGCACGTAATGAAATGCTAGTATGAACTGTGACCTTTGGATAATTTTTGCAGCAGAAGAGAGGTCTTGCATTTAAAAACTATTGACCACTGCCAGTCTTACCTATAATAAAAAGCTTCAAAATTGCCGTGACCAGGATTCGAACCTGGGTTATTGCGGCCACAACGCAATGTCCTAACCACTAGACGATCACGGCTACGAGCACACACGCCAGCGACACTCTCAGTGCTTCAAGACTACGACTCTTGGCGATTCGCAGCCCAAGCCGTCACGTAATTGCTAGTTGTTTATTGGTCGTTATCACATAGGCGACCTGTATACGCCAAGAAATCGTGTAGCTATGCTTGTAGCTCACTAAACGGTGTGGTACGTGTGCGGTTACTCTCTGTGGTTGCATTCACATCCATCCCAGCTGCTTGTAGGTCTCCTAGGATGAACTTTTGGCTACCGACAACGTTCCTCCTTAAAAAAAAAACAAAAAAAAAAAAAAAAACTGACAGACGTCGGAACCCTATCACCATCATTTTGCCTCAAATGAACGATGTTTAATGCACTTTCCCTAGAGCGTCAGCCCTGCAAAGTCAATACAAGTTGCTTTGAACGAGCACCAAAAGTGACATTCCGGTGCCGGGAATCGAACCCGGGCCTCCTGGGTGAGAGCCAGGTATCCTAGCCACTAGACCACACCGGACAAGGATGCGCAGCCACTCGGTGATGCACCTACATTACTGTTGACATTTTTTCACATTCGCAGAAAAGTTTGTAAACGACTGTCTCACCTAATAGCGTGGTAGACACTGCCATCTCAGTTACCTCTGCATTTTTTCTTCGATTCTGTCACTGCTTGCATACGAACCGTATCGTTGCCATTCCATATAACAGAGACTCACACACGCTTTCGGCACAGCCTTCTGCAGATACCAACGATACCAGATATTCAGAGGGGGGAATAGCATGTTGATCGCAGTTTTTCTTTTTTTTTTTTTTTCTTTTTTTTTTTTTTTTTTTTTTGGAAGAAACAGCTTATTACAATTACAACATAATGCTCGTTGTTATCTGCATCATCTAACAGTGTAGCACTGCCACCGCTGCCACCGCAGTGGCACGTGTAAAACAGGGAAACATAGGGGTTTCTGCACTACCTCATGCAATTACTAAGGACACCAGACTTCGACAGAGGAAGAAAACAGATGGCAGCGGTGGGATTCGAACCCACGCCTCCGAAGAGACTGGTACCTGAAACCAGCGCCTTAGACCGCTCGGCCACGCTACCGTCGGCGCATGGAAGACCAAGGTGTTGCCTGCTTCCTCACGATACCGCACTGTCTTCGCTTGAAAACGATAAACCAAAATTGGCAATGCATGGATTCGAATCCACGGCCCAAAAGAGACTGGTTCCTAAAACTAGTGCCTTATACAACATTTTTAAGTTCATGTATCATATTTCTTAATTTGTTATTGCCTATCTGCTGCGACAGTACAAAGGCATGAGCTCAACCCCCGTACCAAGTCTGACAGATGCAGCCGCACTAAATGTGGTGCATAATGTACCACCAGAAGGCACTGTCATGCAACAAACACACCTTACTCGAAGCTGTGTGGCAAGTTAAAGTCGTAATGCAGCGAAGTATCGAGTTTCACCTCCGGTATTGGTCAAATGGCGCTGTTTTCTTTTCTTTTCTTTATTCTTTATTTACTTATTTATTTATTTATTTTTCCTGTATTTTCGGTAGCACTTTGCATCGCAAGTGTTTCATATGACGTGCGTGCGTGCGTGCGGCGGCGGCGACGACGACGACGTTTTAAATCATAGATACTACTTGTGCATGAAATCCGCTTTTCAACACATCTATTTGTTTTGCCTCGTCTGCATTTCATCTGCGATTATAAGAGTACACTTCGTAAATTGTAAATACCGAAATATTTCTCACATCATCAACAGCACTCTGCTTCTCCGGAGGCTATTCGATGTTGGATGAGTAGTGGCCCCGCCATTTGACCATATGTCCCGTGGTCCTCTGTTGTAGACACATGCAGTACTAAATCCTTCCAATTGTTTTTTACCGAGCAATTTCTAGCGGATGCGTCTTAAAGGTCTATTTGTCACACAGTGCTCCTGTTCTGGCGTTTCAAACACCTCTGTAATGATTCGAAATTCACAAAATGCGTAGCCCCTACCTCGTGGGGCGTGACTACGCGGATCTAGTTGTCAGGATTTGAAGAGCACATTATCACCTAAGGCCTAAAGTGTGGTGCACTGCCAGTGGTGGTCGATTTCCGAAGAGCTGCACGTGACTCTCACATGTAAACATTCGTGTACGTTCTACTACAACCTCAAAGTACCAAAATTGTGGCAGCGGTGGGATTCGAACCCACGCCTCCGAAGAGACTGGTGCCTAAAACCAGCGCCTTAGACCGCTCGGCCACGCTACCAACTAAGCAAACGCCGGTTCCTGCAGTATAGTTTAGTCATCAGTGCACGCAAAGAAAGACGAATTATCTTGCACGTAATGAAATGCTAGTATGAACTGTGACCTTTGGATAATTTTTGCAGCAGAAGAGAGGTCTTGCATTTAAAAACTATTGACCACTGCCAGTCTTACCTATAATAAAAAGCTTCAAAATTGCCGTGACCAGGATTCGAACCTGGGTTATTGCGGCCACAACGCAATGTCCTAACCACTAGACGATCACGGCTACGAGCACACACGCCAGCGACACTCTCAGTGCTTCAAGACTACGACTCTTGGCGATTCGCAGCCCAAGCCGTCACGTAATTGCTAGTTGTTTATTGGTCGTTATCACATAGGCGACCTGTATACGCCAAGAAATCGTGTAGCTATGCTTGTAGCTCACTAAACGGTGTGGTACGTGTGCGGTTACTCTCTGTGGTTGCATTCACATCCATCCCAGCTGCTTGTAGGTCTCCTAGGATGAACTTTTGGCTACCGACAACGTTCCTCCTTAAAAAAAAAACAAAAAAAAAAAAAAAAAACTGACAGACGTCGGAACCCTATCACCATCATTTTGCCTCAAATGAACGATGTTTAATGCACTTTCCCTAGAGCGTCAGCCCTGCAAAGTCAATACAAGTTGCTTTGAACGAGCACCAAAAGTGACATTCCGGTGCCGGGAATCGAACCCGGGCCTCCTGGGTGAGAGCCAGGTATCCTAGCCACTAGACCACACCGGACAAGGATGCGCAGCCACTCGGTGATGCACCTACATTACTGTTGACATTTTTTCACATTCGCTGAAAAGTTTGTAAACGACTGTCTCACCTAATAGCGTGGTAGACACTGCCATCTCAGTTACCTCTGCATTTTTTCTTCGATTCTGTCACTGCTTGCATACGAACCGTA
The DNA here is from genome assembly GCA_026315105.1 of Locusta migratoria. Taxonomy (NCBI): domain Eukaryota; kingdom Metazoa; phylum Arthropoda; class Insecta; order Orthoptera; family Acrididae; genus Locusta; species Locusta migratoria. Next base: position 325,581,505 of record CM048749.1, read on the forward strand.
TCGTTGCCATTCCATATAACAGAGACTCACACACGCTTTCGGCACAGCCTTCTGCAGATACCAACGATACCAGATATTCAGAGGGGGGAATAGCATGTTGATCGCAGTTTTTCTTTTTTTTTTTTTTTCTTTTTTTTTTTTTTTTTTTTTGGAAGAAACAGCTTATTACAATTACAACATAATGCTCGTTGTTATCTGCATCATCTAACAGTGTAGCACTGCCACCGCTGCCACCGCAGTGGCACGTGTAAAACAGGGAAACATAGGGGTTTCTGCACTACCTCATGCAATTACTAAGGACACCAGACTTCGACAGAGGAAGAAAACAGATGGCAGCGGTGGGATTCGAACCCACGCCTCCGAAGAGACTGGTACCTGAAACCAGCGCCTTAGACCGCTCGGCCACGCTACCGTCGGCGCATGGAAGACCAAGGTGTTGCCTGCTTCCTCACGATACCGCACTGTCTTCGCTTGAAAACGATAAACCAAAATTGGCAATGCATGGATTCGAATCCACGGCCCAAAAGAGACTGGTTCCTAAAACTAGTGCCTTATACAACATTTTTAAGTTCATGTATCATATTTCTTAATTTGTTATTGCCTATCTGCTGCGACAGTACAAAGGCATGAGCTCAACCCCCGTACCAAGTCTGACAGATGCAGCCGCACTAAATGTGGTGCATAATGTACCACCAGAAGGCACTGTCATGCAACAAACACACCTTACTCGAAGCTGTGTGGCAAGTTAAAGTCGTAATGCAGCGAAGTATCGAGTTTCACCTCCGGTATTGGTCAAATGGCGCTGTTTTCTTTTCTTTTCTTTATTCTTTATTTACTTATTTATTTATTTATTTTTCCTGTATTTTCGGTAGCACTTTGCATCGCAAGTGTTTCATATGACGTGCGTGCGTGCGTGCGGCGGCGGCGACGACGACGACGTTTTAAATCATAGATACTACTTGTGCATGAAATCCGCTTTTCAACACATCTATTTGTTTTGCCTCGTCTGCATTTCATCTGCGATTATAAGAGTACACTTCGTAAATTGTAAATACCGAAATATTTCTCACATCATCAACAGCACTCTGCTTCTCCGGAGGCTATTCGATGTTGGATGAGTAGTGGCCCCGCCATTTGACCATATGTCCCGTGGTCCTCTGTTGTAGACACATGCAGTACTAAATCCTTCCAATTGTTTTTTACCGAGCAATTTCTAGCGGATGCGTCTTAAAGGTCTATTTGTCACACAGTGCTCCTGTTCTGGCGTTTCAAACACCTCTGTAATGATTCGAAATTCACAAAATGCGTAGCCCCTACCTCGTGGGGCGTGACTACGCGGATCTAGTTGTCAGGATTTGAAGAGCACATTATCACCTAAGGCCTAAAGTGTGGTGCACTGCCAGTGGTGGTCGATTTCCGAAGAGCTGCACGTGACTCTCACATGTAAACATTCGTGTACGTTCTACTACAACCTCAAAGTACCAAAATTGTGGCAGCGGTGGGATTCGAACCCACGCCTCCGAAGAGACTGGTGCCTAAAACCAGCGCCTTAGACCGCTCGGCCACGCTACCAACTAAGCAAACGCCGGTTCCTGCAGTATAGTTTAGTCATCAGTGCACGCAAAGAAAGACGAATTATCTTGCACGTAATGAAATGCTAGTATGAACTGTGACCTTTGGATAATTTTTGCAGCAGAAGAGAGGTCTTGCATTTAAAAACTATTGACCACTGCCAGTCTTACCTATAATAAAAAGCTTCAAAATTGCCGTGACCAGGATTCGAACCTGGGTTATTGCGGCCACAACGCAATGTCCTAACCACTAGACGATCACGGCTACGAGCACACACGCCAGCGACACTCTCAGTGCTTCAAGACTACGACTCTTGGCGATTCGCAGCCCAAGCCGTCACGTAATTGCTAGTTGTTTATTGGTCATCACATAGGCGACCTGTATACGCCAAGAAATCGTGTAGCTATGCTTGTAGCTCACTAAACGGTGTGGTACGTGTGCGGTTACTCTCTGTGGTTGCATTCACATCCATCCCAGCTGCTTGTAGGTCTCCTAGGATGAACTTTTGGCTACCGACAACGTTCCTCCTTAAAAAAAAAAAAAAAAAAAAAAAAAAAAACTGACAGACGTCGGAACCCTATCACCATCATTTTGCCTCAAATGAACGATGTTTAATGCACTTTCCCTAGAGCGTCAGCCCTGCAAAGTCAATACAAGTTGCTTTGAACGAGCACCAAAAGTGACATTCCGGTGCCGGGAATCGAACCCGGGCCTCCTGGGTGAGAGCCAGGTATCCTAGCCACTTTTTTTTTTTTTTTTTTTTTTTTTTTTTTGCTCTATCTGTAGCTCTGTTCGTTGCGGACGTTGATCAAGTTTGTTCGTTTTTGTTCGATTTGTTCTTGGCTCAGCTTTTTTTATTACAGAGGGCGTTCAGCCCTCTGACCGGGCGCGCTGAGCCACGGCGCCCGGCTCCACTAGACCACACCGGACAAGGATGCGCAGCCACTCGGTGATGCACCTACATTACTGTTGACATTTTTTCACATTCGCAGAAAAGTTTGTAAACGACTGTCTCACCTAATAGCGTGGTAGACACTGCCATCTCAGTTACCTCTGCATTTTTTCTTCGATTCTGTCACTGCTTGCATACGAACCGTATCGTTGCCATTCCATATAACAGAGACTCACACACGCTTTCGGCACAGCCTTCTGCAGATACCAACGATACCAGATATTCAGAGGGGGGAATAGCATGTTGATCGCAGTTTTTCTTTTTTTTTTTTTTTCTTTTTTTTTTTTTTTTTTTTTTTTTTTTGGAAGAAACAGCTTATTACAATTACAACATAATGCTCGTTGTTATCTGCATCATCTAACAGTGTAGCACTGCCACCGCTGCCACCGCAGTGGCACGTGTAAAACAGGGAAACATAGGGGTTTCTGCACTACCTCATGCAATTACTAAGGACACCAGACTTCGACAGAGGAAGAAAACAGATGGCAGCTTTTTTTTTTATTTTTTTTTTCTTTTTTTTCTGGTAACGGTGTACGTCGTTGGTGATGAGAAGTCGGCGGATGTCTTGAAGTCACGTCTTGAAAGGAAAGAAACGTAATCCTCTTCACAAATATATAACTAAATTAAAGGATGTCTCCTCTGCAGTTGTTTGAATCAATTGGCAAACTTCTTCCGCAGGAATATAAAACAAAACAATCCTCCCATGTAGTATTAAAAAATCCAAAATTGGTACAGAATCACCATCTTCAATGTGCCGTACTTGGCTAATATCGATGTGCGCATTTGCAACTTTATCACTTTCCACGTGATAAAAGTCCGTAAAACAAAAATTGACTCCTCTTCCTGCCTTGACCAGGTTTGAGAAATGCGTGAAATTAAAGAAGTAACGAAATGTGTGAGAAAAAAAAAAAAATAAACTTTCTCTTCAAACCCCATGAGGATGGGGATAAAAACATATACTTATGTCTCAAGACATCCTTAAAAGCCGTCCCTATGAAAGTCCAACCTAGATTCCTCCGCTGAAAAACAGCAGTCGCAAAAGTCAATGCAAAATTAAGAGAAAATTAATAAAAATAAAAGAAAGAAACAAACGAAATACTTTTGGCAGGTGTACAACCTGCAGAAAGTGTACGATTATTTAACTATGACAATATATATCAATAATGCACTATATCACTACATCATTTCAATTAAATCATGTCTTAATTCATGCTGTTTTTGCATCACTACGTCATTGGAAGTGAATCAATTCCTAATCCATATTGTTTGCAGAATTAATATAATTCATTGCAACTTGTAGAAATTGTGCAAATTTTTTGTCGTACGCCGGGTGTGATTTCTCAATTCCGTGTTCATTCCATAGATAAGTAAGGTAGTCAAGTCGGGAAGTTGTCTTAATTGTGAAAATAGAGTGTATGGTGTGTCCCAAGATCCAATTCGTAGCATTTTTCTTGGTGGTAGGATAAGGATTCCTTTGTGGGCGTATAGCATCGGCCACCGTGATATCATCGATCGACACCCTGTTAATTAGGCGCAGCATGTCACGCGCAGTGTCCCAGACGGAACAAAACCGAAGACACACAAAACGGTGTTCCAAGGTGTCCTCCAAATTACAGACGTCACAGTCACTTGTCATGGTAAGACGAATGGTAGCTAATTTGGAGTTGGTCGCGACAGTGTGATTAACCACCTTGTACCAAGTCGCCCGAACAGCAAGTGGAACGACCGGCGAGGTGACGTTCCGCCAGACTGAGCGCCAGTCGACGTGCGGCAGGCGGAGTTCCCACCGGTTGGCAGGCGGGGTCCCCCGAAGTTCCTCCGAGATCTTGCGGACGTCGTTTGAGCGAAGGGCGGTCTGCGACACGTAGCTGCGGTCCAAGAAGAACTGCCGGACGTAGCCGAGGGCGAGCGGGACTCCGGCGAGGTTGACGGGCGCGGCCAGCGACGGCGGCCGGTACCTGGAGAGCAGCGCGGCTGTGGGGCCGCCGGGGTGTTTCGCAGCCACGACGCGCGTCCTCTTCAGGAAGAGCGCCGCGCACTTGGCGGAGAAGTCGGCCAGGCCGAGGCCTCCCTCCGTCGGGGGCAGGGTACAGGTCTGATGCGACACCTTGAAGATCTCTCCCCGCCACAGCATCCAGAAGATGGCGTGCTTGATGGAGCGCTGAAGAATTTTGGGAACGGGCAGGACCTGCGCCAAGTACCAGGCCTTGGCTAGGATGTTGTCGTTAATGAGCGGTACCGCCTCCGTTAGCGCCAGGTTCCGTACAGCGTGGAGTTTGCAGACGGATCGGATTTTGTAAAGCGTGTCGCGCCAGTTGATGGTCGCCATGCGTAGTAGGGAGTCGCACATGACGACCCCCAACACCTTATGTCGATCCTGGACGCAGAACCAGCTCCTCCTCCAAGAGCGCGCACGGCGTGTGAGGGGGAGCAGAACCGTCTTCTGGGTGCTGACGACCGCCCCAGTCGCCCTTTCAAAGTTTCGCAAAACGGTGTGCAGGCGATCGACGTCTTCGACACTCTCAACGAACACTCCCAGGTCATCCGCATACGCCTTACATATCAGTTGGTTATTGCCAATACGAATGCCTCGGCACTCTTCACAAATATGGCGTAAGAGGGGGTCGAGCGCCAACGCGTACAGGGCCATTGAGATTGGGCAACCCTGACGCACGGACCGACTAATATGAATCGTGTCACTGAGCGACCCGTTGACTATGACACGTGAAGCAGCACTGCCAAGGATATTCTGCACCATAGCGCCGAACTTTCTACCAAACCCCAAAGCGGCCATGACTTTTTTCAAATATAAATGACTAATGCGATCGAAAGCATTTTTGAAATCGATCAATAGCATTGCCGCGGTACGCTGACTATCCTCTTTGATATAACCGATGCAATCCCTGTATGTTAATACAGCATCGAAAATGTTCCGGTCAGGTACCGCGCAAGTCTGGTGATCGCTGGTAACTTTGGACATGACCACTTTAAGTCGACTACAAACACACCGCGCCACGATCTTGTAGTCCACATTTAGTAACGTGATCGGGCGCACGGTGTTGATACTGGGCGTGGCGCTCGATTTCGGTAATAAAACAATACCACCCTCTGTAAAGCCGGGCGGTATAGTGACACCATTGCGTATTTCGTTTGCTATGGTTACTAATGTGTCACCCAGAAGATTAAAAAATTTAACATAAAATTCAATTGGAAGCCCATCCAATCCGGGGGACTTTCCCCTCGGACTCCTTTTAACGGCGTCCTTTATGTCATCAACATCAAAAGGCTCATTTATACGGCGCCTGTCCGTTGCGGTTAAAACATGAGGAATCTTGCTTAAAATGTTACCCAATGCAGCTGAATTGACAGTGCTATCATTAAAAAGTGCATTAAAATAGTCATATGCGTCCTGCTGTATCTCCCGCACATCGGTTGTCATCTGTCCGTTCTGTTTAACCCATGACGTAAAGTGCAGTTTCTCCCTCCGCTTGCGCTCTCGGTACAAGTGGTAGAGCGACAGCGGCTCCCCCGGGACGGCCCCGACGGGCTGGCTGCGCGCCACCACCCCCTCGCTCTTCCGCCGCAGATCGCTCAGCAGCTGAGCCTTGAACTTTTTATATTCTGGAAGCAAACCCGGGTCCTCCGTGACGCGCTGCGCGAGGTCCCGCAAGCACTCCTGGTGGAACTCCGCCGTGGCGCGGCGCCAGTGCGCGGCTTCGCGGCTGTACGTCTGCAGAAACTCGCGGATCGCGGGCTTGGCCGTCGTCACCCACCATTCGATCACGCTGCGTGCACCCATGCGCTCGCGCAGTAGCCTGTTCCACACGGCGGTAAATCGTTCGGTCAACAGGTCTTCCGACAACAGGTTACAGTTGAGCTTCCAAATATTCCGGCGGCGAAGAGACGGAGATTGAGGAAGGTCAATTTGGCATAAATAACTGCAATGGTCCGAAAAGGCCACCGGCAGAACCTCTGTCCGACAAACCTGATGTGCGAGAGTATCAGAGACGTAAATCCGGTCTAGCCGGCTGTGCCCCGTCGGATAAAAGAAAGTGTACTCCGTGGTGTCCGGGTTCAGAACCCGCCACGAATCTTTAAGTCTAAAACTATCTACTAAAACACGGAGTTCGTGGCACCTGTTAGGTCTCGGGACCTGGTCCACGTCGGAGAGGACAGCGTTAAAATCGCCGCCGATTACAAAGTTCGTACCATTGCGGCGCAAAAGTTGGCACAAATCACTCCCATAAAAAATACGACTCGCTGGTCTGTCGCTAGAGGGCCCATATACATTCACAAACACCACGCCATTTATGGTACAGGCCATGGCGTGACCGTCCGGCAAACATTCGACGTCACATACTTCCACCTCCGGACACACTAGTATCGCTGTCCCCGTGTCCCGATCCGTGGGCACATTGTCGATGACAATAAAATCAGTGATAGCACTTAAAGCCTCCCGTGTTACCTCCTGAACGAGCGCAACATGACAGTTATTTGTTCGTAAAAAATCATTTAGAGCGACGGCTCTAACCTGAGTGCGCATTTTGTTGGCATTTATAGTGAAAACAGTCCACGGTCGTGAACGCACAGTCATGCAAGCCCTAGACCTAGACGGTTCACGTGACACAACATGTTAAAATGAATAAAATCAAAGTTGCACAAGGGCGTCTGCAACACCATTTAAAAAAGTCGATATGGGTGAGAATCATAAAAAAGAAACATATTTCCCAACACAGTTCCGATAACACGAGCAATGTCAATCCATGAATCACGCACATCCATCACGAACATTCTCATAAAAATGAAAGAATAAAATGCTAAAGTTGCGCTCAACTTCAGTTCACAAGTCATAAAATGTGAACACAAGTTTAAAAAAAAAAAAAACCCGAAATAAGAGTAACATTTTAAAAAACAGTTCACGATATAGCTGTGAATGTCCATGTTAAAGAAGAATAAATAACAATAAATAATAACTGCAAGCTTTGAATGCATGGCAAGTTATGTGGAGAAACACCACGGTCGTCATAACACGGCTACAGGAAGTGTGAGCCATCGTAAGCACAGCGTGTTGATGAATGCGCCAAGGTAAACAAAAGCCCACGCCGCGCACAACAGGAACCAGGAAAACAAACCTCCACGGGCCAGCGCCGCGCACAGCAGAGCAGGAAGCAAAGGCGCGTTACCAAAGTTAAACGTCATCACCTCAACATCAGTCAGCAAGCAGTAGTGGTCAAAATAAAAAGCACACATCCAAGAAAACAGTATATGTGTTAAAATCTGTGCACCCGATCCTTACTCAGTGACCGAACCACTTTTCCCGTTCCAGTAAGAAAGTGTTCAACATCAGTTGCATCAAAAACCACTAAATTTCACAACTGCAAATTATTCCCTGTACACTGTAGAGATAAATCATCTCCCTCTTGCATCAAAGCACTCATTTACAACTGAACGAGCACAACATAACCAGTTCATTCTTGTAAAATCAGTACCACGTGACAAAAAGTAACTAAAAACACAGTTATTAATAAAGTAAAGCACGTGGTCGGGAATGTAACACGCCAGTGCAAAGAAGCGTGTACGCGCAGAATAAAACATGATACATTTAAAATTGTCCAGTGAGGTAACAGATTGTAGTGACAGTTGACTTAAAATAAAGACGCCGTTAAAAAATTCGAATTCTTGGGACACAATAGAAAACATTATATCGGCAGCTACGAGAGGTGGTGTTCGCGCCGCCATGACACTCTCTATTCAAAATCAGGTGGGTCGTCGGCCCAAGCAGTGGGGGGGCCGGACGATGACCCCGGGCGTTCACCCACAGCCTCCGTTGCGAGGTGTGCAGCATGGGACATTTCCACGTCCGGTTCTGTTGCTAAAGAAGATTCCTGCATCTTGGTGCGACTACCTCGACCCGGAGACTCCTCGAGCTTCCGTTTCGACGAAGTTTGCGCAGGTGTCATTTCCTGAGGAACACTAAATTCCATTGTGTCGGTCGCGGATTTCGCTAGAAAATCAGCGAGCCGACGGACTACTTCATCTCGCGAGCTACCCGCGGTCGCCTGTTGTGGTCCTGGTTGACTATCAGGCGCGGATCGCTGCTGACTTCGGTCGGGGTTCGAGTCCTGTCCGGTGTCGACTCCCTCGCGGGTGGCCGGTTGTGACGCCGACTTGCTCTTTGCCCTCCTCCTGTTCCTTTTTACTTTTATTGGGGACGGACTACGATCCTGGCCGGCACGAGCTTTGGAATCGTCGACGCTGGACCGGCTGGTACTGCGTTGCCTCCGCGACTCCTCGCGTCGCGGCTTTGGTTTGTCGTCAGGCGCGGAGGCGGGGGCGGGGGCGCGTTCTGCCGGCACAGAGGGTTCTTGTTCGATAACTTCTTGTCGGTCACCTTCACGTTCGGTTCCAGACATTTGTTCAATTGCAACAGGAGCGACAATCGCCGAAGCGGCCTGTGCTTCCGTCGGGGGGACAACATTTGCAACATCTGCCGGACCAGGCAAAGGTACTGTCGGAGCAGCTGATTCAGATGTCGAAGCCGGAGTGTCCGCCACAAGGTCGGAGTCACTAGTCGCGATATCCATGGGGACGTCAGCAACTGAAGATCCGGCTACCGCGAGGCGGCGCGCGGAGGGGGGGACGGGGCCCAGCGCGACCGCGGCATACGACGCGGCGCCCGGGTCGGCACCAAGCGGCAGCTGCGCGGGCTGTTGCAGGCGTGGACAGTCTTTGCGTATGTGGCCCGTGACATGACAAAATGAACAGGTCTGGGGCTGACCGGTGTACGTAATAAATGCCCGGTTGCCGGCCATCACTAAAAAGGACGGAATGTGTTTGTGAACAATCATTTTCACACTCCTAATTCCGTTCTCGACCGGGTAGACATAGGCCGAGGACCACTTTTCCTTGACAACCTGTAGTACGGTACCGTACGGCATCAAACTACGCGATATCGTTTCATTTCTAACCTCAAAAGGTAAATTGAAAACACGCACCGTACGAATACCGAAACCGGCATGCGACAAGGTCACATTACTAATATGTCCATCAAGGTGCTGAAATTTTCGAGTTCCTGAATTTGCATTGACAAGATCATGACACAGTTCGGGAGTACGTAGTTTCAAAAATACGGATTTAACAAAAACATCAAGTTGTATGCCAAGTAACTCAGTTTGCGGCACTCTAAGTTCGGTATTTAACCATCTGTGAATCTCGTAAGCGGACGGTCGTTTAGCATCTCGATCAAACGCGCACTGAATGTTGTTTTGACGGTCTTCAGAATCCATAATTACTCACGTAATACACCAAATGAAGTCCGAAGACGATGCGACGAAGCCGCCTCAGCCGCCCGTGACGTCACGTGTTTACCTGCCGCTGCGGAGCGAGCAGGCAATGCGTCCGCTCGAAGCCACGGCTCCGAAGAGACTGGTACCTGAAACCAGCGCCTTAGACCGCTCGGCCACGCTACCGTCGGCGCATGGAAGACCAAGGTGTTGCCTGCTTCCTCACGATACCGCACTGTCTTCGCTTGAAAACGATAAACCAAAATTGGCAATGCATGGATTCGAATCCACGGCCCAAAAGAGACTGGTTCCTAAAACTAGTGCCTTATACAACATTTTTAAGTTCATGTATCATATTTCTTAATTTGTTATTGCCTATCTGCTGCGACAGTACAAAGGCATGAGCTCAACCCCCGTACCAAGTCTGACAGATGCAGCCGCACTAAATGTGGTGCATAATGTACCACCAGAAGGCACTGTCATGCAACAAACACACCTTACTCGAAGCTGTGTGGCAAGTTAAAGTCGTAATGCAGCGAAGTATCGAGTTTCACCTCCGGTATTGGTCAAATGGCGCTGTTTTCTTTTCTTTTCTTTATTCTTTATTTACTTATTTATTTATTTATTTTTCCTGTATTTTCGGTAGCACTTTGCATCGCAAGTGTTTCATATGACGTGCGTGCGTGCGGCGGCGGCGACGACGACGACGTTTTAAATCATAGATACTACTTGTGCATGAAATCCGCTTTTCAACACATCTATTTGTTTTGCCTCGTCTGCATTTCATCTGCGATTATAAGAGTACACTTCGTAAATTGTAAATACCGAAATATTTCTCACATCATCAACAGCACTCTGCTTCTCCGGAGGCTATTCGATGTTGGATGAGTAGTGGCCCCGCCATTTGACCATATGTCCCGTGGTCCTCTGTTGTAGACACATGCAGTACTAAATCCTTCCAATTGTTTTTTACCGAGCAATTTCTAGCGGATGCGTCTTAAAGGTCTATTTGTCACACAGTGCTCCTGTTCTGGCGTTTCAAACACCTCTGTAATTATTCGAAATTCACAAAATGCGTAGCCCCTACCTCGTGGGGCGTGACTACGCGGATCTAGTTGTCAGGATTTGAAGAGCACATTATCACCTAAGGCCTAAAGTGTGGTGCACTGCCAGTGGTGGTCGATTTCCGAAGAGCTGCACGTGACTCTCACATGTAAACATTCGTGTACGTTCTACTACAACCTCAAAGTACCAAAATTGTGGCAGCGGTGGGATTCGAACCCACGCCTCCGAAGAGACTGGTGCCTAAAACCAGCGCCTTAGACCGCTCGGCCACGCTACCAACTAAGCAAACGCCGGTTCCTGCAGTATAGTTTAGTCATCAGTGCACGCAAAGAAAGACGAATTATCTTGCACGTAATGAAATGCTAGTATGAACTGTGACCTTTGGATAATTTTTGCAGCAGAAGAGAGGTCTTGCATTTAAAAACTATTGACCACTGCCAGTCTTACCTATAATAAAAAGCTTCAAAATTGCCGTGACCAGGATTCGAACCTGGGTTATTGCGGCCACAACGCAATGTCCTAACCACTAGACGATCACGGCTACGAGCACACACGCCAGCGACACTCTCAGTGCTTCAAGACTACGACTCTTGGCGATTCGCAGCCCAAGCCGTCACGTAATTGCTAGTTGTTTATTGGTCGTTATCACATAGGCGACCTGTATACGCCAAGAAATCGTGTAGCTATGCTTGTAGCTCACTAAACGGTGTGGTACGTGTGCGGTTACTCTCTGTGGTTGCATTCACATCCATCCCAGCTGCTTGTAGGTCTCCTAGGATGAACTTTTGGCTACCGACAACGTTCCTCCTTAAAAAAAAAAAAAAAAAAAAAAAAAAAAAAAAAAAAACTGACAGACGTCGGAACCCTATCACCATCATTTTGCCTCAAATGAACGATGTTTAATGCACTTTCCCTAGAGCGTCAGCCCTGCAAAGTCAATACAAGTTGCTTTGAACGAGCACCAAAAGTGACATTCCGGTGCCGGGAATCGAACCCGGGCCTCCTGGGTGAGAGCCAGGTATCCTAGCCACTAGACCACACCGGACAAGGAGGCGCAGCCACTCGGTGATGCACCTACATTACTGTTGACATTTTTTCACATTCGCAGAAAAGTTTGTAAACGACTGTCTCACCTAATAGCGTGGTAGACACTGCCATCTCAGTTACCTCTGCATTTTTTCTTCGATTCTGTCACTGCTTGCATACGAACCGTATCGTTGCCATTCCATATAACAGAGACTCACACACGCTTTCGGCACAGCCTTCTGCAGATACCAACGATACCAGATATTCAGAGGGGGGAATAGCATGTTGATCGCAGGTTTTTTTTTTTTTTTTTTTTTTTTTCTCTTCTTTTTTTTTTTTTTTTTTTTTTTTTTTGGAAGAAACAGCTTATTACAATTACAACATAATGCTCGTTGTTATCTGCATCATCTAACAGTGTAGCACTGCCACCGCAGTGGCACGTGTAAAACAGGGAAACATAGGGGTTTCTGCACTACCTCATGCAATTACTAAGGACACCAGACTTCGACAGAGGAAGAAAACAGATGGCAGCGGTGGGATTCGAACCCACGCCTCCGAAGAGACTGGTACCTGAAACCAGCGCCTTAGACCGCTCGGCCACGCTACCGTCGGCGCATGGAAGACCAAGGTGTTGCCTGCTTCCTCACGATACCGCACTGTCTTCGCTTGAAAACGATAAACCAAAATTGGCAATGCATGGATTCGAATCCACGGCCCAAAAGAGACTGGTTCCCAAAACTAGTGCCTTATACAACATTTTTAAGTTCATGTATCATATTTCTTAATTTGTTATTGCCTATCTGCTGCGACAGTACAAAGGCATGAGCTCAACCCCCGTACCAAGTCTGACAGATGCAGCCGCACTAAATGTGGTGCATAATGTACCACCAGAAGGCACTGTCATGCAACAAACACACCTTACTCGAAGCTGTGTGGCAAGTTAAAGTCGTAATGCAGCGAAGTATCGAGTTTCACCTCCGGTATTGGTCAAATGGCGCTGTTTTCTTTTCTTTTCTTTATTCTTTATTTACTTATTTATTTTTCCTGTATTTTCGGTAGCACTTTGCATCGCAAGTGTTTCATATGACGTGCGTGCGTGCGGCGGCGGCGACGACGACGACGTTTTAAATCATAGATACTACTTGTGCATGAAATCCGCTTTTCAACACATCTATTTGTTTTGCCTCGTCTGCATTTCATCTGCGATTATAAGAGTACACTTCGTAAATTGTAAATACCGAAATATTTCTCACATCATCAACAGCACTCTGCTTCTCCGGAGGCTATTCGATGTTGGATGAGTAGTGGCCCCGCCATTTGACCATATGTCCCGTGGTCCTCTGTTGTAGACACATGCAGTACTAAATCCTTCCAATTGTTTTTTACCGAGCAATTTCTAGCGGATGCGTCTTAAAGGTCTATTTGTCACACAGTGCTCCTGTTCTGGCGTTTCAAACACCTCTGTAATTATTCGAAATTCACAAAATGCGTAGCCCCTACCTCGTGGGGCGTGACTACGCGGATCTAGTTGTCAGGATTTGAAGAGCACATTATCACCTAAGGCCTAAAGTGTGGTGCACTGCCAGTGGTGGTCGATTTCCTAAGAGCTGCACGTGACTCTCACATGTAAACATTCGTGTACGTTCTACTACAACCTCAAAGTACCAAAATTGTGGCAGCGGTGGGATTCGAACCCACGCCTCCGAAGAGACTGGTGCCTAAAACCAGCGCCTTAGACCGCTCGGCCACGCTACCAACTAAGCAAACGCCGGTTCCTGCAGTATAGTTTAGTCATCAGTGCACGCAAAGAAAGACGAATTATCTTGCACGTAATGAAATGCTAGTATGAACTGTGACCTTTGGATAATTTTTGCAGCAGAAGAGAGGTCTTGCATTTAAAAACTATTGACCACTGCCAGTCTTACCTATAATAAAAAGCTTCAAAATTGCCGTGACCAGGATTCGAACCTGGGTTATTGCGGCCACAACGCAATGTCCTAACCACTAGACGATCACGGCTACGAGCACACACGCCAGCGACACTCTCAGTGCTTCAAGACTACGACTCTTGGCGATTCGCAGCCCAAGCCGTCACGTAATTGCTAGTTGTTTATTGGTCGTTATCACATAGGCGACCTGTACACGCCAAGAAATCGTGTAGCTATGCTTGTAGCTCACTAAACGGTGTGGTACGTGTGCGGTTACTCTCTGTGGTTGCATTCACATCCATCCCAGCTGCTTGTAGGTCTCCTAGGATGAACTTTTGGCTACCGACAACGTTCCTCCTTAAAAAAAAAAAAAAAAAAAAAAAAAAAAAACTGACAGACGTCGGAACCCTATCACCATCATTTTGCCTCAAATGAACGATGTTTAATGCACTTTCCCTAGAGCGTCAGCCCTGCAAAGTCAATACAAGTTGCTTTGAACGAGCACCAAAAGTGACATTCCGGTGCCGGGAATCGAACCCGGGCCTCCTGGGTGAGAGCCAGGTATCCTAGCCACTAGACCACACCGGACAAGGAGGCGCAGCCACTCGGTGATGCACCTACATTACTGTTGACATTTTTTCACATTCGCAGAAAAGTTTGTAAACGACTGTCTCACCTAATAGCGTGGTAGACACTGCCATCTCAGTTACCTCTGCATTTTTTCTTCGATTCTGTCACTGCTTGCATACGAACCGTATCGTTGCCATTCCATATAACAGAGACTCACACACGCTTTCGGCACAGCCTTCTGCAGATACCAACGATACCAGATATTCAGAGGGGGGAATAGCATGTTGATCGCAGTTTTTCTTTTTTTTTTTTTTTTTTTTTTTTTTTTTTTTTTTTTTTTTTTTTTTTTTTGGAAGAAACAGCTTATTACAATTACAACATAATGCTCGTTGTTATCTGCATCATCTAACAGTGTAGCACTGCCACCGCTGCCACCGCAGTGGCACGTGTAAAACAGGGAAACATAGGGGTTTCTGCACTACCTCATGCAATTACTAAGGACACCAGACTTCGACAGAGGAAGAAAACAGATGGCAGCGGTGGGATTCGAACCCACGCCTCCGAAGAGACTGGTACCTGAAACCAGCGCCTTAGACCGCTCGGCCACGCTACCGTCGGCGCATGGAAGACCAAGGTGTTGCCTGCTTCCTCACGATACCGCACTGTCTTCGCTTGAAAACGATAAACCAAAATTGGCAATGCATGGATTCGAATCCACGGCCCAAAAGAGACTGGTTCCTAAAACTAGTGCCTTATACAACATTTTTAAGTTCATGTATCATATTTCTTAATTTGTTATTGCCTATCTGCTGCGACAGTACAAAGGCATGAGCTCAACCCCCGTACCAAGTCTGACAGATGCAGCCGCACTAAATGTGGTGCATAATGTACCACCAGAAGGCACTGTCATGCAACAAACACACCTTACTCGAAGCTGTGTGGCAAGTTAAAGTCGTAATGCAGCGAAGTATCGAGTTTCACCTCCGGTATTGGTCAAATGGCGCTGTTTTCTTTTCTTTTCTTTATTCTTTATTTACTTATTTATTTATTTATTTTTCCTGTATTTTCGGTAGCACTTTGCATCGCAAGTGTTTCATATGACGTGCGTGCGTGCGGCGGCGGCGGCGACGACGACGACGTTTTAAATCATAGATACTACTTGTGCATGAAATCCGCTTTTCAACACATCTATTTGTTTTGCCTCGTCTGCATTTCATCTGCGATTATAAGAGTACACTTCGTAAATTGTAAATACCGAAATATTTCTCACATCATCAACAGCACTCTGCTTCTCCGGAGGCTATTCGATGTTGGATGAGTAGTGGCCCCGCCATTTGACCATATGTCCCGTGGTCCTCTGTTGTAGACACATGCAGTACTAAATCCTTCCAATTGTTTTTTACCGAGCAATTTCTAGCGGATGCGTCTTAAAGGTCTATTTGTCACACAGTGCTCCTGTTCTGGCGTTTCAAACACCTCTGTAATGTTTCGAAATTCACAAAATGCGTAGCCCCTACCTCGTGGGGCGTGACTACGCGGATCTAGTTGTCAGGATTTGAAGAGCACATTATCACCTAAGGCCTAAAGTGTGGTGCACTGCCAGTGGTGGTCGATTTCCTAAGAGCTGCACGTGACTCTCACATGTAAACATTCGTGTACGTTCTACTACAACCTCAAAGTACCAAAATTGTGGCAGCGGTGGGATTCGAACCCACGCCTCCGAAGAGACTGGTGCCTAAAACCAGCGCCTTAGACCGCTCGGCCACGCTACCAACTAAGCAAACGCCGGTTCCTGCAGTATAGTTTAGTCATCAGTGCACGCAAAGAAAGACGAATTATCTTGCACGTAATGAAATGCTAGTATGAACTGTGACCTTTGGATAATTTTTGCAGCAGAAGAGAGGTCTTGCATTTAAAAACTATTGACCACTGCCAGTCTTACCTATAATAAAAAGCTTCAAAATTGCCGTGACCAGGATTCGAACCTGGGTTATTGCGGCCACAACGCAATGTCCTAACCACTAGACGATCACGGCTACGAGCACACACGCCAGCGACACTCTCAGTGCTTCAAGACTACGACTCTTGGCGATTCGCAGCCCAAGCCGTCACGTAATTGCTAGTTGTTTATTGGTCGTTATCACATAGGCGACCTGTATACGCCAAGAAATCGTGTAGCTATGCTTGTAGCTCACTAAACGGTGTGGTACGTGTGCGGTTACTCTCTGTGGTTGCATTCACATCCATCCCAGCTGCTTGTAGGTCTCCTAGGATGAACTTTTGGCTACCGACAACGTTCCTCCTTAAAAAAAAAAAAAAAAAAAAAAAAAAAAAAAAAAAAAAAAAAAAAAACTGACAGACGTCGGAACCCTATCACCATCATTTTGCCTCAAATGAACGATGTTTAATGCACTTTCCCTAGAGCGTCAGCCCTGCAAAGTCAATACAAGTTGCTTTGAACGAGCACCAAAAGTGACATTCCGGTGCCGGGAATCGAACCCGGGCCTCCTGGGTGAGAGCCAGGTATCCTAGCCACTAGACCACACCGGACAAGGAGGCGCAGCCACTCGGTGATGCACCTACATTACTGTTGACATTTTTTCACATTCGCAGAAAAGTTTGTAAACGACTGTCTCACCTAATAGCGTGGTAGACACTGCCATCTCAGTTACCTCTGCATTTTTTCTTCGATTCTGTCACTGCTTGCATACGAACCGTATCGTTGCCATTCCATATAACAGAGACTCACACACGCTTTCGGCACAGCCTTCTGCAGATACCAACGATACCAGATATTCAGAGGGGGGAATAGCATGTTGATCCCAGTTTTTTTTTTTTTTTTTTTTTTTTTTTTTTTTTTTTTTTTTTTTTTTTTTGGAAGAAACAGCTTATTACAATTACAACATAATGCTCGTTGTTATCTGCATCATCTAACAGTGTAGCACTGCCACCGCAGTGGCACGTGTAAAACAGGGAAACATAGGGGTTTCTGCACTACCTCATGCAATTACTAAGGACACCAGACTTCGACAGAGGAAGAAAACAGATGGCAGCGGTGGGATTCGAACCCACGCCTCCGAAGAGACTGGTACCTGAAACCAGCGCCTTAGACCGCTCGGCCACGCTACCGTCGGCGCATGGAAGACCAAGGTGTTGCCTGCTTCCTCACGATACCGCACTGTCTTCGCTTGAAAACGATAAACCAAAATTGGCAATGCATGGATTCGAATCCACGGCCCAAAAGAGACTGGTTCCCAAAACTAGTGCCTTATACAACATTTTTAAGTTCATGTATCATATTTCTTAATTTGTTATTGCCTATCTGCTGCGACAGTACAAAGGCATGAGCTCAACCCCCGTACCAAGTCTGACAGATGCAGCCGCACTAAATGTGGTGCATAATGTACCACCAGAAGGCACTGTCATGCAACAAACACACCTTACTCGAAGCTGTGTGGCAAGTTAAAGTCGTAATGCAGCGAAGTATCGAGTTTCACCTCCGGTATTGGTCAAATGGCGCTGTTTTCTTTTCTTTTCTTTATTCTTTATTTACTTATTTATTTTTCCTGTATTTTCGGTAGCACTTTGCATCGCAAGTGTTTCATATGACGTGCGTGCGTGCGGCGGCGGCGACGACGACGACGTTTTAAATCATAGATACTACTTGTGCATGAAATCCGCTTTTCAACACATCTATTTGTTTTGCCTCGTCTGCATTTCATCTGCGATTATAAGAGTACACTTCGTAAATTGTAAATACCGAAATATTTCTCACATCATCAACAGCACTCTGCTTCTCCGGAGGCTATTCGATGTTGGATGAGTAGTGGCCCCGCCATTTGACCATATGTCCCGTGGTCCTCTGTTGTAGACACATGCAGTACTAAATCCTTCCAATTGTTTTTTACCGAGCAATTTCTAGCGGATGCGTCTTAAAGGTCTATTTGTCACACAGTGCTCCTGTTCTGGCGTTTCAAACACCTCTGTAATTATTCGAAATTCACAAAATGCGTAGCCCCTACCTCGTGGGGCGTGACTACGCGGATCTAGTTGTCAGGATTTGAAGAGCACATTATCACCTAAGGCCTAAAGTGTGGTGCACTGCCAGTGGTGGTCGATTTCCTAAGAGCTGCACGTGACTCTCACATGTAAACATTCGTGTACGTTCTACTACAACCTCAAAGTACCAAAATTGTGGCAGCGGTGGGATTCGAACCCACGCCTCCGAAGAGACTGGTGCCTAAAACCAGCGCCTTAGACCGCTCGGCCACGCTACCAACTAAGCAAACGCCGGTTCCTGCAGTATAGTTTAGTCATCAGTGCACGCAAAGAAAGACGAATTATCTTGCACGTAATGAAATGCTAGTATGAACTGTGACCTTTGGATAATTTTTGCAGCAGAAGAGAGGTCTTGCATTTAAAAACTATTGACCACTGCCAGTCTTACCTATAATAAAAAGCTTCAAAATTGCCGTGACCAGGATTCGAACCTGGGTTATTGCGGCCACAACGCAATGTCCTAACCACTAGACGATCACGGCTACGAGCACACACGCCAGCGACACTCTCAGTGCTTCAAGACTACGACTCTTGGCGATTCGCAGCCCAAGCCGTCACGTAATTGCTAGTTGTTTATTGGTCGTTATCACATAGGCGACCTGTACACGCCAAGAAATCGTGTAGCTATGCTTGTAGCTCACTAAACGGTGTGGTACGTGTGCGGTTACTCTCTGTGGTTGCATTCACATCCATCCCAGCTGCTTGTAGGTCTCCTAGGATGAACTTTTGGCTACCGACAACGTTCCTCCTTAAAAAAA
The DNA here is from genome assembly GCA_026315105.1 of Locusta migratoria. Lineage (NCBI taxonomy): Eukaryota > Metazoa > Arthropoda > Insecta > Orthoptera > Acrididae > Locusta > Locusta migratoria. The sequence goes on from CM048749.1 coordinate 325,600,718, forward strand.
AAAAAAAAAAAAAAAAAAAAAAAACTGACAGACGTCGGAACCCTATCACCATCATTTTGCCTCAAATGAACGATGTTTAATGCACTTTCCCTAGAGCGTCAGCCCTGCAAAGTCAATACAAGTTGCTTTGAACGAGCACCAAAAGTGACATTCCGGTGCCGGGAATCGAACCCGGGCCTCCTGGGTGAGAGCCAGGTATCCTAGCCACTAGACCACACCGGACAAGGAGGCGCAGCCACTCGGTGATGCACCTACATTACTGTTGACATTTTTTCACATTCGCAGAAAAGTTTGTAAACGACTGTCTCACCTAATAGCGTGGTAGACACTGCCATCTCAGTTACCTCTGCATTTTTTCTTCGATTCTGTCACTGCTTGCATACGAACCGTATCGTTGCCATTCCATATAACAGAGACTCACACACGCTTTCGGCACAGCCTTCTGCAGATACCAACGATACCAGATATTCAGAGGGGGGAATAGCATGTTGATCGCAGTTTTTCTTTTTTTTTTTTTTTTTTTTTTTTTTTTTTTTTTTTTTTTTTTTTTTTTTGGAAGAAACAGCTTATTACAATTACAACATAATGCTCGTTGTTATCTGCATCATCTAACAGTGTAGCACTGCCACCGCTGCCACCGCAGTGGCACGTGTAAAACAGGGAAACATAGGGGTTTCTGCACTACCTCATGCAATTACTAAGGACACCAGACTTCGACAGAGGAAGAAAACAGATGGCAGCGGTGGGATTCGAACCCACGCCTCCGAAGAGACTGGTACCTGAAACCAGCGCCTTAGACCGCTCGGCCACGCTACCGTCGGCGCATGGAAGACCAAGGTGTTGCCTGCTTCCTCACGATACCGCACTGTCTTCGCTTGAAAACGATAAACCAAAATTGGCAATGCATGGATTCGAATCCACGGCCCAAAAGAGACTGGTTCCTAAAACTAGTGCCTTATACAACATTTTTAAGTTCATGTATCATATTTCTTAATTTGTTATTGCCTATCTGCTGCGACAGTACAAAGGCATGAGCTCAACCCCCGTACCAAGTCTGACAGATGCAGCCGCACTAAATGTGGTGCATAATGTACCACCAGAAGGCACTGTCATGCAACAAACACACCTTACTCGAAGCTGTGTGGCAAGTTAAAGTCGTAATGCAGCGAAGTATCGAGTTTCACCTCCGGTATTGGTCAAATGGCGCTGTTTTCTTTTCTTTTCTTTATTCTTTATTTACTTATTTATTTATTTATTTTTCCTGTATTTTCGGTAGCACTTTGCATCGCAAGTGTTTCATATGACGTGCGTGCGTGCGGCGGCGGCGGCGACGACGACGACGTTTTAAATCATAGATACTACTTGTGCATGAAATCCGCTTTTCAACACATCTATTTGTTTTGCCTCGTCTGCATTTCATCTGCGATTATAAGAGTACACTTCGTAAATTGTAAATACCGAAATATTTCTCACATCATCAACAGCACTCTGCTTCTCCGGAGGCTATTCGATGTTGGATGAGTAGTGGCCCCGCCATTTGACCATATGTCCCGTGGTCCTCTGTTGTAGACACATGCAGTACTAAATCCTTCCAATTGTTTTTTACCGAGCAATTTCTAGCGGATGCGTCTTAAAGGTCTATTTGTCACACAGTGCTCCTGTTCTGGCGTTTCAAACACCTCTGTAATTATTCGAAATTCACAAAATGCGTAGCCCCTACCTCGTGGGGCGTGACTACGCGGATCTAGTTGTCAGGATTTGAAGAGCACATTATCACCTAAGGCCTAAAGTGTGGTGCACTGCCAGTGGTGGTCGATTTCCTAAGAGCTGCACGTGACTCTCACATGTAAACATTCGTGTACGTTCTACTACAACCTCAAAGTACCAAAATTGTGGCAGCGGTGGGATTCGAACCCACGCCTCCGAAGAGACTGGTGCCTAAAACCAGCGCCTTAGACCGCTCGGCCACGCTACCAACTAAGCAAACGCCGGTTCCTGCAGTATAGTTTAGTCATCAGTGCACGCAAAGAAAGACGAATTATCTTGCACGTAATGAAATGCTAGTATGAACTGTGACCTTTGGATAATTTTTGCAGCAGAAGAGAGGTCTTGCATTTAAAAACTATTGACCACTGCCAGTCTTACCTATAATAAAAAGCTTCAAAATTGCCGTGACCAGGATTCGAACCTGGGTTATTGCGGCCACAACGCAATGTCCTAACCACTAGACGATCACGGCTACGAGCACACACGCCAGCGACACTCTCAGTGCTTCAAGACTACGACTCTTGGCGATTCGCAGCCCAAGCCGTCACGTAATTGCTAGTTGTTTATTGGTCGTTATCACATAGGCGACCTGTACACGCCAAGAAATCGTGTAGCTATGCTTGTAGCTCACTAAACGGTGTGGTACGTGTGCGGTTACTCTCTGTGGTTGCATTCACATCCATCCCAGCTGCTTGTAGGTCTCCTAGGATGAACTTTTGGCTACCGACAACGTTCCTCCTTAAAAAAAAAAAAAAAAAAAAAAAAAAAAAAACTGACAGACGTCGGAACCCTATCACCATCATTTTGCCTCAAATGAACGATGTTTAATGCACTTTCCCTAGAGCGTCAGCCCTGCAAAGTCAATACAAGTTGCTTTGAACGAGCACCAAAAGTGACATTCCGGTGCCGGGAATCGAACCCGGGCCTCCTGGGTGAGAGCCAGGTATCCTAGCCACTAGACCACACCGGACAAGGAGGCGCAGCCACTCGGTGATGCACCTACATTACTGTTGACATTTTTTCACATTCGCAGAAAAGTTTGTAAACGACTGTCTCACCTAATAGCGTGGTAGACACTGCCATCTCAGTTACCTCTGCATTTTTTCTTCGATTCTGTCACTGCTTGCATACGAACCGTATCGTTGCCATTCCATATAACAGAGACTCACACACGCTTTCGGCACAGCCTTCTGCAGATACCAACGATACCAGATATTCAGAGGGGGGAATAGCATGTTGATCGCAGTTTTTCTTTTTTTTTTTTTTTTTTTTTTTTTTTTTTTTTTTTTTTTTTTTTTTTTTTTTTTTGGAAGAAACAGCTTATTACAATTACAACATAATGCTCGTTGTTATCTGCATCATCTAACAGTGTAGCACTGCCACCGCTGCCACCGCAGTGGCACGTGTAAAACAGGGAAACATAGGGGTTTCTGCACTACCTCATGCAATTACTAAGGACACCAGACTTCGACAGAGGAAGAAAACAGATGGCAGCGGTGGGATTCGAACCCACGCCTCCGAAGAGACTGGTACCTGAAACCAGCGCCTTAGACCGCTCGGCCACGCTACCGTCGGCGCATGGAAGACCAAGGTGTTGCCTGCTTCCTCACGATACCGCACTGTCTTCGCTTGAAAACGATAAACCAAAATTGGCAATGCATGGATTCGAATCCACGGCCCAAAAGAGACTGGTTCCTAAAACTAGTGCCTTATACAACATTTTTAAGTTCATGTATCATATTTCTTAATTTGTTATTGCCTATCTGCTGCGACAGTACAAAGGCATGAGCTCAACCCCCGTACCAAGTCTGACAGATGCAGCCGCACTAAATGTGGTGCATAATGTACCACCAGAAGGCACTGTCATGCAACAAACACACCTTACTCGAAGCTGTGTGGCAAGTTAAAGTCGTAATGCAGCGAAGTATCGAGTTTCACCTCCGGTATTGGTCAAATGGCGCTGTTTTCTTTTCTTTTCTTTATTCTTTATTTACTTATTTATTTATTTATTTTTCCTGTATTTTCGGTAGCACTTTGCATCGCAAGTGTTTCATATGACGTGCGTGCGTGCGGCGGCGGCGGCGACGACGACGACGTTTTAAATCATAGATACTACTTGTGCATGAAATCCGCTTTTCAACACATCTATTTGTTTTGCCTCGTCTGCATTTCATCTGCGATTATAAGAGTACACTTCGTAAATTGTAAATACCGAAATATTTCTCACATCATCAACAGCACTCTGCTTCTCCGGAGGCTATTCGATGTTGGATGAGTAGTGGCCCCGCCATTTGACCATATGTCCCGTGGTCCTCTGTTGTAGACACATGCAGTACTAAATCCTTCCAATTGTTTTTTACCGAGCAATTTCTAGCGGATGCGTCTTAAAGGTCTATTTGTCACACAGTGCTCCTGTTCTGGCGTTTCAAACACCTCTGTAATTATTCGAAATTCACAAAATGCGTAGCCCCTACCTCGTGGGGCGTGACTACGCGGATCTAGTTGTCAGGATTTGAAGAGCACATTATCACCTAAGGCCTAAAGTGTGGTGCACTGCCAGTGGTGGTCGATTTCCTAAGAGCTGCACGTGACTCTCACATGTAAACATTCGTGTACGTTCTACTACAACCTCAAAGTACCAAAATTGTGGCAGCGGTGGGATTCGAACCCACGCCTCCGAAGAGACTGGTGCCTAAAACCAGCGCCTTAGACCGCTCGGCCACGCTACCAACTAAGCAAACGCCGGTTCCTGCAGTATAGTTTAGTCATCAGTGCACGCAAAGAAAGACGAATTATCTTGCACGTAATGAAATGCTAGTATGAACTGTGACCTTTGGATAATTTTTGCAGCAGAAGAGAGGTCTTGCATTTAAAAACTATTGACCACTGCCAGTCTTACCTATAATAAAAAGCTTCAAAATTGCCGTGACCAGGATTCGAACCTGGGTTATTGCGGCCACAACGCAATGTCCTAACCACTAGACGATCACGGCTACGAGCACACACGCCAGCGACACTCTCAGTGCTTCAAGACTACGACTCTTGGCGATTCGCAGCCCAAGCCGTCACGTAATTGCTAGTTGTTTATTGGTCGTTATCACATAGGCGACCTGTATACGCCAAGAAATCGTGTAGCTATGCTTGTAGCTCACTAAACGGTGTGGTACGTGTGCGGTTACTCTCTGTGGTTGCATTCACATCCATCCCAGCTGCTTGTAGGTCTCCTAGGATGAACTTTTGGCTACCGACAACGTTCCTCCTTAAAAAAAAAAAAAAAAAAAAAACTGACAGACGTCGGAACCCTATCACCATCATTTTGCCTCAAATGAACGATGTTTAATGCACTTTCCCTAGAGCGTCAGCCCTGCAAAGTCAATACAAGTTGCTTTGAACGAGCACCAAAAGTGACATTCCGGTGCCGGGAATCGAACCCGGGCCTCCTGGGTGAGAGCCAGGTATCCTAGCCACTAGACCACACCGGACAAGGAGGCGCAGCCACTCGGTGATGCACCTACATTACTGTTGACATTTTTTCACATTCGCAGAAAAGTTTGTAAACGACTGTCTCACCTAATAGCGTGGTAGACACTGCCATCTCAGTTACCTCTGCATTTTTTCTTCGATTCTGTCACTGCTTGCATACGAACCGTATCGTTGCCATTCCATATAACAGAGACTCACACACGCTTTCGGCACAGCCTTCTGCAGATACCAACGATACCAGATATTCAGAGGGGGGAATAGCATGTTGATCCCAGTTTTTTTTTTTTTTTTTTTTTTTTTTTTTGGAAGAAACAGCTTATTACAATTACAACATAATGCTCGTTGTTATCTGCATCATCTAACAGTGTAGCACTGCCACCGCTGCCACCGCAGTGGCACGTGTAAAACAGGGAAACATAGGGGTTTCTGCACTACCTCATGCAATTACTAAGGACACCAGACTTCGACAGAGGAAGAAAACAGATGGCAGCGGTGGGATTCGAACCCACGCCTCCGAAGAGACTGGTACCTGAAACCAGCGCCTTAGACCGCTCGGCCACGCTACCGTCGGCGCATGGAAGACCAAGGTGTTGCCTGCTTCCTCACGATACCGCACTGTCTTCGCTTGAAAACGATAAACCAAAATTGGCAATGCATGGATTCGAATCCACGGCCCAAAAGAGACTGGTTCCTAAAACTAGTGCCTTATACAACATTTTTAAGTTCATGTATCATATTTCTTAATTTGTTATTGCCTATCTGCTGCGACAGTACAAAGGCATGAGCTCAACCCCCGTACCAAGTCTGACAGATGCAGCCGCACTAAATGTGGTGCATAATGTACCACCAGAAGGCACTGTCATGCAACAAACACACCTTACTCGAAGCTGTGTGGCAAGTTAAAGTCGTAATGCAGCGAAGTATCGAGTTTCACCTCCGGTATTGGTCAAATGGCGCTGTTTTCTTTTCTTTTCTTTATTCTTTATTTACTTATTTATTTATTTATTTTTCCTGTATTTTCGGTAGCACTTTGCATCGCAAGTGTTTCATATGACGTGCGTGCGTGCGGCGGCGGCGGCGACGACGACGACGTTTTAAATCATAGATACTACTTGTGCATGAAATCCGCTTTTCAACACATCTATTTGTTTTGCCTCGTCTGCATTTCATCTGCGATTATAAGAGTACACTTCGTAAATTGTAAATACCGAAATATTTCTCACATCATCAACAGCACTCTGCTTCTCCGGAGGCTATTCGATGTTGGATGAGTAGTGGCCCCGCCATTTGACCATATGTCCCGTGGTCCTCTGTTGTAGACACATGCAGTACTAAATCCTTCCAATTGTTTTTTACCGAGCAATTTCTAGCGGATGCGTCTTAAAGGTCTATTTGTCACACAGTGCTCCTGTTCTGGCGTTTCAAACACCTCTGTAATTATTCGAAATTCACAAAATGCGTAGCCCCTACCTCGTGGGGCGTGACTACGCGGATCTAGTTGTCAGGATTTGAAGAGCACATTATCACCTAAGGCCTAAAGTGTGGTGCACTGCCAGTGGTGGTCGATTTCCTAAGAGCTGCACGTGACTCTCACATGTAAACATTCGTGTACGTTCTACTACAACCTCAAAGTACCAAAATTGTGGCAGCTTTTTTTTTTTTTTTTTTTTTCTTCTTTTTTTTTTTTTTTTTTTTTTTTTTTTTTTTTTTTTTTTTTTTTTTTTTTAATAACAAAAGACGAACTAAATAGCGGCTGACTGAATGGCCGCGCCTGCTGCCTGCCAGGAGGGGCGCCACGACAGCGCCAGACGCGCAGCGCCCGCCCCCGCACTTAACACTCACTCACTACACATATAGCATTTTTTTGTTTTTTTTTATATATATATATGCATGTAATCCAGTTTCTTGCATTTAATGAAACAAAAGAAAACGCAGAATAAACGTGGAAAACCACCAAAAGAACCACTAGCGACGCAGCAGCGTCCAGCTGAATAATAACAAAAGACGAACTAAATAGCGGCTGATTGAATGGCCGCGCCTGCTGCCTGCCAGGAGGGGCGCCACGACAGCGCCAGACGCGCAGCGCCCGCCCCCGCACTTAACACTCACTCACTACACATATAGCATTTTTTTGTTTTTTTTTATATATATATATGCATGTAATCCAGTTTCTTGCATTTAATGAAACAAAAGAAAACGCAGAATAAACGTGGAAAACCACCAAAAGAACCACTAGCGACGCAGCAGCGTCCAGCTGAATAATAACAAAAGACGAACTAAATAGCGGCTGACTGAATGGCCGCGCCTGCTGCCTGCCAGGAGGGGCGCCACGACAGCGCCAGACGCGCAGCGCCCGCCCCCGCACTTAACACTCACTCACTACACATATAGCATTTTTTTGTTTTTTTTTATATATATATATGCATGTAATCCAGTTTCTTGCATTTAATGAAACAAAAGAAAACGCAGAATAAACGTGGAAAACCACCAAAAGAACCACTAGCGACGCAGCAGCGTCCAGCTGAATAATAACAAAAGACGAACTAAATAGCGGCTGACTGAATGGCCGCGCCTGCTGCCTGCCAGGAGGGGCGCCACGACAGCGCCAGACGCGCAGCGCCCGCCCCCGCACTTAACACTCACTCACTACACATATAGCATTTTTTTGTTTTTTTTTATATATATATGCATGTAATCCAGTTTCTTGCATTTAATGAAACAAAAGAAAACGCAGAATAAACGTGGAAAACCACCAAAAGAACCACTAGCGACGCAGCAGCGTCCAGCTGAATAATAACAAAAGACGAACTAAATAGCGGCTGACTGAATGGCCGCGCCTGCTGCCTGCCAGGAGGGGCGCCACGACAGCGCCAGACGCGCAGCGCCCGCCCTCGCACTTAACACTCACTCACTACACATATAGCATTTTTTTGTTTTTTTTTATATATATATATGCATGTAATCCAGTTTCTTGCATTTAATGAAACAAAAGAAAACGCAGAATAAACGTGGAAAACCACCAAAAGAACCACTAGCGACGCAGCAGCGTCCAGCTGAATAATAACAAAAGACGAACTAAATAGCGGCTGACTGAATGGCCGCGCCTGCTGCCTGCCAGGAGGGGCGCCACGACAGCGCCAGACGCGCAGCGCCCGCCCCCGCACTTAACACTCACTCACTACACATATAGCATTTTTTTGTTTTTTTTTATATATATATATGCATGTAATCCAGTTTCTTGCATTTAATGAAACAAAAGAAAACGCAGAATAAACGTGGAAAACCACCAAAAGAACCACTAGCGACGCAGCAGCGTCCAGCTGAATAATAACAAAAGACGAACTAAATAGCGGCTGACTGAATGGCCGCGCCTGCTGCCTGCCAGGAGGGGCGCCACGACAGCGCCAGACGCGCAGCGCCCGCCCCCGCACTTAACACTCACTCACTACACATATAGCATTTTTTTGTTTTTTTTTTTATATATATATGCATGTAATCCAGTTTCTTGCATTTAATGAAACAAAAGAAAACGCAGAATAAACGTGGAAAACCACCAAAAGAACCACTAGCGACGCAGCAGCGTCCAGCTGAATAATAACAAAAGACGAACTAAATAGCGGCTGACTGAATGGCCGCGCCTGCTGCCTGCCAGGAGGGGCGCCACGACAGCGCCAGACGCGCAGCGCCCGCCCCCGCACTTAACACTCACTCACTACACATATAGCATTTTTTTGTTTTTTTTTTATATATATATGCATGTAATCCAGTTTCTTGCATTTAATGAAACAAAAGAAAACGCAGAATAAACGTGGAAAACCACCAAAAGAACCACTAGCGACGCAGCAGCGTCCAGCTGAATAATAACAAAAGACGAACTAAATAGCGGCTGACTGAATGGCCGCGCCTGCTGCCTGCCAGGAGGGGCGCCACGACAGCGCCAGACGCGCAGCGCCCGCCCCCGCACTTAACACTCACTCACTACACATATAGCATTTTTTTGTTTTTTTTTTTATATATATATGCATGTAATCCAGTTTCTTGCATTTAATGAAACAAAAGAAAACGCAGAATAAACGTGGAAAACCACCAAAAGAACCACTAGCGACGCAGCAGCGTCCAGCTGAATAATAACAAAAGACGAACTAAATAGCGGCTGACTGAATGGCCGCGCCTGCTGCCTGCCAGGAGGGGCGCCACGACAGCGCCAGACGCGCAGCGCCCGCCCCCGCACTTAACACTCACTCACTACACATATAGCATTTTTTTTTTATATATATATATGCATGTAATCCAGTTTCTTGCATTTAATGAAACAAAAGAAAACGCAGAATAAACGTGGAAAACCACCAAAAGAACCACTAGCGACGCAGCAGCGTCCAGCTGAATAATAACAAAAGACGAACTAAATAGCGGCTGACTGAATGGCCGCGCCTGCTGCCTGCCAGGAGGGGCGCCACGACAGCGCCAGACGCGCAGCGCCCGCCCCCGCACTTAACACTCACTCACTACACATATAGCATTTTTTTGTTTTTTTTTTTATATATATATGCATGTAATCCAGTTTCTTGCATTTAATGAAACAAAAGAAAACGCAGAATAAACGTGGAAAACCACCAAAAGAACCACTAGCGACGCAGCAGCGTCCAGCTGAATAATAACAAAAGACGAACTAAATAGCGGCTGACTGAATGGCCGCGCCTGCTGCCTGCCAGGAGGGGCGCCACGACAGCGCCAGACGCGCAGCGCCCGCCCCCGCACTTAACACTCACTCACTACACATATAGCATTTTTTTGTTTTTTTTTTATATATATATATGCATGTAATCCAGTTTCTTGCATTTAATGAAACAAAAGAAAACGCAGAATAAACGTGGAAAACCACCAAAAGAACCACTAGCGACGCAGCAGCGTCCAGCTGAATAATAACAAAAGACGAACTAAATAGCGGCTGACTGAATGGCCGCGCCTGCTGCCTGCCAGGAGGGGCGCCACGACAGCGCCAGACGCGCAGCGCCCGCCCCCGCACTTAACACTCACTCACTACACATATAGCATTTTTTTGTTTTTTTTTATATATATATATGCATGTAATCCAGTTTCTTGCATTTAATGAAACAAAAGAAAACGCAGAATAAACGTGGAAAACCACCAAAAGAACCACTAGCGACGCAGCAGCGTCCAGCTGAATAATAACAAAAGACGAACTAAATAGCGGCTGACTGAATGGCCGCGCCTGCTGCCTGCCAGGAGGGGCGCCACGACAGCGCCAGACGCCCAGCGCCCGCCCTCGCACTTAACACTCACTCACTACACATATAGCATTTTTTTTTGTTTTTTTTATATATATATGCATGTAATCCAGTTTCTTGCATTTAATGAAACAAAATAAAACGCAGAATAAACGTGGAAAACCACCAAAAATAACCATTAGCGACGCAGAAGCGGCCACGTTAAAATGCACAAGAGACTGCCAAGTATTTTGATGTCATATATATATATATATTTATTATTTTTTTAATTTTGTTTTAGTTTAGCGGCAATAAATATAAAATTTGCCATTAAAAATGAAACGGCTTGAGTCTCCTTTCAAACCAAGGAAATTAAAAAGATAAATAAAAAGCAATTTATTAAGGAATTCTTCAACACAGAACGTAAAAGTAACATTCTTAGGTAGTTCCTAAATACTATAAAACAGTGTTGAAGTAAACTCTATATTATAAATAAAATAAATAATTAAATAAATCAAACTCCTTTGTAGAATTTTGTTCATGTGAACAAAATATACTACGTGTACGTTATTGTGTCTCAAGAAGTAAGAAGAACCTACCTTAACTGTAAGTAAAGTAAATGATCTTGTTACTAAGAGACGACTATCTCAGTCATATAAGATTATGTCAAGTTTGAGAATGCATAATCCAGGGCAATTTTTAGAAAATTGGCGTATGTCCGGGTATAGGGTTTTTTGTCATATTCGTGAGAATGTTCATTCCACAGGTAAATGAGAAAGTCCAGGGGTTGTGTCAGTTTCAGGTGAATGATGCAGTGTATCGCGTGTCCCAGTAGCCACACGGTGGCGTTGCGCTTCGTCCTGGGGTACGGGATGCGTTGCGGCAGAATCGCGTCTGCGACCGTCACGCTGCTGAGTGGGAGGCGGTTCACCAGCCTCACCATGTCCCTCGCGGCATCCCAGACGGGGGAAAATTGCCGACACTCGAACCGGTGCTCGAGAGTGTCCTCCTGACCGCAGTGGTCGCACGCAGCGGACGGGCTCAGGTGGATGGAGTGGAGGGTGGCGTTGGTGGCGACGGTCCTGTTGACCACCCTGTACCACGTGGCGCGCGCCGGCGGCGGCAGCAGCGGGCTGAAGACCGCCCTCCAGACGGCCCCCCAGGCCACGTGCGGCAGCCGCCGCGCCCACTTGTTGCCGGCGGGACGGCCGCGCAAGTCGTCCACCATCTTCGCTACTACGTTGCCACGGAGGGTGAGCGGCGAAACGTAACTGCGGTTCAGGAAGTACTGTCGGACGTACCGCAACGTGAAGGGGATGCCGTCGAGGCAGACGGGAGCAGACAGCGAGGCCGGCCGGTACCGACGGAACAGCGCCGCCGTCGGACCGTCAGGTCTTCTTTTGGCAACGACACGCGTCCGTTTAATGAACAGGGCCACACACTTGGCGCTAAAATCGACCAGTCCGAGACCGCCATCACTCGGGTTGAGGGTGCAGGTGTCCATGGACACCTTAAATATGTCCCCTCTCCACAGCAGCCAGAATACGGCATGCTTGATGGCTCGTTCGATTTTCTTTGGCACTGGCAGTACCTGAGCCAGGTACCAAGCCCTGGCCAAAATACAGTTATTGATGAGGGACACTTTGTCCGCCAGAGCCAAGTTGCGGGCGGCATGTATTTTAGCGACGGCTCGTATCTTATACAGCGTGTCTCTCCAATTGAGAGCCGCCATGCGCTGTGGACTGTCCGTCATGACGACGCCCAACACTTTGTGTTGGCGCGCGACGGTGAACCAGGGGCGCTGCAGGTGCAGGAAGCGCCGGGAGAGGGGCAGGAGGACAGTTTTAGTGGCGCTCACGACGGCCCCCGTGGCCCGTTCAAATTGCCGCAGGACGACATGCAACTTGTCGACGTCGGCCTCGCGTTCAATAAAAACTCCGAGATCGTCGGCGTACGCGCGACAAACCAGCTGACTGTTGCCGATCGTGACACCGCGGCATTCCTCAGCGATAAACCGGAGGAGTGGGTCCAGGGCTATGGCGTAAAGCGCCATGGAGAGAGGACAGCCTTGACGTACCGAGCGGCAGATGGAAAAACTCTCAGTGAGGGAGCCATTGACAAAAACACGCGATGTGGCCGAGCTGAGAATGTTCTGGACCATGGTCGAGAATTTAATCCCGAAACCCATGGCGGCCATAACCTTCTTTAAATAGAGATGACTAATACGGTCAAACGCGTTTTTGAAATCAATTAGCAACATCGCCGCTGTCCTCAACTCGTTGCTTTTGACCCATCCTATACAATCACGGTACGCCAGCACCGCGTCGAAAATGTTTCGATCCGGAACCGCGCAAGTTTGATGTTCACTGATGACCGCGGACATCACCGGCTTCAGTCTACCGACTATGCACCGGGCAATAATCTTATAGTCGGTATTAAGGAGCGTGATCGGCCGGACGTTGTCGATGTTCAGCGTGGCGCGAGATTTCGGAATTAAAACAATGCCGCCGGCAGTAAAAGCTGGCGGAATTAAAATGCCACGTTGGATCTCTATAGCTATCGTTTTCAGTGTGTCACCTAATAAGTAAAAGAATTTCGAATAAAATTCAGCAGGCAGTCCATCAAGGCCTGGAGACTTGCCTTTAGGACTCCTTTTTATGGCGTCTTCAATGTCGTCTAAACTAAAATCGTCATTAAGATGCGTCCGGTCCGTTCGAGATAAAACACGGGGAACCTTGGATAAAAATGTCCTTAAAACAGCTGCGTCCACGGGCGTCTCTTGAAAGAGACGGGCAAAGTGACCGCGAACGTCACGCTTAATTTCGGCAACGTCAGAAGTCCGCCGACCATCTTGCGTGACCCAGGTGGCAATGTCGAGTCTTTCCCGACGTTTTCTCTCCCTATTTAGGTGGTATATGGAGAGAGCCTCCCCGCTAACAGCACCTACGGGCTGACTACGAACAACCGGGCCCTCGCCCTCGCGCCGCAACCTATTCAACAGCTGTGCCTTAAAACGTTTGAATTCTGGCAGCAGCCCAGGGTCTACGGTGGCGCGGCGCGCGAGGTCCCGCAGGCACTGCTGATAGAACTGCGCCGTGGCCTTCCGCCAATGCGCAGCTTCCCTGCTGTAGTCCATGAGCAACGATCGAATGGCAGGTTTGGCAATCAACACCCACCATTCGATCGTACTAAAGGAAGGATCTCTCTCGCGTAGGAGGCGTTGCCACAGACAAGTAAATTTTTGAGTCAAGCGATCATCAGACAGCAAGCTACAATTTAATTTCCATGCACTTTTACGCCGTGGACGGGACACATGAGGCAACATAACACTACACAGGAAACTGCAATGGTCAGAGAACGGGACCGGCTGCACTACAGCTTTGGTTATGTGATCGGCAAACGTGGACGACACATAAATTCTATCGAGCCGGCTGTGGCCCGTCGGATAAAAGAACGTATATTCCGTTTTGTCAGGGTATAAAACACGCCAAGAGTCCTTCAGACGGAAGCTGTCAATTAAAATCTGCAGTTCGGGGCTTTTATTAGGACGAGGCACTTGATCGACATCGGCTAAAACTGCGTTAAAATCACCTCCGACAATTATTCTGTCATTGTTACTGTGTAAAAGATGACAGAGGTCTTCAGAATAAAAACGACGACTTGCCGGCTTATCTCCCGAGGGAGCGTACACATTAATAAATAGTATATTATTTATTGTACAGGCAATCGCGTGTCCACTTGGCAGACACTCAATGTTGTCAACTAAAACATCCGGGGAAACTAAAATTGCAGTGCCGGTTTCCTGATCCGGGGCCACATTGTCAATAACAGTAAAACCAGTTATGTAACTAAGAGCTTCACGCGTCACTTCCTGGACAAACACAACATGACACCTGTTTGCCAACAAAAAATCGTTCAATGCTAACGCTCTGACATGACTACGCATTTTGTTAGCATTGATGGTCATTATGTTCCACGGCCACGCACTACTCATGTTACAACTAAAAACACAGCTGAGTCAGTTGACGAGTCATAATGAGTAAAAGCAATAACAGAACTATAAAAACAAACAGCCCTAGATATGCTTTTAAAAGGATCATGCTGTAATACTTCATCCATTATGTCAAACGAAATAAAATAAACGTAAAATATTTGTGAGAGCGTAGCGTGGCATAAGCAGAACACAGACCGCTAAAAAGGATAAAAACCGACAAACAGACTGTCATAAAAAAAAAAGACGAGGCATCTACCGCCCCCTTGTCGTCATTTAAAGTGTAAAAGCTAGTGTAAATAAAAGAAGTGACACGGAATAGTAAAAGACTGAAAGACCCATAATAAAAACAAACACGATAAAACCGACCATACACGTGAATGGCAGCGAAAGCAGAGTTAAAATAAACACCAGACCGCTAAAAAAAAGGATAAAAAAAAACGACAAACAGACTATCATAAAAAAGACGAGGCAACTACCGCCCCCTTGTAATCATTTAAAGTGTAAAAGCTAGTGCAAATATAAGTAACACGGAACAGTAAAAATCTAAAATACTCATAATAAAAAAACAAACACGATGAACCCGACCACACACATAAATGGCAGTGAAAACAGAATTAAAATAAACACCAGACTGCTAAAAAGAAAAGGAAAAAAAAAAACGACAAACAGACTGTCATAAAAGAGACGAGGGAATTACCGCCCCCTTATCGTCATTTAAAGTGTAAATACTAATGTAAAATAAAAGAAGTAACACGGAACAGTAAACGTCTGAAATACTCATAATAAAAACAAACACGATAAAACCAACCACACACGTAAAAGGCAGGGAAAGCAGAGTTAAAATTAAACATCAGACGACTAAAGGGAAGATAAAAAAAACGACAAACAGACTGTCATAAAAGAGACGAGGCAACTACCGCCTCTTTGTAGTCATTTAAAGTGTAAAAACTAGTGTAAATAAAACAAGTGACACGGAACAGTAAAAGTCTAAAATACTCATAATAAAAAAACAAACACGATAAAACCGACCACACACGTAAAAGGCAGGGAAAGCAGAGGTAAAATTAAACATCAGACGACTAAAAGGAAAATAAAAAAACGACAAACAGACTGTCATAAAAGAGACGAGGCAACTACAGCCTCTTCGTAGTCATTTAAAGTGTAAAAGCTAGTGTAAATAAAACAAGTGACACGGAACAGTAAAAGTCTAAAATACTCATAATAAAAAACAGACACGAAAAAACCCGACCACACACGTAAAAGGCAACCAAATCAGAATTAAAATAAACATCAACGACGAATAAAGACGCCATAAAGACGGTGACACACTACTCGAACACACATAATATAAAAACATTTACTGTAGCCACAACTCGACCACACATAAATAAAAGCTGTAATAAAATGTAGCCACAACTGGAACACAAGTAAATAAAAACCTTATAAAAAAAATGTAGCACAAGAAAGGATGGTAAAGCGTGCTATCTTGATACACTGCATCAATTACCGATTATTTAAACATCGGCACGTCGCCGTCCTCATCCACGCTTTCTGCAAAATCTAGTGGAGGGAGGTGGGAGTCCTGTACCAGAGAGGGAGGATCTGTACCAGAGTCCTTCATCAGAGGACGGAGACGACGTTCCGGACTTTGCTCCAGTTTCCTCTTTACCGAAGATTGCGACGGCAGTCCCGTGGTACCCTCAACGTCCATCTGTAAGTCGGACGCCGTTTTCTCAAGGAAATTCTTGAGATACCGCACGGTGTCATCTCGCCTGCTCTCCGCGGTACTGAGTGGGGGTGGCTGTTGGGTCACAGCGGTGATCGATTTTTGGCGGCCGCCAGAAATGCGTGACGGCTTAAGGTTTATGTTGCTACCCCCCCGTAGCCCCAGGTCCACGTCACTGCTTTGTACATCCGCACTGTCTGACAACGAAGACTGTGACGAAGCCATTTGTCTTGACTTTCTTCGCGATCTACGTTGCTTGCGCGGTTTCGGGGAGGGACTACGATCTTTCGAACGTGATGGCTGCGCCGCCAAATCGGGACCACTACTGGCACTGCGCCCTGCATCTTTTTCTCGCTGTGGCTTGGGTTCCTGCGAGAGAGCACGAGACCCGGACTTGCGGACAGGGACCTCGGGAGCAGAGGCGGATGTGGGTGCAGGGGGTGCGGGGGCGGGCATGGCCGCCGTGGCCGCCAACCGCTCAGTCACAACTTCGGTAGGAAACACAGAAAAAGATTCCGAATTAGACGGCTGTTGCCGTATAACACTTTCTACTGTATCGGACACACTTTGTTCGACAACGGCAGGAACTGTCACTGCTGCATCGTCAATTGAAGATCCGGCTACCCGTCGTTCCTCAATGTTTACATTCGCTACAGTGTCTACTGAAGATCCGGCTACCGGTCGCTGCTCAATGTTTACGTTTTGCAAACCTACTTCAGCAGCCCCTGACTGAGGTTCTTCAGTGCCGTCACTTTGCCTGTCCGAGTCCGAAATTTCCATAGCGGTCATGTCGCGAACAGAGTCAACCGTCACGCGTCGCGGGGGGGGCGGTGTGACGCCGAGCGCCACAGAAGCGTACGACGCGCCGGCGTCGGCGTCGCCGACCGGCAACTGCACGGGGGCCTTGTTCTTGTTGTGGGGGCAGTCTTTACGAATATGTCCCGAACCGTGACAAAGGGAACACGTTTGAGGTTGCCCACTGTACGTAATATACGCACGGTTCCCCCCCATCAACAAAAACGACGGGATATGTTTCCGCACAATCATGCGAACGCTGCGTATACCGTTCTCACACTGGTATGTATACGCAGCGGACCACTTTTCTTTAGTAATTGAGAACACATCACCGTACGGCGCTAAACTACGTTTAATAGTTTCATTTCGAGTTTCAAACGGCAGGTTAAAAACCCTAACCGTTCGTACACCAAGTCCCGCGTGCGACAAGTTAACTTGAGAAACATTTCCGTCCAAGTACTTAAAAGAACGAGAACCACCATTAAAATTTACGAGTTGTTCGCATATTTCCGAAGATGGTAACTTGAGAAAAATTGCATTCAAGAATACGTCAAGTTGCAAACCAAGTACGTCATTGACCGGTAATCGAAGTTCGTTATGCAGCCATCTATGTATTTCGAATGCGGACGGTTTTTTAGAAGAACGTTCAAACTGGCACTGAATATTATTTTCCCGATCTTCTGAATCCATTTTTTATGTACTTACCGGTGATGAAACACCAAGTTGAAAGCACCGAAGCCGCCGGCCGAAGTAAACAAGCGACGTCAGCTACCCGTCCGCCGCACCGAGGTGTGGACAGGCGGGCACGTCCGCACGAAGCCACGACTCCGAAGAGACTGGTGCCTAAAACCAGCGCCTTAGACCGCTCGGCCACGCTACCAACTAAGCAAACGCCGGTTCCTGCAGTATAGTTTAGTCATCAGTGCACGCAAAGAAAGACGAATTATCTTGCACGTAATGAAATGCTAGTATGAACTGTGACCTTTGGATAATTTTTGCAGCAGAAGAGAGGTCTTGCATTTAAAAACTATTGACCACTGCCAGTCTTACCTATAATAAAAAGCTTCAAAATTGCCGTGACCAGGATTCGAACCTGGGTTATTGCGGCCACAACGCAATGTCCTAACCACTAGACGATCACGGCTACGAGCACACACGCCAGCGACACTCTCAGTGCTTCAAGACTACGACTCTTGGCGATTCGCAGCCCAAGCCGTCACGTAATTGCTAGTTGTTTATTGGTCGTTATCACATAGGCGACCTGTACACGCCAAGAAATCGTGTAGCTATGCTTGTAGCTCACTAAACGGTGTGGTACGTGTGCGGTTACTCTCTGTGGTTGCATTCACATCCATCCCAGCTGCTTGTAGGTCTCCTAGGATGAACTTTTGGCTACCGACAACGTTCCTCCTTAAAAAAAAAAAAAAAAAAAAAAAAAAAAAACTGACAGACGTCGGAACCCTATCACCATCATTTTGCCTCAAATGAACGATGTTTAATGCACTTTCCCTAGAGCGTCAGCCCTGCAAAGTCAATACAAGTTGCTTTGAACGAGCACCAAAAGTGACATTCCGGTGCCGGGAATCGAACCCGGGCCTCCTGGGTGAGAGCCAGGTATCCTAGCCACTAGACCACACCGGACAAGGAGGCGCAGCCACTCGGTGATGCACCTACATTACTGTTGACATTTTTTCACATTCGCAGAAAAGTTTGTAAACGACTGTCTCACCTAATAGCGTGGTAGACACTGCCATCTCAGTTACCTCTGCATTTTTTCTTCGATTCTGTCACTGCTTGCATACGAACCGTATCGTTGCCATTCCATATAACAGAGACTCACACACGCTTTCGGCACAGCCTTCTGCAGATACCAACGATACCAGATATTCAGAGGGGGGAATAGCATGTTGATCGCAGTTTTTCTTTTTTTTTTTTTTTTTTTTTTTTTTTTTTTTTTTTTTTTTTTTTGGAAGAAACAGCTTATTACAATTACAACATAATGCTCGTTGTTATCTGCATCATCTAACAGTGTAGCACTGCCACCGCTGCCACCGCAGTGGCACGTGTAAAACAGGGAAACATAGGGGTTTCTGCACTACCTCATGCAATTACTAAGGACACCAGACTTCGACAGAGGAAGAAAACAGATGGCAGCGGTGGGATTCGAACCCACGCCTCCGAAGAGACTGGTACCTGAAACCAGCGCCTTAGACCGCTCGGCCACGCTACCGTCGGCGCATGGAAGACCAAGGTGTTGCCTGCTTCCTCACGATACCGCACTGTCTTCGCTTGAAAACGATAAACCAAAATTGGCAATGCATGGATTCGAATCCACGGCCCAAAAGAGACTGGTTCCTAAAACTAGTGCCTTATACAACATTTTTAAGTTCATGTATCATATTTCTTAATTTGTTATTGCCTATCTGCTGCGACAGTACAAAGGCATGAGCTCAACCCCCGTACCAAGTCTGACAGATGCAGCCGCACTAAATGTGGTGCATAATGTACCACCAGAAGGCACTGTCATGCAACAAACACACCTTACTCGAAGCTGTGTGGCAAGTTAAAGTCGTAATGCAGCGAAGTATCGAGTTTCACCTCCGGTATTGGTCAAATGGCGCTGTTTTCTTTTCTTTTCTTTATTCTTTATTTACTTATTTATTTATTTATTTTTCCTGTATTTTCGGTAGCACTTTGCATCGCAAGTGTTTCATATGACGTGCGTGCGTGCGGCGGCGGCGGCGACGACGACGTTTTAAATCATAGATACTACTTGTGCATGAAATCCGCTTTTCAACACATCTATTTGTTTTGCCTCGTCTGCATTTCATCTGCGATTATAAGAGTACACTTCGTAAATTGTAAATACCGAAATATTTCTCACATCATCAACAGCACTCTGCTTCTCCGGAGGCTATTCGATGTTGGATGAGTAGTGGCCCCGCCATTTGACCATATGTCCCGTGGTCCTCTGTTGTAGACACATGCAGTACTAAATCCTTCCAATTGTTTTTTACCGAGCAATTTCTAGCGGATGCGTCTTAAAGGTCTATTTGTCACACAGTGCTCCTGTTCTGGCGTTTCAAACACCTCTGTAATGATTCGAAATTCACAAAATGCGTAGCCCCTACCTCGTGGGGCGTGACTACGCGGATCTAGTTGTCAGGATTTGAAGAGCACATTATCACCTAAGGCCTAAAGTGTGGTGCACTGCCAGTGGTGGTCGATTTCCTAAGAGCTGCACGTGACTCTCACATGTAAACATTCGTGTACGTTCTACTACAACCTCAAAGTACCAAAATTGTGGCAGCGGTGGGATTCGAACCCACGCCTCCGAAGAGACTGGTGCCTAAAACCAGCGCCTTAGACCGCTCGGCCACGCTACCAACTAAGCAAACGCCGGTTCCTGCAGTATAGTTTAGTCATCAGTGCACGCAAAGAAAGACGAATTATCTTGCACGTAATGAAATGCTAGTATGAACTGTGACCTTTGGATAATTTTTGCAGCAGAAGAGAGGTCTTGCATTTAAAAACTATTGACCACTGCCAGTCTTACCTATAATAAAAAGCTTCAAAATTGCCGTGACCAGGATTCGAACCTGGGTTATTGCGGCCACAACGCAATGTCCTAACCACTAGACGATCACGGCTACGAGCACACACGCCAGCGACACTCTCAGTGCTTCAAGACTACGACTCTTGGCGATTCGCAGCCCAAGCCGTCACGTAATTGCT
Source organism: Locusta migratoria (assembly GCA_026315105.1). Classification (NCBI taxonomy): domain Eukaryota; kingdom Metazoa; phylum Arthropoda; class Insecta; order Orthoptera; family Acrididae; genus Locusta; species Locusta migratoria. The sequence goes on from CM048749.1 coordinate 325,621,446, forward strand.
AGTTGTTTATTGGTCGTTATCACATAGGCGACCTGTATACGCCAAGAAATCGTGTAGCTATGCTTGTAGCTCACTAAACGGTGTGGTACGTGTGCGGTTACTCTCTGTGGTTGCATTCACATCCATCCCAGCTGCTTGTAGGTCTCCTAGGATGAACTTTTGGCTACCGACAACGTTCCTCCTTAAAAAAAAAAAAAAAAAAAAAAAAAAAAAACTGACAGACGTCGGAACCCTATCACCATCATTTTGCCTCAAATGAACGATGTTTAATGCACTTTCCCTAGAGCGTCAGCCCTGCAAAGTCAATACAAGTTGCTTTGAACGAGCACCAAAAGTGACATTCCGGTGCCGGGAATCGAACCCGGGCCTCCTGGGTGAGAGCCAGGTATCCTAGCCACTAGACCACACCGGACAAGGAGGCGCAGCCACTCGGTGATGCACCTACATTACTGTTGACATTTTTTCACATTCGCAGAAAAGTTTGTAAACGACTGTCTCACCTAATAGCGTGGTAGACACTGCCATCTCAGTTACCTCTGCATTTTTTCTTCGATTCTGTCACTGCTTGCATACGAACCGTATCGTTGCCATTCCATATAACAGAGACTCACACACGCTTTCGGCACAGCCTTCTGCAGATACCAACGATACCAGATATTCAGAGGGGGGAATAGCATGTTGATCGCAGTTTTTCTTTTTTTTTTTTTTTTTTTTTTTTTTTTTTTTTTTTTTTTTTTTTTTTTGGAAGAAACAGCTTATTACAATTACAACATAATGCTCGTTGTTATCTGCATCATCTAACAGTGTAGCACTGCCACCGCAGTGGCACGTGTAAAACAGGGAAACATAGGGGTTTCTGCACTACCTCATGCAATTACTAAGGACACCAGACTTCGACAGAGGAAGAAAACAGATGGCAGCGGTGGGATTCGAACCCACGCCTCCGAAGAGACTGGTACCTGAAACCAGCGCCTTAGACCGCTCGGCCACGCTACCGTCGGCGCATGGAAGACCAAGGTGTTGCCTGCTTCCTCACGATACCGCACTGTCTTCGCTTGAAAACGATAAACCAAAATTGGCAATGCATGGATTCGAATCCACGGCCCAAAAGAGACTGGTTCCTAAAACTAGTGCCTTATACAACATTTTTAAGTTCATGTATCATATTTCTTAATTTGTTATTGCCTATCTGCTGCGACAGTACAAAGGCATGAGCTCAACCCCCGTACCAAGTCTGACAGATGCAGCCGCACTAAATGTGGTGCATAATGTACCACCAGAAGGCACTGTCATGCAACAAACACACCTTACTCGAAGCTGTGTGGCAAGTTAAAGTCGTAATGCAGCGAAGTATCGAGTTTCACCTCCGGTATTGGTCAAATGGCGCTGTTTTCTTTTCTTTTCTTTATTCTTTATTTACTTATTTATTTATTTATTTTTCCTGTATTTTCGGTAGCACTTTGCATCGCAAGTGTTTCATATGACGTGCGTGCGTGCGGCGGCGGCGGCGACGACGACGACGTTTTAAATCATAGATACTACTTGTGCATGAAATCCGCTTTTCAACACATCTATTTGTTTTGCCTCGTCTGCATTTCATCTGCGATTATAAGAGTACACTTCGTAAATTGTAAATACCGAAATATTTCTCACATCATCAACAGCACTCTGCTTCTCCGGAGGCTATTCGATGTTGGATGAGTAGTGGCCCCGCCATTTGACCATATGTCCCGTGGTCCTCTGTTGTAGACACATGCAGTACTAAATCCTTCCAATTGTTTTTTACCGAGCAATTTCTAGCGGATGCGTCTTAAAGGTCTATTTGTCACACAGTGCTCCTGTTCTGGCGTTTCAAACACCTCTGTAATGATTCGAAATTCACAAAATGCGTAGCCCCTACCTCGTGGGGCGTGACTACGCGGATCTAGTTGTCAGGATTTGAAGAGCACATTATCACCTAAGGCCTAAAGTGTGGTGCACTGCCAGTGGTGGTCGATTTCCTAAGAGCTGCACGTGACTCTCACATGTAAACATTCGTGTACGTTCTACTACAACCTCAAAGTACCAAAATTGTGGCAGCGGTGGGATTCGAACCCACGCCTCCGAAGAGACTGGTGCCTAAAACCAGCGCCTTAGACCGCTCGGCCACGCTACCAACTAAGCAAACGCCGGTTCCTGCAGTATAGTTTAGTCATCAGTGCACGCAAAGAAAGACGAATTATCTTGCACGTAATGAAATGCTAGTATGAACTGTGACCTTTGGATAATTTTTGCAGCAGAAGAGAGGTCTTGCATTTAAAAACTATTGACCACTGCCAGTCTTACCTATAATAAAAAGCTTCAAAATTGCCGTGACCAGGATTCGAACCTGGGTTATTGCGGCCACAACGCAATGTCCTAACCACTAGACGATCACGGCTACGAGCACACACGCCAGCGACACTCTCAGTGCTTCAAGACTACGACTCTTGGCGATTCGCAGCCCAAGCCGTCACGTAATTGCTAGTTGTTTATTGGTCGTTATCACATAGGCGACCTGTATACGCCAAGAAATCGTGTAGCTATGCTTGTAGCTCACTAAACGGTGTGGTACGTGTGCGGTTACTCTCTGTGGTTGCATTCACATCCATCCCAGCTGCTTGTAGGTCTCCTAGGATGAACTTTTGGCTACCGACAACGTTCCTCCTTAAAAAAAAAAAAAAAAAAAAAAAAAAACTGACAGACGTCGGAACCCTATCACCATCATTTTGCCTCAAATGAACGATGTTTAATGCACTTTCCCTAGAGCGTCAGCCCTGCAAAGTCAATACAAGTTGCTTTGAACGAGCACCAAAAGTGACATTCCGGTGCCGGGAATCGAACCCGGGCCTCCTGGGTGAGAGCCAGGTATCCTAGCCACTAGACCACACCGGACAAGGAGGCGCAGCCACTCGGTGATGCACCTACATTACTGTTGACATTTTTTCACATTCGCAGAAAAGTTTGTAAACGACTGTCTCACCTAATAGCGTGGTAGACACTGCCATCTCAGTTACCTCTGCATTTTTTCTTCGATTCTGTCACTGCTTGCATACGAACCGTATCGTTGCCATTCCATATAACAGAGACTCACACACGCTTTCGGCACAGCCTTCTGCAGATACCAACGATACCAGATATTCAGAGGGGGGAATAGCATGTTGATCGCAGTTTTTCTTTTTTTTTTTTTTTTTTTTTTTTTTTTTTTTTTTTTTTTTTTTTTGGAAGAAACAGCTTATTACAATTACAACATAATGCTCGTTGTTATCTGCATCATCTAACAGTGTAGCACTGCCACCGCTGCCACCGCAGTGGCACGTGTAAAACAGGGAAACATAGGGGTTTCTGCACTACCTCATGCAATTACTAAGGACACCAGACTTCGACAGAGGAAGAAAACAGATGGCAGCGGTGGGATTCGAACCCACGCCTCCGAAGAGACTGGTACCTGAAACCAGCGCCTTAGACCGCTCGGCCACGCTACCGTCGGCGCATGGAAGACCAAGGTGTTGCCTGCTTCCTCACGATACCGCACTGTCTTCGCTTGAAAACGATAAACCAAAATTGGCAATGCATGGATTCGAATCCACGGCCCAAAAGAGACTGGTTCCTAAAACTAGTGCCTTATACAACATTTTTAAGTTCATGTATCATATTTCTTAATTTGTTATTGCCTATCTGCTGCGACAGTACAAAGGCATGAGCTCAACCCCCGTACCAAGTCTGACAGATGCAGCCGCACTAAATGTGGTGCATAATGTACCACCAGAAGGCACTGTCATGCAACAAACACACCTTACTCGAAGCTGTGTGGCAAGTTAAAGTCGTAATGCAGCGAAGTATCGAGTTTCACCTCCGGTATTGGTCAAATGGCGCTGTTTTCTTTTCTTTTCTTTATTCTTTATTTACTTATTTATTTATTTATTTTTCCTGTATTTTCGGTAGCACTTTGCATCGCAAGTGTTTCATATGACGTGCGTGCGTGCGGCGGCGGCGGCGACGACGACGACGTTTTAAATCATAGATACTACTTGTGCATGAAATCCGCTTTTCAACACATCTATTTGTTTTGCCTCGTCTGCATTTCATCTGCGATTATAAGAGTACACTTCGTAAATTGTAAATACCGAAATATTTCTCACATCATCAACAGCACTCTGCTTCTCCGGAGGCTATTCGATGTTGGATGAGTAGTGGCCCCGCCATTTGACCATATGTCCCGTGGTCCTCTGTTGTAGACACATGCAGTACTAAATCCTTCCAATTGTTTTTTACCGAGCAATTTCTAGCGGATGCGTCTTAAAGGTCTATTTGTCACACAGTGCTCCTGTTCTGGCGTTTCAAACACCTCTGTAATGATTCGAAATTCACAAAATGCGTAGCCCCTACCTCGTGGGGCGTGACTACGCGGATCTAGTTGTCAGGATTTGAAGAGCACATTATCACCTAAGGCCTAAAGTGTGGTGCACTGCCAGTGGTGGTCGATTTCCTAAGAGCTGCACGTGACTCTCACATGTAAACATTCGTGTACGTTCTACTACAACCTCAAAGTACCAAAATTGTGGCAGCGGTGGGATTCGAACCCACGCCTCCGAAGAGACTGGTGCCTAAAACCAGCGCCTTAGACCGCTCGGCCACGCTACCAACTAAGCAAACGCCGGTTCCTGCAGTATAGTTTAGTCATCAGTGCACGCAAAGAAAGACGAATTATCTTGCACGTAATGAAATGCTAGTATGAACTGTGACCTTTGGATAATTTTTGCAGCAGAAGAGAGGTCTTGCATTTAAAAACTATTGACCACTGCCAGTCTTACCTATAATAAAAAGCTTCAAAATTGCCGTGACCAGGATTCGAACCTGGGTTATTGCGGCCACAACGCAATGTCCTAACCACTAGACGATCACGGCTACGAGCACACACGCCAGCGACACTCTCAGTGCTTCAAGACTACGACTCTTGGCGATTCGCAGCCCAAGCCGTCACGTAATTGCTAGTTGTTTATTGGTCGTTATCACATAGGCGACCTGTATACGCCAAGAAATCGTGTAGCTATGCTTGTAGCTCACTAAACGGTGTGGTACGTGTGCGGTTACTCTCTGTGGTTGCATTCACATCCATCCCAGCTGCTTGTAGGTCTCCTAGGATGAACTTTTGGCTACCGACAACGTTCCTCCTTAAAAAAAAAAAAAAAAAAAAAAAAAAAAAAAAAACTGACAGACGTCGGAACCCTATCACCATCATTTTGCCTCAAATGAACGATGTTTAATGCACTTTCCCTAGAGCGTCAGCCCTGCAAAGTCAATACAAGTTGCTTTGAACGAGCACCAAAAGTGACATTCCGGTGCCGGGAATCGAACCCGGGCCTCCTGGGTGAGAGCCAGGTATCCTAGCCACTAGACCACACCGGACAAGGATGCGCAGCCACTCGGTGATGCACCTACATTACTGTTGACATTTTTTCACATTCGCAGAAAAGTTTGTAAACGACTGTCTCACCTAATAGCGTGGTAGACACTGCCATCTCAGTTACCTCTGCATTTTTTCTTCGATTCTGTCACTGCTTGCATACGAACCGTATCGTTGCCATTCCATAAAACAGAGACTCACACACGCTTTCGGCACAGCCTTCTGCAGATACCAACGATACCAGATATTCAGAGGGGGGAATAGCATGTTGATCGCAGTTTTTCTTTTTTTTTTTTTTTTCTTTTTTTTTTTTTTTTTTTTTTTTGGAAGAAACAGCTTATTACAATTACAACATAATGCTCGTTGTTATCTGCATCATCTAACAGTGTAGCACTGCCACCGCTGCCACCGCAGTGGCACGTGTAAAACAGGGAAACATAGGGGTTTCTGCACTACCTCATGCAATTACTAAGGACACCAGACTTCGACAGAGGAAGAAAACAGATGGCAGCGGTGGGATTCGAACCCACGCCTCCGAAGAGACTGGTACCTGAAACCAGCGCCTTAGACCGCTCGGCCACGCTACCGTCGGCGCATGGAAGACCAAGGTGTTGCCTGCTTCCTCACGATACCGCACTGTCTTCGCTTGAAAACGATAAACCAAAATTGGCAATGCATGGATTCGAATCCACGGCCCAAAAGAGACTGGTTCCTAAAACTAGTGCCTTATACAACATTTTTAAGTTCATGTATCATATTTCTTAATTTGTTATTGCCTATCTGCTGCGACAGTACAAAGGCATGAGCTCAACCCCCGTACCAAGTCTGACAGATGCAGCCGCACTAAATGTGGTGCATAATGTACCACCAGAAGGCACTGTCATGCAACAAACACACCTTACTCGAAGCTGTGTGGCAAGTTAAAGTCGTAATGCAGCGAAGTATCGAGTTTCACCTCCGGTATTGGTCAAATGGCGCTGTTTTCTTTTCTTTTCTTTATTCTTTATTTACTTATTTATTTATTTATTTATTTTTCCTGTATTTTCGGTAGCACTTTGCATCGCAAGTGTTTCATATGACGTGCGTGCGTGCGGCGGCGGCGGCGACGACGACGACGTTTTAAATCATAGATACTACTTGTGCATGAAATCCGCTTTTCAACACATCTATTTGTTTTGCCTCGTCTGCATTTCATCTGCGATTATAAGAGTACACTTCGTAAATTGTAAATACCGAAATATTTCTCACATCATCAACAGCACTCTGCTTCTCCGGAGGCTATTCGATGTTGGATGAGTAGTGGCCCCGCCATTTGACCATATGTCCCGTGGTCCTCTGTTGTAGACACATGCAGTACTAAATCCTTCCAATTGTTTTTTACCGAGCAATTTCTAGCGGATGCGTCTTAAAGGTCTATTTGTCACACAGTGCTCCTGTTCTGGCGTTTCAAACACCTCTGTAATGATTCGAAATTCACAAAATGCGTAGCCCCTACCTCGTGGGGCGTGACTACGCGGATCTAGTTGTCAGGATTTGAAGAGCACATTATCACCTAAGGCCTAAAGTGTGGTGCACTGCCAGTGGTGGTCGATTTCCTAAGAGCTGCACGTGACTCTCACATGTAAACATTCGTGTACGTTCTACTACAACCTCAAAGTACCAAAATTGTGGCAGCGGTGGGATTCGAACCCACGCCTCCGAAGAGACTGGTGCCTAAAACCAGCGCCTTAGACCGCTCGGCCACGCTACCAACTAAGCAAACGCCGGTTCCTGCAGTATAGTTTAGTCATCAGTGCACGCAAAGAAAGACGAATTATCTTGCACGTAATGAAATGCTAGTATGAACTGTGACCTTTGGATAATTTTTGCAGCAGAAGAGAGGTCTTGCATTTAAAAACTATTGACCACTGCCAGTCTTACCTATAATAAAAAGCTTCAAAATTGCCGTGACCAGGATTCGAACCTGGGTTATTGCGGCCACAACGCAATGTCCTAACCACTAGACGATCACGGCTACGAGCACACACGCCAGCGACACTCTCAGTGCTTCAAGACTACGACTCTTGGCGATTCGCAGCCCAAGCCGTCACGTAATTGCTAGTTGTTTATTGGTCGTTATCACATAGGCGACCTGTATACGCCAAGAAATCGTGTAGCTATGCTTGTAGCTCACTAAACGGTGTGGTACGTGTGCGGTTACTCTCTGTGGTTGCATTCACATCCATCCCAGCTGCTTGTAGGTCTCCTAGGATGAACTTTTGGCTACCGACAACGTTCCTCCTTAAAAAAAAAAAAAAAAAAAAAAAAAAAAAAAAAAAACTGACAGACGTCGGAACCCTATCACCATCATTTTGCCTCAAATGAACGATGTTTAATGCACTTTCCCTAGAGCGTCAGCCCTGCAAAGTCAATACAAGTTGCTTTGAACGAGCACCAAAAGTGACATTCCGGTGCCGGGAATCGAACCCGGGCCTCCTGGGTGAGAGCCAGGTATCCTAGCCACTAGACCACACCGGACAAGGATGCGCAGCCACTCGGTGATGCACCTACATTACTGTTGACATTTTTTCACATTCGCAGAAAAGTTTGTAAACGACTGTCTCACCTAATAGCGTGGTAGACACTGCCATCTCAGTTACCTCTGCATTTTTTCTTCGATTCTGTCACTGCTTGCATACGAACCGTATCGTTGCCATTCCATAAAACAGAGACTCACACACGCTTTCGGCACAGCCTTCTGCAGATACCAACGATACCAGATATTCAGAGGGGGGAATAGCATGTTGATCGCAGTTTTTCTTTTTTTTTTTTTTTTCTTTTTTTTTTTTTTTTTTTTTTGGAAGAAACAGCTTATTACAATTACAACATAATGCTCGTTGTTATCTGCATCATCTAACAGTGTAGCACTGCCACCGCTGCCACCGCAGTGGCACGTGTAAAACAGGGAAACATAGGGGTTTCTGCACTACCTCATGCAATTACTAAGGACACCAGACTTCGACAGAGGAAGAAAACAGATGGCAGCGGTGGGATTCGAACCCACGCCTCCGAAGAGACTGGTACCTGAAACCAGCGCCTTAGACCGCTCGGCCACGCTACCGTCGGCGCATGGAAGACCAAGGTGTTGCCTGCTTCCTCACGATACCGCACTGTCTTCGCTTGAAAACGATAAACCAAAATTGGCAATGCATGGATTCGAATCCACGGCCCAAAAGAGACTGGTTCCTAAAACTAGTGCCTTATACAACATTTTTAAGTTCATGTATCATATTTCTTAATTTGTTATTGCCTATCTGCTGCGACAGTACAAAGGCATGAGCTCAACCCCCGTACCAAGTCTGACAGATGCAGCCGCACTAAATGTGGTGCATAATGTACCACCAGAAGGCACTGTCATGCAACAAACACACCTTACTCGAAGCTGTGTGGCAAGTTAAAGTCGTAATGCAGCGAAGTATCGAGTTTCACCTCCGGTATTGGTCAAATGGCGCTGTTTTCTTTTCTTTTCTTTATTCTTTATTTACTTATTTATTTATTTATTTATTTTTCCTGTATTTTCGGTAGCACTTTGCATCGCAAGTGTTTCATATGACGTGCGTGCGTGCGGCGGCGGCGGCGACGACGACGACGTTTTAAATCATAGATACTACTTGTGCATGAAATCCGCTTTTCAACACATCTATTTGTTTTGCCTCGTCTGCATTTCATCTGCGATTATAAGAGTACACTTCGTAAATTGTAAATACCGAAATATTTCTCACATCATCAACAGCACTCTGCTTCTCCGGAGGCTATTCGATGTTGGATGAGTAGTGGCCCCGCCATTTGACCATATGTCCCGTGGTCCTCTGTTGTAGACACATGCAGTACTAAATCCTTCCAATTGTTTTTTACCGAGCAATTTCTAGCGGATGCGTCTTAAAGGTCTATTTGTCACACAGTGCTCCTGTTCTGGCGTTTCAAACACCTCTGTAATGATTCGAAATTCACAAAATGCGTAGCCCCTACCTCGTGGGGCGTGACTACGCGGATCTAGTTGTCAGGATTTGAAGAGCACATTATCACCTAAGGCCTAAAGTGTGGTGCACTGCCAGTGGTGGTCGATTTCCTAAGAGCTGCACGTGACTCTCACATGTAAACATTCGTGTACGTTCTACTACAACCTCAAAGTACCAAAATTGTGGCAGCGGTGGGATTCGAACCCACGCCTCCGAAGAGACTGGTGCCTAAAACCAGCGCCTTAGACCGCTCGGCCACGCTACCAACTAAGCAAACGCCGGTTCCTGCAGTATAGTTTAGTCATCAGTGCACGCAAAGAAAGACGAATTATCTTGCACGTAATGAAATGCTAGTATGAACTGTGACCTTTGGATAATTTTTGCAGCAGAAGAGAGGTCTTGCATTTAAAAACTATTGACCACTGCCAGTCTTACCTATAATAAAAAGCTTCAAAATTGCCGTGACCAGGATTCGAACCTGGGTTATTGCGGCCACAACGCAATGTCCTAACCACTAGACGATCACGGCTACGAGCACACACGCCAGCGACACTCTCAGTGCTTCAAGACTACGACTCTTGGCGATTCGCAGCCCAAGCCGTCACGTAATTGCTAGTTGTTTATTGGTCGTTATCACATAGGCGACCTGTATACGCCAAGAAATCGTGTAGCTATGCTTGTAGCTCACTAAACGGTGTGGTACGTGTGCGGTTACTCTCTGTGGTTGCATTCACATCCATCCCAGCTGCTTGTAGGTCTCCTAGGATGAACTTTTGGCTACCGACAACGTTCCTCCTTAAAAAAAAAAAAAAAAAAAAAAAAAAAAAAAAAACTGACAGACGTCGGAACCCTATCACCATCATTTTGCCTCAAATGAACGATGTTTAATGCACTTTCCCTAGAGCGTCAGCCCTGCAAAGTCAATACAAGTTGCTTTGAACGAGCACCAAAAGTGACATTCCGGTGCCGGGAATCGAACCCGGGCCTCCTGGGTGAGAGCCAGGTATCCTAGCCACTAGACCACACCGGACAAGGATGCGCAGCCACTCGGTGATGCACCTACATTACTGTTGACATTTTTTCACATTCGCAGAAAAGTTTGTAAACGACTGTCTCACCTAATAGCGTGGTAGACACTGCCATCTCAGTTACCTCTGCATTTTTTCTTCGATTCTGTCACTGCTTGCATACGAACCGTATCGTTGCCATTCCATAAAACAGAGACTCACACACGCTTTCGGCACAGCCTTCTGCAGATACCAACGATACCAGATATTCAGAGGGGGGAATAGCATGTTGATCGCAGTTTTTCTTTTTTTTTTTTTTTTCTTTTTTTTTTTTTTTTTTTTTTTGGAAGAAACAGCTTATTACAATTACAACATAATGCTCGTTGTTATCTGCATCATCTAACAGTGTAGCACTGCCACCGCTGCCACCGCAGTGGCACGTGTAAAACAGGGAAACATAGGGGTTTCTGCACTACCTCATGCAATTACTAAGGACACCAGACTTCGACAGAGGAAGAAAACAGATGGCAGCGGTGGGATTCGAACCCACGCCTCCGAAGAGACTGGTACCTGAAACCAGCGCCTTAGACCGCTCGGCCACGCTACCGTCGGCGCATGGAAGACCAAGGTGTTGCCTGCTTCCTCACGATACCGCACTGTCTTCGCTTGAAAACGATAAACCAAAATTGGCAATGCATGGATTCGAATCCACGGCCCAAAAGAGACTGGTTCCTAAAACTAGTGCCTTATACAACATTTTTAAGTTCATGTATCATATTTCTTAATTTGTTATTGCCTATCTGCTGCGACAGTACAAAGGCATGAGCTCAACCCCCGTACCAAGTCTGACAGATGCAGCCGCACTAAATGTGGTGCATAATGTACCACCAGAAGGCACTGTCATGCAACAAACACACCTTACTCGAAGCTGTGTGGCAAGTTAAAGTCGTAATGCAGCGAAGTATCGAGTTTCACCTCCGGTATTGGTCAAATGGCGCTGTTTTCTTTTCTTTTCTTTATTCTTTATTTACTTATTTATTTATTTATTTATTTTTCCTGTATTTTCGGTAGCACTTTGCATCGCAAGTGTTTCATATGACGTGCGTGCGTGCGGCGGCGGCGGCGACGACGACGACGTTTTAAATCATAGATACTACTTGTGCATGAAATCCGCTTTTCAACACATCTATTTGTTTTGCCTCGTCTGCATTTCATCTGCGATTATAAGAGTACACTTCGTAAATTGTAAATACCGAAATATTTCTCACATCATCAACAGCACTCTGCTTCTCCGGAGGCTATTCGATGTTGGATGAGTAGTGGCCCCGCCATTTGACCATATGTCCCGTGGTCCTCTGTTGTAGACACATGCAGTACTAAATCCTTCCAATTGTTTTTTACCGAGCAATTTCTAGCGGATGCGTCTTAAAGGTCTATTTGTCACACAGTGCTCCTGTTCTGGCGTTTCAAACACCTCTGTAATGATTCGAAATTCACAAAATGCGTAGCCCCTACCTCGTGGGGCGTGACTACGCGGATCTAGTTGTCAGGATTTGAAGAGCACATTATCACCTAAGGCCTAAAGTGTGGTGCACTGCCAGTGGTGGTCGATTTCCTAAGAGCTGCACGTGACTCTCACATGTAAACATTCGTGTACGTTCTACTACAACCTCAAAGTACCAAAATTGTGGCAGCGGTGGGATTCGAACCCACGCCTCCGAAGAGACTGGTGCCTAAAACCAGCGCCTTAGACCGCTCGGCCACGCTACCAACTAAGCAAACGCCGGTTCCTGCAGTATAGTTTAGTCATCAGTGCACGCAAAGAAAGACGAATTATCTTGCACGTAATGAAATGCTAGTATGAACTGTGACCTTTGGATAATTTTTGCAGCAGAAGAGAGGTCTTGCATTTAAAAACTATTGACCACTGCCAGTCTTACCTATAATAAAAAGCTTCAAAATTGCCGTGACCAGGATTCGAACCTGGGTTATTGCGGCCACAACGCAATGTCCTAACCACTAGACGATCACGGCTACGAGCACACACGCCAGCGACACTCTCAGTGCTTCAAGACTACGACTCTTGGCGATTCGCAGCCCAAGCCGTCACGTAATTGCTAGTTGTTTATTGGTCGTTATCACATAGGCGACCTGTATACGCCAAGAAATCGTGTAGCTATGCTTGTAGCTCACTAAACGGTGTGGTACGTGTGCGGTTACTCTCTGTGGTTGCATTCACATCCATCCCAGCTGCTTGTAGGTCTCCTAGGATGAACTTTTGGCTACCGACAACGTTCCTCCTTAAAAAAAAAAAAAAAAAAAAAAAAAAAAAAAAAAAAACTGACAGACGTCGGAACCCTATCACCATCATTTTGCCTCAAATGAACGATGTTTAATGCACTTTCCCTAGAGCGTCAGCCCTGCAAAGTCAATACAAGTTGCTTTGAACGAGCACCAAAAGTGACATTCCGGTGCCGGGAATCGAACCCGGGCCTCCTGGGTGAGAGCCAGGTATCCTAGCCACTAGACCACACCGGACAAGGATGCGCAGCCACTCGGTGATGCACCTACATTACTGTTGACATTTTTTCACATTCGCAGAAAAGTTTGTAAACGACTGTCTCACCTAATAGCGTGGTAGACACTGCCATCTCAGTTACCTCTGCATTTTTTCTTCGATTCTGTCACTGCTTGCATACGAACCGTATCGTTGCCATTCCATAAAACAGAGACTCACACACGCTTTCGGCACAGCCTTCTGCAGATACCAACGATACCAGATATTCAGAGGGGGGAATAGCATGTTGATCGCAGTTTTTCTTTTTTTTTTTTTTTTCTTTTTTTTTTTTTTTTTTTTTTTTGGAAGAAACAGCTTATTACAATTACAACATAATGCTCGTTGTTATCTGCATCATCTAACAGTGTAGCACTGCCACCGCTGCCACCGCAGTGGCACGTGTAAAACAGGGAAACATAGGGGTTTCTGCACTACCTCATGCAATTACTAAGGACACCAGACTTCGACAGAGGAAGAAAACAGATGGCAGCGGTGGGATTCGAACCCACGCCTCCGAAGAGACTGGTACCTGAAACCAGCGCCTTAGACCGCTCGGCCACGCTACCGTCGGCGCATGGAAGACCAAGGTGTTGCCTGCTTCCTCACGATACCGCACTGTCTTCGCTTGAAAACGATAAACCAAAATTGGCAATGCATGGATTCGAATCCACGGCCCAAAAGAGACTGGTTCCTAAAACTAGTGCCTTATACAACATTTTTAAGTTCATGTATCATATTTCTTAATTTGTTATTGCCTATCTGCTGCGACAGTACAAAGGCATGAGCTCAACCCCCGTACCAAGTCTGACAGATGCAGCCGCACTAAATGTGGTGCATAATGTACCACCAGAAGGCACTGTCATGCAACAAACACACCTTACTCGAAGCTGTGTGGCAAGTTAAAGTCGTAATGCAGCGAAGTATCGAGTTTCACCTCCGGTATTGGTCAAATGGCGCTGTTTTCTTTTCTTTTCTTTATTCTTTATTTACTTATTTATTTATTTATTTATTTTTCCTGTATTTTCGGTAGCACTTTGCATCGCAAGTGTTTCATATGACGTGCGTGCGTGCGGCGGCGGCGGCGACGACGACGACGTTTTAAATCATAGATACTACTTGTGCATGAAATCCGCTTTTCAACACATCTATTTGTTTTGCCTCGTCTGCATTTCATCTGCGATTATAAGAGTACACTTCGTAAATTGTAAATACCGAAATATTTCTCACATCATCAACAGCACTCTGCTTCTCCGGAGGCTATTCGATGTTGGATGAGTAGTGGCCCCGCCATTTGACCATATGTCCCGTGGTCCTCTGTTGTAGACACATGCAGTACTAAATCCTTCCAATTGTTTTTTACCGAGCAATTTCTAGCGGATGCGTCTTAAAGGTCTATTTGTCACACAGTGCTCCTGTTCTGGCGTTTCAAACACCTCTGTAATGATTCGAAATTCACAAAATGCGTAGCCCCTACCTCGTGGGGCGTGACTACGCGGATCTAGTTGTCAGGATTTGAAGAGCACATTATCACCTAAGGCCTAAAGTGTGGTGCACTGCCAGTGGTGGTCGATTTCCTAAGAGCTGCACGTGACTCTCACATGTAAACATTCGTGTACGTTCTACTACAACCTCAAAGTACCAAAATTGTGGCAGCGGTGGGATTCGAACCCACGCCTCCGAAGAGACTGGTGCCTAAAACCAGCGCCTTAGACCGCTCGGCCACGCTACCAACTAAGCAAACGCCGGTTCCTGCAGTATAGTTTAGTCATCAGTGCACGCAAAGAAAGACGAATTATCTTGCACGTAATGAAATGCTAGTATGAACTGTGACCTTTGGATAATTTTTGCAGCAGAAGAGAGGTCTTGCATTTAAAAACCATTGACCACTGCCAGTCTTACCTATAATAAAAAGCTTCAAAATTGCCGTGACCAGGATTCGAACCTGGGTTATTGCGGCCACAACGCAATGTCCTAACCACTAGACGATCACGGCTACGAGCACACACGCCAGCGACACTCTCAGTGCTTCAAGACTACGACTCTTGGCGATTCGCAGCCCAAGCCGTCACGTAATTGCTAGTTGTTTATTGGTCGTTATCACATAGGCGACCTGTATACGCCAAGAAATCGTGTAGCTATGCTTGTAGCTCACTAAACGGTGTGGTACGTGTGCGGTTACTCTCTGTGGTTGCATTCACATCCATCCCAGCTGCTTGTAGGTCTCCTAGGATGAACTTTTGGCTACCGACAACGTTCCTCCTTAAAAAAAAAAAAAAAAAAAAACTGACAGACGTCGGAACCCTATCACCATCATTTTGCCTCAAATGAACGATGTTTAATGCACTTTCCCTAGAGCGTCAGCCCTGCAAAGTCAATACAAGTTGCTTTGAACGAGCACCAAAAGTGACATTCCGGTGCCGGGAATCGAACCCGGGCCTCCTGGGTGAGAGCCAGGTATCCTAGCCACTAGACCACACCGGACAAGGATGCGCAGCCACTCGGTGATGCACCTACATTACTGTTGACATTTTTTCACATTCGCAGAAAAGTTTGTAAACGACTGTCTCACCTAATAGCGTGGTAGACACTGCCATCTCAGTTACCTCTGCATTTTTTCTTCGATTCTGTCACTGCTTGCATACGAACCGTATCGTTGCCATTCCATAAAACAGAGACTCACACACGCTTTCGGCACAGCCTTCTGCAGATACCAACGATACCAGATATTCAGAGGGGGGAATAGCATGTTGATCGCAGTTTTTCTTTTTTTTTTTTTTTTCTTTTTTTTTTTTTTTTTTTTTTTGGAAGAAACAGCTTATTACAATTACAACATAATGCTCGTTGTTATCTGCATCATCTAACAGTGTAGCACTGCCACCGCTGCCACCGCAGTGGCACGTGTAAAACAGGGAAACATAGGGGTTTCTGCACTACCTCATGCAATTACTAAGGACACCAGACTTCGACAGAGGAAGAAAACAGATGGCAGCGGTGGGATTCGAACCCACGCCTCCGAAGAGACTGGTACCTGAAACCAGCGCCTTAGACCGCTCGGCCACGCTACCGTCGGCGCATGGAAGACCAAGGTGTTGCCTGCTTCCTCACGATACCGCACTGTCTTCGCTTGAAAACGATAAACCAAAATTGGCAATGCATGGATTCGAATCCACGGCCCAAAAGAGACTGGTTCCTAAAACTAGTGCCTTATACAACATTTTTAAGTTCATGTATCATATTTCTTAATTTGTTATTGCCTATCTGCTGCGACAGTACAAAGGCATGAGCTCAACCCCCGTACCAAGTCTGACAGATGCAGCCGCACTAAATGTGGTGCATAATGTACCACCAGAAGGCACTGTCATGCAACAAACACACCTTACTCGAAGCTGTGTGGCAAGTTAAAGTCGTAATGCAGCGAAGTATCGAGTTTCACCTCCGGTATTGGTCAAATGGCGCTGTTTTCTTTTCTTTTCTTTATTCTTTATTTACTTATTTATTTATTTATTTTTCCTGTATTTTCGGTAGCACTTTGCATCGCAAGTGTTTCATATGACGTGCGTGCGTGCGGCGGCGGCGGCGACGACGACGACGTTTTAAATCATAGATACTACTTGTGCATGAAATCCGCTTTTCAACACATCTATTTGTTTTGCCTCGTCTGCATTTCATCTGCGATTATAAGAGTACACTTCGTAAATTGTAAATACCGAAATATTTCTCACATCATCAACAGCACTCTGCTTCTCCGGAGGCTATTCGATGTTGGATGAGTAGTGGCCCCGCCATTTGACCATATGTCCCGTGGTCCTCTGTTGTAGACACATGCAGTACTAAATCCTTCCAATTGTTTTTTACCGAGCAATTTCTAGCGGATGCGTCTTAAAGGTCTATTTGTCACACAGTGCTCCTGTTCTGGCGTTTCAAACACCTCTGTAATGATTCGAAATTCACAAAATGCGTAGCCCCTACCTCGTGGGGCGTGACTACGCGGATCTAGTTGTCAGGATTTGAAGAGCACATTATCACCTAAGGCCTAAAGTGTGGTGCACTGCCAGTGGTGGTCGATTTCCTAAGAGCTGCACGTGACTCTCACATGTAAACATTCGTGTACGTTCTACTACAACCTCAAAGTACCAAAATTGTGGCAGCGGTGGGATTCGAACCCACGCCTCCGAAGAGACTGGTGCCTAAAACCAGCGCCTTAGACCGCTCGGCCACGCTACCAACTAAGCAAACGCCGGTTCCTGCAGTATAGTTTAGTCATCAGTGCACGCAAAGAAAGACGAATTATCTTGCACGTAATGAAATGCTAGTATGAACTGTGACCTTTGGATAATTTTTGCAGCAGAAGAGAGGTCTTGCATTTAAAAACCATTGACCACTGCCAGTCTTACCTATAATAAAAAGCTTCAAAATTGCCGTGACCAGGATTCGAACCTGGGTTATTGCGGCCACAACGCAATGTCCTAACCACTAGACGATCACGGCTACGAGCACACACGCCAGCGACACTCTCAGTGCTTCAAGACTACGACTCTTGGCGATTCGCAGCCCAAGCCGTCACGTAATTGCTAGTTGTTTATTGGTCGTTATCACATAGGCGACCTGTATACGCCAAGAAATCGTGTAGCTATGCTTGTAGCTCACTAAACGGTGTGGTACGTGTGCGGTTACTCTCTGTGGTTGCATTCACATCCATCCCAGCTGCTTGTAGGTCTCCTAGGATGAACTTTTGGCTACCGACAACGTTCCTCCTTAAAAAAAAAAAAAAAAAAAAACTGACAGACGTCGGAACCCTATCACCATCATTTTGCCTCAAATGAACGATGTTTAATGCACTTTCCCTAGAGCGTCAGCCCTGCAAAGTCAATACAAGTTGCTTTGAACGAGCACCAAAAGTGACATTCCGGTGCCGGGAATCGAACCCGGGCCTCCTGGGTGAGAGCCAGGTATCCTAGCCACTAGACCACACCGGACAAGGATGCGCAGCCACTCGGTGATGCACCTACATTACTGTTGACATTTTTTCACATTCGCAGAAAAGTTTGTAAACGACTGTCTCACCTAATAGCGTGGTAGACACTGCCATCTCAGTTACCTCTGCATTTTTTCTTCGATTCTGTCACTGCTTGCATACGAACCGTATCGTTGCCATTCCATAAAACAGAGACTCACACACGCTTTCGGCACAGCCTTCTGCAGATACCAACGATACCAGATATTCAGAGGGGGGAATAGCATGTTGATCGCAGTTTTTCTTTTTTTTTTTTTTTTCTTTTTTTTTTTTTTTTTTTTTTTGGAAGAAACAGCTTATTACAATTACAACATAATGCTCGTTGTTATCTGCATCATCTAACAGTGTAGCACTGCCACCGCTGCCACCGCAGTGGCACGTGTAAAACAGGGAAACATAGGGGTTTCTGCACTACCTCATGCAATTACTAAGGACACCAGACTTCGACAGAGGAAGAAAACAGATGGCAGCGGTGGGATTCGAACCCACGCCTCCGAAGAGACTGGTACCTGAAACCAGCGCCTTAGACCGCTCGGCCACGCTACCGTCGGCGCATGGAAGACCAAGGTGTTGCCTGCTTCCTCACGATACCGCACTGTCTTCGCTTGAAAACGATAAACCAAAATTGGCAATGCATGGATTCGAATCCACGGCCCAAAAGAGACTGGTTCCTAAAACTAGTGCCTTATACAACATTTTTAAGTTCATGTATCATATTTCTTAATTTGTTATTGCCTATCTGCTGCGACAGTACAAAGGCATGAGCTCAACCCCCGTACCAAGTCTGACAGATGCAGCCGCACTAAATGTGGTGCATAATGTACCACCAGAAGGCACTGTCATGCAACAAACACACCTTACTCGAAGCTGTGTGGCAAGTTAAAGTCGTAATGCAGCGAAGTATCGAGTTTCACCTCCGGTATTGGTCAAATGGCGCTGTTTTCTTTTCTTTTCTTTATTCTTTATTTACTTATTTATTTATTTATTTTTCCTGTATTTTCGGTAGCACTTTGCATCGCAAGTGTTTCATATGACGTGCGTGCGTGCGGCGGCGGCGGCGACGACGACGACGTTTTAAATCATAGATACTACTTGTGCATGAAATCCGCTTTTCAACACATCTATTTGTTTTGCCTCGTCTGCATTTCATCTGCGATTATAAGAGTACACTTCGTAAATTGTAAATACCGAAATATTTCTCACATCATCAACAGCACTCTGCTTCTCCGGAGGCTATTCGATGTTGGATGAGTAGTGGCCCCGCCATTTGACCATATGTCCCGTGGTCCTCTGTTGTAGACACATGCAGTACTAAATCCTTCCAATTGTTTTTTACCGAGCAATTTCTAGCGGATGCGTCTTAAAGGTCTATTTGTCACACAGTGCTCCTGTTCTGGCGTTTCAAACACCTCTGTAATGATTCGAAATTCACAAAATGCGTAGCCCCTACCTCGTGGGGCGTGACTACGCGGATCTAGTTGTCAGGATTTGAAGAGCACATTATCACCTAAGGCCTAAAGTGTGGTGCACTGCCAGTGGTGGTCGATTTCCTAAGAGCTGCACGTGACTCTCACATGTAAACATTCGTGTACGTTCTACTACAACCTCAAAGTACCAAAATTGTGGCAGCGGTGGGATTCGAACCCACGCCTCCGAAGAGACTGGTGCCTAAAACCAGCGCCTTAGACCGCTCGGCCACGCTACCAACTAAGCAAACGCCGGTTCCTGCAGTATAGTTTAGTCATCAGTGCACGCAAAGAAAGACGAATTATCTTGCACGTAATGAAATGCTAGTATGAACTGTGACCTTTGGATAATTTTTGCAGCAGAAGAGAGGTCTTGCATTTAAAAACTATTGACCACTGCCAGTCTTACCTATAATAAAAAGCTTCAAAATTGCCGTGACCAGGATTCGAACCTGGGTTATTGCGGCCACAACGCAATGTCCTAACCACTAGACGATCACGGCTACGAGCACACACGCCAGCGACACTCTCAGTGCTTCAAGACTACGACTCTTGGCGATTCGCAGCCCAAGCCGTCACGTAATTGCTAGTTGTTTATTGGTCGTTATCACATAGGCGACCTGTATACGCCAAGAAATCGTGTAGCTATGCTTGTAGCTCACTAAACGGTGTGGTACGTGTGCGGTTACTCTCTGTGGTTGCATTCACATCCATCCCAGCTGCTTGTAGGTCTCCTAGGATGAACTTTTGGCTACCGACAACGTTCCTCCTTAAAAAAAAAAAAAAAAAAAAACTGACAGACGTCGGAACCCTATCACCATCATTTTGCCTCAAATGAACGATGTTTAATGCACTTTCCCTAGAGCGTCAGCCCTGCAAAGTCAATACAAGTTGCTTTGAACGAGCACCAAAAGTGACATTCCGGTGCCGGGAATCGAACCCGGGCCTCCTGGGTGAGAGCCAGGTATCCTAGCCACTAGACCACACCGGACAAGGATGCGCAGCCA
Organism: Locusta migratoria; assembly: GCA_026315105.1. NCBI lineage: Eukaryota > Metazoa > Arthropoda > Insecta > Orthoptera > Acrididae > Locusta > Locusta migratoria. The sequence goes on from CM048749.1 coordinate 325,641,920, forward strand.
CTCGGTGATGCACCTACATTACTGTTGACATTTTTTCACATTCGCAGAAAAGTTTGTAAACGACTGTCTCACCTAATAGCGTGGTAGACACTGCCATCTCAGTTACCTCTGCATTTTTTCTTCGATTCTGTCACTGCTTGCATACGAACCGTATCGTTGCCATTCCATAAAACAGAGACTCACACACGCTTTCGGCACAGCCTTCTGCAGATACCAACGATACCAGATATTCAGAGGGGGGAATAGCATGTTGATCGCAGTTTTTCTTTTTTTTTTTTTTTTCTTTTTTTTTTTTTTTTTTTTTTTTGGAAGAAACAGCTTATTACAATTACAACATAATGCTCGTTGTTATCTGCATCATCTAACAGTGTAGCACTGCCACCGCTGCCACCGCAGTGGCACGTGTAAAACAGGGAAACATAGGGGTTTCTGCACTACCTCATGCAATTACTAAGGACACCAGACTTCGACAGAGGAAGAAAACAGATGGCAGCGGTGGGATTCGAACCCACGCCTCCGAAGAGACTGGTACCTGAAACCAGCGCCTTAGACCGCTCGGCCACGCTACCGTCGGCGCATGGAAGACCAAGGTGTTGCCTGCTTCCTCACGATACCGCACTGTCTTCGCTTGAAAACGATAAACCAAAATTGGCAATGCATGGATTCGAATCCACGGCCCAAAAGAGACTGGTTCCTAAAACTAGTGCCTTATACAACATTTTTAAGTTCATGTATCATATTTCTTAATTTGTTATTGCCTATCTGCTGCGACAGTACAAAGGCATGAGCTCAACCCCCGTACCAAGTCTGACAGATGCAGCCGCACTAAATGTGGTGCATAATGTACCACCAGAAGGCACTGTCATGCAACAAACACACCTTACTCGAAGCTGTGTGGCAAGTTAAAGTCGTAATGCAGCGAAGTATCGAGTTTCACCTCCGGTATTGGTCAAATGGCGCTGTTTTCTTTTCTTTTCTTTATTCTTTATTTACTTATTTATTTATTTATTTTTCCTGTATTTTCGGTAGCACTTTGCATCGCAAGTGTTTCATATGACGTGCGTGCGTGCGGCGGCGGCGGCGACGACGACGACGTTTTAAATCATAGATACTACTTGTGCATGAAATCCGCTTTTCAACACATCTATTTGTTTTGCCTCGTCTGCATTTCATCTGCGATTATAAGAGTACACTTCGTAAATTGTAAATACCGAAATATTTCTCACATCATCAACAGCACTCTGCTTCTCCGGAGGCTATTCGATGTTGGATGAGTAGTGGCCCCGCCATTTGACCATATGTCCCGTGGTCCTCTGTTGTAGACACATGCAGTACTAAATCCTTCCAATTGTTTTTTACCGAGCAATTTCTAGCGGATGCGTCTTAAAGGTCTATTTGTCACACAGTGCTCCTGTTCTGGCGTTTCAAACACCTCTGTAATGATTCGAAATTCACAAAATGCGTAGCCCCTACCTCGTGGGGCGTGACTACGCGGATCTAGTTGTCAGGATTTGAAGAGCACATTATCACCTAAGGCCTAAAGTGTGGTGCACTGCCAGTGGTGGTCGATTTCCTAAGAGCTGCACGTGACTCTCACATGTAAACATTCGTGTACGTTCTACTACAACCTCAAAGTACCAAAATTGTGGCAGCGGTGGGATTCGAACCCACGCCTCCGAAGAGACTGGTGCCTAAAACCAGCGCCTTAGACCGCTCGGCCACGCTACCAACTAAGCAAACGCCGGTTCCTGCAGTATAGTTTAGTCATCAGTGCACGCAAAGAAAGACGAATTATCTTGCACGTAATGAAATGCTAGTATGAACTGTGACCTTTGGATAATTTTTGCAGCAGAAGAGAGGTCTTGCATTTAAAAACTATTGACCACTGCCAGTCTTACCTATAATAAAAAGCTTCAAAATTGCCGTGACCAGGATTCGAACCTGGGTTATTGCGGCCACAACGCAATGTCCTAACCACTAGACGATCACGGCTACGAGCACACACGCCAGCGACACTCTCAGTGCTTCAAGACTACGACTCTTGGCGATTCGCAGCCCAAGCCGTCACGTAATTGCTAGTTGTTTATTGGTCGTTATCACATAGGCGACCTGTATACGCCAAGAAATCGTGTAGCTATGCTTGTAGCTCACTAAACGGTGTGGTACGTGTGCGGTTACTCTCTGTGGTTGCATTCACATCCATCCCAGCTGCTTGTAGGTCTCCTAGGATGAACTTTTGGCTACCGACAACGTTCCTCCTTAAAAAAAAAAAAAAAAAAAAAAAAAAAACTGACAGACGTCGGAACCCTATCACCATCATTTTGCCTCAAATGAACGATGTTTAATGCACTTTCCCTAGAGCGTCAGCCCTGCAAAGTCAATACAAGTTGCTTTGAACGAGCACCAAAAGTGACATTCCGGTGCCGGGAATCGAACCCGGGCCTCCTGGGTGAGAGCCAGGTATCCTAGCCACTAGACCACACCGGACAAGGATGCGCAGCCACTCGGTGATGCACCTACATTACTGTTGACATTTTTTCACATTCGCAGAAAAGTTTGTAAACGACTGTCTCACCTAATAGCGTGGTAGACACTGCCATCTCAGTTACCTCTGCATTTTTTCTTCGATTCTGTCACTGCTTGCATACGAACCGTATCGTTGCCATTCCATAAAACAGAGACTCACACACGCTTTCGGCACAGCCTTCTGCAGATACCAACGATACCAGATATTCAGAGGGGGGAATAGCATGTTGATCGCAGTTTTTCTTTTTTTTTTTTTTTTTTTTTTTTTTTTGGAAGAAACAGCTTATTACAATTACAACATAATGCTCGTTGTTATCTGCATCATCTAACAGTGTAGCACTGCCACCGCTGCCACCGCAGTGGCACGTGTAAAACAGGGAAACATAGGGGTTTCTGCACTACCTCATGCAATTACTAAGGACACCAGACTTCGACAGAGGAAGAAAACAGATGGCAGCTGTGGGATTCGAACCCACGCCTCCGAAGAGACTGGTACCTGAAACCAGCGCCTTAGACCGCTCGGCCACGCTACCGTCGGCGCTTGGAAGACCAAGGTGTTGCCTGCTTCCTCACGATACCGCACTGTCTTCGCTTGAAAACGATAAACCAAAATTGGCAATGCATGGATTCGAATCCACGGCCCAAAAGAGACTGGTTCCTAAAACTAGTGCCTTATACAACATTTTTAAGTTCATGTATCATATTTCTTAATTTGTTATTGCCTATCTGCTGCGACAGTACAAAGGCATGAGCTCAACCCCCGTACCAAGTCTGACAGATGCAGCCGCACTAAATGTGGTGCATAATGTACCACCAGAAGGCACTGTCATGCAACAAACACACCTTACTCGAAGCTGTGTGGCAAGTTAAAGTCGTAATGCAGCGAAGTATCGAGTTTCACCTCCGGTATTGGTCAAATGGCGCTGTTTTCTTTTCTTTTCTTTATTCTTTATTTACTTATTTATTTATTTATTTTTCCTGTATTTTCGGTAGCACTTTGCATCGCAAGTGTTTCATATGACGTGCGTGCGTGCGGCGGCGGCGGCGACGACGACGACGTTTTAAATCATAGATACTACTTGTGCATGAAATCCGCTTTTCAACACATCTATTTGTTTTGCCTCGTCTGCATTTCATCTGCGATTATAAGAGTACACTTCGTAAATTGTAAATACCGAAATATTTCTCACATCATCAACAGCACTCTGCTTCTCCGGAGGCTATTCGATGTTGGATGAGTAGTGGCCCCGCCATTTGACCATATGTCCCGTGGTCCTCTGTTGTAGACACATGCAGTACTAAATCCTTCCAATTGTTTTTTACCGAGCAATTTCTAGCGGATGCGTCTTAAAGGTCTATTTGTCACACAGTGCTCCTGTTCTGGCGTTTCAAACACCTCTGTAATGATTCGAAATTCACAAAATGCGTAGCCCCTACCTCGTGGGGCGTGACTACGCGGATCTAGTTGTCAGGATTTGAAGAGCACATTATCACCTAAGGCCTAAAGTGTGGTGCACTGCCAGTGGTGGTCGATTTCCTAAGAGCTGCACGTGACTCTCACATGTAAACATTCGTGTACGTTCTACTACAACCTCAAAGTACCAAAATTGTGGCAGCGGTGGGATTCGAACCCACGCCTCCGAAGAGACTGGTGCCTAAAACCAGCGCCTTAGACCGCTCGGCCACGCTACCAACTAAGCAAACGCCGGTTCCTGCAGTATAGTTTAGTCATCAGTGCACGCAAAGAAAGACGAATTATCTTGCACGTAATGAAATGCTAGTATGAACTGTGACCTTTGGATAATTTTTGCAGCAGAAGAGAGGTCTTGCATTTAAAAACTATTGACCACTGCCAGTCTTACCTATAATAAAAAGCTTCAAAATTGCCGTGACCAGGATTCGAACCTGGGTTATTGCGGCCACAACGCAATGTCCTAACCACTAGACGATCACGGCTACGAGCACACACGCCAGCGACACTCTCAGTGCTTCAAGACTACGACTCTTGGCGATTCGCAGCCCAAGCCGTCACGTAATTGCTAGTTGTTTATTGGTCGTTATCACATAGGCGACCTGTATACGCCAAGAAATCGTGTAGCTATGCTTGTAGCTCACTAAACGGTGTGGTACGTGTGCGGTTACTCTCTGTGGTTGCATTCACATCCATCCCAGCTGCTTGTAGGTCTCCTAGGATGAACTTTTGGCTACCGACAACGTTCCTCCTTAAAAAAAAAAAAAAAAAAAAAAAAAACTGACAGACGTCGGAACCCTATCACCATCATTTTGCCTCAAATGAACGATGTTTAATGCACTTTCCCTAGAGCGTCAGCCCTGCAAAGTCAATACAAGTTGCTTTGAACGAGCACCAAAAGTGACATTCCGGTGCCGGGAATCGAACCCGGGCCTCCTGGGTGAGAGCCAGGTATCCTAGCCACTAGACCACACCGGACAAGGATGCGCAGCCACTCGGTGATGCACCTACATTACTGTTGACATTTTTTCACATTCGCAGAAAAGTTTGTAAACGACTGTCTCACCTAATAGCGTGGTAGACACTGCCATCTCAGTTACCTCTGCATTTTTTCTTCGATTCTGTCACTGCTTGCATACGAACCGTATCGTTGCCATTCCATAAAACAGAGACTCACACACGCTTTCGGCACAGCCTTCTGCAGATACCAACGATACCAGATATTCAGAGGGGGGAATAGCATGTTGATCGCAGTTTTTCTTTTTTTTTTTTTTTTCTTTTTTTTTTTTTTTTTTTTTTTTTGGAAGAAACAGCTTATTACAATTACAACATAATGCTCGTTGTTATCTGCATCATCTAACAGTGTAGCACTGCCACCGCTGCCACCGCAGTGGCACGTGTAAAACAGGGAAACATAGGGGTTTCTGCACTACCTCATGCAATTACTAAGGACACCAGACTTCGACAGAGGAAGAAAACAGATGGCAGCGGTGGGATTCGAACCCACGCCTCCGAAGAGACTGGTACCTGAAACCAGCGCCTTAGACCGCTCGGCCACGCTACCGTCGGCGCATGGAAGACCAAGGTGTTGCCTGCTTCCTCACGATACCGCACTGTCTTCGCTTGAAAACGATAAACCAAAATTGGCAATGCATGGATTCGAATCCACGGCCCAAAAGAGACTGGTTCCTAAAACTAGTGCCTTATACAACATTTTTAAGTTCATGTATCATATTTCTTAATTTGTTATTGCCTATCTGCTGCGACAGTACAAAGGCATGAGCTCAACCCCCGTACCAAGTCTGACAGATGCAGCCGCACTAAATGTGGTGCATAATGTACCACCAGAAGGCACTGTCATGCAACAAACACACCTTACTCGAAGCTGTGTGGCAAGTTAAAGTCGTAATGCAGCGAAGTATCGAGTTTCACCTCCGGTATTGGTCAAATGGCGCTGTTTTCTTTTCTTTTCTTTATTCTTTATTTACTTATTTATTTATTTATTTATTTTTCCTGTATTTTCGGTAGCACTTTGCATCGCAAGTGTTTCATATGACGTGCGTGCGTGCGGCGGCGGCGGCGACGACGACGACGTTTTAAATCATAGATACTACTTGTGCATGAAATCCGCTTTTCAACACATCTATTTGTTTTGCCTCGTCTGCATTTCATCTGCGATTATAAGAGTACACTTCGTAAATTGTAAATACCGAAATATTTCTCACATCATCAACAGCACTCTGCTTCTCCGGAGGCTATTCGATGTTGGATGAGTAGTGGCCCCGCCATTTGACCATATGTCCCGTGGTCCTCTGTTGTAGACACATGCAGTACTAAATCCTTCCAATTGTTTTTTACCGAGCAATTTCTAGCGGATGCGTCTTAAAGGTCTATTTGTCACACAGTGCTCCTGTTCTGGCGTTTCAAACACCTCTGTAATGATTCGAAATTCACAAAATGCGTAGCCCCTACCTCGTGGGGCGTGACTACGCGGATCTAGTTGTCAGGATTTGAAGAGCACATTATCACCTAAGGCCTAAAGTGTGGTGCACTGCCAGTGGTGGTCGATTTCCTAAGAGCTGCACGTGACTCTCACATGTAAACATTCGTGTACGTTCTACTACAACCTCAAAGTACCAAAATTGTGGCAGCTTTTTTTTTTTTTTTTTTTTTTTTTTTTTTTTTTTTTTTTTGCTTTTTTTTTTTTTTGCTTTTTTTTTTTTTTTTTTTTTTTTTTTTTTTTTTTTTTTTTTTTAAAGTACCAAAATTGTGGCAGCTTTTTTTTTTTTTTTTCTTTTTTTTTTTTTTTTTTTTTTTCTACTACAACCTCAAAGTACAAAAAATGTGGCAGCTTTTTTTTTTTTTTTTTTTTTTTTTTTTTTTTTTTTATTTATCATTTTTTTTTCCCTAATCTCTTCCTCTTCAGGCGTTGGCGCCTAACTAAAGAAGTCCCAAAAGAAAAACTAAACTGTCCTAACAAAAAAAAGTACTAGTGCCACCGCCACTTGTACCCTATGCTAATTAAAAATAATAATAAAAAAACCGAAGACATTCCCCTGTTTCTTGTTTCTTGAGTGGGGGAAATGAAATGTCATGTCCTCTCCGTTGAGGATTTGGAAATCCATTTTATAATCGCGACTTCGAACCATTTACAATAACAGAAGTCGCCTTGTAATAAAAAAAAAGTACAACAATTAATTACATATTAACACTCTTCTATAAATATTGGATAATGTTGAAAAGAAAAGTAACAAAGTAAATAATAATTAAAGTTAACAAAAATATCCTCGCATGGGAACGATCGAAGAAGAACGCATGTTAGCAAGAACCTAATAAGCACCAATCAAAACCGTGTCCGTAGCTATGTAGTCGTCATCAGTTTAGCAAACCCATGGAGTATTGACACATTCAGGAAATTCGCAAAAGTAAGTCCATATCGGGAGGTAGATTTTTGTTTCTCATGTTGAGTGGCGAGATAGGTAAGAAAGTCCAATTCAGAAGTCAACTTTAGGTGAAAGATAGCGTAAACCGTATGTCCGTAAATCCACAAAGTGGCATTTCGTTTGGTCCGTGGGTAGGCGTCGCACTGCGGGATGATAACGTCCGTTGGTGTAATACTGCGCGTATCGACCCGATTGATAAGACGCGCCATGTCTCTAGCCACTTCCCACACGGCGCTGTGGCGCTGACACTGAAAACGGTGTTCGAGGTCGTCCAGCACACCGCAATCTTCGCAGGCGTCGGACGGGGACAGGTGGATGGAATAGAGCTTCTCATTCGTCGGGTAGGTCCGGTGGACTACCTTGTACCATACGCCGTGTACGTGCGATGGAAGAAAGCTGGAGGCGATATTCTTCCATACAGCGTCCCAGTCGTACTGCGGCAGCCTGAGTTCCCATTTTGTGCGCGCCGGACAGCCACGGAGCGCCGCCGCAATCTCGCTCGCTCTACCGCAAGTTACGTCGCCGAGTATCAAATAGCTGTTATCCAGATAGTAGCGGCGAACGTAATTACAGCAGAACGGCACGTGACTGACGGACACAGGCGCTGTCACAGAGTGGGGGCGGAACCTTTCGAAGACGGCGGCGGTGGTGCCGCGCGGGTCCTTCTGCAGCACAGCGGAGGTCCTCTTCCAGAACAGCGCTGCACTTTTTGCCCGGAAGTCCACCAACCCGAGCCCGCCCTGTTGCTGGGGCAGGGTGCACGTGGCGAGCGACGCCTTAAAGACGTCGCCGCGCCAGATGAACCAGTACACGGCGGACTGTATGGCGCGCGCCAGTAACTTCGGCACAGGCAGCACCTGCGCAAGATACCAGGCGCGCGCGAGCAGATGGGAGTCCGCCAGCCGCACCCTGTCTCGCAGCGCGAGGGCGCGGGCCGCGTAGATCCGGGCGACGGCGCGGACCTTGTGCAGCGTCGGCCGCCAGTTCAACGCCTCCATCTGTTGAGGGTTGGCGGTGATGGTGACGCCGAGTACCTTGTGCTGGTCGCGCACGCAAAACCAGTCACCGGCGAGGGAGCGCGCGCGGGGCGTCAGGGGCAGCAGCACCGTCTTGCGGCGGTTCACCACCGCACCCGTCGCCCGCTCGAAGTGTTGAAGTGTGCGATGCAGGGTGTCCACGTCGGCGGCTCGGTCCAAGAAGACGCCCAGATCGTCGGCATAGGCCTTACACACAAGGCGCGTGTTGCCGATGGTGATGCCGGTGCATACTTCACTGATGGTCCGCAGAAGTGGATCTAGGGCGACGGCGAATAGCGCCATACTCAGTGGGCACCCCTGGCGCACAGAGCGGGCCACCGGGAAGACGGGGGTGAGGCGGCCGTTGACGGAGACGCGGGACGTCGCCGTTCCCAACAGATTCCGCACCATCGTCGTAAACTTTCGACCGAAGCCCATTGCTGTCAACACCCTACAGAGGTAGGTATGGCTGATGCGGTCGAAAGCGTTCTGAAAGTCGATTAAAAGGATCGCCGCCGTCCGCAGTCGTGCGCTCTTCACGTACCCAACGCAGTCACGGTACGCAAGGATGGCGTCGAAGATACTGCGGTCCCTGACGGCGCAGGTCTGGTCGCCGCTCAGGACCGCCGGCAGCACATTACGCAGACGAGACGCCACGCAGCGCGTGACAATCTTGTAATCTGCGTTGAGTAACGTGATTGGACGGACGGTGGCGATGCTCGGTGTGGCAGTCGATTTACGGATTAGCGTGATGTGACCCATTTCAAAGTCCGACGGAATGACGGCACCATTTTGAACTTCACACGCGAGTTCGCTAAAAACATCCTTAAAAAGATCGGCAAATGTTTGATAAAACTCCGCAGGTATTCCATCCGGTCCTGGAGACTTCCGTTTAGGACTGCGCTTAATGGAGTCGAGGACTTCGTCAGATGTGAAATGTTCGTTGAGTTGGTTCCGTTCATGACGGCCAAGACTCCGCGGAACATGTTGGAGGAGGCTGCGCAGAGCTCCGGAGTCGGCGTCGACAGCACTGAAGAGCGTACGGAAGTGGTGGTAGGCGTCCTCGGCGATCTGCGACGTGTCCGTGGTGCGGGTGCCGTCGGTCCTCAGCCAGGTGGCGATGTGCAGCTGCCGCCGCCGCTGCCGCTCCCTGTTGAGATGGTACAAGGAGAGCGGCTCGTCGTCCGCGGGGCCGACCGGCTGGCTCCTGGCGATGGCGCCGGCGCACGCGCGCCGCACGGTCTGCAGGTACTGCGCCTGCAGCCGCTTGTACTCCGGCAGCAGCGCGGGCTGTGACGTCACCCGCGCCGCCAGGTCCCGCAGGCAATCTTGCTGGAACAGGGCGGTGGCGCGCCGCCAGCGAGCGGCCTCGCGGCTGACGTCGATCAGATAGCGGCGGACGGCCGGCTTGGCCTCCCGCACCCACCACTCGAGGGCGCCGACGCCCGGGCTCCGAGTCCGCAGAATCTTCTGCCACCGAAGACGGAAACTGTCAACGAAGTTCTCGTCGTCCAGTAAGCTGCAGTTGAGTCTCCAGACGGAATTACGACGCGGAACACTAATGCTGCCTAAACGAACCCGACAATAAAAGGCACTGTGGTCAGAGAATATGACCGGTAAAACTTCCGCATGACGGACATGTGCTCGGAGATGGTCTGACACGTAAATTCGGTCGAGCCGGCTGCGACCGGTGGGGTAAAAAAACGTAAAATTAGTAAAATCAGGATATAAAACACGCCACGTATCCACTAATTTAAAACTATTGACCAAATCTGAGAGTTCCGCGCATTTGTTGGGTCGCGGCTCCTGGTCTTTGGCATCTAAAACTGCATTAAAATCACCCCCTAAAATAATTGTATTAAAATTGCGTCTTAAAAGTACAGGTAAATCTTGTCCGTAAAATTGAGCCCTCGCCGTTTTGCTACCGCCCGACGGAGCATAAACATTGATAAAAACAACGCCTTGGATCGTCACAGAAATTCCGCGTCCGTATGGTAAAATCTCAATGTCCGTTACTAAAAGATCAGACCGTACTAAAATTGCTGTGCCGGTAGCAGCATCCGGCACAATGTTGTCAATAATAATAAAATCGGTAAAATCAGTTAAAAAACACAGTGCCTCACGAGTTACTTCCTGTAAAAAGGCGACGTGGCAACGGTTCGACAATAAAAGTTCTTTGAGTGCCATGGCCTTATGAGCAGTGCGCATCTTATTTACATTGATAGTGAACACGTTCCACAAGTTTTGCTCAGTCGCCATACTATAAAAACAAACAAACGAGGTTCAATAAAACGGTGCCGTCACTCACATAAGGGTCCACGCTAAAAATGGTCGCGGGTTCAGGTCCCGTCCTCTTCGTCCACAGGCTCCGCCCAGTCCACGCCCGCGAGAGGCGACGACGCCGGTGGGGCCCCCGAAGCCGGTGCGCTGACGCTTGCGGCAGACGCCATTTCGACGTCCGAGGTGGTTGGCGTCGCAGCGACGTCAGCAGTCGGGCGGGTACGACGCCTGCCGGAGTCGTCACCCTCCGCCTTGCGCTTCGAAGACAGAGTCCCCGACGGCGCGACGGGGTCGGTGTCCATAGCGCTTTCGTGCACTGCCGACTTCTTTTCTTGCGCCAAAATGTTCTTCAGGTGAAGAACGGTGGCGTCCCGCCTCTCGGTGTCGGTCCGCGCCACGTCCGTCGTCTGCGGTTGCCGCTGGGCGACGCAGGAGGTGGTTGCGGTCTGCCGCTCAGGGTCCGGCTGGCTGCGCGAGGCGGCCGCCTGCGCACGCGCAGAGGAGCGGTCGCGGCGCCTGGAGCGGGAGCGCGCGCCGCGGTCTCGGCCGCGGGACTCGCGGTGCCGGGGCGCCCCTTCCTGCTCGGCCGGGGACGGACTGCGGTCGCGGTCTCCCCCGACGGACTCCAGCTGGTCGGAAGACGAAGTGGAGTCACGGGGCGGCTTGGGCGGCTGGAAGATGTCACGTCCCAAATCGGTTGGCGCGTCCGCAGCCGCAGGCGCGTCGACTGTCGCATGATCGGTGGTCGCGGAGGTGGTGGGTTCGGATCCCGTCGCCGAAGCAGACGCGCCAGCGGCGGGTTCCTGCACCGGTTCCGATGTCGTTCCCTGGGCAGTAGAGACGTCGTCGGGTGCTGAAGGAGAAGACACGTTCGTGGTTCGGTCCGGTTCGTGGCGGTCGGGCAGATCTTCGGCAACCGGTAGCGTATCCATTGCGGCGGAGTCGTCAGCCGGGGCGGCCCCGTCTTCCGGCTCGCGCTGCGCTGGGACGGGTGGAACGCCGGCAGCCACGAGGGCGTAGCTGCTGGGGGTCTCCCTCGGAAGCTGTACGGGTTGTTTCCGTTTTGGACACATCTGCCTGTAGTGTCCGACGCCGTTGCAGAAGGAACATGTCTGCGGTTGGCCGCTGTACGACACGAAGGCCCGGTGTCCGTTGACGAAGACGAAAGACGGGATGTGTTGTTTAACAACCATCTTGACACTTCGGATGCCGTTTTCAACTTGTAGTGCGTACGCGGCCGACCATTTCTCTTTCACGACTTGTAACACTGTTCCGTAGGGACTCAGGTGTCTTGAAATGGTGTCATTTCGTATCTCAAACGGAAGATTGAAGACGCGCACGTGGCGAATGCCATAGCCAGCGTGCGTTATTTTCACGGTACTAATATTGCCGTTGAGATGTCGAAATTTCCGTTCGCCGTTCCCTTCATCGACGAGCATCTCGCACAGTTCGGAATTCTTCATCTTGAGGAACAAAGAATTGATGAAAGTGTCGTACTGAACACCAAGAACTTCGTCTGACGTGAACTTTAAATCTTCTATTAGCCATCGATGGATCTCATATGCAGTCGGTTTATCCACAGCACGGTCGAAAGAACATTGCACGTTGTTTTCTCTTTCCTCACTATTATCATATTGCATGGTTCGATACTGTTAAATATTTGAAAAACTACGCTGCTAAACACACGCCGCCGCGAGCCCCGCAGCGACGCAAATGTAAACAAACCCGAGCGCTCGAGCCGCTGCCCGGCGGGCAACCTCTCGAGCCCACGGCTCCGAAGAGACTGGTGCCTAAAACCAGCGCCTTAGACCGCTCGGCCACGCTACCAACTAAGCAAACGCCGGTTCCTGCAGTATAGTTTAGTCATCAGTGCACGCAAAGAAAGACGAATTATCTTGCACGTAATGAAATGCTAGTATGAACTGTGACCTTTGGATAATTTTTGCAGCAGAAGAGAGGTCTTGCATTTAAAAACTATTGACCACTGCCAGTCTTACCTATAATAAAAAGCTTCAAAATTGCCGTGACCAGGATTCGAACCTGGGTTATTGCGGCCACAACGCAATGTCCTAACCACTAGACGATCACGGCTACGAGCACACACGCCAGCGACACTCTCAGTGCTTCAAGACTACGACTCTTGGCGATTCGCAGCCCAAGCCGTCACGTAATTGCTAGTTGTTTATTGGTCGTTATCACATAGGCGACCTGTATACGCCAAGAAATCGTGTAGCTATGCTTGTAGCTCACTAAACGGTGTGGTACGTGTGCGGTTACTCTCTGTGGTTGCATTCACATCCATCCCAGCTGCTTGTAGGTCTCCTAGGATGAACTTTTGGCTACCGACAACGTTCCTCCTTAAAAAAAAAAAAAAAAAAAAAAAAAAAAAACTGACAGACGTCGGAACCCTATCACCATCATTTTGCCTCAAATGAACGATGTTTAATGCACTTTCCCTAGAGCGTCAGCCCTGCAAAGTCAATACAAGTTGCTTTGAACGAGCACCAAAAGTGACATTCCGGTGCCGGGAATCGAACCCGGGCCTCCTGGGTGAGAGCCAGGTATCCTAGCCACTAGACCACACCGGACAAGGATGCGCAGCCACTCGGTGATGCACCTACATTACTGTTGACATTTTTTCACATTCGCAGAAAAGTTTGTAAACGACTGTCTCACCTAATAGCGTGGTAGACACTGCCATCTCAGTTACCTCTGCATTTTTTCTTCGATTCTGTCACTGCTTGCATACGAACCGTATCGTTGCCATTCCATAAAACAGAGACTCACACACGCTTTCGGCACAGCCTTCTGCAGATACCAACGATACCAGATATTCAGAGGGGGGAATAGCATGTTGATCGCAGTTTTTCTTTTTTTTTTTTTTTTTTTTTTTTTTTTTTTTGGAAGAAACAGCTTATTACAATTACAACATAATGCTCGTTGTTATCTGCATCATCTAACAGTGTAGCACTGCCACCGCTGCCACCGCAGTGGCACGTGTAAAACAGGGAAACATAGGGGTTTCTGCACTACCTCATGCAATTACTAAGGACACCAGACTTCGACAGAGGAAGAAAACAGATGGCAGCGGTGGGATTCGAACCCACGCCTCCGAAGAGACTGGTACCTGAAACCAGCGCCTTAGACCGCTCGGCCACGCTACCGTCGGCGCATGGAAGACCAAGGTGTTGCCTGCTTCCTCACGATACCGCACTGTCTTCGCTTGAAAACGATAAACCAAAATTGGCAATGCATGGATTCGAATCCACGGCCCAAAAGAGACTGGTTCCTAAAACTAGTGCCTTATACAACATTTTTAAGTTCATGTATCATATTTCTTAATTTGTTATTGCCTATCTGCTGCGACAGTACAAAGGCATGAGCTCAACCCCCGTACCAAGTCTGACAGATGCAGCCGCACTAAATGTGGTGCATAATGTACCACCAGAAGGCACTGTCATGCAACAAACACACCTTACTCGAAGCTGTGTGGCAAGTTAAAGTCGTAATGCAGCGAAGTATCGAGTTTCACCTCCGGTATTGGTCAAATGGCGCTGTTTTCTTTTCTTTTCTTTATTCTTTATTTACTTATTTATTTATTTATTTTTCCTGTATTTTCGGTAGCACTTTGCATCGCAAGTGTTTCATATGACGTGCGTGCGTGCGGCGGCGGCGGCGACGACGACGACGTTTTAAATCATAGATACTACTTGTGCATGAAATCCGCTTTTCAACACATCTATTTGTTTTGCCTCGTCTGCATTTCATCTGCGATTATAAGAGTACACTTCGTAAATTGTAAATACCGAAATATTTCTCACATCATCAACAGCACTCTGCTTCTCCGGAGGCTATTCGATGTTGGATGAGTAGTGGCCCCGCCATTTGACCATATGTCCCGTGGTCCTCTGTTGTAGACACATGCAGTACTAAATCCTTCCAATTGTTTTTTACCGAGCAATTTCTAGCGGATGCGTCTTAAAGGTCTATTTGTCACACAGTGCTCCTGTTCTGGCGTTTCAAACACCTCTGTAATGATTCGAAATTCACAAAATGCGTAGCCCCTACCTCGTGGGGCGTGACTACGCGGATCTAGTTGTCAGGATTTGAAGAGCACATTATCACCTAAGGCCTAAAGTGTGGTGCACTGCCAGTGGTGGTCGATTTCCGAAGAGCTGCACGTGACTCTCACATGTAAACATTCGTGTACGTTCTACTACAACCTCAAAGTACCAAAATTGTGGCAGCGGTGGGATTCGAACCCACGCCTCCGAAGAGACTGGTGCCTAAAACCAGCGCCTTAGACCGCTCGGCCACGCTACCAACTAAGCAAACGCCGGTTCCTGCAGTATAGTTTAGTCATCAGTGCACGCAAAGAAAGACGAATTATCTTGCACGTAATGAAATGCTAGTATGAACTGTGACCTTTGGATAATTTTTGCAGCAGAAGAGAGGTCTTGCATTTAAAAACTATTGACCACTGCCAGTCTTACCTATAATAAAAAGCTTCAAAATTGCCGTGACCAGGATTCGAACCTGGGTTATTGCGGCCACAACGCAATGTCCTAACCACTAGACGATCACGGCTACGAGCACACACGCCAGCGACACTCTCAGTGCTTCAAGACTACGACTCTTGGCGATTCGCAGCCCAAGCCGTCACGTAATTGCTAGTTGTTTATTGGTCGTTATCACATAGGCGACCTGTATACGCCAAGAAATCGTGTAGCTATGCTTGTAGCTCACTAAACGGTGTGGTACGTGTGCGGTTACTCTCTGTGGTTGCATTCACATCCATCCCAGCTGCTTGTAGGTCTCCTAGGATGAACTTTTGGCTACCGACAACGTTCCTCCTTAAAAAAAAAAAAAAAAAAAAAAAAAAAAACTGACAGACGTCGGAACCCTATCACCATCATTTTGCCTCAAATGAACGATGTTTAATGCACTTTCCCTAGAGCGTCAGCCCTGCAAAGTCAATACAAGTTGCTTTGAACGAGCACCAAAAGTGACATTCCGGTGCCGGGAATCGAACCCGGGCCTCCTGGGTGAGAGCCAGGTATCCTAGCCACTAGACCACACCGGACAAGGATGCGCAGCCACTCGGTGATGCACCTACATTACTGTTGACATTTTTTCACATTCGCAGAAAAGTTTGTAAACGACTGTCTCACCTAATAGCGTGGTAGACACTGCCATCTCAGTTACCTCTGCATTTTTTCTTCGATTCTGTCACTGCTTGCATACGAACCGTATCGTTGCCATTCCATAAAACAGAGACTCACACACGCTTTCGGCACAGCCTTCTGCAGATACCAACGATACCAGATATTCAGAGGGGGGAATAGCATGTTGATCGCAGTTTTTCTTTTTTTTTTTTTTTTTTTTTTTTTTTTTTTTGGAAGAAACAGCTTATTACAATTACAACATAATGCTCGTTGTTATCTGCATCATCTAACAGTGTAGCACTGCCACCGCTGCCACCGCAGTGGCACGTGTAAAACAGGGAAACATAGGGGTTTCTGCACTACCTCATGCAATTACTAAGGACACCAGACTTCGACAGAGGAAGAAAACAGATGGCAGCGGTGGGATTCGAACCCACGCCTCCGAAGAGACTGGTACCTGAAACCAGCGCCTTAGACCGCTCGGCCACGCTACCGTCGGCGCATGGAAGACCAAGGTGTTGCCTGCTTCCTCACGATACCGCACTGTCTTCGCTTGAAAACGATAAACCAAAATTGGCAATGCATGGATTCGAATCCACGGCCCAAAAGAGACTGGTTCCTAAAACTAGTGCCTTATACAACATTTTTAAGTTCATGTATCATATTTCTTAATTTGTTATTGCCTATCTGCTGCGACAGTACAAAGGCATGAGCTCAACCCCCGTACCAAGTCTGACAGATGCAGCCGCACTAAATGTGGTGCATAATGTACCACCAGAAGGCACTGTCATGCAACAAACACACCTTACTCGAAGCTGTGTGGCAAGTTAAAGTCGTAATGCAGCGAAGTATCGAGTTTCACCTCCGGTATTGGTCAAATGGCGCTGTTTTCTTTTCTTTTCTTTATTCTTTATTTACTTATTTATTTATTTATTTTTCCTGTATTTTCGGTAGCACTTTGCATCGCAAGTGTTTCATATGACGTGCGTGCGTGCGGCGGCGGCGGCGACGACGACGACGTTTTAAATCATAGATACTACTTGTGCATGAAATCCGCTTTTCAACACATCTATTTGTTTTGCCTCGTCTGCATTTCATCTGCGATTATAAGAGTACACTTCGTAAATTGTAAATACCGAAATATTTCTCACATCATCAACAGCACTCTGCTTCTCCGGAGGCTATTCGATGTTGGATGAGTAGTGGCCCCGCCATTTGACCATATGTCCCGTGGTCCTCTGTTGTAGACACATGCAGTACTAAATCCTTCCAATTGTTTTTTACCGAGCAATTTCTAGCGGATGCGTCTTAAAGGTCTATTTGTCACACAGTGCTCCTGTTCTGGCGTTTCAAACACCTCTGTAATGATTCGAAATTCACAAAATGCGTAGCCCCTACCTCGTGGGGCGTGACTACGCGGATCTAGTTGTCAGGATTTGAAGAGCACATTATCACCTAAGGCCTAAAGTGTGGTGCACTGCCAGTGGTGGTCGATTTCCTAAGAGCTGCACGTGACTCTCACATGTAAACATTCGTGTACGTTCTACTACAACCTCAAAGTACCAAAATTGTGGCAGCGGTGGGATTCGAACCCACGCCTCCGAAGAGACTGGTGCCTAAAACCAGCGCCTTAGACCGCTCGGCCACGCTACCAACTAAGCAAACGCCGGTTCCTGCAGTATAGTTTAGTCATCAGTGCACGCAAAGAAAGACGAATTATCTTGCACGTAATGAAATGCTAGTATGAACTGTGACCTTTGGATAATTTTTGCAGCAGAAGAGAGGTCTTGCATTTAAAAACTATTGACCACTGCCAGTCTTACCTATAATAAAAAGCTTCAAAATTGCCGTGACCAGGATTCGAACCTGGGTTATTGCGGCCACAACGCAATGTCCTAACCACTAGACGATCACGGCTACGAGCACACACGCCAGCGACACTCTCAGTGCTTCAAGACTACGACTCTTGGCGATTCGCAGCCCAAGCCGTCACGTAATTGCTAGTTGTTTATTGGTCGTTATCACATAGGCGACCTGTATACGCCAAGAAATCGTGTAGCTATGCTTGTAGCTCACTAAACGGTGTGGTACGTGTGCGGTTACTCTCTGTGGTTGCATTCACATCCATCCCAGCTGCTTGTAGGTCTCCTAGGATGAACTTTTGGCTACCGACAACGTTCCTCCTTAAAAAAAAAAAAAAAAAAAAAAAAAAAACTGACAGACGTCGGAACCCTATCACCATCATTTTGCCTCAAATGAACGATGTTTAATGCACTTTCCCTAGAGCGTCAGCCCTGCAAAGTCAATACAAGTTGCTTTGAACGAGCACCAAAAGTGACATTCCGGTGCCGGGAATCGAACCCGGGCCTCCTGGGTGAGAGCCAGGTATCCTAGCCACTAGACCACACCGGACAAGGATGCGCAGCCACTCGGTGATGCACCTACATTACTGTTGACATTTTTTCACATTCGCAGAAAAGTTTGTAAACGACTGTCTCACCTAATAGCGTGGTAGACACTGCCATCTCAGTTACCTCTGCATTTTTTCTTCGATTCTGTCACTGCTTGCATACGAACCGTATCGTTGCCATTCCATAAAACAGAGACTCACACACGCTTTCGGCACAGCCTTCTGCAGATACCAACGATACCAGATATTCAGAGGGGGGAATAGCATGTTGATCGCAGTTTTTCTTTTTTTTTTTTTTCTTTTTTTTTTTTTTTTTTTTTTTTTGGAAGAAACAGCTTATTACAATTACAACATAATGCTCGTTGTTATCTGCATCATCTAACAGTGTAGCACTGCCACCGCTGCCACCGCAGTGGCACGTGTAAAACAGGGAAACATAGGGGTTTCTGCACTACCTCATGCAATTACTAAGGACACCAGACTTCGACAGAGGAAGAAAACAGATGGCAGCGGTGGGATTCGAACCCACGCCTCCGAAGAGACTGGTACCTGAAACCAGCGCCTTAGACCGCTCGGCCACGCTACCGTCGGCGCATGGAAGACCAAGGTGTTGCCTGCTTCCTCACGATACCGCACTGTCTTCGCTTGAAAACGATAAACCAAAATTGGCAATGCATGGATTCGAATCCACGGCCCAAAAGAGACTGGTTCCTAAAACTAGTGCCTTATACAACATTTTTAAGTTCATGTATCATATTTCTTAATTTGTTATTGCCTATCTGCTGCGACAGTACAAAGGCATGAGCTCAACCCCCGTACCAAGTCTGACAGATGCAGCCGCACTAAATGTGGTGCATAATGTACCACCAGAAGGCACTGTCATGCAACAAACACACCTTACTCGAAGCTGTGTGGCAAGTTAAAGTCGTAATGCAGCGAAGTATCGAGTTTCACCTCCGGTATTGGTCAAATGGCGCTGTTTTCTTTTCTTTTCTTTATTCTTTATTTACTTATTTATTTATTTATTTTTCCTGTATTTTCGGTAGCACTTTGCATCGCAAGTGTTTCATATGACGTGCGTGCGTGCGGCGGCGGCGGCGACGACGACGACGTTTTAAATCATAGATACTACTTGTGCATGAAATCCGCTTTTCAACACATCTATTTGTTTTGCCTCGTCTGCATTTCATCTGCGATTATAAGAGTACACTTCGTAAATTGTAAATACCGAAATATTTCTCACATCATCAACAGCACTCTGCTTCTCCGGAGGCTATTCGATGTTGGATGAGTAGTGGCCCCGCCATTTGACCATATGTCCCGTGGTCCTCTGTTGTAGACACATGCAGTACTAAATCCTTCCAATTGTTTTTTACCGAGCAATTTCTAGCGGATGCGTCTTAAAGGTCTATTTGTCACACAGTGCTCCTGTTCTGGCGTTTCAAACACCTCTGTAATGATTCGAAATTCACAAAATGCGTAGCCCCTACCTCGTGGGGCGTGACTACGCGGATCTAGTTGTCAGGATTTGAAGAGCACATTATCACCTAAGGCCTAAAGTGTGGTGCACTGCCAGTGGTGGTCGATTTCCGAAGAGCTGCACGTGACTCTCACATGTAAACATTCGTGTACGTTCTACTACAACCTCAAAGTACCAAAATTGTGGCAGCGGTGGGATTCGAACCCACGCCTCCGAAGAGACTGGTGCCTAAAACCAGCGCCTTAGACCGCTCGGCCACGCTACCAACTAAGCAAACGCCGGTTCCTGCAGTATAGTTTAGTCATCAGTGCACGCAAAGAAAGACGAATTATCTTGCACGTAATGAAATGCTAGTATGAACTGTGACCTTTGGATAATTTTTGCAGCAGAAGAGAGGTCTTGCATTTAAAAACTATTGACCACTGCCAGTCTTACCTATAATAAAAAGCTTCAAAATTGCCGTGACCAGGATTCGAACCTGGGTTATTGCGGCCACAACGCAATGTCCTAACCACTAGACGATCACGGCTACGAGCACACACGCCAGCGACACTCTCAGTGCTTCAAGACTACGACTCTTGGCGATTCGCAGCCCAAGCCGTCACGTAATTGCTAGTTGTTTATTGGTCGTTATCACATAGGCGACCTGTATACGCCAAGAAATCGTGTAGCTATGCTTGTAGCTCACTAAACGGTGTGGTACGTGTGCGGTTACTCTCTGTGGTTGCATTCACATCCATCCCAGCTGCTTGTAGGTCTCCTAGGATGAACTTTTGGCTACCGACAACGTTCCTCCTTAAAAAAAAAAAAAAAAAAAAAAAAAAAAAACTGACAGACGTCGGAACCCTATCACCATCATTTTGCCTCAAATGAACGATGTTTAATGCACTTTCCCTAGAGCGTCAGCCCTGCAAAGTCAATACAAGTTGCTTTGAACGAGCACCAAAAGTGACATTCCGGTGCCGGGAATCGAACCCGGGCCTCCTGGGTGAGAGCCAGGTATCCTAGCCACTAGACCACACCGGACAAGGATGCGCAGCCACTCGGTGATGCACCTACATTACTGTTGACATTTTTTCACATTCGCAGAAAAGTTTGTAAACGACTGTCTCACCTAATAGCGTGGTAGACACTGCCATCTCAGTTACCTCTGCATTTTTTCTTCGATTCTGTCACTGCTTGCATACGAACCGTATCGTTGCCATTCCATAAAACAGAGACTCACACACGCTTTCGGCACAGCCTTCTGCAGATACCAACGATACCAGATATTCAGAGGGGGGAATAGCATGTTGATCGCAGTTTTTCTTTTTTTTTTTTTTTTTTTTTTTTTTTTTGGAAGAAACAGCTTATTACAATTACAACATAATGCTCGTTGTTATCTGCATCATCTAACAGTGTAGCACTGCCACCGCTGCCACCGCAGTGGCACGTGTAAAACAGGGAAACATAGGGGTTTCTGCACTACCTCATGCAATTACTAAGGACACCAGACTTCGACAGAGGAAGAAAACAGATGGCAGCGGTGGGATTCGAACCCACGCCTCCGAAGAGACTGGTACCTGAAACCAGCGCCTTAGACCGCTCGGCCACGCTACCGTCGGCGCATGGAAGACCAAGGTGTTGCCTGCTTCCTCACGATACCGCACTGTCTTCGCTTGAAAACGATAAACCAAAATTGGCAATGCATGGATTCGAATCCACGGCCCAAAAGAGACTGGTTCCTAAAACTAGTGCCTTATACAACATTTTTAAGTTCATGTATCATATTTCTTAATTTGTTATTGCCTATCTGCTGCGACAGTACAAAGGCATGAGCTCAACCCCCGTACCAAGTCTGACAGATGCAGCCGCACTAAATGTGGTGCATAATGTACCACCAGAAGGCACTGTCATGCAACAAACACACCTTACTCGAAGCTGTGTGGCAAGTTAAAGTCGTAATGCAGCGAAGTATCGAGTTTCACCTCCGGTATTGGTCAAATGGCGCTGTTTTCTTTTCTTTTCTTTATTCTTTATTTACTTATTTATTTATTTATTTTTCCTGTATTTTCGGTAGCACTTTGCATCGCAAGTGTTTCATATGACGTGCGTGCGTGCGGCGGCGGCGGCGACGACGACGACGTTTTAAATCATAGATACTACTTGTGCATGAAATCCGCTTTTCAACACATCTATTTGTTTTGCCTCGTCTGCATTTCATCTGCGATTATAAGAGTACACTTCGTAAATTGTAAATACCGAAATATTTCTCACATCATCAACAGCACTCTGCTTCTCCGGAGGCTATTCGATGTTGGATGAGTAGTGGCCCCGCCATTTGACCATATGTCCCGTGGTCCTCTGTTGTAGACACATGCAGTACTAAATCCTTCCAATTGTTTTTTACCGAGCAATTTCTAGCGGATGCGTCTTAAAGGTCTATTTGTCACACAGTGCTCCTGTTCTGGCGTTTCAAACACCTCTGTAATGATTCGAAATTCACAAAATGCGTAGCCCCTACCTCGTGGGGCGTGACTACGCGGATCTAGTTGTCAGGATTTGAAGAGCACATTATCACCTAAGGCCTAAAGTGTGGTGCACTGCCAGTGGTGGTCGATTTCCTAAGAGCTGCACGTGACTCTCACATGTAAACATTCGTGTACGTTCTACTACAACCTCAAAGTACCAAAATTGTGGCAGCGGTGGGATTCGAACCCACGCCTCCGAAGAGACTGGTGCCTAAAACCAGCGCCTTAGACCGCTCGGCCACGCTACCAACTAAGCAAACGCCGGTTCCTGCAGTATAGTTTAGTCATCAGTGCACGCAAAGAAAGACGAATTATCTTGCACGTAATGAAATGCTAGTATGAACTGTGACCTTTGGATAATTTTTGCAGCAGAAGAGAGGTCTTGCATTTAAAAACTATTGACCACTGCCAGTCTTACCTATAATAAAAAGCTTCAAAATTGCCGTGACCAGGATTCGAACCTGGGTTATTGCGGCCACAACGCAATGTCCTAACCACTAGACGATCACGGCTACGAGCACACACGCCAGCGACACTCTCAGTGCTTCAAGACTACGACTCTTGGCGATTCGCAGCCCAAGCCGTCACGTAATTGCTAGTTGTTTATTGGTCGTTATCACATAGGCGACCTGTATACGCCAAGAAATCGTGTAGCTATGCTTGTAGCTCACTAAACGGTGTGGTACGTGTGCGGTTACTCTCTGTGGTTGCATTCACATCCATCCCAGCTGCTTGTAGGTCTCCTAGGATGAACTTTTGGCTACCGACAACGTTCCTCCTTAAAAAAAAAAAAAAAAAAAAAAAAAAAAACTGACAGACGTCGGAACCCTATCA
This sequence comes from Locusta migratoria, assembly GCA_026315105.1. Classification (NCBI taxonomy): domain Eukaryota; kingdom Metazoa; phylum Arthropoda; class Insecta; order Orthoptera; family Acrididae; genus Locusta; species Locusta migratoria. Next base: position 325,665,055 of record CM048749.1, read on the forward strand.
CCATCATTTTGCCTCAAATGAACGATGTTTAATGCACTTTCCCTAGAGCGTCAGCCCTGCAAAGTCAATACAAGTTGCTTTGAACGAGCACCAAAAGTGACATTCCGGTGCCGGGAATCGAACCCGGGCCTCCTGGGTGAGAGCCAGGTATCCTAGCCACTAGACCACACCGGACAAGGATGCGCAGCCACTCGGTGATGCACCTACATTACTGTTGACATTTTTTCACATTCGCAGAAAAGTTTGTAAACGACTGTCTCACCTAATAGCGTGGTAGACACTGCCATCTCAGTTACCTCTGCATTTTTTCTTCGATTCTGTCACTGCTTGCATACGAACCGTATCGTTGCCATTCCATAAAACAGAGACTCACACACGCTTTCGGCACAGCCTTCTGCAGATACCAACGATACCAGATATTCAGAGGGGGGAATAGCATGTTGATCGCAGTTTTTCTTTTTTTTTTTTTTTTTTTTTTTTTTTTTTTTTGGAAGAAACAGCTTATTACAATTACAACATAATGCTCGTTGTTATCTGCATCATCTAACAGTGTAGCACTGCCACCGCTGCCACCGCAGTGGCACGTGTAAAACAGGGAAACATAGGGGTTTCTGCACTACCTCATGCAATTACTAAGGACACCAGACTTCGACAGAGGAAGAAAACAGATGGCAGCGGTGGGATTCGAACCCACGCCTCCGAAGAGACTGGTACCTGAAACCAGCGCCTTAGACCGCTCGGCCACGCTACCGTCGGCGCATGGAAGACCAAGGTGTTGCCTGCTTCCTCACGATACCGCACTGTCTTCGCTTGAAAACGATAAACCAAAATTGGCAATGCATGGATTCGAATCCACGGCCCAAAAGAGACTGGTTCCTAAAACTAGTGCCTTATACAACATTTTTAAGTTCATGTATCATATTTCTTAATTTGTTATTGCCTATCTGCTGCGACAGTACAAAGGCATGAGCTCAACCCCCGTACCAAGTCTGACAGATGCAGCCGCACTAAATGTGGTGCATAATGTACCACCAGAAGGCACTGTCATGCAACAAACACACCTTACTCGAAGCTGTGTGGCAAGTTAAAGTCGTAATGCAGCGAAGTATCGAGTTTCACCTCCGGTATTGGTCAAATGGCGCTGTTTTCTTTTCTTTTCTTTATTCTTTATTTACTTATTTATTTATTTATTTTTCCTGTATTTTCGGTAGCACTTTGCATCGCAAGTGTTTCATATGACGTGCGTGCGTGCGGCGGCGGCGGCGACGACGACGACGACGTTTTAAATCATAGATACTACTTGTGCATGAAATCCGCTTTTCAACACATCTATTTGTTTTGCCTCGTCTGCATTTCATCTGCGATTATAAGAGTACACTTCGTAAATTGTAAATACCGAAATATTTCTCACATCATCAACAGCACTCTGCTTCTCCGGAGGCTATTCGATGTTGGATGAGTAGTGGCCCCGCCATTTGACCATATGTCCCGTGGTCCTCTGTTGTAGACACATGCAGTACTAAATCCTTCCAATTGTTTTTTACCGAGCAATTTCTAGCGGATGCGTCTTAAAGGTCTATTTGTCACACAGTGCTCCTGTTCTGGCGTTTCAAACACCTCTGTAATGATTCGAAATTCACAAAATGCGTAGCCCCTACCTCGTGGGGCGTGACTACGCGGATCTAGTTGTCAGGATTTGAAGAGCACATTATCACCTAAGGCCTAAAGTGTGGTGCACTGCCAGTGGTGGTCGATTTCCTAAGAGCTGCACGTGACTCTCACATGTAAACATTCGTGTACGTTCTACTACAACCTCAAAGTACCAAAATTGTGGCAGCGGTGGGATTCGAACCCACGCCTCCGAAGAGACTGGTGCCTAAAACCAGCGCCTTAGACCGCTCGGCCACGCTACCAACTAAGCAAACGCCGGTTCCTGCAGTATAGTTTAGTCATCAGTGCACGCAAAGAAAGACGAATTATCTTGCACGTAATGAAATGCTAGTATGAACTGTGACCTTTGGATAATTTTTGCAGCAGAAGAGAGGTCTTGCATTTAAAAACTATTGACCACTGCCAGTCTTACCTATAATAAAAAGCTTCAAAATTGCCGTGACCAGGATTCGAACCTGGGTTATTGCGGCCACAACGCAATGTCCTAACCACTAGACGATCACGGCTACGAGCACACACGCCAGCGACACTCTCAGTGCTTCAAGACTACGACTCTTGGCGATTCGCAGCCCAAGCCGTCACGTAATTGCTAGTTGTTTATTGGTCGTTATCACATAGGCGACCTGTATACGCCAAGAAATCGTGTAGCTATGCTTGTAGCTCACTAAACGGTGTGGTACGTGTGCGGTTACTCTCTGTGGTTGCATTCACATCCATCCCAGCTGCTTGTAGGTCTCCTAGGATGAACTTTTGGCTACCGACAACGTTCCTCCTTAAAAAAAAAAAAAAAAAAAAAAAAAAAAACTGACAGACGTCGGAACCCTATCACCATCATTTTGCCTCAAATGAACGATGTTTAATGCACTTTCCCTAGAGCGTCAGCCCTGCAAAGTCAATACAAGTTGCTTTGAACGAGCACCAAAAGTGACATTCCGGTGCCGGGAATCGAACCCGGGCCTCCTGGGTGAGAGCCAGGTATCCTAGCCACTAGACCACACCGGACAAGGATGCGCAGCCACTCGGTGATGCACCTACATTACTGTTGACATTTTTTCACATTCGCAGAAAAGTTTGTAAACGACTGTCTCACCTAATAGCGTGGTAGACACTGCCATCTCAGTTACCTCTGCATTTTTTCTTCGATTCTGTCACTGCTTGCATACGAACCGTATCGTTGCCATTCCATAAAACAGAGACTCACACACGCTTTCGGCACAGCCTTCTGCAGATACCAACGATACCAGATATTCAGAGGGGGGAATAGCATGTTGATCGCAGTTTTTCTTTTTTTTTTTTTTTTTTTTTTTTTTTTTGGAAGAAACAGCTTATTACAATTACAACATAATGCTCGTTGTTATCTGCATCATCTAACAGTGTAGCACTGCCACCGCTGCCACCGCAGTGGCACGTGTAAAACAGGGAAACATAGGGGTTTCTGCACTACCTCATGCAATTACTAAGGACACCAGACTTCGACAGAGGAAGAAAACAGATGGCAGCGGTGGGATTCGAACCCACGCCTCCGAAGAGACTGGTACCTGAAACCAGCGCCTTAGACCGCTCGGCCACGCTACCGTCGGCGCATGGAAGACCAAGGTGTTGCCTGCTTCCTCACGATACCGCACTGTCTTCGCTTGAAAACGATAAACCAAAATTGGCAATGCATGGATTCGAATCCACGGCCCAAAAGAGACTGGTTCCTAAAACTAGTGCCTTATACAACATTTTTAAGTTCATGTATCATATTTCTTAATTTGTTATTGCCTATCTGCTGCGACAGTACAAAGGCATGAGCTCAACCCCCGTACCAAGTCTGACAGATGCAGCCGCACTAAATGTGGTGCATAATGTACCACCAGAAGGCACTGTCATGCAACAAACACACCTTACTCGAAGCTGTGTGGCAAGTTAAAGTCGTAATGCAGCGAAGTATCGAGTTTCACCTCCGGTATTGGTCAAATGGCGCTGTTTTCTTTTCTTTTCTTTATTCTTTATTTACTTATTTATTTATTTATTTTTCCTGTATTTTCGGTAGCACTTTGCATCGCAAGTGTTTCATATGACGTGCGTGCGTGCGGCGGCGGCGGCGACGACGACGACGTTTTAAATCATAGATACTACTTGTGCATGAAATCCGCTTTTCAACACATCTATTTGTTTTGCCTCGTCTGCATTTCATCTGCGATTATAAGAGTACACTTCGTAAATTGTAAATACCGAAATATTTCTCACATCATCAACAGCACTCTGCTTCTCCGGAGGCTATTCGATGTTGGATGAGTAGTGGCCCCGCCATTTGACCATATGTCCCGTGGTCCTCTGTTGTAGACACATGCAGTACTAAATCCTTCCAATTGTTTTTTACCGAGCAATTTCTAGCGGATGCGTCTTAAAGGTCTATTTGTCACACAGTGCTCCTGTTCTGGCGTTTCAAACACCTCTGTAATGATTCGAAATTCACAAAATGCGTAGCCCCTACCTCGTGGGGCGTGACTACGCGGATCTAGTTGTCAGGATTTGAAGAGCACATTATCACCTAAGGCCTAAAGTGTGGTGCACTGCCAGTGGTGGTCGATTTCCTAAGAGCTGCACGTGACTCTCACATGTAAACATTCGTGTACGTTCTACTACAACCTCAAAGTACCAAAATTGTGGCAGCGGTGGGATTCGAACCCACGCCTCCGAAGAGACTGGTGCCTAAAACCAGCGCCTTAGACCGCTCGGCCACGCTACCAACTAAGCAAACGCCGGTTCCTGCAGTATAGTTTAGTCATCAGTGCACGCAAAGAAAGACGAATTATCTTGCACGTAATGAAATGCTAGTATGAACTGTGACCTTTGGATAATTTTTGCAGCAGAAGAGAGGTCTTGCATTTAAAAACTATTGACCACTGCCAGTCTTACCTATAATAAAAAGCTTCAAAATTGCCGTGACCAGGATTCGAACCTGGGTTATTGCGGCCACAACGCAATGTCCTAACCACTAGACGATCACGGCTACGAGCACACACGCCAGCGACACTCTCAGTGCTTCAAGACTACGACTCTTGGCGATTCGCAGCCCAAGCCGTCACGTAATTGCTAGTTGTTTATTGGTCGTTATCACATAGGCGACCTGTATACGCCAAGAAATCGTGTAGCTATGCTTGTAGCTCACTAAACGGTGTGGTACGTGTGCGGTTACTCTCTGTGGTTGCATTCACATCCATCCCAGCTGCTTGTAGGTCTCCTAGGATGAACTTTTGGCTACCGACAACGTTCCTCCTTAAAAAAAAAACAAAAAAAAAAAAAAAAAACTGACAGACGTCGGAACCCTATCACCATCATTTTGCCTCAAATGAACGATGTTTAATGCACTTTCCCTAGAGCGTCAGCCCTGCAAAGTCAATACAAGTTGCTTTGAACGAGCACCAAAAGTGACATTCCGGTGCCGGGAATCGAACCCGGGCCTCCTGGGTGAGAGCCAGGTATCCTAGCCACTAGACCACACCGGACAAGGATGCGCAGCCACTCGGTGATGCACCTACATTACTGTTGACATTTTTTCACATTCGCAGAAAAGTTTGTAAACGACTGTCTCACCTAATAGCGTGGTAGACACTGCCATCTCAGTTACCTCTGCATTTTTTCTTCGATTCTGTCACTGCTTGCATACGAACCGTATCGTTGCCATTCCATAAAACAGAGACTCACACACGCTTTCGGCACAGCCTTCTGCAGATACCAACGATACCAGATATTCAGAGGGGGGAATAGCATGTTGATCGCAGTTTTTCTTTTTTTTTTTTTTTTTTTTTTTTTTTTTTTTGGAAGAAACAGCTTATTACAATTACAACATAATGCTCGTTGTTATCTGCATCATCTAACAGTGTAGCACTGCCACCGCTGCCACCGCAGTGGCACGTGTAAAACAGGGAAACATAGGGGTTTCTGCACTACCTCATGCAATTACTAAGGACACCAGACTTCGACAGAGGAAGAAAACAGATGGCAGCGGTGGGATTCGAACCCACGCCTCCGAAGAGACTGGTACCTGAAACCAGCGCCTTAGACCGCTCGGCCACGCTACCGTCGGCGCATGGAAGACCAAGGTGTTGCCTGCTTCCTCACGATACCGCACTGTCTTCGCTTGAAAACGATAAACCAAAATTGGCAATGCATGGATTCGAATCCACGGCCCAAAAGAGACTGGTTCCTAAAACTAGTGCCTTATACAACATTTTTAAGTTCATGTATCATATTTCTTAATTTGTTATTGCCTATCTGCTGCGACAGTACAAAGGCATGAGCTCAACCCCCGTACCAAGTCTGACAGATGCAGCCGCACTAAATGTGGTGCATAATGTACCACCAGAAGGCACTGTCATGCAACAAACACACCTTACTCGAAGCTGTGTGGCAAGTTAAAGTCGTAATGCAGCGAAGTATCGAGTTTCACCTCCGGTATTGGTCAAATGGCGCTGTTTTCTTTTCTTTTCTTTATTCTTTATTTACTTATTTATTTATTTATTTTTCCTGTATTTTCGGTAGCACTTTGCATCGCAAGTGTTTCATATGACGTGCGTGCGTGCGGCGGCGGCGGCGACGACGACGACGACGTTTTAAATCATAGATACTACTTGTGCATGAAATCCGCTTTTCAACACATCTATTTGTTTTGCCTCGTCTGCATTTCATCTGCGATTATAAGAGTACACTTCGTAAATTGTAAATACCGAAATATTTCTCACATCATCAACAGCACTCTGCTTCTCCGGAGGCTATTCGATGTTGGATGAGTAGTGGCCCCGCCATTTGACCATATGTCCCGTGGTCCTCTGTTGTAGACACATGCAGTACTAAATCCTTCCAATTGTTTTTTACCGAGCAATTTCTAGCGGATGCGTCTTAAAGGTCTATTTGTCACACAGTGCTCCTGTTCTGGCGTTTCAAACACCTCTGTAATGATTCGAAATTCACAAAATGCGTAGCCCCTACCTCGTGGGGCGTGACTACGCGGATCTAGTTGTCAGGATTTGAAGAGCACATTATCACCTAAGGCCTAAAGTGTGGTGCACTGCCAGTGGTGGTCGATTTCCTAAGAGCTGCACGTGACTCTCACATGTAAACATTCGTGTACGTTCTACTACAACCTCAAAGTACCAAAATTGTGGCAGCGGTGGGATTCGAACCCACGCCTCCGAAGAGACTGGTGCCTAAAACCAGCGCCTTAGACCGCTCGGCCACGCTACCAACTAAGCAAACGCCGGTTCCTGCAGTATAGTTTAGTCATCAGTGCACGCAAAGAAAGACGAATTATCTTGCACGTAATGAAATGCTAGTATGAACTGTGACCTTTGGATAATTTTTGCAGCAGAAGAGAGGTCTTGCATTTAAAAACTATTGACCACTGCCAGTCTTACCTATAATAAAAAGCTTCAAAATTGCCGTGACCAGGATTCGAACCTGGGTTATTGCGGCCACAACGCAATGTCCTAACCACTAGACGATCACGGCTACGAGCACACACGCCAGCGACACTCTCAGTGCTTCAAGACTACGACTCTTGGCGATTCGCAGCCCAAGCCGTCACGTAATTGCTAGTTGTTTATTGGTCGTTATCACATAGGCGACCTGTATACGCCAAGAAATCGTGTAGCTATGCTTGTAGCTCACTAAACGGTGTGGTACGTGTGCGGTTACTCTCTGTGGTTGCATTCACATCCATCCCAGCTGCTTGTAGGTCTCCTAGGATGAACTTTTGGCTACCGACAACGTTCCTCCTTAAAAAAAAAAAAAAAAAAAAAAAAAAAACTGACAGACGTCGGAACCCTATCACCATCATTTTGCCTCAAATGAACGATGTTTAATGCACTTTCCCTAGAGCGTCAGCCCTGCAAAGTCAATACAAGTTGCTTTGAACGAGCACCAAAAGTGACATTCCGGTGCCGGGAATCGAACCCGGGCCTCCTGGG